>JAGTTD010000017.1:12640927-13240927 GCA_018398585.1 Simmondsia chinensis | reverse complement strand
TTGTACGCCTACTAGTCAAGGTACTAGTTTCAGGCTGGGCTTCGGTGGTGGGGGTGGGTTCCTCATCAGTTTGTGAGTCTCCAACCCCACCACTACCTGACTCATGATAATCTTGTGGTTATAAAAAGTTATAATCTATGCTATCATCAGTGTATTGGGGTGTTGGGTCTGGTTGTATAAAAGTTTGTTCTTCGGTATCAAGTAAGACAATTCTAGTCCTTTTAGGGATTCTAGGTGGCCGAGAAGAGCTAGAACTAGCACGACCGGCTCCAGATGATGATGAAGAGTTGTGTGCCATATTACTATAAATGATTATTATTTATAAAATGCAAGTAGTAATGCAAATTAAATAACTAAAAATGCGAATCAAAAAAAATTACGATACTAAAATTACCGAAACGAGAGAACAATGAAATTCACACTTCAGCCAAATATTTTACGAACTTCGAACTTTAGAGCATAATTTTGCTATTAACAAATTAGAGAAGATGGGAGATGATAAATGTATAGAGAGAGAAGAGAGAATTGAAGATTTTGTGAGAAAATGAGTTGGGGAGATTTAAGTATTTATAGAAAAAAAAAAATATATATATATATATATATATATATATATATATTTTTTTTTTTTTGTAAAAAAAGAGCCGTTGGCTCTGTACAACAAAAGAGCCAACGGCTCTTTTGGGCCAGGCCGGGCCTAGGCACGGGCCCAGGCCTCTGAAAAAAATTAGGCCCGAGGCCCGGCCCGGGGGACCTCAGGCCTGGGCCCGGCCCTGCCCGCGACAGTGCCATCCGGGCCGAGCCAGTTTTCGGGCCGACCCGGACCGTTGGCCACCTCTAAGTCTGACCCCGTAATTTGCAAACCGATATCCTCAATAGGGAGGTCTATCGATCTACAATACTGCTAGACCGGTAATGGAGACTGTGAGATTTCAACAATTGGACCTCGCTCCCACTTGATTTTTATAAACTAGTGGTTTTTAATTAACTTGTATTTACAACATGGATTATCTTATAATCTCTTTTAGAATCTTATTCTAGAAAACAACTAACAAAATTAATTAGTTAATTTTTTTTACATTTAAAACACTATTGTCTTGCAACATAGTTTATCTGATAATCTACCTTTGAAGCTCATTCTAAAATTAACTAATTTTTTATTTAAAATAGTACCAACTTTATAATTTAGATTATTTCATACTCTCCTTTAGAAACCCATTCTAAAATTAAATTAATTTTTATTCAAATAATTTTGTAACTTAGATTATCTCATAATCTAGTTTAGTATCTTATTCTAAAATTAATTAATTAATAAAAATTAATTTTAATTAAAGTAGTACTGTCTTACATTTTAGATTATCTCATAATCTATTTTTAGAATCTCACTCTAAAATTAAATTAATTATAAAAACTAATTTTTAATTATTATGTAAACCGGTACTTATGTTTAAACGTCCAATTTTTTTTTAAAATTCTCGGACGTCAGTGCCACATCAGTGCTATTGTCGTCAAATTTTTTTAAGAATTTAAAATATTTAATTTAAAAATAATTGAATCTAATCTCATTAGATCAATTTTATCCGATTTTGTAAAAATAATTGAATCTAATCTTATTAGATCAACTTTATCCGATTTTGCAAAATATTAATTGAATCTAATCTCATTAGGTCAATGTACTTTCATGAATTATGATTAAATATAATATGAATGTACTTTCATGAATTGACAAATCCGATTTAACTATTGATTTATTAATGATTTAAACAATTTAAATGATATAATTAACTATTTAAATAATTCAAATCGTTACTTTATACAATCTTAATTAACTATAAAATCATTAAAATCATTAACGATTTAAACAACTTAAATCGTTACTTTATACAATCTAATTAACTATTAATTCAGCAACGATTTAAAAAATTCAAATCGTTACTTTAAACAACCTTTCCTTCTTAATAAAATCTCTATTTTATTAAATCGCAAGTCTATTTATTTCGATTTTATTGTGCCTATTCATGTATATTATAAATATAATCAAAGGCTAGCTCTGATACCAATTGTTGGAAATAACTAACCTAGTTACTAATTAATCTAGCTCTGATACCAATTGTTGGGTTCACAATTATCCAACTGTGGTCACAACAAAGTGCACCTATCCGAGCACTCAGCGTAGAAGACTCTTCTTGCTACCTAAGCCCTTGGTCGGAGAGTCAGGCTTCATGACACCTCACGCACGAGAGTTCCCGAGAGCAGGGTTATCTTTATATATCCCTTTGCTTTGATACCAGTTGTTGGGTGGAATTTCAAAAAGATTCACTAATTTAATTAAATTAACACAACGGAAGGGTTTAAAATTCTTAATTTTAAACCTAAGGTTGATTTAAAATTTCTAATTTTAAATATATAGATTTAAATTCTTAATTTATATCTACAAGCCTCTATTATAATACATTCATAACAATAACATAAATTTAAATAGGCATAATAAGAAAAACCGTAAATAAATAGAAAAGTGAAAACTAAAAGAGGAGGAAAAAAGAACATACCAAGAATTGCTCCGATATAAGAATACCAGAAAGATAATAACTCCAAGAAAGTCGAGAAGAGGTAAACATATGCCTTTCCGATAACAGTCGTGGTACATCAGGGATCTGCCTTGAGTCCCTTCCTGTTCTTACTGGTTATAGATGAGCTTAGAAGGCACGTCCAAGGGGATGTGCCTTGGTGCATGCTTTTTGCTGATGACATAGTATTAGTGAGGGAATCTCGGGGAGAGTTAAACGAGAAACTGGAATTGTGGATAAGGGTATTGGAATCGAAAGGCCTATGAATTAGTAGATCCAAGACTGAGTGTATGGAACATAAGTTCAACCCCTCTACCATGCCTGGCGTAGTAGACATTAAGATCGGGTGGAAGACAATACAAAGAAAAGAGAATTTCAGATACTAGGGTTCAATGGTGTAGAACAACGGCAAAATGTGTTAGGAACAATATCATGAAATCCAGATTTATTCTGGATATATTATTTTAATTAATAAATAAGATTGGAGTCCCAGCCGCTTCCTAGTTAAATTTGTGTAAGCGAGCACTTATACTGTATGTGATTTTCTTTTTAGAAACGACCATGAGATGGGTGTAGCCCTTACAGTAAGACTTACATGCTTGTTCTAAGTGGTTTATGAGACTAAGATACTGATAAACTTGGAACAAATGGTATGGATTTTTGTTTCAAAGACTCCTAGTCGAAGACAAGTTTGGACCACTTGTATATTAAGACTATAATGTGACACTTTAGATGACTTGTCTTGGTCATGTGGATGGAGATCCAAAGGTGTTAGGTTAATGTGTTTAATAAGATTGGCACACTGAGTTGGACCCTGTGGAATACTTATTTCTAGACTACTATCGGAGATGAGTGATTCATATTATATTGTTTGAACGATGGCTCTAAATCCTGAGGGTATTCTGGGCTTGTGCATGGAGCATCAATTACTGTGGTGTAATATAAGTGAGGTCTAAACGAATGACTGAAATCCCATATACACTGGGTAGTGGCATAAAGTGTGACAAGGATCAGGTATTCAATAGGGAATCTACAGTCTCTTATGAGATACAGATGTCCCCTTGTTTGATTCTCAAATATTTGAATAGTTCGGAAACTTTGGCCAAAGTATTCCAAGTGTTTGACATTTGGAATTTATACTATGAAAGTGTTCAAGTATAAATAAATTATTCAGTGAAGGGCGAATCGGTAACTAATGAAGAAGCTATGAGAAGGATAATGGTAGTGATTATATTTATCCTTTGTCATGAACACTTAGTGGAGGGGTTGTTGTCATCAATACAGTCTATTAGGGAGATATCGAATAAATGGTTTAAGTCTAGAGTGCAGTGAGATTTATTTAGTGGAATTAATTCTCATTACATGGTAAATAAATTCTTTCATGAGACGATTAATTTAGCCCATTTGGATCTAGATTTAAATTGCCCATGAGGTCCTTTGCGCAAGGCTCTGTATTTATTGCCATCAAAAAAATATTAAAGAATTCATGAGATGAATTATTTATCTATAAGATGGGTAGATTAATTTTGCAAAATATTATTCATGACATGAATAAAAGTTAAAAATTATAAGATAAAATAATTTTGAAAAATTAAAATTCATTGGATGTATTTTTACATGTGGGAAACAAAACAAAAAAAGGAGCTAAAATTGTGCACAAGTCATGATTTGTGTATTCACGGATGGGCCAACCAGGGCGCGACACGTGTCGCGTGCTGGGCAACCCTATGGGGAGATTCGCGTGCCCCGGTACTGGCCAATCAGGCGTCGACACGTGGCATGCGGTGACAGGCTAAGGCCGCGGCCTTGAATTGTATAATACGCGTCGTTTTAACTTGTTTATTGAACGAAACACTGTATTTTGTTTTATATATTCACGTCCCACATTGAATTTTCAACTTATTTTCGTTCCGGTATCCTACTATAAGTAGAGTTACCTATTCCAAGGGTTTTGCATTCAATTGAAATAAATATTTTTGGGTTTTTGAAATTGTTTTAGAGACCTAATTGGAAAGAAAAATTTCTATTAAAATTTTTTCTTTCCTCAATTTAATATTTTTCGGAGTCCACCCTTCGGGCAGTTTCAGGTCATTGCATAGAAGATCGTGGGATCCCGATTTTTTTGGTATTTTTTATTATTGGAGCAATTTCAGGTACGTTCTTCTTTCCTTCTTCTTTTAGTTTTTGATTTTCTATTTATTTACCGTATTTATTATTATACCTGTTTAAACTTATGTATTATTATGAATGTATTAGAGTAAAAGGCATGTTGATTTAAATTAAGAATTTAGATCTGTAGATTTAAATTATGATTTTAATTCTGTAGATTTAAAATTAGGAATTTTAAATCTACCAAAGGTTTAGAATTATGAATTCTAAACCCCTTCCGCTGCATAAACTTTATAAAACCACGGAGAATTTTTGAAATTCGTCCCAACAACCGGTATTATGGCAAAGGGTTTATAGAGATAAAACCTATTCCCGGGAACTCTCGCATGTGAGGTGTCACGAAGCGTGACTCTCCGACCGGAGGCTTAGGTAGAGAGAAGAGTCTCCTACTCTAAGTGCTCTAATAGGTGCTACTGTTGTGACCATAGTTAAGAACTGTGAACCCAATAGTCGGTATCAGAGCTTATTTTTCTAATAAAATTCATGATTTTCCCAACAATTGGTATCAGAGCCAGTCTCTGATTACATTCATAATATACATAAATAAGTATAATAAGATCGAAATAAATAGATTTGTGATTTATAAAATAGAGATTTTATTAAGAAAGAAAACTTGTTTGAATTAGTGATTTAAATTGTTTAAATTATTAAAGGAATTAATTTTTAATTAGGTTATTTAAAGTATCGATTTAAATTATTTAAATCAGTTAAAAGATATAATAGTTAACTAGGATGTTTATAGTGATGATTTAAATTGTTTAAATTGTTAATAAATTAATCGTTAATTCGGAACAACCCATAAATTTGTGCTTATGTTGTCCGTATAATGAGATTGTACTTTCTCAGTCTTGATTTACGAAATAGGACAAAATTGATCTAATAAGATTAAATTCAAATATTTTTAACAATAATGGATAAAATTAGTCTAATGAGATTAGATTCAATTAATTTTAAAATTAAATATTATTTTCTTTTTTTAAAAAAAAATTTCTAATGACATCAGTGCTGATGTCGGCACAAATTTTTTTTTTATTTATTCAATTTTAGGGACATGTTGACGTCGGTATTGGTTTACATAATAATTATAAATTAATTATTTTATTAATTAATTTTCTTTTAGATTGAGATTCTAAATTAGGTTATATGATAATCTAAGTTGTGAATCAGTATTATTTTAAATAAAAGTTATTTTAAATTTTTAGAATAAGATTCTAAAATAGACTATGAGATAGTCTGAGCTTATTTAACTTTTAAAATGAGATTCTAAAGTAAACTATATGATAGTCTAAATTTTAAGACGTTACTGATTTTAAATAAAATTAATTTTAGTAATTAATTTAATTTTAGAATTAAATTCTAAAAATAGATTATTGGATAATCTAAATTACGACACTATTTTAAATAAAAGTTAACTTCTACTAATTTGTCTAGTTTTAGAATGGGATTCTAAAAGGTAGCTTATGTGATAATCCAAATTTTTTTAGGTATTATTTATAAATAAAGAAAGAATGGGCTATGAGATAATCTATGGCACCGTTTTAAAGGTAAAATTGACTAATAGTTTTATTGCTCACGATTTAGAATGAGATTTTAAAGCAAGATTACGAGGCAATCGATATTGTAAAACGATAATGTTTTGAATTCATTAAGTAATTAATTTTGGTTAATTTTAGATTGAGATTCTAAAAGGGGTTATGAGATAATCTGGGTTGTAAATACAAGTTAATCAAAAAAAAACCATTAGTTATAAAAATCAAATGGGAGCGAGGTTTCAATTGTTGTAACCTCACGGTCTCCATTACGGGTCTAGCAGTATAGTAGATCGATAGACCTCCCTGCGAAGGATGTCAGTTTGTAGATTATAGGGTTAGACTTCTGATGGGATAAACCAAAGTGCAAAGAAGGGATGCGACCACACTGCCGTGGAGTATTTCGTGTATTTGTGTGGAGGTTTAGGTAATGGTTTACATTTGACTAGCGTGGTGCATCAGCCTCCCCTAGGAGCTCTATTGTGTCATGCTAGTGACTAAGGTAAAGTGGTGAATTAATCATGTTTAGTAAGAGTTACAAGAAAACATGTTAATTGAGAATAGTTCTCACCCGAACTAGCTTCATGTGACCTCGTTGCCGGGGAGTAAGGAGTGGTGTGTTTGGGTCATCATTGTATGCATGATAATATAGTTTGGTTGATATCTGACTTATTATGTATGCTAAATTGAAAGAATATATATCACTGCATTGTACATGACTTTTGATCGACAATTACACAAATGTTTGCATTTACAGTATTTTTGATATGGATACGGCTGGCGAACTTCACTTGATTTCAAATACATAATGTACTCACTAGACCAAATCACTTTGCCTTGAAAAATAAGTTAGACTTACTCATTACTCACAAGGGACCTATTAGAAAGAAAGGAAAGGGCAAGGTTGCTATTATAGCTAGGGGTGTTCAAAAAAATACGTAATCGAAATACCGAACCGAAATCCAGAAATACCGACCCGAAAATGCCGTTATCCATACCGAACCGAACCGAAAAAATTTGAGGTATTTCAGGACGGTAACGGTTAGTGATTTTGTCCATTTCGGTTAACCGATTTACTGAAATAATATATATCATGTATATATTTTCACATGTTCATAATATTATATTGTTTACTAAGTATGTTTTTCTATCATATAAATGACTCTTCTATAATACATGATTAATTTATCTTTTTCCTAGTTCATCTTCTATCATGGAGTATTTGTGCCTCATTGTTATATCCTAAATACCAATTAAGCACTACGTTGCTACAATTTAGTGCTACTCGTTTGCTCACATATTGGTTAAAATGAGATATTATATATTTAATTTTTTAGAATTGTATTATAAGCTCATAATTTATTGAATATTCTCACAATTAATGTATTTTTTTGGACATTTACAAACCATTAAGGAGATAGATCATATAACATAAAAGAGGCGTTGCATTACTTTTTCGGTTACTGGTTAACCGACATAACTGAACCCAATTACCGAAAGTCGGTTAACCGGCCTTTTCGGTTACAGTAACGATTAGAGATATTTGAGTATTTTGGTTACGGTTAACCGAACCGAAATACTTTTCGGTACGGTTAACCGAACCATGAACACCCCTAATTATAGCGACCAAGTCCATAAGGAAGTCAACAATAGAACAATGTTTCTTTTACAAGAAAACTAGGCCACTGGAGAAGAAACTAAACTAAATACATAGCTACTCTTCCTGCAAAGACTGCTAAGCTATCTAGTGGAGATATGTTGATATCTCACTTAGTTGAGTCATGCGCGGTTGAGAGTCCACCAGGTTCCTGGTGGGTAGACTCAGGTTCAACTGACCATATCTGTAATACGTTATAGGAGTTTAGGCTAGGCTAAAGGCTACAATGGGTGTTGTACCTGATGGTCGAGGACAGTAAAATAATGGTGGTATTAAGTGTAGAAGATGTTAGCTTAGACTTTAGTGATAGAGTTTTGTTTTAAAGGATTGATTATTTGAACCTTCGTTGGACAGGAATTTGATTTTGGTATTTCAGTTAATGGATAATTGTTATTCAATTGATTTTGATAAAGAAAATTTTAATATGAGAAATAAATTATTTATTTGCACATGTACATGAATAAATTATTTATTCATGTTATTTTCTTATCAAAACTCTGGTAATTGTTTAAATAAATCTAACATAAGTTCACTTGTTCAATCTTCTAAAAGAAAACACCTTGAAAGTGATAATGCCTACACCTTGCACCAACATTTAGGTCACACCAATTCGAACAGGATCCAAAAAAGGTAAAAAATGGACGGATAGAGGCTTTGGACTTGAGGTCATTACCAGTCTGTAAATCCTGCATAGGAAAAAAGATGAGCAAGTCTGTCCTTAAGAGTAAAGACAACAAGGGTGGTGATTTGCTTGCGCTAGTTCACATAGATATATGTGGACCAATACATGTTCAGGCAAGAGGTGGGTATGAGTATTTAATCACTTTTAGTGATGATTACTTAAGGCATGGAAGTCGGACATTTTTTGGAGAAATTCAAAGAGTAGAAAGTTGAATTTTAAAGGTTATTAGGTAAACAAGTTAAGTCACTTCGATCAGATCGAGGTGAGGGATTTTTTTCGGGTGAGTTTTGTATTTTCCCAACTGCAAATGAGATAAGATCTTAGTTTTCTGCTATGGGTACACCACAGCATAATGGTGCTGTAGATAAAAGGAACAAAGACGGTCTTTTCTATAGTTTTTTGATTTAAAAGGTCTTTTGTAAATACAATGCAAAATACTTAGAGAAGCATTTCGCAAGTAAGCTGCAAAAACAAAAAAGGAATAATATTAAAGGAAAATAATACTAATTTTGAATAGCTAGACATAACTCAAGACATTGTGGATGCATTAGACGCACCTACTGATAGGAACAAAATTGTTCTAGGTACACGAGAGCTTAGGTGCGGTGGGAGGATTTTCAGGACACCTGATAGATTCATAGCAAGAGCCTTAGTGGTTGACCGTGGCATTGAATATAATCCTTTTAGCCATAATGAAGCAATTAAGACTTCTAGTTTTGTGCAATCGGTTGCTCGACCCATGCCTGTACAAACGACATTAAGAGAAAGTAGTGATTTTCTTAGTGTTATATGTCAATGATATACTACTCATTGAGATTGATGTAGGGGTGTCGTTAGCTGTAAAGGTTTGGTTGTCAAGAAAGCTCAATATGAAAGACATAGGAGAAGCTAGCTCTACTCTTAGGATTAAGCTTCTGCGAGGTTGTAAGAGTAGGATGTTGGGTCTTTCTCTGGCCACTTATATTGACAAAATGTTGTCAAGATATTGCATGGAGGACTCTAAGAAAGGTTTTTTACCTTTTAGGCATGGAGTCCCTTTTCCTCTCTAGAGCAGTGTTCTATGGCACCTCAAGAGGAGGAATAGTTGAGGAATATTCCATATGTTTTGGCAGGGGGAGCATCATGTATGCCATGATGTGAATGAGACAAAATATTTGCTATGATGTGGTATAGTAAAGAGGTTTCAGTCTAACTGGGGTCCGATGCACTAGGTGGCAATGAAGCATCTTCTCTAGTACTTAAGAAGGACTAGAAGTTACATGCAGATCTTTCAAGTGACGAGCTAGTTCCAGTTGGATATATTGTTTTAAGGCTTCCAGTCAAATATATTGATAGATGTTCAACGCCTAAGCGTGTCTTGACCCTTGGAGTGGGAGCCATTAGTGAGAGGAATGTCAAACAGTATTGTATTGCTGACTTCATAATAGAGTAATTGTGCTCACTAAGGGTTAGGCTCAGTAGACCTTTGGTACAAACTTAAAAGGGGTGAGTATGGACTTTGTCATAAATTAGATTTAGGACAAGTGAGAGATTGTTAGGAACAGTGTCCTAAAATCTTGATTTATTATAGATATATTATTTTAATTAATAAATGAGATTGAAGTCCCAATCGTTTCCTAGTTAAATTCGTGTAAGCGAGCATTTATATTGCATGTGATTTTCTTTTGGAAACATCCATGAGATAGGTGCAGTCCTCAAACAACAATTTACATGCTTGTTTTAAGTGGTTTGCGAGACTAAGCTACAGATAGACTTGGAACAAATGGTATGGATTGTGGTTTGAAAGACTTGTAGTCGAAGATAAGTTTGGACCACTTGTATGTTAAGACTATAATGTGACACTTTAGATGACTTGTCGTGGTCATGTAGATGGAGATCCAAAAGTGTTACATTGGTGTGTTTAATAAGATTGGCACATTAAGTTGGACCATGTGAGTTGCTTGTTTCTAGACTACTATTGGAGATAAGTGATTCATATTTTACTGTTTGAACGATGACTCTAAATCCTGAGGGTATTCTGGACTTGTGCATGGAGCGTCAGTTACTTTGGTGTACTATAAGTGAGGTCCAAATGAATGACTGAAATCCCACGTACACTAGGTAGCGGCGTAAAGTGTGACAAGGATCAGGTATTCAATAGGAAATCTACAGTTTCTTATGAGATACAGATGTCCCCTTAGTTGATTCGCAAATATTTGAATAGTTCGAAAACTTTGGCCAAAGTATTCCAAGTGTTTGACATTTGGAATTTATACTATGAATATATTTAAGTATAAATCAATTATTCAGTGAAGGGCGAGTCGGTAACTAATGAAGAAGCTATGAGAAGGATAATGACAATGATTATATTTATCCTTTGTCATGGACATCTAGTGGAGGGGTTGTTGTCATCAATACAGCCTATTAGGGAGATATCGAATAAATGCTTTAAGTCTGGAGTGCAGTGAGATTTATTTAGTGGAATTAAGTCTCATTAAATAGTAATTAAATTAATATCATGAGATGATTTAATTTAACCCTTTTTGAGCTAGATTTAAATTATCCCTGAGGTCCCTGCGGAAGCCTCTGTATTTTATTGCCATTGAAAAAGTATTAAAGAATTCAGGAGATGAATTATTTATCCATAAGATGGGTAAAATTAATTTTTGCCAAATATTATTCATGACATGAAAAAAAGTTGAAAATTATAAAATAAAATAATTTTGAAAAATTAAAATTCATTAGATGAATTTTTACATGTGGGAAACCAAAAAACAAAAAAAAAGGAGCAAAAATCGAGCATAGGTCACTATTCGCGTATTCGCAGATGGGCCAACCAGAGCGCGACACGTGTCCATGCTGGACAGCCCTATGGGGAGATCCGCGTGCCCCTGTATTGGCCAATCAGGCATCGGCATGTGGCACGCGGTGACAGGCTAAGGACGCGGCCTTGAATTGTACGATACACGTCGTTTTCACTTGTTTATTGAGCGAAACGCTGCATTTTGTTTTATGTATTAGCGTCCCACATCGAATTTCCAACTTATTTTCGTTCTAGTAGCCTACTATAAATTGAGGTACCTATTTCAAGGGTTTTTGAATTCAATTGAAATAAATATTTTTGGATTTCTGAAATTGTTTTAGAGAACTAATTGGAGAAAAAAATTTCCTTTAAAATTTTTTCTTTTCTTAGTTTTATATTTTTCGGAGCCCACCCTCCATGCAGTTTGAGGTTATTGCGTAGAAGATTGAGGGGTCTCAATTTTCTTGGTATTCTTTATTATTGAAGCAATTCTAAGTATGTTCTTCTTTCCTTCTTCTTTTAGTTTTTGCTTTTCTGTTTATTTACAGTATTCGTTATTATGCATGTTTGAACTTTTGTATTGTTATGATTGTATTAGAGTAAAAATCCTGTAGATCTAAATTAAGAATTTAGATTTGTAGATTTAAATTATGAATTTACCTGTATAGATTTAAAATTAGGAATTTTAAATCACCCATAGGTTTGAAATTATGAATTCTAAACCCATTCCACTGCATAAACTTTATAAAACTAGGGAGAATTTTTGAAATTCATCCCAACAACTAGTATTAGGCAAAGGGTTTATAGAGATAAAACCTATTCCCTAGAACTCTCGCACGTGAGGTGTCACGAAGCGTGACTCTCCAACCGGGAGCTTAGGTAGAGAGAAGAGTTTCCTACTCTAAGTGTTCTAATAGGTGCCCACTGTTGCGACCATAGTTGAGAACTGTGAACCCAATAGTCGGCATCAGAGTTTATTTTTCCACTTAAATTCATGATTTTCCCAACAAAGTGGACGAGGACGTCCACAACCGGATTAGAGTAGGTTGGCATAGATGGAGGATGGCATCCGCGATACTCTGTGATAGAAGGATCCCATTAAAACTAAAGGGGAAATACTATAAGACAGTAGTGAGACCACCTATGTCCTATGGGGCAGAGTGTTGGCCGATGACACAACATCATACACAGAAAATAAAGGTGGCGGAGATGAGGATGCTGAGGTGGATGTGCGGGCATACAAAGAAGGATAGGATCTGGAACGACGTCATAAGAGGTAACTTGGGCGTCGCACCGATTGAGGACAAATTAAGGGAGCAGCATTTGAGGTGGTTCATGTAAGGAGGAGACCTCCCATCGCCCCAGCCAGGAGATGCGAACAACCTCATACTATGCTAGGGAGGAGGGGGCGAGGCAGACCTAAGGAGAGATGGATGGAGACAATCAGATAAGACCTCACCCACCTAAACCTGCGGGAGGAGATGGTCTTAGAGAGAGCGGGATGGAGGGCTAGCATAGGGGTAGCCGATGTAGCGGCTTAGAGTAGTGCTTCTTTTATGGTTGGCACTAGTGTTTTTAGGTGTCTTCTGCTTTTGGCATAGATATCACAGCACATTTATGTTCATAGGTGTACTTGTACACTTGTGTACTTGCGGGCTCGCTGTGATCTTCTTCGAGTTTTGCTTGGTATCACTTGGCTTGTGTTTTGTTTGACTTAAATTCTTGCTCCTCTCATACTTTCAGGCCATATGCCTCCAGGACGACATGCTCTTCAGGTTGGAGGTCCTCGGAAACAGCCTCTCTGCAAGATAGCACCCTAAAAGGGGAAGGCTGCGTACATCTAACCCCTCCCCTGACCCACCTTTTGCGGGAGCCTTCGTGGCACTAGGACTGTTGTTGTTGTTGTTGAAAGCCGAGAAATCGAGGCCCAATGAACTTCTATGCAATGATCTCGAACTGCCTAGAGAGTGGGCTTAGAAAAAAATTAAACTTGAGGAAAGAAAAATTTCGGAGAAAATTTCTCTCTCCCACCAGGTCTCCGAAAGTTAACACTTTCAGAAATCTTTTATTTTGAACTAATGCCAAACCTTTGGAACGGGTACCTCAATTTATAGTAGTATACCAGAGCAAAAAATATAACAATTTCGATGAGGGAATCACATCAGTTAAAACTTAAACGTGGCATACCATGTGAAACATGGCCGAAACGTTGTGTTTTACTAAAGCCGGACCCTGCGTGTGTTGGCTTATCACGGTGTGCCATGTGGCACACGATGATTGGTCCCCGTCCAAAGGCGCAAATCAATCTCCCCTCAGCAGTCCAATGCGCGACACGTGTCGCGCCCTGATTAGTTGCTCCTACTTCACATAGATCGCGCAAGCCGTGCATTTTTTTTTTTTTTTTTTGTTTCTTTTGTTTTCCTCATGTAAAAATTCATCCCTATAAATTTTTAATTTAAAAAATATATTTTATTATATAATTTTAACTTTTATTCATCACATAAATAATGTTTGGCAAAATTAATTTACTCATCTCATAAATAAATTGATTCATCTCATGAATTCTTTAAGATTTTGCCAATGGCAATAAAAACAGAGGCTTGCGCAGGGACCTTAGGGACAATTTAAATCTAGCTCCAAATGGGTTAAATTAAATACCATCTCATAATAAAAATTTAATTATAATTTAATGAGTCTTAATTCCACTTAATAAATTTCACTGCACTCTAGACTTAAATCATTTATTCGATAATTCTCAAATAGACTGTATTGATGACAATAACCCCTCCACCTTGATATTCATGACAAAGAATAAATATAACTACTACCATTATCCTTCTCATAGCTTCTCCATTAGTTACCGACTCGCCCTTCACTGAATAATTCATTTATACTTGAACATATTCACAATACAAATTCCAAATGTCAAACACTTGGAATACTTTGGCCAAAGATTTTGAACTATTCAAATACTTGCGAATCAACTAAGGGGACATCTGTACCTCATAAGAGATTGCAGATTCCATATTAAATACCTGATCCTTATCACACTTTACGCCATTACCCAGTGTACATGGGAATTCAATCATTCTTTTAGACCTTACTTATAGTACACCAAAGTTACTGAAACTCCATGTACAAGTCCTGAATACTCTCAGGATTTAGAGTCGTCATTCAAACAGTACAACATGAATCACTCATCTCTGATAGTAGTTTAGAAACAGGCACCTCATATGGTCCAACTCAGTATGTCAACCTTATTAAACACGCCAACATAACACTTTTGAATCACCATCCACATGACCGAGACAAGTCATCAAAAGTGTTATGTTATAGTCTTAGCATACAAGTGGTCCAAACTTGTCTTTTAGTACGAGTCTTTCAAATAACAATCTATACTATTTATTCTAAGTCTATCTGTGGGTTAGTCTTATAAACCACTTAGAACAAACATATAAATTATAGTTTGAGGACTACACTCGTCTCATAGATGTTACCAAAAATAAAATCACATGCAGAATAAATGCTCGCTTACACAAATTTAATAAGGAAATGACTGGAACTTCAATTTTATTCTTTAATAAAATAATATTAACAGAATGAATCTGAATTTTAGGACACTATTCCTAACAAAAACAATTTCAATACTAATTTGAAATGTCAAACATATGTAATACTTTGGTCAAAGATTCTTGAATATATTTGTATGCTTGCGAATCAACTAAGGAGACATCTTTATCCTATTAGATATTATAGATTCCACGCAAAACAACTGTTGCCACTATACTTCATGCCATTGCCTAACGCAACCACCACTCTTTGACCAATCCTTTTGGAACATTAAAGCAACGAACAATCCATACATGAGTTTTCAAACTATTTTTCCCGATTTAAAGTTATCGTCTTATTTTTTATAGCAGTAAAGAAACAACTAATTTAGGTGGTCTTGCTCAGTGTTCTAATTATATAGACAACACCAATATAATACTTTTGGATCTCTGTCCACATGACCAAGACAAGCAATTTGAAGTATCATATTATGGTCTTAGAAGACAAGCTATCTAAACTCATCATCGACTATGAACACATACTTTGACAACATATCATCAATTTGATTTAAGTCTACCCGCGGCTTATTCTTATTGACCACTTAAAACAAACCTAACATGTCATCTTGGACAACGTCCATCTCATGGAACGTTTTAGAAAAAAACAACCACACGCATGTTTGACTTGTAAAACATATTCGGACAATAAATAAATAAATCAATTTCATTTATTAAATATTTAAAACTAACTAATTAGGTTTTCCAAGACACTAGTTCCAACAATTTCCCATTTGTCCTAAACCCAATTAGCATTGCATTGCGTAATTGTCCCCTAGGGGTCTGTCAATTCATTTACTATAAATCTCAATACCGATCTTTCATTGTCCCTTTCTTTTGCTCACATGCTTTCATCTATAAGGAACCTTCTGAGTCATGTAGTCTACTTAATAACTTCATAGCTATTAAATGCCCGACTTCTATAGTGAATTGAACAATACCTACTTCACTCTTCACCATCTAATGACTCCCACTGTAAGGGTAAACACAGATTTCTGATGTCAAACGTCTTAAATCATTCTTAAAACAAACCCACGATAAACTCAACATTTTTTCTTAGAATCTCGATAAAGCTTGAACCCTAAGAACATAGTGTGCTCATCTAGGTTCTTTCGTTTTAAATTAATTGGACAATTAAAAAACCTTAACATCTCATGACAATTCTACACCATTCTCAATGAGCAGAATGCCACCTCTATATACAACAAATTGAAAGTCATCACTTTTTAGCTATGTCACACACACTCATGGTTTATTAACCATTGATTTAAATCTCTAAGACTTGAAAGATGTCATCAAATCTACTATTCAATGAACTAGATGCTTATTGAAGTCTACAAATAGACTTCCTTAGTTTACATACTATATGCTCCTGACTCGTTGCAACAAATTTGTTTGGTTGTATCATATACATAACCTTTTTAAGATGGCCATTTAGAAAATGCCGTTTTGACTTCTATTTCCATATCTCATCATATGAAATACAATGGATGAGAGTATCCTAATGGACTTAACTTTAACATCTAGATAGAAGGTCTCATCATAGATGATTCCTTCCTTGAAGGTATAACCCAGTGCCATCAAACTAGACTAGAAGGTCTCAACCTTCTCATCCGCTTGACTCTTTATTGTTGGAGATCCATTCAGATCCAATCTAATGGACTTAATGTATTTTGACACCTCTACAAGTTCCCAGACATAGTTAAAATACAATTACTCTACCTTAACTTTATTGGCTTGACGAATTGGTATGAATCTTTATACTTAAAATTTTCATTGTAATTTAGAGGATTAAATTCACCATCATGCTTAACTATTAAGATTGAAGACATGAATCTGCCAGGTGACCTTAACCATCCTCCCACTACACCAAAGCTCTCACGTACTTAGTGTGACAATAATTTAGCTGCAGATGCATCTAATATATTATCTACACTAGAAGTTGTATCATGCTGTTGAGACACATTATCCCATAATGTCAGTGTATCCAACACAAGCTATCTGTTGTACTTTTAGAACACTTTCTAAAACCTCTTATTTAACAAACCTTTTGATATATAAAAGTGACTCATCATATGAATCTTACCACATTCAATAATAAAACATTGATCCTTTCTACAACACTTTGTAGTAAGGAAAAATAAGAATTCTCTTGAAATCACCAGTTTAATCTAATGAAATTGACTTGATATAATTACCTAACTGATTCCAACTTTAATCTTTAATTCTTTGAACTTTTCAAAATATTTAAGACTTCAGTCTTCATAGATATAGCCATATATCAACTTACTAAGTAATCATTCATAAAATTTTTATGAAATACTCATTGCTTCCGCTTGCTTGAACTTTTAGCAGTCCATAAACATTTTATGAACAAGTCTTAGCAGCTTAGTGGCTCTACTGCCTTTACTCTTAAAATCACCATTAATTCACACACAATTCACATACCGATTTTCATTTCAGTACTTAATGATCACATAAGACATATCAAACTAGTTTTTGAATCATAGTAGATTAATATGACCTAAGATTAAGTACCATTTAAAAGCTATATGGTTTCCGAAAATTCTTGTTTTATAGGGTTACTTAGCCTAACTTGTATTAGACTAATAAATCGCTATTAACATAGTTTTGATTAAAATAAGTCAACAATCTACCAATATACCTTTTAAATAAGCACTTTATTTACTTAACAATTAGTCTGTTTTCTGAAAAATAACTGAAAAACTATTTCAAAATAAATAGTGGAAAGAAATCAAAATTCTGAAGTACATTAAGATAGTTACTCAAATACAAAATTACATTCCTTGACTTAAACTACCATCTGCCCTTACTAAAAACCCATTCACCAAAACACTAGTGAGCTACCTACTAGTTATAACTAGAAGAGACAAAATATCGAATATCCTGTCATGTTCGCTTTCGTTCTTGGCAACAATAGTATCTAAGTGCCTAGGAAATTCCTTTTAAATACTAATGTTCAGTGTTTTTATAAAAAGATAAAATTATTTTGACTCATGTTTTATTTTACCCTCTTGAGGTTCCTAATTCCTGAGATAGATGTTTACACTAAGTAGACTCTTCCCTTAGTTCTCAAGACACCTAGTCTCAAACCGTACTTTCATCAGCTAAGACAATAAGCAATCTCTATTACTCAATGTATCTACCCTAAACCGATTGAAAGACCTTGTTAGGCAAGTCAGAATCATATCCTGTTGAGATTGGCTATTAGTATTTGCATCAAGAATTCCAGTTCAATTAAATAAGCCATCATCATATTACACACTCTTGAATCGAACTTTCTTAATGCAATCTAGTGTCCATCATCTTTCTTATAAGTTGTTCTAATGCTACTAGTACTCTAACCAAACACTAGTTGACAAGTCAAGTATCTAATACTAGAACACATTTGCCATCTAATGTCCGAATGTTGCATCTGACTAGCTCATTAGTCTAGTTTAGCTTTCCTAACATTCTTTTCAAATTAATAGACTATACTAGAAGCAAACTAAAGAACTCTAAGCATCTACTAGTGCTCTACATGTACTAAGACATATTAAATCACAACGAGCAAAGCAAAATAGACAAGTAACATACTTATTAGTATTGATCACAATGCATAATTTAACAACCAATCTGAAATCAAAATTGTAAAATAAGTCATATAACATGTATGGTTACTTTTCTTGCTTATAGCAAACAATCAAAGATCAGAGTTCACAATCCGACACTTAAATGTATGCTGTGACGACCCAACAGAATCACCTAAAATTCCCCGTCGGCGAGGTCGAATTGAGATATGAGAAGGGTGAAAGCATTTCTCAATAAATATGTTTTCTTATAAACTTTTTACTAAACATTTCTAACACACCACTCTTCCCTCAGCCTCTAAGGTCATACAACAGAGCTCATCGGGGAGGCTAATGTGGACCTTAGTCAAGTGTACACCGCTACCTCGACATCCATACAAGTCCATGAAGTACTCCATGTTGGCATGGTCGCACTTGTTTTTTCTGCACATCAGTCTATCATAAAGCATCTATCTTTGTATTCTGCAAAGAACACTCATTGGGGAGTCGTGCCCACCTACTATATTTTTAGACCGGTAACAGAGGCCATGAGCTTGTACTTAGAAGCTTTCTCCCACTTGATATTTTGAGTCTTGGTGAACCTTTTAATTAATTTTAGCAAATGAACAAAGCATGGAATCCACCGAACCATTCTATGTGTGTGCTATGATGACCAAACTAATCTACTCGTTACTCCCCGTCAGTGGGGCCGCACCGGGTTATCAATAAGGTAAGAACTATCCTCAAGTAATATGTTTCCTAAACATAGTTAACTCACAGTCTCTCCCTTGGGCTCTAAGATAGTATCTCGATGCTCCCTAGGAGAATAACATACTATCTTAGTCAAGTGTATACTATTGCTTAGATACTTGTACAAGTTGACAAGATACTCCACGTCAGCGTGGCCGCATCTGTTTTCCCGTACTCTATCTATCCTAAAGGAGTCCAATCCTGTATTTCGCGAACGAATGCCCTCCTTGTGGAGTAATGACTATCCACTATACTATTAGATTGACAATGAAGGCTGTGGGAATCTGCACCTAAACCTCGCTCCCACTTGAAAATTTAAATGGTGGATTTTTCTTTTAAGTTGATTATCTCATAATCAATTATTAGAATCATATTTTTATTTTATTTAACAATTAAATAAAATTCTTATCATAATAGGCTCCTATAATTACCTAAACTATGTAATCTAATCTCATTAGATATATTATGATAATTGTTTTTTCAAATAATTCAGCTATTGAATTTTCTAATCTAATTAGACCTATTTGGTAAAATTCTCCCCTGAATGAAATCAAATATTTTATAAATTTCCATGGCCTTATAACTTTATGCTCATCATACAAATTATTTAAATCTTTAAATAATAATAAACATGTGAATAAAATTTAATAAGTACCATATTATCAAACATTATGAATAACATTACTTAAGGCCTAACAAGAATGGATTAATTAATTACTTTTCTAAACACTTTTAGAAATAATTGTCACATAATCCTAATTAGAATCTAATTCTAATTATTTATTCATTTATTTAAATTATTTAAATGAACAAAATTATAAAAAAAATAATATTTGGGATAACGTGGAGTTTTTTTTTGCAAAAGGGTATTATTTGAAAAAAAAATTTATAAAATTGGCATGTTTTGAAAAATATTTAGCGAATTGGCACTATTTATTGTACATCATCTGGTGCACGGCTTACAAAATGGCATGCAAAACTAATGCACGACATACGGCACGTCGTGCAAGACCAACATCTGTTGCACAACGTATGGTACGTTGCGCAAAAGCCATCTTGCACGTTGTCTTGTACGCTGTGCAACACTGTTGTTCCATCCTGCAAACGGCATGCAATGGATGCATGGGTTGCATGGCAACGACCCTACCTCCTGCTAACGATGCGAGAATCCGGCTGCAACCTCACCCGTACAATATATTCCTCATCCGTAATGCAACAGGTGATTGCATCATATTACATAAATTACAACAATAATAATAAAATATTAAAACTACATGAGTCGAGGTACTAAAAATGTAAATAACTCGAATAGTAATAATAACAATCATATATCATATTACAATATAAAAAAAAAAAGAAAGAAAAAGTAATTTACATCTTAAGGATCAAAATTTGATGTGAACCTACGACTAGGTTCAGTACGATGTCGCGAGGGTGTGGACTCCGCGTGAACCGAGTAACTGCGCTGTCGAGGAAGTTCACGTCTACTTCCTTCCTCAACATGTAAAATACTGAAGTCGACACCTTCGTCACGCAGAATTTTTCAGAACTCAGGTCCGTCACCCATAGCATCCATTGCAGTACTGCAACCACCTAGAACCTCTACGGAGAGAGACTGTACAGTGTGGCAAGCATTGTCACGTATTGCCTGAGCTACCCTTCTAGTCTATTGTCTAAAAGCGTCAATCTATCACATATTACTTTTTCATGTTATTAAAACATAATGTATAAGAAGTGACATGGTAAAGGTTTTCAATGTACTTACAGCTCGTTGAATACGATTGCCACTTGGTTCATAAACTAAGCAAGGGTGAGGCAGAGATTGAACTTCACGCCGTCCGATGACACGCCTTGTGATAGATAAGTACCAGTCCATGTACTCTGTAGGCAATGTCGGAGGATCAGGCACGTCGGCGATACTTTGCTCCCGTGTGTCCCACACCTCGACCCAGCGCGTGTGATATGTAGCCCAATTCTCGTCGTGCCTGCCATGACGAGATGTACTATGCAACGTGTCAAGAGTATTGACAGGATCTAGAATATGCTGCGTCAATCCAAACTGACGCAACGCTCTGTCTGGGCAATGTAATTCTACAATGCCAAAGAATATCAAAGGTCCTACATATGTCCAAATGTGATGGCCCTCGACACAAATTCTAGGCAATGCGTTCAATCTGGATTGCCGGTATGGTGTCCAATTAACCTAAGAACGTATAAAATTACTCGGTCAATACAATAAATATTGAACATCAAAGAAATATGTATATTTACATGCATATACCTGATGGGGTTCTTGGACATCGAGCTGGTCCCTATAGAAGGATTGACTGCGCCTTGGAGACTCGCGGAATGTTAAGGCAGCATTTCAACTGATTAAATAGAATATGGATTATATTAAAATGCATACGTAATATTAAATGTACATTAAAGTGACATAGTAATAGAATATTTTATCTTACTGAGCGCCCAATGGCAGTGGCGGATCATCAGCTGCAACTTGATTACGACGACGGCCGGCGATGAGTGGACGACAGATGTGTAAGTGCTCCCACGACCACAACTGCACATAATGAATTATAAGATTTGGGATAATGTTACACATTGGAACATTAAACATGAATATAATTGCAATCCGTACCTCGAGCAACAAAACACATCCGCCTAATTAACTGTTACGCTGCATGCTGCATCGACACAATTGTCCGTACAGGTTGGCGAGCACTGCTGACCCCCAGCTATACTGTTTACATCTCTCCATGGTTTCAAGCAAGGGTGGGTAGATGAGCAATTTCCAACTACCAGTGTAGTTGGAGAACAATACCGTGTCGAACAAATGGAAGATGTGCCGTCTAGCGTGCTACAACAGCACTTGCTCATCAACGTCAGCTAGGGGTCCTTGCTGTACCTGTTCTTTCAACCATGTGGTTCTTATCATGCCGCCATGCCTAGAGGGATCTATACCCAATAATTGCACACACAGGTTCCCCCAGCGATAGCTAGAAGGACCAATGACTGCCGGGCAGTTTATATGGAGACCCAGTAAAATTGCAACATCTTGCAATGTTCGCATCATCTCACCAACACGTAGGTGGAATGTATGAGTCTCCCGCCTCCAACTCTCTACCAAAGCAGTAATCAAGGCATTATCAATTTGGATTTGGCCTATTTGGGTCACTCTAATGAGACTAGCTTGTACGATGAGGATCTATCGGATGGTGTTTCCTCACCCTGATTTCGTCTTTCGCCTGTAACACAAAACATCAAGCTTGTCACTCAACTATTCAAGCAAATACGTACATAATACATTAAGGCTAACCATTGCTTATGAACATACCACTCCATTCCAAATGTCCTCCGAACGATGCGTGGCCTTAAGATGCAACACTAAATCGTCGTCTGGACCAGGATTCTGCTCGGCATATCGACTGCTGGGTGGTCATCCTCCTCGTTCTCTTGTCATTGCTCTGAAAAAATAACATTCCAATCGATCGCAACTCAAGGATAGGATTACATTTATTACATTTTATTATAGTTGATAATAGTACGTATTACAATACTGTACTACATTTACATTATATTACAATTGCTAAAAACAAATGGGTTAAAAAATTGATAGACATACATATATTGACCTAATTACAAAACTATCGCTGTCTATTCACACATGTTTTTTTATTATGGCCTCTCTGACCACATATGCTACATTTATTTTCGGACGTGACCTCCCTTGCATCCATTTCATTATGTATTCAGGTTGATCGCAGCCGTCCTCTACCCGTTCTCCACCTAGTGTGATCTGCTACCATCGTAGGCCGGTATACTTCGTCCATAAGGACTTTTCAGGAAGGGGTGAAATAATGGAACATATGCGCTTGCGTACATGGCGACGCTGTACAATGGATCAACGTATTGTCCGTAGTCGAGCTTACATGTAGTACAACATGCAAGCACATGTGAACACAGAAGATGGAACAGTTGCCATTTACCACAAGTGCAGCTCCATTCATTCAGCATTACAGTATTATGAATCTCCCTTCTGTATCCTGATTCAGTCTCACGACTAGGAGTTGTGACCGGGAACTCCCTATGGTTGCGATCAAGGGCGTTACCATATGTATCCTTGAATTTATGATGGCACGCTTTATTTCGGCGAAGACGGCGGGTGGCCATAGAATACCCTGTGAAAAATACTCCTCGGCGAGATCCCTGCGACTTACAAAATATTTATTGCATCGAAAAAATGTCAGCTGCACAAGGGCGGTTATCGGGAGTGCTAGTCCCCCCTTCAAAACACTATTGAACACTTCCGATATATTAGTGGTCATGTTATCATAACGATAACCACCATCATACCAAAGCCCCCAACATTCTTTTGGTTCTCTCTCTATCTACTCTCTGACCTCATCATTGACGTGGATTAAATGATTGTACTTAGCATCGAGCTTCCTTCTAGAAGGTTCCCTTACCATCGCATTCAACGTCTTCTTCAGAGTATGATTTTTGAATTTGTGGTTGAAGTTGCTGAGCAGGTGGCGAGAGCAGTACCGATGCAATCCTTCAGGCTCAGGCCAAATTATTGACATTCCATTCTTGATTCTGGTATGTGGATCAGATAATATACACATTGCGGAGTGGTCTCCTGTCACATAGGTCCGTAGACATAACAAGAACAAAGTCCAACTTCATGTATTCTCCTTGTCCAGCAAAGCAAAACACAATGGATACAGACCGTTGTTTGCATTAAATGCGACTACAACCAGCAACTTTCCCATGTATTTGCCATACAAATGGGTACCATCAACACCGATCAATGGACAACAATACTTGAAACCCTCTATGGATGGCCCGAATGCCCAAAACACTCCGTGAAAAACTGCTTCCCCGGCTTCTTCACTCTTAAACAGCCAGTCGATAACAGTGCTTGGATTTGACTATTGCAATGCAGCGAGCAGCTTAGGGAGCATAGGAAATGCTTCCTGGTGCGAGCTGAACAACCGGTTAAGCACTTATTTCTTGCTTTCCACGCCTTGAAATACGAAATGGTGTACTCATGCCGCTGTCCCACTGCAGCTCGAATTGCTTCAATGTTCATCATAAGATCAGCAAACACAATAGGTAACACCATATCCGTAACAAAATTTGAGGTCAGGTGACGATGGTCTTCTGAAAGTACAGTAGTCATACATGTATGTGGCCTCTTTAAAACTGATATCTCATACAGGCCACTCCTTTGTTTCAGCGCCCCTCGCAAATACCACTCACATTGTGGTGCTTGTACACACTTTAGAGCTACATAGTGAGGCTTCGAATTGTGCACAACATATTGCAATTTGTTCTTAATGTTGCACAAATTCACTGCATTGATTAACTCCTCCTTTGTTTGAAATAATTGTCCCTCTTCTAAACTAGATCCTATTGACCCCTGTCTTCTGCCTTCCTCCCAATCAAAACAGACTGCCCAGTCTACCCAGGAAACATCTTCAAACTCGGGAACAGGGGCATGGGATATTGTAGGCTCGCCCATATCATCCGCTTCATCAGCAAAAGTAGCCATACCCTCATCTGCATCGTAATCCGATGCCTCAGAATCATTGTTGGCATACGTCCCATCGAATATATTTCTGTACTCATTTGCAAACCATTCTAGGTACCAATGAAACATCCACATCGGGACTTCCAAACGGGCCAGCAACTTCGAATTGAAAATGTGATACATGCCGTTAAGAACTGCCGGGGGCATCCACAGTATTTAAGTATAATTCTATGAATGTCAATCCACTTCCTAAAGCCATTTCAAACATGGACCTCAAAGTCACTGGACAAGTGATCTTGATAGGTGTATATTTCACTGGATTTTGGGGCAACAACCTTCTCCATGTAATTGCAATGTCAGTAGTGTTACTATTCCACACAGTGGCTTCATACATCATTCCCTTCAACTCCGGAAGAGAAATTCCAGACTGTGTCATGAGTAGAAATTGTCTTCCACCCAGGTAATCAATACCATCAACAGTTTGCACCATATATCCATCAGAATGACACAACAATGTGACTACGTTGCACGCCATAATATCTATGTTGATTATCTATAAATAAAAGTAATAAGTAATTTAATTATCGAGTTCTATTACACTGAAACACTTTGTGACATATTTAATTAGCCATATTTATATTAAATAAAACATAATATTAACTATGCTTTTCACATAACACATCAAGTGATTACATGCTATATTATTGGGCCAAAATACAAATCAACAGAAATCTACAACATAATAATTAACATCAAGTAACTACACTTTTAATATTACATTAGTAGTGATTCACTCAAATACATCTACAAATAAAATTCTTTTATACTAAATATACAATAAAAATTTCTATATAATACATATAAATACATACATACAAACATATACATATACAACATAAATTTTAATATTATGTATATGTATCTATCAACTATTGATATACAATTTATATATATATATATATATCAACGGCATTATAAATTTTGGTTTTTTATTCCACTATATTTGATTATCGATCAAATTGGTCTTTTTAACTTCTAATAATTTAAAAATTCAAAATTTGCTTTAAATTAGGTATTATACATATGCACATTAATTTTAATAATCACAAAATGTTTACAAATTCGAATTTAAATATTTCAATAAATAGTATGTAACTTCGAATTAAGCATAATATTTTAAATATATAAAGATACTATAAATATTTAAATCATATATATATATATATATATATATATATATAATATAGTTTTCTAACATTAGATTAAGACATAAATATAAATATTTAAAAATCCCGCCAAAATTATAAGTATATTTGTTAGACTATATTGTCTAGGTGTTATTACTATATGTAATTGAGCCCAATGGACCTACTTTGTATATGATGTAAAGCCCATTATAAGTTCTATAAATATACGAGAGGGCCACAACATTATGTGTGCTTATCATTCTTTCAGTATTTGAATATATTGTACAACATATAACATAATATTTAGCATAACAATTTACTATTGGGTGAATTAACAAATATATTTCACAATTAAATTTACAACCTATTAATTGTCACGTGTAATTAGTAAACAATAATAATACTTGTACTTAGCTCTTGAGATTACTTGTGATTAGTGTAACTAAGAATGTAATAGCTTCATTTGAGGGTAATGACAAACTTAACTTTCCCTCTCTTTCTCTATTCTCTCATCCCCTTCTTCTATTTCTATATCTCATCTCACTCTAACTCCCAAATCAAACCCTAATTCAAGATAAACCCTAACCCTAACTCATAGTTACACCAATTGGTGTAACGTTAACTAATATTGTAATAATTAATTAAATCAAAAATTATTCTCTAAAAAATTATTTAACAATATTATATTTTCATCTAAACAATTGTTAATTTGTGCTCCAAATTTCCATATTTGACATACATTCTCATAAAATATGTAACTTACTTCAAATTAATTATAATATGTGCAAAAATTATATATAACGTGGACAAGTCTTCAAAATCACATACATTAAAGTACATCATATAAATACATAGCATAATACTTTTTACAACAGTATATTATTCATTATATAATAAAAAAGTGCATTGTATAAAATACCATTCTACACATTAATTATATAATATTTATAAAACAAAATAAATAAAATCACTAAATTAACATGACGTAAAAATATAAAAGAACAACTGAAAATTTATCACAATAACGACTTACATAGTAATGAAAATGAAAGCTGGAGTGAAAGTATTTGATTAAGAAAAAATAGACTAAAATATGTGAAAATTTAGTATTGCAGTGATTTAGTGTTGTAAAAATTTAAAGAAGTATTGAGATATATATAGAGAATGAGAGGGGAAGAAACCAGCAAGGGAAGGGGGATTCACGGGTCTTCAAGGGAGGGGGATTCACGGGGGAAGGGATGGGAATCCTGCAGTGGGAATCCCGCCAAGCAGCCGGATTCCCGCTGTGGGATTCCCTGCTGCACGACGTACGGAA
Organism: Simmondsia chinensis; assembly: GCA_018398585.1. Lineage (NCBI taxonomy): Eukaryota > Viridiplantae > Streptophyta > Magnoliopsida > Caryophyllales > Simmondsiaceae > Simmondsia > Simmondsia chinensis. Next base: position 13,213,585 of record JAGTTD010000017.1, on the reverse strand, counting down.
CATCGTGCATCAGGCTCCATACGTCGTGCAACAGGGAGCCTGGTGCACAACGTACGGAACGTTGTGCAACAAGCGTGTACCGTGCCATTATGTTGCACGATGTATGGAACGTCGTGCAACCACTTTGCTATAGTAAAGTGTGCCAAATCTCTAAATATTTTTGAAACTATGCCAAATATCTGAATATTTTTTATAATTATGCCAATTAGCAAAAAAAACTTGACCCTTAATTTCACTGCCTAGGGCCTAGCTCTAGGCATGATTAAAAATTTTAATTTTTTTATTTTAAATAAATTTCATCTTAATTTCATTACATCATAATATTTTTACATAACCAAATATCTAATCTCAATTGATATTCCATTTGATAATGTAAATATTTTAACTTGACCGAATATCAAATTTCTTTAGATATTCAATGCGTCATTGTATATATCTAAATTATTCAACTATTTGCATATCTAGTCTTATTAGATTACTTAGAAATATACACCCACTATTTTAATTAAATTCATCGTAACTTAAACAATTTAAATTTGATGAAGTGAAAATCTAGTTATTAAATTCTTTAATAACACAATCAGGTATCCTTTTCTTTAGCGAAATTTGCAATTTCACTAATTCACAACTCTATTCATGAGAATTATTATGCTAAATATTAACCTCATGCCTATTATGACTATAATTAGTGGTGAATCTGATACCAATTGTTGGAAAAATTTAATTTCGAAAACTAAATTTTTCTTAGATTGGCTTGATTAGGCACAGAAGAAATAACTTTAAAATTCAAAAATTTTAAATCTAAAGAACATCTATCTAATATATGCATAACAAACATAGAACATTAAAGTATAATAAACATTAAATTAAAAGTATAAATAATATTGTAAAAATTAAAGGAAAGTTTTAAAAGAATAAATATAAGGAATACCTGGATTATAGACAGCAATTGTCACCGAGAGGAATCATCGAGACTGCGAGATCTTTTTGGCAATGACCCCTTGATACCCTAAGTGTAGGCTTCAAAAATATTTATTAGGAGAAATTTCAATGAGAAATTCCTGTGTTTTTAATTTTTTGAAAAATCATATTTTTCAGAGAATTATTTATATGCTATACTGAGTTCCCAAGACCCCTATTTATAGTAGGTCATAGGATACAAAATAATATTTCTTTTTCAATGTGGGATTCGCAAAATAATAAAAAAAACAAAGCAGGTAGCTTAAATGACGTCGTATATCAAAAGGAAACGTCCAGCTTTAAAAACTCAGTCAAGATGCCACATGTCGTGAGCAGATTTTTCTGCGTATAGTCACGTGGATAACCATCTTGGCCGTCCAGAGCATAACTTCTGCCACTTGTCATCTCCATATTTGCCAATACAATTTTGCGAGGATAATGAGCTGATTTCATGTGCTTTTTCATTTTTGTTTTGGGTTTATATTTGTTTAAATTCCCACATGTATAAAATTTATCTAATGTATATTATTTAATAAAAATAATTTATTTATCTTATGAATAATAAATCATCTCATGAATTATATTTAAAAAAATTAATTTATTCATCTCATGAATTCATTTTAAATATTTTTAACCAATGTGCTTTTAGAGGCTTGCAGAGGAACCTCAGAACAACTTAATTCTAGCTCCAAATTGGTCAAATCTAATTATTAATAATTAATAACATTGATTACCATATAGCAATATTTAATTCCACTAAATAAATATTACTATACTCTAGAATTAAATATATTTATTTAATATTTCTCAAATGACTTTCATTATAAGTATCAACATCTCTATTAGATATCCATGAAGAAAAATAGCTTTAACTATTATTGTTAATTTTCTCACATCTTTCACCATAGTTCCCGACTCGCCTTTCTAGAACAATTCAATAATACAAAAAACAATTTCTATACTAATTCTAAATGTCAAACACATGGAATACTTTTGCCAAAGATTATTGAATCTATTCGTATGCTTGTGAATCAACTAAGGGGTGTTCCCGCTAGACTTCATGCCGTTACCCAACGCACGTAAGATTTAAGCCAACACACTTTGACTAATCTTTTAGGCACATTAAAGTAGCAAATAATCCTTGCATGAGCTCAGACTATTTTCTTAGATTAAGAGTTATCATCTTACAAAATTAATTATTTCTGGTAGCAGTAAAGAAACTACTAATTCAGGTGGTCTTGCTCAGTGTTTTAATTATACAGAAAACACCAATATAATACTTTTGGATCCCTGACCACATGATCAAGAGAAGTCGTCTAAAGTATCATATTATAGTCTTATCAGACAAGTTGTCCAAACTCATCACCGACTATGAACATATACTTTGACAACATAATACTAGTTTGATTTAAGTTTATTTGTGGCTCAATCTCCCACTGAAACCAAACCTAAGATATCATCTTGGACAACGTCCATATCACGGAACGTTTGGGAAAAACAATCACACACATGTTTGAACAATAAATAAATAAAATAATTTTATTTATTTAATATTTAAAACTAACTAATTGAGTTTTCCTGGACACTAATTCCAATAGAATCATGATACGAAGCCCAGCGAAATTGCATGTAAACACATTATGCTAGCCTTGAGGGGAAGAGACTAATGTTGCCATCCTATCTGCACCCCTGTTACTTTTATGAAACGCATGAGAAACATGATACTCCACAAACTATAATACCATGTCCTAAACATCTTCAATAACAATTCTAATTTGCCAAGGATATGGAAATTCACGCCATATTATTCAAACTACCACGAGATTACCCCTTCAATATGCAGACATTCAAAACCCAGATTTAGGCATCTTCTAATCCCTTCAGCAGCCCAAGCCACCGTTAAAATAATAGGAGTGCTACCAATGCTACCATAAGGGTTCTACCACACCAATCCCGAACAGTAAAACCATAAGAAGATGCATCTTTTTTTTTTTTTTTTGAACCATCGAAATTATCTTAAACCCAATTCCTCTCTGGAGGTGTCCACTTGATCCAATTTATGTCTCTCATTTTCATCCTACCCCTTGCCTGGTTGTTAACATTGAGACACCCACTATTCCTTAGAATCCATTCAACGAAATTTCTGTCAATCTGGGTGACCACATGACTAAGACTGGAAGGTTTTCCTTCAAAAAAAGTCATTCCTAGCCTTCCATAATACCCAAAGAGCCGTGGCATTTTCCTTCAACCTTTTGGGATTATCTGAACTGCTAACTCGCCCGAGTTCTTGAAGTCACCTAAGAATCCCTTCCTGTGGAGTTTTAATCCTAGATCTTTCACATCCTACCAAAAGCTCTTGACATTGCTTTGCAAATTGCACTGGAGAAATACAAGATCAATGGTTTCCACATCTATATTGCAATGAGGACAAGTGTTGGGTAACCTCAACCCTTGCGACATTAGAATAGCTCGGTTTAGGAGAGAGTTATGACATAACTGCCACGGAAAAACTTGATTTTGGGAGCTATGTTAAGCTTCTTAATCTATCTGAAGTCCAATTGTTCCTTTCTTCCCAAGTAGGGATGGCAATTGGACCCGAACCTATCAGATGTACATCCAACCCGATCCACTTATGATGGATTTGTATGTAAAAACGGGTTTTAAATGCATTTGGATTTGGATGTTAATAAATCAGTTTTGGATCAAGTTGGATTTGGATGACATCAAAACCAACCGAAACCTGACCCAAATCCTATCCGAAATTGTGTTTGGTGTAGGGAAAATTTTGAAATTACTAAAATTTGAATTTTTAGACCGACAAATTAAATTTCGATATTTTTTTTATGTGGTAACATTTTAGAGTTTTTCTGACACTATAATATTATTTATAAAATATATGATGTAACAAATATATGTATAAAGATTACATGTGAGCAAGTTTTCGAAAGGTGGCCTAATATTTTATTAGTATTATATCATACATATTAAATTAAAAAAAGAAAAAATATATGGCGATTTGTCCAAATATTTGCTTGTAAATTACCAAATTATCATAAGGGCATCTTAGTTGGTGGCGTCTACTACCTATACGGTCATCGCCCATGTGTCGGGAGTTCAATTTTTGCTAAGGATATACTCATGACTTACCTGCTCATGGGAATTGTGGACTTTCTCATGGGTCGGGGTTAGCTGAGGCAACCCAATCCCTCGTTACCAAAAAAAAATATATATTAAATTTTAATATTATAATTTGTTCTAGGAGTTAAATGGGTTATGGATTTAAATTGGATATCTGTTTCACCCAATGGATTTGGATTTAGATTGAATATTAATGGAATAAATAGGTTTTTTCTGGATTTGGGTTGGGTCGGATTTTTTCTGGGTTGAATCTGGATGAAGGCAAATCGATCCAAACCCGACCCATTGCCATCCCTATTCCCAAGTAACTCCCTCAGCTATCCAACTAGCAAACTTAACTAACTTTTTTTTTTTTTTTTACAACGTAATTATATTTTTTTGACTAACATTTTTGTTTTCGGACTATTTACTCCATTATATTGTGTACTTTTAATTGTGTTAATCTACCCTTATACATTCAAATTATTTTACTCAAATAAAATTTTAAATTAATGTTCTTTTTCATTGAAATGTAACATTATATTCACCCTTTGTAAATGTTAATCCCTTTCTTAATATCCACTTCACATGGAAATTACATCTAAGTGGTAATTAACATTACAATTTTAACAAGAATTTAAATTAACATCCATATTAGACTTCATTGAGACTAGTGAAGGTATACATAAACTAAATAACATTACTCAAAGTACCATGAGTTTAATAGATTGATTTTTCAGCCATAAATTTTGTTCAATATTTTTTTTGGATTTTTACAGAAAACTATCTCCAGAAGATGTCATTAATGAATATTAGTAATAACGTTTATCTTAGGTTATTGATTGAAAAATTTTGAACTTTTAGATGTGCAAACAATTAAAAGATGTGGTTAAGTGAAAAAAATACTCACTTTTCGAGGTAGCTTTGTGTAACAAATTAGGGCATATTTGATAGTAGAAAACAATTTTTCTTTTGCATTTTCAGTTTTCTTTTTCATCTCTATTTTTGCTTTTCATATCCAGTTTTTCTTTTCTAGTTTTACAACATAGAAAACTGAAAAATACGTTCAAGGGATCCATGTTTTTCAATTTTCTAAAAATTGAGAATGAGTTTTTTGTAAAACAATTCTCTAGGTCCATTGCTGATGATTCTTTGTTCAAAATTTGTAAAAAGCACTAAAATTGCTTGTTAGAATATTGAGTTTTGTTATAAGAACAAATTAAAACATTTAATTATGTTGACAAAAGAAGGGGGGGAAAAAATAACCAATTAGCATATGACATGCACACAACTCTCTAGAGGTGGCCAATGGGCCAGGTTAGCTTGGGTACTGAAAGGGCCCCGGCCTGTTGGGGCAATGGCCCCTAGCGGCTATATATCGTCAGGGGTAGCTGTTGCCCCAATTACTTCCCCCCCCCCCCCCCCCCCCCCCCCCCCCCCCCCGGAAAATCCTGAACAGCTGCTTTGGGGTTTTTTAAAAAAAACTCCACAAAGTTTCTCATTTTACCACATAACAATCATCTTTTCTCTCTTCTCGCCAATTTTCTATACTTTCTATTTCAATTCTTTGCTCTCAACTTCTTAAGTCTCAAGTTTAAAATTTCAAATGTGTTATGTTCATAGAAGCTTGTTGAAGTTTAAATTTCAATTTTTTCTTACTTTGGTAAAATTAGTTTTGAAATTTTATTTATTCGTCATTTTTATTTACTTGCATTCTTATTTTTCATTTTTATTTGACATACTTTTATAATAGTAATATAATGGCATATAGATCATCTTCATCTAGAACTGACCGATCTAGTTCTAGCTCTTCTCAACTGCTTAAAGCCCCTAGAATGAGTGGTAGTAGCCAATCAGGAGGAGTTGAACTTAATACCCCGGAACGTAATTTTTTAGAACCCATTACGTCACCTTCATACACAGACACTTTAAATTAGGAATATAAACACGAATTCGAGCAAGGTTAACCTGAACCAGGTGGTGCAATGAGTACCACTAGTAGACGTCCTAGTAGTTAGGTATGGCAGTATTTTGCACTAGATCATGAAAATACTAAAGCATATTGTAAACTTTATAATAATTAAAAAGCCTTAAACCATCAACGTAATGATGGGACTGGCACTTTAAAACGACACTTACTGAGAGTCCACCCCAACATAAATGCGGATATATCTTAACAAACCCTCCTACAACAAGTGACTAGTGCGCTTGCAAACTTTAGGTTTTCATAAGAGACTAATAGACATGAATTAATGAATATGTCATTTTGGCTGAGAAGCCATTTACCACCGGTGAAGACCCTAGATTTCTTCACTATTTTCAAACCGCACTAAGCCCTGCCACTCAAAGGGTCTCTCACAACACTTTGAAGTGCAACGTGTTTAAAGAATATACAAAAATGAAAAACGTGCTAAAAGAAAATTTTAAGACGAACATGAGCATGATCTCGTTGACTTTTGACACATGGAAGATGAAATCTGACGTGTATAACTACATATTGGATTGATTCTTCCTACATAGTGCAATAAAATAATTATTTATTTTCACCTATTCTAATATTCCCACACTTCTCATGTAATCACAAATACCATTGTGGCTGCATCTCTTGAGTTGGGGATTGAAAACAAAATTATAAGCATTACTTTTGATAATGCAACTAACACTGGATCTATTAACAAATTAATTTGGCTCTTGATGCAGCACGTGAAAGGGGAAATTGGGCAACGGGAAGGTTCAATGGCCTTCCCTTTTGAATTTTACTAATACTGGAATAAAATTAACAAAATAGGTTCACAAGCTTGTTTCTCACAGGTCGAGAAATCGAGACTACAAAAAAGGAGAAAACAATTAATTGAATTTTAGTTGACTACCAAAAAAAATAACTCTTCTTCCCCTTTATATAGAGGATGACAAGAGTTTGAAATTCAAACTAACAAATCAAATAAGGAACTTAAAATTAACCAGGTAAGAAAATCCCTAAAATCATGGCTGGAAGAAAGACCCATTCAAAGTGACCAAGACTTGGCATCACGCCAAGTTTGCTCGTGCCAAGTGTGCTCCTGCTGAGACCTTAGTCGTCCTTCCGCCAAGTTGAGGCGTGACGCCTCAGCCTGCTACATCATCTGTTGGGAAAAGATATGAATTTTGTTGGAAAAATAAACTCTGATGCAGACTATTGGATTTATAGTTCTCAACTATGGTCACAACAATAGGCACCTATTAGAGCACTTAGAGTAGGAGGCTCTTCTCTCTACCTAAGCCCCCGGCGAGAGAGTCACGCTTTGTGACACCTCACGTGCGAGAATTCTTGGGAATAGGTTTATCTCTATAAACCCTTTGCCAAGATATCGGTTGTTGGGACGAATTTCAAAAATTCTCCCTAGTTCTATAAAGTTAACGTAGCGGAACAGGTTTATGATTCATAACTCTAAACGTATGGACGATTTAAAATCCCTAATTTTAAGTCAACTGACTTAAATTCATAAATTAAATCAACAGATCTAAATTCTTAATTTAAATCTGCAGGCTATTTACTCTAATACATTCATAACAATACATAAACTTAAACAGGCATAATAACGAATATTATAAATAAATAGAACAGCGAAAACTAAAAGAAGAAGGAAAGAAGAACATACCTGGAATTGCTCCAATTATAAAGAATACCAAGAAAACCGAGACCCCACGATCTTCTACGCAATGACCTCAAACTGCCAGGAGGGCGGGCTCCGAAAAATATTAAACAGAGGAAAGAAAAATTTCAATGGAAATTTTCCTCTCCAATTAGGTCTCCGAAAATATTTCAAGAAACTCTAAATAATTTATTTTGATTGAATGCCAAACTAATGAAATAGGTGGCTCTATTTATAGTAGACGACCGGAGCAAAAAAATAGCAGATTTTCGATGTGGCATTCGCTGTTGTAATTCAAAACATAGCATTTCATAACAAAATCGAAGCAGAACGTGTCGTTCCGATCCCAGGCCAAATCGCGCCTTTTGGTATTGAGCGTGACATGTGACAGCTACTGATTCGTCCCGGAGCGGGGACGTGGATAGCCCCCTTGGGACGTCCCAACGCGTGACACATGTCGCGTGCTGGTTCCTCAGATCAAAAGCACACAGATCGCGAGCCCTGTGCGATTTTCGTCCTTTTTTATGTTTTCCACATGTAAAAAATTATTTTATTTTACAATTTTTAACTTTTATTCATCTCATGAATAATGTTTGGCAAAATTAATTTACACATCTCATGAATAAATAATTCATCTCATGAATTCTTTAATATTTTTTTGATGGTAATAAATACAGAGGCTTGCGCAGAGACCTCGGGGACATTTTAAATTTAGGTCCAAATGGGCTAAATTAATCATCCCATGAAAAAATTTAATTACCATTTAAGGATATTTAATTCAACTAAATAAATCTCACTGCAATCCAGACTTAAATTATTTATTAGATATATCCCTAATAGACTGTATGGGTGACAACAACCCCTCCACTAAATGTCCATGACAAGGGATAAATATAACCACTATCATTATCCTTCTCACAGCTTCTCCATTAGTTACCGACTCGCCCTTCACTGGATAATTCATTTATACTTGAACATATTCACAGTATAAAGTCCAAATGTCAAACACTTGGAATACTTTGGCCAAAGTTTTCGAACTATTCAAATATTTGCGAATTAACTAAGGGGAAACCTATATCTTATAAGAGACTGTAGATTCCCTATTGAATACCTGATCCTTGTCACACTTCATGCCGCTACCCAGTGTACGTGGGATTTCAGCCATTCGTTTAGACCTTACTTATAGTACACCAAAGTCACTAACGCTCCATGCACAAGTCCAGAATACCCTCTGGACTTAGAGTCGTCGTTCAAACAGTACAATATGAATCACTCATCTCCGATAGTAGCCTGAAAATAAGTAATCCACATGGTCCAACTCAGTGTGTCAATCCTATGTTAAGCTTCAAGGAGGATCTTGAGCTTAACCTAGTGATAGAATAGAATATGGATGAGAAAGAAGGCAATGGGGATGAGAATTAGAAAAGAATTAAGATGAGAGAAAGAAAATATCTCAATGAGATAGTTTGTATGTTTTTCTTGAATGCCTCTCTCCTCCTTACACTTTAGCTTTAATACTACTTCTAAGTATAATAATTGGGCTAGAATATAACTTACTCCACTTTGTTCCTAAGCCCAACAACAAAACTTACAACCTTTTACTCTTATTTACAAGCCAAGTGACCCAAAACTTAGACAAATATCTCGGTTTATGACATTCCGTCCCCCTTAAGAACTTTCTTGACTCAAGAAAGTAAAGGCAGGGAATTGACTCTTAGCAAATTGTTCTTCTTCCCAAGTAGCGTTCTCTTGCTCCAAGTTGATCCATTGGATTAGAATCTCCCTGTGGCTCTTGTTTGAGGACTTCAGTAGCCTAGTTCCAAGAATGGCAGCTGGTCCAAGCTTAATAGCTCTGTTAGAACTTGCCTTCAAAGGCTGCTATGTACTCACCCTACCTTTCTTGATCTGCTTCTTCAGGAGGGATACATGGAAAACTGGATGTATATATGAATCAGGGGGTAGCTCAAGCCGGTATGCAACCTGTTCAGCTCTTTCTGCAAATCTGTAGGGCCCAAAGTACCTAGCACTGAGCTTCACATTCTTCCTCACTGCCATTGTTGCCTATCTGTATGGTTGGAGCTTTAAATGGGCCATATCTCCCACTTCAAAGGTCTTGTCTACACCCTTCTTGTTGGCGTAGTGTTCTATTCGTGCCTGACCTTTGGCAAAGATTGTCCTTAAGGAGTTGCATTAAATGTCTCCTCTGTTGCAGCAAGTCACCAACTTCAGGTGTAGTAGACACAAATCTTTGCAGCATCATAGGAGAGGGTGGTTCATAACCATAGAGAGCCTGAAAGGGGGTGGTGCCAATAGAAGTGTGGAACTGAGTATTATACCAATACTCAACCGATGACAACCATCTTCCCCGAGACTTAGGATGGCAGAACACCATACTCCGCAAGTACTGCCCCAATCACTGATTGACTCTCTCAGTTTGGCCATCGGTTTGTGGCTGGTATGAGGAACTCAGAGCCAAGGTAGTGCCCAAGACGTTGAACAACTCCTTCCAGAAGTGGCTAGTGAACAACTTGTCATGATCAGAGACTATAGTTTGTGCCAAACCAAGAAGCTTGTGGATATTATCAAGGAACACTCTAGCTAGTTTCTGTGCTGTAATTGGTCTAGCTAGTGCAAGGAAGTGACTGAATTTAGTAAATCTGTCCACCACCACCCAAATAACCTCTTTCCCTTCAGACTTCAGCAAGCCTTCTATGAAATCCGTGCTGATATGTTGCCAAGATCTCTCAGGAATGGGTAGGGGCTGCAGGAGGCCATAATATCTATGACCCCCCAACTTGGTTTGCTGACAAACCTCACAGCTTTGCACAAACTCCTTAACATCCTTCTTCATGCCATTCCAACCAAAGTATGCTTTCAGTGTTTGGTAGGTGCCTTCAACCCCAGAATGGCCTCTCCACGAGAATCATGGCTTGCAGCTATAATATGTTGTCTCAGTCCAGACGAGGTCCCAATATAGAGCTTTCCTTGCAGCCAGATGATGCCTTGAACAACTGAAACATCTGTACGGGCAACCTCATTGCCCTGTCCCTTAATAGAGAAAGCAGTGATACACTCTTGTGCAAATTTGTCATCTTCATAGGACTTATGTACTTCTTCCATCCAGGCTGGTAAAATGATTGACATAGCCCCATAAAAACCATGTTCAACTTACTCTAATCTTCGAGATAGAGCATCCATTGCCTGATTCTTCTTTCCTTTCTTGTGTTCTATAGCATAAGTCAAACTTAGCATCCTCATCAACCCCTTCTTCTGTATTCAAGTGATGATCTTTTGCTCAAGCAAGTATTTCAAACTTTGGTGATCTATTCTTATGATGAATCGATGGCCCTCGAAATAATGTCTCCATTTGTCCACAGCTAGTAAATTGTTAAGTATTCCTTCTCATATGTTGACAACTCCAGATGCTTTGCACTAAGAGACTGACTAAGAGACGCAATTGGTCTTCCTCTTTGTGACAAAACAGCTCCAATCCCACTCCCACTCACATCTATTTCCAAGATGAACTCCTCATCAAAGTTGGGCATGGCTAATACAGGGGTTGATCACATGGCTGCCTTCAAAGCTTCAAAGGCACTATAAGCCTTAGCAGACCACGAGAAGGCATCTTTTTTCAAAAGATCTGTCAGTGGCTTGGCAATGGATCCATAACCAGCTATAAATTTCCTGTAGTAGCCTGTTAAACCCAGGAATCCCCTTAACTGCTTCAGAGTGATTGGAAGTGGCCATTCCTTCATAGCTTGTACTTTGGAAGGGTCAGTAGCAACACCATTTTGAGAGATGAAATGTCCTAGATACTCAATCTGAGGTTGAACAAATGAGCACTTAGATAACTTGGCACATAGCTTGTGGCTTCTCATCAACAAGAACACTTCCTTCAAATGGCTCACGTGGTCTTCCAGTGAAGAGCTGTAAATGAGTATGTCATTGAGAAACACCAGAACAAATTTCCTCAGTAGTGGTTTGAAAACTTTATTCATGACTGCTTGGAAGTTGGCTGGAGCATTCATCAAACCAAAAGGCATGACCATGAACTCATAATGTCCATGATGAGTTCTAAAGTCTGTCTTGTAAATATCCTGCTCCAAAACTCTGATTTGGTGGTATCCCTGCCTCAAATCCAACTTGGAAAAGAAACGTGCTCCTCTCAGCTCATCAAGAAGGTCATCAATAACGGGAATTCGAAACTTGTCTTTAATGGTCATGGAATTCAGCTATCTGTAGTCTATACACATCCTAGCAGACCCATCTGTCTTCTTCACTAAGATGATAGGGGATGCAAAGGGACTGTGGCTAGGACGGATGGAACAAGACTTGAGTAACTCTTCCACCTGTCTTTCTATTTCAGTTCTCTATTGAATATGGACTTCTATAAGGCTGGATTTTCACAGGTTCTGAATTCATCTTCAGAGGTATTGCGTGGTCTAAGTTCCTCTTGCGAGGTAAAGCTATTGGTACTTCAAACAAGTCCTTGAATACTTCAATGTGATCGCGCACATCTGGGTGAAACTGACTCTGCACTTCAAAAGAAGAAATAGCAAATAATTGTCCAACCCACTAGTATGCTTTCATCCTGATCCCATCACTTAACCCCTTGCCACTCAGTAGCTGAATCTGGCCCTGATCAACCATACCTTGTAGCTTAACTGTGGAGCCTTGCATATCAAAGGAAACCACCAACTGAGCAAAGTCAAAGACCACAGGACTGAAAGTCCTCATCCAATCCACCGCAAAGACCATATCACACCCTCCTAAGGGGAGGATTCTAAAATCATATGTGAACTTATGGTTCTGCATCGTCCAATTGAAACTTTGGCACTTGGTTTGAGTGAGGATGGAGTTTCCATCGGCTACGGTCACAGCTAATGGATGAGTTCCGATGATTTCATGTCCAACCTTTCTCACTACCTTAGGATCAACGAAACTGTGAGTGCTACCACTGTCAATCAAAATCACAACAGATTTCTTACAGCTTGCCCCTTGATCTTTATGGCATTGTAAGCTCGACTATATATTAATGCTTTCATTGAAATCTCCACTTCAGCTTCTAAGACCTCCTTTGCACTATCCACTTCAGTACTAGCCTCTTCACTGTCCGATTCCTCATTAGCCACAGCTCCTCTTGCTGACATAAGGTACTTAGCATTACACTTATGTCCAAAGAAGTAAGGTTGGTTGCATTTAAAGCACAACCTCTTGTCCTTCTTGTCATCAGAACGACCATACTTCATTTTCCCACTGTTCTTCAGTTGTGAAGAGACTCCACTGGACTTATTCCTCGATCCTTCACTTGTAGCTAAAACTATAGCCTCAAACAACTTAGCTTTGGCATAAGCTTCAGACAAGGTTTTGGGACCAACAGCCTACACCAAGTTCTTAATCTTTGGCTTTAAGCCATTGATGAAGCTGGACACATAGTAAGCCTTAGTTGCTTGTGGGTAGGCAGCTATCATGCTTGCTCTAAGGTTCTCAAATCTGACCATATACTCTTTCATAGGGGTGACTTGAACTACTTTATTAAAATTATCTACTATATCACTAGAATCTTCATCTCCATATCTCTCTCACAATTCCATCACAATTTCATCCCAAGACAGCAAGGGGTTGCTTTTCAAAAGACTGTAAAGCCATACATCGTGTTCACCATGGAGGTACACAGAAGCCATTTCTACCTTCTGATCATCGGCAATGTGGTAGAAGTGAAGTAATGTTCACACCTCCTTAGCCAGGAGTGTGGTTGCTTCCCCTCAAATGGCTCTAACTGAATCCGTGGTTGCCTGAATCCATTGCTCTTACTGTAGGATGAATTGCCATTGTTCACAGAATTCTGAGGCTGTGGCTGATCTGTTGGTTGATCATTTTATCCCACTGTTATGCTAGCTCCAGGAGCTTGACCCTGCTCTGGAGGTCGATCCTGTGGCCCAACCGCTACACTGGCAATGAGGGGTGGTTCCCCTCTTGGAGGTTGGCCCAACTGACGGGCGGGCAATTGAATTCGAGCACTTGACGATGCCTCCTGCCTGTTAATTTAAGCCTGAAGTCCAGCAATCTGATCATCAAACCTCCTGCTTTGTTGTTGCATTTGATCAGACAGCTTCTGATCATGCTCTCATTGCGTCACCTTCACTTGAGTAAACATCTGCTGCATTTCTGTCTTAAGCATTTCCTTCATTTCCTCTCTGAGTTGAGAGATAGTAAGATACTTCGGATTTAAAGTAGCTGCTCCTTCCAAAACTAATGCATAAGTAACATTTAGATCCACATTAGCAGCAGCTACTACATTTGCTGCTCCAGCTCTTGTGGTTACATGACCAGCCATTGATGAATGCTCAATTCAATGATCGGATTCAACCCAATGACAGCAACCAGCTCTGATACCAAATGTTAAGCTTCAAGAAGGATCTTGAGCTTAACCTAGTGATAGAATAGAATATAGATGAGAAAGAAGGGAATGGGGATGAGAATTAGAGAAGATTTAAGATGAGAGAAAGAAAATATCTCAATGAGATAGTTTGTCGATTTTTCTTGAATGCCTCTCTCCTCCTCACACTTTAGCTTTAATACCACTTCTAAGTATAATAATTGGGCTAGAATATAACTAACTCCACTTTGTTCCTAAGCCCACAAAAAAACTCACAATCTTTTACTCTTATTTACAAGCCAAGAGACCCAAAACTTAGACAAATATCTCGATTTATGACATTCCCTCCCCCTTAAGAACTTTCTTGACTCAAGAAAGTAAAGGTAGGGAATTAACTCTTAACAAATTGTTCTTCTTCCTAAGTAGTGTTCTCCTGCTCCAAGTTGATCCATTGGATCAAAATCTCCCTGTGGCTCTTAGTTGAGGACTGCAGTAGCCTAGTTCCAAGAATGGCAGCTGGTCCAAGCTTAATAGCTCTGTCAGTACCTGCCTCCAGAGTCTGCTATGTACTCACCCTGCCTTTCTTAATCTGCTTCTTCAGGAGGGATACATGGAAAATTGGATGTATATATGAATCAGGGGGCGGCTCAAGCTAGTATGCAACCTTTTTAACTCTTTCTGCAATTCTGTAGGGCCGAGCTTCACATTCTTCCTCACTGCCATTATTACCTATCTGTATACTTGGAGCTTTAAATAGACCATATCTCCCACTTCAAAGGCCTTGTCTACATGCTTCTCGTTGGCGTAGTGTTTCATTCGTGCCTAAGCTTGGTGAAGATTACCCTTAAAGAGTTGCATTAAATGTCTCCTCTGTTGCTGCAAGTCCCCAACTTTGGGTGTTGGAGACACAAATCTTTACAACATCATAAAAGAGGGTGGTTCATAGCCATAGAGAGCCTGAAAGGGGGTGGTGCCAATAGAAGTGTGGAACTGAGTATTATACCAATACTCAGCCGATGACAACCATCTTCCCCGAGACTTAGGATGGAAAAACACCATACTCCGCAAGTACTGCTCCGACCACTTATTAACTCACTCAGTTTGGCCATCGGCTTGTGGCTGGTATGATGACCTTAGAGCCAAGGTAGTGCCCAAGAGGTTGAATAACTCCCTCCAGAAGTGGCTAGTGAACAGCTTGTCACGATCAAAGACTATAGTTTGTGCCAAACCATGAAGCTTGTAGATATTATCAAGGAACACTCTAGCTAGTTTCTCTGCTGTAATTGGTCTAGCTAGTGCAAGGAAGTGACTGAATTTAGTAAATCTGTCCACCACCACCAAATAACCTCTTTCCCTTTAGACTTTGGCAAGCCTTCTATGAAATTCATGCTGATATGTTGCCAAGATCCCACAGGAATGGGTAGGGGCTGCAGGAGGCCTTGATATCTGTGACCCCCCAACTTGGTTTGCTGACAAACCTCACAGCTTTGCACAAACTCCTTAGCATCTATCTTCATTCCATTCCAGCAAAAGTATGCTTTCAGTCTTTGGTAGATGCCTTGAACCCCAGAATGGCCTTCCCGCAAGTCATGGCTTGCAGCTATAATCTGTTGTCTCAGTCCAGATGAGGTCCCAATATAGAGCTTTCCTTGCGGCCAGATGATGCCTCGAACAACTAAAACATCTGTAAAGCCAACCTCATTGCCCTGTCCCTAAATGGAGAAAGCAGTGATACACTCTTTTGCAAATTTGTCATTTTCATAGGACTTATGTACTTCTTCCATCCAGGCTGGTAAAATGATTGACATAGCCCCATAAAAACCATGTTCAGCTTCCTCTAATCTTCGAGATAGAGCATCTACTGCATGATTCTCCTTTCCTTTCTTGTATTCTATAGCATAAGTCAGACTTAGCATTCTCCTCAACCCCTTCTTCTGTATTCTAGTGATGATCTTTTGCGCAAGTAAGCATTTCAAACTTTTGTGATCTATTCTTATGATGAATCGATGGCCCTCCAAATAATGCCTCCATTTGTCCACAGCTAGCAAAATTGCTAAGTATTCCTTCTCCTATGTTGACAACTACTGATGCTTTACACTAAGAGACTGACTGAGAGACGCAATTGGCCTTCCTCCCTGTGAAAAAACAGCTCCAATGCCACTCCTACTCGCATCTATTTCCAAGATGAACTCCTCATCAAAGTTGGGCATGGCTAATACGGGGGCTGAACACATGGTTGCCTTCAAAGCTTCAAAGGCACTTTGAGCCTTAGCAGACCACCGGAAGGCATCTTTTTTAAAAAGATCTATCAGTGGCTTGGCAATGGATCCATAACCAGCTATAAATTTCATGTAGTAGCCTGTTACACCCAAGAATCTCCTTAACAGCTTCATAGCTTGTACTTTGGAAGGGTCAGTAGCAACACCATTTTAAGAGATGAAATGTCCTAGATACTCAATCTGAGGCTAAACAAATGAGCACTTGGATAACTTGGCATACAGCATGTGGCTTCAATAGGAACACTTCCTTCAAATGGCTCACGTGGTCTTCCAGTGAAGAGCTGTAAATGAGTATGTCAATGAAAAACACCAGAACAAATTTCCTCAGCATTGGTTTAAAAAGTTCATTCATGACTGCTTGGAAGGTGGCTGGAGCATTCGTCAAACCAAAAGGCATGACCATGAACTCATAATGTCCATGATGAGTCCTAAAGGCTGTCTTGT
This sequence comes from Simmondsia chinensis, assembly GCA_018398585.1. NCBI lineage: Eukaryota > Viridiplantae > Streptophyta > Magnoliopsida > Caryophyllales > Simmondsiaceae > Simmondsia > Simmondsia chinensis. The sequence goes on along the minus strand of JAGTTD010000017.1, from coordinate 13,196,774 downwards.
AAATATTCTGCTCCAAAACTCTAATTTGGTGGTATCCCTGCCTCAAATCCAACTTGGAAAAGAAACATGCTCCTCTCAGCTCATCAAGAAGGTCATCAATAACGGGAATTGGAAACTTGTCTTTAATGGTCATGGAATTCAGCTATCTGTGGTCAATACACATCCCAGCAAACCCATCTATCTTCTTTACTAAGATGATAGGGGATGCAAAGGGACTGTGGCTAGGACGGATGAAACATGACTTGAGCAACTCTTCCACCTGTCTTTCTATTTCAGTTCTCTGTGAATGTGGACATCTATAAGGCCGAATTTTCACAAGTTCTGAATTCATCTTCAGAAGAATTGCATGGTCTAAGTTCCTCTTAGGAGGTAAAGTTGTTGGTGCTTCAAAAAAGTCCTTGAATCCTTCAATGAAATCGTGCACATCTTGGTGAAACTGACTCTGCACTTCAGAAGAAGAATTAGCAAATAATTGTCCAACCCACTGGTATGCTTTCTTCCTGATCCCATCGCTTAATTCCTTTCTACTCAGCAGCTGAATCCGGCCCTGATCAACCATACCTTGTAGCTTAACTATGGAGCCTTGCATATCAAAGGAAACCACCAACTGAGCAAAGTCAAAGACCACAGGACTAAAAGTCCTCATCCAATCCACCCCAAGGACCATATCACACCCTCCTAAGGGGAGGATTCTAAAATCATATGTGAACTTATGGTTCTGCATAGTCCAATTGAAGCCTTGGCACTTGGTTTGAGTGAGGATGGAGTTGCCATCGGCTACGGTCACAGCTAATGTATGAGTTCTGATGATTTCATGTCCAACCTTTCTCACTACCTTAGGATCAATGAAACTGTGAGTGCTACCACAGTCAATCAAAATCATAATAGATTTCTTGCCAGCTTGTCCCTTGATCTTTATGGTATTGTGAGCTCCACTACCTGTTAATGCTTTCATTGAAATCTCCACTTCATCTTCTAAGACCTCCTCTGCACTATCCACTTCAATACTGGCCTCTTCACTGTCAGATTCCTCACTAGCCACAGCTCCTCTTGCAGACATAAGGTACTTGGCATTACACTTATGTCCAAAAAAGTAAGGTTGGTTGCATTTAAAGCACAACCTCTTGTCCTTCTTGTCATAAGAACGACCATACTTCATTTTCTCACTGTTCTTCAGTTGTGAAGAGACTCCACTGGACTTATTCCTTAATCCTTCACTTGTAGCTAAAACTATAGCCTCAAACAACTTAGCTTTGGCACAAGCTTCAAACAAGGTTATAGGACCAACAGCCTTCACCAAGTTCTTAATCTTTGGCTTTAAGCCACTGATGAAGTTGGACACATCGTAAGCCTCAGTTGCTTGTGGGAAGGCATCTATCATGCTTACTCTAAGGTTCTCAAATCTGACCATATACTCTTTCACAGAGGTGACTTGAACTACTTTATTAAAATTATACACTATATCACTAGAATCTTCATCTCCACATCTCTCGCACAATTCCATCACAAATTCATCCCAAGATAGCGAGGGGTTGCTTTTCAAAAGACAATAAAGCCATACATCGTGTTCACCATGGAGGTACATAGAAGCCTATTCTACCTTCTGATCATCGGAAATGTGGTAGAAGTGGAAGTAGCGTTCACACCTCCTCATCTAGGAGTGTGGTTGCTTCCCCTCAAATGGCTCTAACTGAATCAGTGGTTGCCTGAATCCATTGCTCTTACTGCCGGATAAATTGCCATTGTTCATAGAATTCTGAGGCTGTGGCTGATCTATTGGTTGATCATCTTGTCCCATTGTTATGCTAGCACTAAGAGCTTGACCCTACCCTGGAGGTCGATCCTGTGGCCCAACCGCTACACTGGCAATGAGGGGTGGTTCCCCTCTTGGAGGTTGGCCCAACTGACTAGCGGGCAATCGATTTCTAGCACTTGACAATGCCTCCTGCCTGTTAATTTGAGCCTGAAGTCCAGCAATCTGATCATCAAACCTCCTCCTTTGTTGTTGCATTTGATCAGAGAGCTTCTGATCATGCTCCGATTACATCACCTTCAATTGAGTAAACATCTGCTCCATTTCTGTCTTAAGCATTTCCTTCATTTCCTCTCTGAATTGAGAGATAGTAAGATACTTCGGGTTTGGAGTAGCTGCTCCTTCCACAACTACTGCATAAGCCACATATGGATCCACATTAGTAGTAGCTGCTACATTTGCTGCTCCAGCTCTTGTGGTTACACGACCAACCATTGATGAATGCTCAATTCAATGATCGGATTCAACCCAATGGCAGCAACCAGCTCTGATACCAAATGTTAAGCTTCAAGAAGGATCTTGAGCTTGACCTTGTGATAGAATAGAATATAGATGAGAAAGAAGGGAATGGGGATGAGAATTAGAGAAGAATTAAGATAAGAGAAAGAAAATATCTTAATGAGATAGTTTGTATGTTTTTCTTTAATGCCTCTCTCCTCCTTACACTTTAGCTTTAATACTACTTCTAAGCATAATATTTGGGCTAGAACATAACTAACTCCACTTTGGGCCTAAGCCCAACAACAAAATTTACAACCTTTTACTCTTATTTACAAGCCAAGAGACCCAAAACTTAGACAAATATCTCGGTTTATGACATCTTATTAAACACACTAACCTAACACTTTTGGATCTCCATCCACATGACCAAGACAAGTCATCTAAAGTGTCGCGTTATAGTCATAACATCAAAGTGGTCCAAACTTGTCTTCGGCTACAAGTCTTTCAAACAACAATCCATACCATTTGTTCCAAGTCTATCTGTGGCTTAGCCTCGTAAACCACTTAGAGCAAACATGTAAATTATAGTCTGAGGACTACACCCATCTCATGGATGTTTCCAAAAAGAAAATCACATGCAGTATAATTGCTTGTTTACACAAATTTAACTCGGAAACGACTAGGACTTCAATCTTATTTATTAATTAAATTAATATATCCAGAATAAATCTGGATTTTAGGACACTGTTCCTAACAATCTCCCACTTGTCTTAAATCCAAATTATGACAAAGTCCATACTCACCCCTTTTAGGTTTGAACCAAAGGTCTACTGAGCCTAACCTTTAATGAGCACAGTTACTCTATTGTGAAGTCAGCAATACAATACTGCTTGACATTCCTCTCACTAATGGCTCCTACTCCAAGGGTAAAGACATGCTTACACGTTGAACGTCTATCATTTTAATCCGAGTGGAAGTCTTAAATCAATATAGCCAACTGGAACCAGCTCGTCACTTTGATAGATTAGCATAGGATCTCTAGTTCTTCTCAAGAACTAGAGAAAACTCTTTACTGCCACCTAGTCCATTGGACTCAAGTTAGACTAACACCTGCTTACTCTACCACAGCATAGCAGACATCAAGTCTCATGCACAACATGGCACACCTAAGGCTCCCACTGCTAAAGCATATGGAATATTCCTCAATTGCTCCTCCTCTTGAGGTGTCCTAGAACACTACTCAAAAGAGAATGGGACTTCATGCTATACCTTGACAACGTCTTGTCAATATAAGTGGCTAGAGAGAGATCCAACATCCTACTCTTATGACTTTGCAGAAGCTTAACCCTAAAGGTAGAGTTGGCTTCTCCCATTTCCTTCATATTGAGCTTTCTTGACAACCAAACCTTTACGGCTAATGACACCCTTACATCATTCCTAATGTGTAGTGTATTGTTGACATATAATACCAAGAAAGTCACTACTTTCTCTTAATGTCATTTGTACACGCATGGTTTGTTTAACCAATTGCTCAAAACTATAAGATTTAATTGCTTCATGGTGGCTAAAAGGATCAAATTCAACGCCACGGTCAACCATTAAGGCTCGTGCTGTGAACCTGTCAGGTGTCCTGACAATCCTCCCACCACACCTAAGCTTTCGTGTGCCTGGAACATTCTCGTTCCTATTAGTAGGTGCATCCAATGCATCCACTATATCTTAAGTTGTGTCTAGCTATTCAGAATTATTGTCATTTTCCTTTTAACGCTATTTTGATTTTACTTTTGTAGTTTATTTGCAAAATTCTACTCTAAGTATTTCGCATTGTTCACGTATACAAGGAGAACATCATGAATAAATCATAAACACATATCCCTCAGTAAAAAAAATTTATTTCTTGTAACAAAGGTTCACAACTATATTCAAACTGAATAACAATTATTCTTCGAAACACATAAATCAAATTCCTGTCCAATGTAGGTACAAATCAACAAGAATTTTTAATAAGCAAAAACAAAATTCTGACACTAAAATCTAAGCTATCGCTTCCTACTACTAAGACTGCTACCCTTGTACCGCCTTCAGCTGTCAGGTACAACTCCCATCATGTAGCCTCCTGGTTGGCCTGAACCCCTATAACATATTACAGACCTGGTCAGTTGAACCTCAGTCCACACACCAGGAATCTAGTCAACTACACAGGACTTAAAACGGTGAGATATCAACATACTTTAACCAGATGGCTTAGCAGTCTTTGCAGGAAGAGTAGCCATGTACTTTACGCAGTTTCTCTTCTAGTGGCCCATCTTTCCGCAAAAGTAACACTTTCCTTTTGCTGGCCTTTTGTTAGGATTAGTAGCTACACTAGCAACCCTGCCTTTGCCTTTCTTTCCGGTCGGTCCCTTATTCTTCTTGCTCCCACTAGTCCTCGATACCTGAGTTAAGTGGACACTCCCCTTGGCTCGCATAACACCCTCTGCTACTTGTAGCTCTTTCATTAGCTCAGATAATGAATAATCCATATTATTCATTATGTAGTTCAGCCTGAACTGAGTGAAAGAGCCGGACAGAGAGCTGAGGATAATGTCCTGCTGGGACTGACTATCAATCTTAGCACCTAGAATCTCCAACTCAGACAAGCACGCCATCATTTTCATGACGTGCTCCTGAACTGGGGACCCTTTTGACATCTTCATGTTCAAGAGCTTCCGCATCAGCTCTTGCCTAGCTGCCCTATCTTGATCGCCAAACATTTCCTTTAAATGTTTGATCATCTTGGCTATTGTTTCCATCTCAAGCATCTGATGCTTGAGTACATTGGTCACAGAGGCCAAAATGTAGCATCTGGCTAACTCATTAGGCTTATTACAGCATTCATAACGCTCTTTAATAGCAGCTGCATAATTATTAGCGGGCACCATAGGTGGAGCTTTAGTGAGAACAAACTTATGACCCTTATGTATTAATACTAAATCCAGTTCATTTTTCAGGTGTAGTAATTCGGTCCAGTCAAGGCTTTATCTTTCAGAATTGAGTGAAGTACACCAGTCGCAGCCATTTCAAAAACACTGTAAATGCAAACAATTGTGTAACTACCTTATATGAGTCATGTATGCTAAAGTGATATATATTCTTTCAATTTAACATACACAATAAGTCAGATATCCACCAAACTATACTATCATGCATACAATGATGACCCAAACACACCACTCCTTACTCTCCGGCAGCGGAGTCGCACGAAGCTAGATCGGGTGAGAACTATTCCCAATTAACCTGTTTTCTTGTAACTCTTACGAAACATGATTAATTCACCACTTTACCTTAGTCTCTAACTTGACACAACAGAGCTCCTCGGGGAGGCTAATGCATCACGCTAGTCAAGTATAAACCATTACCTAAACCTCCATACAAATACAGGGAATACTCCACGGCAGCGTGATCGCATCGCTTCTTTGCACTTTGGTTTATCTTAAAAGAAGTCTAACCCTGTAATTTGCAAACCGACATCCTCCGCAGAGAGGTATATCGATCTACTAGACTGCTAGACCGGTAATAGAGACCGTGAGGTTACAACAATTGAAACCTCGCTCCCACTTGATTTTTGTAACTAGCGGTTTTTAATTAACTTGCATTTACAACCTGGATTATCTCATAATCCCCTTTAGAATCTCATTCTAAAATTAACCAAAATTAATTAATTTATTTATTTAAAAATACTATTGTTTTACAATATAGATTATCTCATAATCTTGCATTAGAATCTCATTCTAAAATTCAATCAATAAAATTAAGTAATTAATTTTAATTAAAACAATACCAATATTTAATTTAGATTATCACATAATCTACTTTTAAAATTCTAATTCCAAAACTAAATTATAAATAATTTTATTTAAAATTAATAGCGATTTTGTAGACTATCCCATAGTCTATTTTTAAAATCTTATTCTAAAATTTAATTAACAAAATTTAAATTTCATTATAAAAAATAAAGTTAACTTAGACTATCATATAGTCTATTTTAGAATCTTTTTCTAAAATAATTTAAAATAACTTTTATTTAAAAAACACTCATTCACAACTTAGATTACCATATAATCTAATTTAGAATCTAATTCTAAAAAAAATTAATTAATATAATAATTAATTTATAATTATTATGTAAATTAGTACTGACGTCTACACGTTCCAAAAATAAAAATTTTAAAAAAAACTTTTTTTTAATTTAACTGTTGACGTCAGCATGATGTCAACGTCTGATGAAGAAAAAAAATTCTTTTTTAACTAAAATTTAAAATTAAAATATTTAATTTTAAAATAAAATGAATCTAATCTCATTATATCAATTTTATTCGATTTAATAAAATTAATTGAATCTAATCTCATTAGATCAACTTTATCCGATTACATAAAAATTTGAATCTAATCCTATTAGATCAATTTTATCCATTATTGTTAAAAATATTTGAATCTAATCTTATTAGATCAATTTTGTCTGATTTCAAAAATCATGACTGAGAACGTACAATCTCATTATACAAACAACATAATCACAAATTTATAGGTTGTTCCGAATTAACGATTAATTTGTTAACGATTTAAATCATCACTAAAAACAACCTAGTTAACTATTAAATCTTTTAACCGATTCAAACAATTTAAATCGATGCTTTAAATAAACTAGTTAACTATTAACCCTTTTAACTGATTTAAATAATTTAAATCGATACTTTAAAATATTCTAATTAACAATTAACTATTTTAATAATTTAAACAATTTAAATCACTAATTCAAACAATCATCTGAAGTACTGTTAATTCTTTATTGATTTAAACAATTTAAATCGAACCGTCAAATTAAACAAACTTTCTTTCTTAATAAAATCTCTATTTTATTAAATCGCCAATCTATTTATTTTGATCCTATTATACCTAGTTATGTATATTATGAATGTAATCAGAGGCTAGCTCTGATACCAATTATTGGGAATTGATATGAATTTTGTTAGAAAAATAAACTTTGATGCCGACTATCGGGTATATAGTTCTCAACTACGGTCACAACAATAAACAACTATTAGAGCACTTAGAGTAGGAGACTCTTCTCGCTACCTAAGCCCTCGGTTGGAGAGTCACGCTTTGTGACACCTCACGTCCGAAAGTTCCAGGGAATAGCTTTATCTCTATAAATCCTTTCCCCTAATACCCGTTGTTGGGACGAATTTCAAAAATTCTCCCTAGTTTTAAAAAGTTAATGCAGCGAAATAGGTTTATAATTTATAACTCTAAACCTATAGACGATTTAAAAATCCTAATTTTAAATCTACTGACTTAAATTCATAATTTAAATCAACATATCTAAATTCTTAATTTAAATCTACAGGCTTTTTACTCTAATAGATTCATAACAATACATAAACTTAAACAGGCATAATAACGAATATTGTAAATAAATAGAAAAGCGAAAACTAAAAGAAGAAAGAAAGAAGAACATACCTGAAATTGCTCCAATTATAAAGAATACCAAGAAAATTGAGACCCCACGATCTTCAACGCAATGACCTCAAACTGCCCCGGAGAGTGGGCTTCGAAAAATATTAAACAGAGGAAAGAAAAATTTCAAAGGAAATTTTTCCCTCCAATTAGGTCTTCGAAAATATTTCAAGAAACCCTAAATAATTTATTTTGATTAAAACCTTAAATAGCAGATTTTCGATGTGGGATTCACTGTTGTAATTCAAAACGCAGCATTTCATAACAAAATCGAAGAAGAACACGTCGTTTCGATCCCAAGCCAAATCGCGCCTTTTGGTATTGAGTGTGACACGTGGCAGCTTCTGATTTGTCCCCGAGCGGGGACACGAATAGGCCCCTTGGGACGTCCCAACGCCTGACATGTGTCGCGCGCTAGTTCGTCATATCAGAAGCACACGGATCGCGAGCCCTGTGCGATTTTCGTCCTTTTTTTTGTTTCCCACATGTAAAAATTCATCTTATGAATTTTAATTTTTAAAATTATTTAATTTTATAATTTTTAACTTTTATTTATCTCATGAATAATGTTCGGCAAAATTAATTTACCCATCTCATGGATAAATAAATCATCTCATGAATTATTTAATATATTTTCGATGGCAATAGATACACAGGCTTACGCAGAGACCTCAGGGATAATTTAAATCTAGCTCTAAATGGGTTAAATTAATCATCTCATGAAATAATTTAACCATTTAATGAGATTTAATTCCACTAAATAAATCTCAATGCACTCCAGACTTAAATTATTTATTCGATATCTCCTTAATATACTGTATTGGTGACAACAACCCCTCCACTAGATGTCCATGACAAAGGATAAATATAACCACTACCATTATCATTCTCACAGCTTCTCCATTAGTTACCGAGTCGCCCTTCACTGGATAATTCTTTTATACTTGAATATATTCACAGCATAAATTCCAAATGTCACACACTTGGAATACTTTGGCCAAAGTTTCTGAACTATTCAAATATTTACGAATCAACTAAGGGGACACCTGTATCTCATAAGAGACTGCAGATTCCCTATTGAATACCTGATCCTTGTCACACTTCACCCCGCAACCCAGTGTACGTGGGATTTCAGTCATTCATTTAGACCTTATTTATAGTACACCAAAGTCACTAACGCTCCATGTACAAGTCCAGAATACCCTCAGGCTCTAGATTCGTTGTTCAAACATTACAATATGAATCACTCATCTCCAATAGTAGTCTGAAAATAAATAATACACATGGTCGAACTCAGTGTGTCAATCTTATTAAACACACTAACCTAACACTTTTGGATCTCCATCCACATGACCAAGACAAGTCATCTAAAGTGTCACGCTATAGTCTTAATGTACAAGTGGTTCAAACTTGTCTTCGACTACGAGTCTTTCAAACAATAATCCATACCATTTGTTTTAAGTCTATCTGTGGCTTAGTCTCAGAAACCACTTAGAACAAACACTTGAATAGTAGACCAAGGATTACACCCATCTCATGGATGTTTCCAAAAAGAAAATCATATGCAGTATAAATGCTCGCTTACACAAATTTAATTAGGAAACGACTGGGACTTCAATCTTATTTATTAATTAAAATAATATATACATAATAAATCTAGATTTCAGGACATTGTTCCTAACATCATCCTCCCCGGGTTGGAGAGAATTCGCCCTCGAATTCGACTAGGGATCAACACTGACATTTTCGCCAAACTAAGGGCTGAGATGTTTGACGTTAAAAATATTTGATGTTCGCATACCAGGCGGGAGCTATAATCGGTAAGCATTGTCGTTGATCTTCTCAAGGACCGTTAATTGACCTATCTCGAGGGCTTAGAGCTTGTTATATTCCCAAGCCGGAAAGCGTTCTTGCGTTAGAATAGCCTAAACCTTCTCTCCAATTTTGAGCTGAATTTTTCGTCGTCTGCTGTCACGGTCGTCCTTGTACTGGGCATTAACCTTTGACAACCGCGCCCTTATCTATTCGTGTATGTTTTGAAGGGAAGATATGAATTCTTCAGCCTTACCATGGGGGCGAGCCAAGTTTGGGACTGGAGCCAAGTCAATGGGAGACCGTGGAATGAATCTGTAAACAACTTGGAATGGCGTGAATCCTGTGCTTCGGTTCACTGAACTATTGTAAGCGAATTTAGCTCGGTGAAGCTTCACTGCCCAACTCTTGGGGTTCTCTGCAGCCAAACATTGGAGTATGTTCCCCAAGGAACAGTTAGTGACCTAGGTTTGGCCATCGGTTTACGGGGGATGGCCGCTTGCTTGGCCAACTAGAAAAAAGACACCCTCCCCGCTCATCAACTTCACGCCGCCGGGCGCTTTTCGACCCTGAGAGAGGAGAATTCCGGGGGAACCTCACATCAAGTTGTTATTACGGAAATGAATGATAGGAGTTAGCCGTTCGTTTTCTACCGAGGTCGGGGTTTTCAGACAAATCCATCATTGAAGGGCTAGAGGCCGGATCGCTCACTCATCCATTTCTGCTTCTCCCAATGGGAGCCTTTACTAGTAAGGGCGCGTGGAGCCGGGGAGGCGGATGGGACTCTATTTCAAGGCTTCAGGTCGAGCCCCCTCCCTTTCCCATACATAATATGGGAAAGCCTTCACAAGAGTCGCTTTCTCCCAACATCATTCTCAAACAAAGAAAGTATGGATTTTTTGGGTTCCACAGACTTTATCCTCTCAATCGGAGAGGCCTTTAGTGGTTAATGTGCTGGAAATGAAGAGTTTACTGTTCACAGCACTGTTCATTGTTATGTTTAATTAAGTTCTATGTCTTTTGTTAACCGTTGCGCCTTCCCTTCCGCTTACACCATTTCTTTGTGAATGCTCCGCTTTGCTCTTTCTTTTTTTCGAGTACTAGGCTTGTTTTTGGGGCCTTTGAAGGAAGGCTAGTCACTCCCGCTCTACTTCCTGAAACTAAGAAACTGGCTTTAGATCGGCTCATTTAAAAATTGAGTTGTCGTGACGATACCTTTCTTAGTGGAAGATCGGAAAAGACTTCTCGGTCAATCAAACATAGAGTTAGTAAGTCCAACAATCAATCAGAGCTGCCGGGCTCAGCGATCGCGTAATATCAATTTTTCGGCCTCGTCATCGAAAGCAGCTTCCAATTGCTCGGAAATTCTCAGTTATATGGGGGGCTTAGATAGTGAGCAAAAACAATTGATCAATAAATTGGTCAGACTGGCACACCACCAGGCATTGGAACTTTCCCATTCATACTCTAATTCAATGATGAAATATTGTAAGTGGTGGCGGAGCGCAGCGTAACTAAGAGAGCCATTCCATTTAGGACGAGACAGAATGGGCGGGCACGAGCGGCAACCGTATCTGGAAACAACGATTAGTGGATATTGGTACTGTCACTGCACAGCAAGCAAAGGATTGGCTATTTGAAATCTGACTCTCTTGAAACGGACCAGCTAACCACTTGCTCCCCCAGTCGAGCCCACCTTTCAAAGAAATTGTCCAAGACTAATTTTTGTAGATGTCTCTTCACACTCACTCAAAAGATCCGCCGTTGTGACACAGGTGTATCGAGGTAGGCCGTGGATTGAATAGAGAAAGAAGGGCTCGTATTTGAAAGATTTCGAGCAGCCCACAACCTTCTATAAGGCCACTCCTCTCTCTTCCGTGTAAGTTGCGAGTGGACCAGTGTGAAGCTTTAGCTTCGTTGCCGGCCAGAGCTCCTAGCCGACTACCGCCTATCCCTTTCATTCTTATTCACGAATGAATTGGGAAAGCCAACAGAAAGATTCGATTCTGACTTCGTAGAGCCGGTGCTGCTGTTGCCACGGTTCCTTTGAGAAGGGTGTGATACCACCACCTATCAGGCCCGACGAGCGAGCTGTGGCTTATAAATAGGAAGATGAGGAGATAAGGGGCGAAGGATATTCATGATATTCGGTGCAAATGGACTTTGAAAAAAGCCTTTTTGCCTTGATTACCACCCGACCTGATGACTCTATCAAACACAATGTTGGATGGCAAGCCATGGAGCTTGTAGACATCTTTAAAGTAAAGACTTGCAACGTCGGTGGCGTCTGCGGCTTTCTTTCTTCCAATGAAATGAGCCATTTTCGAAAACCGATCAACAACAAAAAATAATGGAGTCAATCCTGCCAACTGTTCAAGGCAACCCTAATACGAAGTATATGCTCACGTATTTCCACGGTTTATCTGGTACTAGTAACGGTAAGTAGAGACCCACATTCGTCATTCCACCCTTAGAGATCTGACATGTGCAGCATCTCTTGACGAATCTCTCAACTTCCTTGTGGATTGTGGGCCAGAAGTAGGTGGCAGTAATGAGCTTTAGTGTCTTGTCCCTACCAACATGTCCGGAGTTGTGCTTTTCTTCTATGATTTTCTAGCGCCAACTCGAGTTTGGGACACACAGTTGGTTCCCTTTGAACAAGAAACCATCGTGGAGTGAGTAATCCAGTAGTGGTCCTAGCTGGGCGTCTTGCCAAATGCTGCTGAAGATGGGATCATCACGGTGCATGTCTTTGAAGTGCTCGAATCCAGTAACCTCAGTCTTGCATTGCGTTAGGATCATGGTCCTTCTACTTAAGGCGACAGCCACGTTATTCATCGCGCCTGAATTATGCTTGATTGAGAAGTGGAAGAGTAGAATGAAACCCGCCCACTTGGCATGCCTCTCTGACAACTTCTCTTGACTATTGATAAATTTCGGGCTATGTTGTCTGAGTACAGAATAAACTCATGGTTTGCCAGATAAGACTTCCAATGCCCGAGCGCACTGACCAAAGCATAAAACACTAAGTCGTATGTTGAATACCTCAACTTACTCCCATGAAACTTCTCACTGAAGAAAGCAACCGGTCTTCCTTCTTGACTTAGGATGGTGCCAATACCAACCTTTGAGGAGTCGGCATGCAGCACAAAGGTATTCTAAAAATCTGGTAATGCTAACACCGGGGCTGTGATTATCTTCTCTTTGATGATGGCAAATGCAGATACAACTTTAGGCGTCCACACAAAAGAACCCTTCTTAAGGCAGTCTGTGATTGTCGCGACGATGGAGCTAAGGCCAGGAACAAAGCGTCTGTAGAATGTCGCCAACCCATGGAAGCTTCGGACCTCGCTAATTGTCTTTGGTGGTGGCCAGTCATGGATAGCTGCTATCTTGCCTTCATCAGCGGAAATACCGTCCTTGGTAACAACGAAGCCAAGGAAGGTCACCTTCTCTCTCATAAACTCTCACTTCTTCAATGTTGCGAACAAACATTGAACCCTCAAAGTATGAAGAACTTCCCTCAAATGATCAATATGCTCACCACAGCTACGACTGTAAATTAAAATATTGTCAAAATAGACGATGACGAACTTGCCAATAAACGGACGTAATACCTGATTCATGAACCTCATGAAGGTAGTAGGCGCGTTGGAGAGACCAAACGGCATAACCAACCACTCGTAGAGACCCTCTCTTGTCTTAAAGGCTGTCTTCCATTCATCCCCAAGAGGTATACTAATTTGATGATAGCCACTCTTGAGGTTTAACTTGGTGAGTACCATGGCGCGTTGCAACTGGTCTAACAGATCATCAAGTCTCGGAATGGGAAAATGGTATCGCGCAGTTATTTTGTTTATGGCTCTGCTATCCACACACATACGCCAACTCCCATCTTTCTTTGGCCTTAGCAAGGCTGGAACGGCTCAAGGGCTCAAGCTCTCCCTGATGAAGCCTCTAGCAAGCAACTCTTCAACTTGGCGTTTGAGCTCTTCATGCTCAGAAGGACTCATGCAGTAATGAGGCTTATACAGTAAAGACGAGCTAGGAACTAGATCAATCCTATGCTGGATGTCAAGCAAAGGCAGTAGGGTGGCTGGTAAATCCTCCAGGAATACATCAGTGTATTCTTCCAACAAAGGCACGACCTCACTCAATAACTCTTGGGGAATAACTTCAGCTTCCTTCCCAATCAAAACAAACATGACCTTACAAACATGACCTTGGTGGTGCCAACTTCTTTGGTAAACATGGCGTGACCCTGCACATTGGGGTGTTGAGCTTTAGAAGTCTTCGGTTTCTCTTCCCTCTTTGGCAGTAGTACTGTCTTAACGCCATCATATAGGAAGCTATATGTGTTCCGCCTTCCATCATGCACAGCTCCTCGATCATACTGCCAAGGGCATCCCAAGAGAAGGTGGCATGCGTCCATGGCGACTACATCACACCATACTCCCTGCTTGTACTTGGGTCTAATAGAGAAATTGAATAAGCATCGCTTAGAAACCGTTACCTGGTTCCCCTTCTTTAGCCAAGATAAACGGTATGGGTGAGGGTGAGCCTCAGTCTTCAGTGCCAACTTGCTAACAGCTTCCTCGGAGACGACGTTCTCACAGCTTCCCAAATCGATAACCACACGGCAAATTTTATCTCCAATAGTACACGTTGTCTGAAAAATATTATTCCTTAACCAACTGTCTCCTTGCTCGTTCCTCGGCGTGAAGCAGACACGCCTAACAACTAGGCATTGACCCTCATCTCCTTCAACGGGATCTTCTCCTGGTTCCGCCAATTCCTCTTGACCATCTTCTTCAATGGTCTCGTCTTCTTCTTCAGTGGGCTCGTTAATGAGAAGAGCCTTACCCGGCCTGTCTCTCTTTCGACATTCGGAGGCACGGTGATCCATTTCCCCACACTTGAAGCAATATATTCTTGACGAACCCGCTACCTCTTGATTGATTTGCTTTCCAACAACGACATGCAGTGGTCTATTTTGGGCGTGCGTGGTTTGTGTTGGCGGTACACGGTTCACGTCCCTTTCGCCAGCTTGAGTGTTCCAGGTTCCGCCAGAACGGCGGCGCCTTTGTTATCGTTCTACATTCAGGGCCCTCTGAGATGCTTCAGCTACAGTGAATATGTCAAACATGTTAAGTACATCTTGGATTGACTCTCTCAATCCAATAATAAGCGATTCGCCAGCTTTTCCTCTGATTCTGCTAAGTCATCTCTGGCGATTAGGGAATTAAACTTAGTGGTGTAATCTTCAATGGATTTGGAGCTTGGCGTTGTTGGTCAAAAGATATGAATTTTGTTGAAAAATAAACTCTGATGCCGACTATTGGGTTCACAGTTCTCAACTATGGTCACAACAATAGGCACCTATTAGAGCACTTAGAGTAGGAGACTCTTCTCTTATCTAAGCCCCCGGTCGGAGAGTTATGCTTCGTGACACCTCACGTGCGAGAGTTCTCGGGAATAGGTTTATCGCTATAAACCCTTTGCCCTAATACCGGTGGTTGGGATGAATTTCAAAAAATTCTCCCGAAAGTTTACGCAGTGGAACAGGTTTAGAATTCATAACTCTAAACCTAGGGTTGATTTAAAATTCCTAATTTTAAATCTATTGATTTAAATTCATAATTTAAACCATCAGATCTAAATTCTTAATTTAGATCTACGTGCCTTTTACTCTAATACATTCATAATAACACATAAACTTGAACATGCATAATAACAAATACTGTAAATATATAGAAAAGCGAAATTAAAAGAAGAAGGAAAGAAAAACATACTTGAAATTGCGCCAATAAAAGAAAAACCAGAAAGACAATAATATTCTTCAAAATCAAGACCCCGGGACCTTCTACGCAATGACCTCGAATTGCCCGGAGGGTGGGCTCCGAAAAATACTAAACCGAGGAAAGAAAATTTTCAACAGAAATTTTCTTTCCATTAGGTCTCCGAAACAATTTCAGAAACCCTAAATAAATACTTCAACTCCAATACCAAACCTCGGAATAAGCCCCTCTATTTATAGGAATATACCGGAGGGAAAAAATTTAATTTTAATCAAAAAAAGATTCCCAGTTTAAGTCAAAAACGCGTCGTTTTATTTAAAATCAGCTCAAAACGCCGCGTTTTGTAACAGTACAACCCGCGTCCTCAGCTTGTCACCGTGTGCCACGTGTCGGCACATGATTCGTCCCCGCGTGTGGACGCGAATAGCCCTGGTGGGCGGTGTCGCGCGCTAGTTCGTTGGATCCGGTTCACGCGGATTGCGACTGTGCAGTTTTTCTTTGTATATTTTTTTTTTTTTTTTTGGCTTTGTTTCCACATGTAATTTTATTTTATAATTTTTAATATTTATTCATCTCATGAATAATATTTTGCAAAATTAAATTTACCCATCTCATGGATAAATAATTCATCTTATGAATTCTTTAATATTTTTTCAATGGCAATAAAATACTGAGGCTTACACAGGGACCTCAAGGACAATTTAAGGCTAGCTCTAAATGGGAAAAATAAATCATCTCACGATATTAGTTTAATTACCATTTAATGAGACTTATTTCCACTAAATAAATCTCACTGCACTCCAGACTTAAATTATTTATTCGATATCTCTCTAATAGACTGTATTGATGACAATAACCCCTCCACTAGATGTCCATGACAAAGGATAAATATAACCACTACCATTTTTCTTCTCACAGCTTCTCCATTAGTTACCGACTCGCCCTTCACTGAATAATTTATTTATACTTGAACATATTCACAGTATATATTCCAAATGTCAAACTCTTAGAATACTTTTGCCAAAGTTTCCGAACTATTCAAATATTTTCGAATCAACTAAGGAGACATCTGTATCTCATAAGAGACTATAGATTCCCTATTGAATTCCCGATCCTTGTCACACTTCACGCCGCTACACAATGTACGTGAGATTTCAGTCGTTCGTTTAGACCTTACTTATAGTACACCAAAGTAACTAACGCTCCATGCACAAGGCCAGAATACCCTCAGGATTTAGAGTCGTCATTCAAAGAGTACAACGTGAATCACTCATCTCCGATAGTAGTCTAGAAATAAGTAACCCACATGGTCTAACTCAGTGTGTCAAACACACTAACCTAACACTTTTGAATCTCCATCCACATGACCAAGACAAGTCATCTAAAGTGTCACGTTATAGTCTTAACATACAAGTGGTCCAGACTTGTCTACGACTATGAGTCTTCCAAACAACAATCCATACCATTTGTTCCAAGTCTATCTGTGGCTTAATCTTATAAACCACTTAGAACAAACATGTCAATTGGAGTATGAGGACTACACCCATCTCATGGATGTCTCCCAAAAGAAAATCACATGCGGTATAAATGCTCACATACACAAATTTAACTAGGAAACGACTGAAACTGCAATTTTATTTATTAATTAAAATAGTATATCCAGAATAAATCTGAATTTTAGGACACTGTTCCTAACAAGCGTAACCCTTGAAGGCGTTGGTACATGAACCGTGCATTTTTCTATGGCAAGAAGGCGTTAAGAAGGTGTTTCTTCATCTTCTCCCATGTCTCAACCTTGGACTTCCCCTACAGAAATCGGGTTTGCTTCAGCTGGTGCCACCAGGCAGCTGCTCTACCCCGAAGGCGGGTAGCGATGAGCGGTGCTTGCTTCCGCTCAGGTATTTCCCTTAATTCAAGGACTTCTTCCACGGCGACTAGCCAATCTAAGAACTCCTCTGGACGTCCTCCTCCATTGAACTCGAGTATTTCAATCCGAAGTCTGGATTCCCACCTTCGATCCTCTCGGCCATGGATATGGCACTGATGGCGCTTGGGCCTTGGCTCCGGTAAGTCCTGGTCAAAATGCTGGTTCAAAAAGGGATCATCCACATCTCCACCATTCATGCCAGGCGAAGGTTGGCGTTGGGACCTAGCTCTACCCGATGGGTTGAGATTGGCTCCGATTTGGATCAAGTGCTCCTCGATCAGCCGGAATGTCTCTTCCAATTCCTCCAATCTCCTTTCGTACTGTCGGTGATGGTCTCGTTCAATAACGTCCTCTATGGTGGCATTCCTCTAACGTCTTCCAGGGGCCATCTTTTCAGGAAGCGAACCGTGCTCTGATACCAGATGATGCAGCGCATGAAAGGGGAAATTGGGCAACGGGAAGGTTCAACGGCCTTCCCTTTAGAATTTTACTAATACTGGAATAAAATTAACGAAAGAGGTCCATAAACTCGTTTTTTACAGGTTGAGAAATCGAGACTACAAAAAAGAAGAAATTAAATTATTGGAATTTTAATTGACTACCAAAAAAAAATAACTCTTCTTCTCCTTTATATAGAGGATGACAAGAGCTTGAAATTCAAACTAACAAATCAAATAAGGAAATCAAAACTAACCAGGTAAGAAAATCCCTAAAATCACGGCTGGAAGAAAGACCCGTTCAAAGTGACCAAGACTTGGCGTCACTCCAAGTTTGCTCGCGCCAAGTGTGGTCCTGCTGAGACCTCAGTCGTCCTTCCACCAAGCTAGGGCATGACGCCTGAGCCCGCTACATCAGTATTTGAGGCCCATGTTAGATGAAAAATATTTTCTTCTGCGTTGTATTTGTCACATTTTGTATTTAATGATATGGATAGGATGCAACATAAAGATTTTTCTCTTACAATTTTAAGAAATATAATTAAAGCAATTAAAATATCTGCAATTAGGCAACAAAATTTTAAAAAATTGTGTCAATCACAAGGCATTTCATGGAAACATTTTAAATTTGATGCATATACTAAATGGTCGTCAATGGTCAAAATGTTAGAATGATGCATACCATATAAAGACATTTTGATAGAATTTGTACATATAAATCATGCGGATATTTTAGTGTAGATAATGTAAATTGGAAATAATAAATGAAATCTGCAAATTCTTAGTTCTTTTAAAGATGCTACGATACTTTTTTTTGGATCCTATTACTCAACCATTCCACACGCAATATCTAAAATGGTAGAAATTGCTGCATGGATGATGGAGAACTCCTCCAACCCCACAATGCAGGGGTCCATTGCAATCATGAAAGGAAAAAAATTTTTAAATATTATACTGAATTACCCATGACATATTGTATTACCACTATTTTTGATCCATGTGCAAACTTGTGGATTTTTAATTTTTTGTCCAAATATTTTACGAAAGAACGCTACCAAATTTTGATATAAAATCTTTTATTAATAAAGTTAAAGAAACTTTAGATGATTTATTTTTCGCTAATTCTCAAAAACTAACAAATAATACAAATGTTTCTTCTACATCATCGCTGTCCTCTTCTCGAGAACAATCGTACGCGTGGGATATGTTTAACCGATTAATGCCCAAACAAAGTCCCACGTCATATGATGAGCTTTCTATATACTTGCGTTCAGCTCTGTTCGAATTCCAACCAATGGAGTCTAATGATATAGTAACATGTCCGGTGTCTACAGTAACATTAGAGTTTGCTTTTAGTGCATGTGGCAAATTGCTAGGAACAAAGAGAGCAAAGCTAGCACCGAAGATCTTATAAATGTTGGTGTGCTTGAAAGACTAGATGGGTACAGTGGATAGAAACCCAAAACATCTGAACTTGGAATCATCAAGCGATGAAGACGAAGACGATGACACTAACTCCGTTGCAAGTACCGCACTTGATTTATTTATATTGTTATAGTACAAGTTATAATACATTTTATTTTATAAAATATATTTGTAAATTTATAGTGCACTATTATGATTTTATATTATATTATTTATTAATAAATTCTTATTTATTTTTTGGTCAAAATGATTATATATATGTGTGTGTGTGTATATGTATATATGTATTCTTTCTTTATATATTTTTATAAAATTATTAAAAAAAGGGCATGGGCCGGCCGACCCAAACCTAGGCCTCAGGCTGGGCAAGCCCCCCGGGCTTGTGTGCTGCCCCGGCTTGGCCTGCGAGCCAGGCTGGCCACCTCTACAGCTCACCTTTCACCCATTCTGTCTCTCTTTCTCTATCTCTATCTCTATCTGCATCTCCTTCCTCTAGAAACCACAACTAGCCAAGCCACAAAAATCTCGATTACCATAGTTGAAAACCCGGATATGACACCCTCGTTGGCAGCCCAAACCCAACCCTAACAGTGGGAATTCTCCACTGACTCCTCATTCTCTCTCTCTATCTCTCTGTCTCTTTCTACTTTTGTCTGCCGTCACCATCGTAGGCACAATCATTTTAACATAGGCATCTTCTCCGCCATCACCCCCCCCCCCCCCCCCCCCCCCAAAACACACGTGACTGCATTGGGGTGGGCAGGCAACGCACATCAGCAATGGAAGGCAAGCAGGGTTGAAGGAAAGGGCTCACACGAGAGGAATGGATAGTCATTCTACTATGCAGAATTTTTTTCTTTTTGCAAATTCAGAATTTTTTTCTAGTTTTTAATTTTTTTACCTTAAATCTCAAACACACATGATTAAACTTGTTACTTGCTCAGCAGGTACCTGGAAAAAAAAATAGTAAGTTCAAGTCTTTTTTTTTAAAACTAGGTTAATAAAGATAATGAAACGAGTATAATGTTTATACTAAACAACAACAATAATAACAACAGACCTAATGTCTCAAGGGTTCCTGCATAAGTGGGCTCTGAGAGGGGTGGATATATGCAGCCTTACCTCTTCAGGGTGTAACCCTACCAAGAGGTTGTTTCTGAGTACTCCCAATTTTATAGGGTTGGCAACACCAGGATTTTCCAGGAGGTCACCCATCATGGTACTACTCTCGTCCAAGCACGCTTAACTTTAGAGTTCTAATGGGATCCGGTGCCTTAGTGCCTAGTAAATGAACCCTGAGTATAATATTTATACTAAATTTAATTTATGCATTTAAAAATATTATAAATTATTCATTTATTATGCTATAAAAATTATTTTTGTAATAATCATTACCCACTTGCTCAAGATTACATAATTACTCAAAATTAATAGTTAATTACTCAAAATCACCAAATTACTTAAAATTACCAGCCACTTGCTCAAAATCATCAACCAATTACATTTTAAATATTTAACTATGTTTTGACATTCAAATAATTCTTTCTTTAAAATATTTGATGTAAAATTTTCATAATATTTTTTAATGTAAAATATTTTTTCATCAAAAAATCGTATAACATTTTAACAAAAAAACAAATTATTTTTATAATAAATTACTCATAAAATATACAATGTGAAATTATATTTTTTATGTAGTCACTAAACTCATAAATGCTAAACAATCATTAAACATTTCGAATATAAAAAATTAGTTCATAATTTTAAATGTAATTGGTTAACGATTTTAAGTAATTTTAAGTAATTTGGTGATTTTAGTAAGCGAGTAGTTAATTTGAATACTTATGTGGTTTTGAGTGAGTGGGTGGTGATTTTGAGTAAATAGGCAGTGATTATGAGTAAATGTGTGGTGATTTTGAGTAAATGTATGGTGATTTTGGGTGATTACTGATTTTGAGTAGACCTTACAATAGGGTCGGGTATTTTTTCGATAATTAGCAATAGAAATCTAAATAGGGTTGGGTTTGGGTCGCGTTGATGTCACATCAAGGCTATCTCGGGTTGGCTCAAAATCAGGTTAGGTTAGGCTCAAGTTGTGTCATCATCGGGATCGGGTCAACCTTAGGTCGGCCCACCTCAGGTCAAGTCGACATCGAGTCAGGTCAACCTTGGCTCTAGTTAACTTCGGATCAGGTCATCCTTGGGTCAGGTGGGATTTTCAGTTGATCATCGGGTAATTTTGATAATATATTTATTCAACCTCGAAACTCATAACTAAAACTATAAAGCAAAATGATTATAATGTTTAGCATATTATTCA
The DNA here is from genome assembly GCA_018398585.1 of Simmondsia chinensis. Lineage (NCBI taxonomy): Eukaryota > Viridiplantae > Streptophyta > Magnoliopsida > Caryophyllales > Simmondsiaceae > Simmondsia > Simmondsia chinensis. The sequence goes on along the minus strand of JAGTTD010000017.1, from coordinate 13,175,305 downwards.
GATTCTATGACAAACTGGACTTTAATTTGATCATTTAAGGCAATAGGATGGCTTTAGATCGGGTCTCAGGTCATCACGGGTCGGGTCAAACTTGGGTCGGGTCAAACATGCAGTGTGTGTCGACACACAGCAAACAGAAAGAAGAAGAAACCAAATGCAGTGACTGTGTGTTGCTACACAGTCGCTTCTTTTAGGTATTCTTACTTACTGTATGGTGTATCGACATAGAAATTTGAATGTCGACACATACTGAATGTACCCAAAATCACTACCCATGTACCCAAAATCACCACCCATGTACTCAAAATCACGACCTACATACTCAAAATCACCACTCATGTACTCAAATTACCACTCATGTACTCAAATCACCACCCATATACGTAATATCACCACCCACTCAAAATCATCACCCGTGTACTCAAAATCACCACCCATTCAAAATTACCACCCATGTCCTCAAAATCACCACTCATATACTCAAAATCACCACCCGTTTTGTCAAAATCACCATGCATTCAAAATCACCACTCATGTATTCAAAATCACTACCTTCTACTCAAAATCAACTATTTATTCTAAAATAACTAATTATTCAAAATCATCATCAACTTACATATGTTAATTTTTAAAAATTTCATATAATTATGTTTAGTGTTTTTATAAACAAAATTAGGTACATAAAATTAATTAACCTTTGTTCATATGAACCACTTAATTTCTTTTTTATTTATTATGTCATTATTGTTATATTTTAATTATTTTTGACATATAATTGCCCTAATTAATTAATATATAAATTTATTTATTTTTTATATAATATACATTAATAATTTAAAATAAAAAAGATAAATTGATAGGGGGAGCTGGTAAAAACGGTTCCCCAACTTTTCTGTACAAACAACAACAACAACAACAAGCCCAGTGCCACCAAGGGCTCCCGCCAAAAGCAGGGTCTGGGGAGGGTAGATGTACGCAGCCTTCCCCCTTCACGGGGCTACCCTGAAGAGAGGTTGTTTCCTAGGACCCCCAGCCTAAGATGATGGTCTTGCCTCCATCAGCCAAAAGACTTGACAAATATCAGAAAGCATAAGTATGGCCCCCACCAAAAAAAAAAAAAAAGGTAGCTGAGAAAAGGAAAGAGAACGAGAAAGGATGAGATAGGGATAAAAGGATAGAAAGGGATAGACAGATAGAGATAAAGACTACCCTACTCTAACCGGGTCACTAATACCCCTATGCTAACCCTCCATTGGGCCCTATCTAAGGCCATCTCCCCCCAAAGGTTTAGGTGGGTGAGGTCTTGTCGGATCATCTCAAGCCATCTCTTCTTCGGTCTGCCTCTGCCTCTACCTCTTCTGCCTAATGTAGTAATAGGTTGTTCGCATCTTCTAACTGGAGCTTCGTCCGGTCTCCTTCTGACATGTCCGAATCACCTCAAACGATGCTCCCTTAATTTATCTTCAATGGTAGCTACGCCCAATTTGCCTCTTATGATGTCGTTTCTGATCCTATCCTTCCTTGTGTGTCCACACATCCACCTCAGCATTCGCATCTCCGCCACCTTCATCTTCTGAGTGTGCTGCTGTTTCATCGCCCTGCACTCCGCCCCATACGCCATGGCTAGCCACACCACCGTCTTATAGTATCTTTCCTTTAGCTTCAAGGGGAATTTCCTATCACAAAGTACCACCACCGTCTTATAGTATCTTTCCTTTAGCTTCAAGGGGAATTTCCTATCACAAAGTACCACAGAGGCTATCCTCCGCTTGTGCCAACCCACTTTGATCCTGTAGCTGACATCCTCGTCCACTTCGTCGTTGAGCTGTATCGTGGACCCTAAATACCTAAATCTTTCCGTCTTCGAAATGGCCTCGTGTCCAATCTTGACTTCTTCTCGGCTAGGCGTGGTAGATGGATTGAACTTGAGTTCCATGTGCTCGGTCTTGGCTCTGCTTAGTCGCAAACCCTTTGACTCTAGAACCCCTCTCCACAGTTCTAGTTTCTCATTGATCTCTTCCCGCGACTCCCCCACCAGTACAATGTCATCTGCAAAAAGCATGCACCAAGGTACACATCCTTGGATGTGCCTAGTGAGCTCGTCCGTAACCAAAATGAACAGATAGGGGCTCAAGGCAGACCCTTGGTGAACCCCCACTGTTATCGGGAAAGCGTCTGACTCCCCATCCACTGTACGCACCATAGTCTGTGCCTCATCATACATGTCTTTGATGGCTCAGATGTATGGTGCGGGGATGCCTTTCCTGTCCAAAACTCTCCAAAGGACCTCCCTTAGCACTCTATCATATGCCTTCTCTAAATGTTCCCCAACTTTTCTGTATGGTACAGAAAATTGCTTTTCTATATCGTAGAAAATCTGTTAAAAGTACAATGACCAAATTGATAATGAGAAAAGTATAGAAACCTTTGGAGTAAATAATCCTTTCACTTATTAGTGTGTTATTTACTGTTATTGTGTAATAATTTTTGAACTTATTTCCTTTTTTATTAAATTGTTAAAGACTCTTTTTAGTTTAAAATATAATAAGAAAAAAAAAATAAAGGCTAAAGACTTTTTCTATTCTAAAATATAATTAAAAAAGATAATAGTAAAGGTTCACCGGTGAATTCTGCACGTAGACAAACTTGGGGAGGGGAAGGGGTGACATTTTAAGAATATTCAAAATTTTTAACTAAAAAGATGTCATATGTTAAAAATCTGACTGTGCGTTCGTGTGCATGGAGTCAGCCAAAACCGGACTCAGGAGGGGAACGTCCACAACGGCTTGGGTCTGCAGCGCATGCAAACTAGACACTAGGTCAGGATAAGGAAACAAGTGCTCGACAAAGTGCACATGACAACTCGTATAGACATGACCAGTAGTGGGGTCTGAACAACGGTACCCCTTGTAACAACCCGCATACCCAATAAAGACGCAGGAGACAAAGCATGGGGCCAATTTATGAGGGGTACGAGATGTGATGTTGGGATAACATGCCCACCCAAAGACCCAAAAAAAATTACAATCAGGCGCCTTTTTAAACAGTTTTTCAAAAGGAGAAAGATTTTGTAAGTTTGGAGTAGGCAACCGGTTAGTGCAAGTAGTATCAGCCCAAAATTTAGGTGGAAGACGCGCCTGAAAGAGTAGGGTCCGTACCATTTCACTTCGATGTTGATGCTTTCATTCCGCCACCCTATTTTGTTGTGAGGTATCAAGACAGGTGAGACGGAAGTGTATACCATGAGTGCGACAAAGGGTAGCCATGGACCTTTTGTCAAACTCACGGCCTCCATCACTTTGAAAACATTTAATTTTGACATTGAATTGGTTTTCGACAAGGACTTTAAAATTAGAAAAGATGGAGTACACTTCGTCCTTCCTTTGCATTGGATAAAGCCAGGTAAAGCGTGTATAATCATCAACAAATAACACATAATAACAAAAAGCAGAATCAAACACAACAGGCGATTGCCAAACATCCGAATGTATTAATTGTAAAGGCGAAGTAGTAGTGTGTAACACACGCAAAAAGGGTAAACGACGCGACTTTCCTAAACAACATGCATGATAGTATCTTATTGAGCTAGCACTAGAAACATAAGTAATCAAAGAACAGGTGCGTAAAGTATCCAAAACAGAGTTTCCTAAATGACCTAACCGCCTGTGCCAGAGTTCAGCCGGGACAGTCCGTGCTATGAGTCCAGTAGGGTGCGGAGAAAACCTATAAAGGGATCCTTCTTTGTGTATCATGAGGAGGGGCGTCCCCGTAGCCTTATCCTTGACACAAAATGAAGAAGAGCCAAACTCCACAACACAGTTATTATCACAACACAACTGTTTAATAAACAATTGGTTGTATGTGAGACCAGGAACCAACATAACATTAGGAAGTAGCAGGTCACGAGTTTCAGTGCGAATTTTTGAAAAACGAACGCAAGTGACTGGTAACAGATAACCATTGCCAACTTGAATTAATTTTGAACCACGATAAACAGCGTGTTTAGTTGAAATACCTGAGTTGGAAGTCATATGATTAGATGCCCCGGAATCAGGGAATCATGTAGGATCAGCAGAATTATTAACAGCCATGGCCAATAGAGATTGCGAGAAGTCAGAGTTTACATAGCGGTGAGGGCAAAGAGAGGCAGCATGACCTGCTTGGTGACAAATCTGACAAACCAATGGACCAGCACTGAGAATACCATCATGAGGCCGACGAGAATTCATACCTGAGTTGTGACCCCAGTTCTGCGGGTACGGTGGGGGACCACCAGCGGGAGCCATACCTGTACCGGTGATTGATGCGGTTGATCGTGTGGAGCACCCCGAACCCCAGAGTTCCCATTGCGATTGATGTTGCTACGTCCAAGGCCCTTGCGACCACATTTGTCAAGACCCCAACCAGAGCCCGAGGGGTTCAAAGGACCACCGGTGGCTGCGAGAGCATGACCATGGTCTAGAGAGGAACGGGCGTGAATGCGGGACAGAGCGGCTTCCTCATCTAACAATGCAGTCTTGAGTTGTTCGAAGGAAAGATCACGAGACGACTGGCGAGTGAACGTATTAAAGGCAGTATACACTAGAGGGAGACCAAAGAGTGCGTTGTGCATGAGCTCGCGGTTAGATACCGGTGAGTCTATGGCTGCTAGGTCATCGGCTATAGTTTTGGGTTTGGTTAGGTAGGCGGTCATGGTTTTATTATCTTTGCGTAAAGTAACGAGTTGAAACCGAAGATCAAATTCTTTAGCAAGAGAGTGGTCACGAAAACGTTTGGCTACGGTATGTTATGACCCAGGAATCCAAAACATGAGCTAGTGGTGGTTGGTTGCTGTTGTTTGTTGCTGCTGTTGATCCTGCTATCGGTTATGCTAATTAAAGTGCTGCGTTTCATTAGCATTTGAATTGGCTTATGTTGGCGCCAAAAGGCTTTAGTAGTTAGATATTTTGGTATGAATTAGATATTTTGTCCTAGTAAGTCAGTTAGCTTGTGGTCATGGTTCAATGTCTTAGTTTGCTTATAAGTAGTAATTCAAGTGTAATAATCAAGCATGGAATGATAATCAAAGATCTCAATTTGAGATCAATCTCTCTCTCTCTCATCTAACCTTCTCTATTTCTCATCTAACTTTCTCTAATTCTCATCTTAATTCACTTGTCTTCTCATCTATCTTCATCTATCTTAGGTTATGGTTTGAGATTCAATCTTGAACTTAACAATTGGTATCAGAGCCTCGTTTGGCTTCCAACCGAGCTCTTAATCAAGAAAAGTTGAAATCAGATTGTTGTTGCTGTGCAAGAGACTTTTGATGCTTTGCATTTGATTTAGTTGAATCAATTTCAACTAAATTGAGCTTGTATTGTGCCAAACTTGGTGCTAGCTGCAATTGATCGTCAAATAACAATTTGTGGTGCTGAAATTTAGTCATTCCAGCTGATCGAAGTTCGAGTGCTTATACAAGATCAATTTGATCAAATTTCAGCTCACATCTAGTAGCTCAAGTACTGTTTTATTGAAGATCTGCTGCGGTTTGTTCTGTGCTGCCAATAAGCTGTTCGATTAACTGAGGTTTAGCTCAATTTGGATGATCTAAGCTCTGTAGCTGCCACTGGATTAGCCGGATCAAATTCGATTCAGTTTGTGAAGATCAGTGAGAGCTAGCAAGACGCAAGAAGTCTAATTCATCTATGGTTGGTGGTGTAACCACACGATCTGGAGCAGAAGCTGAAAATTCAGTTACCTTTGTGGATCCAAATGTGTCTTATGCTGAGGCAGTTGGTGCTACATCAATAAGAGATGTGCTATTTCTTACCAAGGATCAGCTGAATTCTCAAATCAATGTAATGCTTGATCGGTTTAAGCAAATGCAGCAAGAGATGCAGCAAGAGAGTGATCGAAGGAGGGATGAAATGTTCGATCAACTTAAGCAAAAGCAATAAGGAAATGATAAGAATAGAGACACATTGATTCTGCAAATGATGCGGCAAGTTCAGCAGGAAGGCAGTGAGAGGATCGAAGGTCGAATCTCTCAACAGCTGCATCAATTGGAGGAGATGGTTACTGGTTTGCAAGATCAGGTGAATAGACAAGGTGTGGCGTGTGGAGTTGGGATCTTATTGCCTGCAAGCCATCAGAGCCAACCTCCTAACATGATTCAACCTCAAGTACCAGATGCCGCTGCTAAATCTCAAGATGGACCTCAAGTGGCTAATGTGACGGTTAGTCCTCAAGCTCCTCTTCAATCAGCTGATGTTAGACCTCAAAATCAACCTCCAGAAGCTGAAGTAACTAACAGACCTCATGAACATCCATTTGATCAAGTGCAAATTTGATCTTCTAGCATGAATCTTGAACAGAATGGTCATCCTTCAGAACATTCAATACACAACAGATAGAGTAATGCTAATGCAGGACATCTTAATCATCCACCTGATCCAACACATACGCGACCTAATTGTTTGTTTGGAGAACATCTTGTTCGGCCACTAGATCAGGCTTAGCAACATTTACATGGACAAAATTCTTCTGAAAATGGTCCCATACAAGGCAGTGATATTAATCTGGTAGTAGAAGCAATGGCTTTAGACAACCAAGAGTACAAATTGAAAATTTTGATGAAAAGCAGCCACAATCTTAGTTAAGGAGATGTGATCTATATTTTCACTTCTATCACATTTCGGATGAGGAAAAGGTGGAATTGGCAGCTGTGTACCTTCAAGGATTAAGTGTTACATTGCGAGGCATAGATGATGGCGCTCAATTCCAGTTGCTTAGGGGAAGGAGCCACAGTTCTAAAATAATTTCCTAGCCTCTATTCTTGAGGACAAGAATGTTTTTAAGGGGAAAGGAATGTTATGACCCAGAAATCCAAAGCATGAGCCGGTGGTGGCTGGTTGCTGTTGTTGATTGCTGCTTTTGATCCTGCTATCAGTTTTGCTACGGTTATGCTAGTTAAAGTGCTGTGTTTCATTAGTATTTGAATTGGCTTATGTTGGCGCCAAAAGGCTTCAGTAGTTAGTTAGATATTTTGGTATGAATTAGATATTTTGTCCTAGTAAGTCGGTTAGCTTGTGGACTTGGTTCAATGTCTTAGTTTGCTTATAAGTAGTAGTTCAAGTGCAATAATCAAGCATGGAATGACAATCAAAGATCTCAATTTGAGATCAATCTCTCTCTCTCATCTAACCATCTCTATTTCTCATATAACTTTCTCTAATTCTTATCTTAATTTACTTCTATTCTCATCTAAACTCTCATCTATCTTCGGTTATGGTTTGAGATTCAATCTTGAACTTAACAGGGCATCCCACATGTCTCGGGATGTGGGATGGTGAATAACATCATTAAGCACCAGACGCGCAAGAGAGGCCGACAAGCATGCCCTAATGCTTTGGTCTAAGCAAGACCATGTTAGAGCATCAGGGTTAGGAATATAGTGACCCGTGGGAGATTGAATTTGGTTGGGGAGATACGGATTCGAGCCATCGACGAAACCCATAAGAACCATAGAGACATGTTCCCGCCACGTACTATAATTAGTGGGGGCCTCCAATTTTATGGTAACCAGGCTTGTAATTGAGGAGGGGGGAAGAGGACTCATATGGGAGGGGAAAGCCAAGGGAGTCAGCGATCCGACCATAAGAGGGGAAGAGTAATTGGAAAAATTAATTAAGGACAAAGGGAGATCGAAATTATACCCGGAGGAGAGGGAGTGGCCGGTTACGGGTGGAGTTGGAGGATCGGCGAGGGAAAGGCCACGGACAAGCCCGGAGGAGAGAGACACCGATGGCTAGGTGTGGGCGGCCGTCGAGTGAGAGACGGCAAGAGCCGAAGATAGGAGAGGGAAGGCCTCCCCGCTAGGGAGAGAGAGAGGAGGAGGAGGAAGCAGCCATGGACAATACCGGAAACCACCGCAGGTAGGACGTCGAAGCGGATCGGAGACACCAGAGGAGGGTGGCGGCGCACAGGTGTAGGGTTAGTGTTTCTTTTGGAGAAGGAATTAAATTTAGGATTTGGTATGCTCTGATACCATTAGAATATGGATTAGTGAAGCATGTCCAATAGGGTTGCTGAAGTATATATTTATAGAGAAACCCACAAGAAAAAATTACATAAGTGCCCTAAGGCAACGTAAATAAAAAATACACGAGTATATAAAATATATCTCTAATAGTCATATATATATTGGATTTCATGCTAAAAATTAATTTAATAACTCTTTGGACTAAAAAAGTGGGCTTTAAAAAAAAAAAGGGGGGGGGGGGGGGGTGGGCAATTTTTGTTAATGCCAAATTTCAACATGAGAATAACCTCTAAAACCCTATGTAATTGTCCTAGCAATAACAAAAAAAATACCCGACCTTAACACTAGCAAGAAAAACCACCTCATTTTTCATATATGCATATAATATCTATGCTAGTGTTGGCGTGTATATGCTTGTACTATGGCACTAGGCACACTATGGTCTTGCAAAAATAAAAAAGAATTGTTCAAATCATCGAAGGAGAAATAAAGAAAAATATATTAATCCAAAAGAAGGATCAAAGCAATCAATCCAATATGTTGGTTTCCGAAAATAAAATACTTAGATCTAACTCCTTGAAGCATCCGGTTTAGAGTAACTCCTACCATCGGGTGCAAACAATTCTTGAGACCATTATTGCACATAGAAAAACTTTAGTGGGATATTAGCAAATGAAATAGTCTACAACAACGACAAACTCAGTGTCACAAGGGCTCCCGCCAAAAAAGAGTTTGGGGGAGGGGGGTGAAACATATGCAGCGTTACCCCTTTAAGGTCTAAGGGGCCTCAATACTAAAGCAAATAAGCTGGTCTCAACAACTTCATTACCGAAAAAATAACATCACTACAGACTGGTCTCACTTTAGACACCAGCCAGTGGGAAAGCCATCATTTTCTATCCCTGTTGTCCTCAATGTAACAAAAAGAATATATGATAAGAGAGCGAGTTGCATATGGAAGGTTCAAGTCCAAGTACAAAGACTTTGTCACGCTTACATTACATCGTTAAATCTATATAGTATAATATACCCCTTGTCACAAAATGACGCCCAAAAACAGAACTGTCACAAAATGACGCCCAAAGACAGAACGACTCGGTGCACAACCTTTAAACCTATGTGAATTGGGATTCGAATAATTTTACATATACACTCTTATCCCATTTATGTTGAGAGACTGTCTTCAAAACTTGAACCAATGAAAACAACAATTAAAAAAAAGGAAGGGGGGGGGGGGGGATCCCACCCTCAATGCAAGTAAGCAGAAAAAATTAATATCATAATATCATAGACTAGGACTCGGCAAAATATAGGACACTATATTCAAGGACGAATATCACCCCAACCTTTTGGCATTCCATGGATCGTTAACAAGAAAAGTAGATGTCTTCATCCACCCAATGCCCAGATGTGAACTTCAGAATATGTATGAGATCTTACTTGCAAGAACATGTTCTCGTCGTTCAATATATTCGTACGGGAACCAACCGGCTTTTCCTTTGCATTCACCTTCGGCCCAGCCATTGTTTGAGACCTGTTAAGACAAAGAAAGAGTTACATGTAAGCCAAAGTTCATTGTCACAGACAAGATTCGCACTTCGCAGACACTGTATGGTAACTGGTAGCTTCATGGAATATGATAAAAGTATCATAAAAGTAGATGCATCTATCATAGAATAAGCCATTCATGGGCAAGTGTCGATGCATATATGAACGCTTGAACCAACATTAATTCATTCATACCAACCCCAAATCCATATCCATCCCATCACCAGATAATGAACAGCCGCTTGAAACAACTGACAGTTCAAGGAAGCTGGGTCTCAGGACACTAAGTAATGGATTGCAGCTATTGTATTAGGTATTAAGAAAACATAAGCTGATTTTCTGCTTTATATTCGCAAACTTTTGAATAAATGAGCACAAAATCATTACTTTACATACTGTTTTGATAGTAAATAAAATACAATCAATATATATATATATATATATATATAATGTAGGGGATGACTTAAGTGAGAAGGTGAGAGTGAATTCTAGACCACTCAATTGACTGCTGATGTCATCTTTCACCCACTTGACATCACCCCCTTTCCCCACTTTAACTAAATGTGTAAGAGTCATCCCCTAGGTAAGTATATATGTATGTATATATGTATGTGTGCACATTATGGAGGCCATTAAAAAGTAAGAATAATTAATAGCAACTAGTAATAGCTAGCTCAAAATTTGTTAGTAATGTCTCTTATGTTACATAACGGTCTTTCTTTTATTCCATAGCCCTAACCCCGTTTCTTGCCAGAAGTCGTCCACCTTAACAGTGTTTTACCAGAACACCAAGGCCCTGTTGGCAGCTCATTTCAAGATTTGAACATGTCACTTCCACGTCAGAGTAGAGCACTCTTACGTATTACACAATGCTCACCCACCCTCCAACCCCTCCCCACATGAGGGGAAAAAAATGAACAAAAGGATGAATGCCTCTGGGGTTCGTCCTAGAAAGAAAGTCTTCTTTTTGTTTTTTTGTTCACTGAAATAAAGAGTATGTGTTGGGAAATTCTGTAAACTATACAAGAACCAAAAAGGGAGGGGGAGGAGTAGGTACTAAATTCAAGAAAAGTCAAACCTTTCGTACAACCAAATAATCACCAACTGACAAACTCAGTTCGACGTCAGATTCAGCTTGAAATGGGCACATAACCTACAATGAGAAACATACAACATTATGAAAACACGAGAAAAGAAATGTCTATCTGCTGACAGGTTGGGGATCAATAGAAAACACTAGAAGAAAATATTGCACACAGCAACTCTGCAGCAACTGTGGCAATCATGCACCAATTAACAAGGATTACTCGAGAACATTATACCCACGGTCCCATTTAATATATTTCTCAGTATTGCAAAACACTTTGTAATTAGTAGAAGAAATCGTCTCTACTGAACTCCTTCCAAGGTCAGATGGCTTTCCGTGAATGGCTGGTGTCAAGATAAGATAAAAGATCGGAGTTAAGTTTCCATTTCCCTCAAACACACACGATTATGCCACAACCCAATGCAATAATGTTACTTGCACCACTATTCCCATAATTGAAACAATGCTCATCTGTTATACCAGCAGCCTTATTGTCGTCAACTTATTCCCACTCAACACCATGACCACATCTAGTACAACCAGGATAACTGCCATGTGGATCTAAAAACTCAACCATATGGTGTCGGCATGCATAAAATATTATGTCCCCAACCCAACCCAGAGGTTCTATGCTTTGAAGCACACTATATACATACTCCTAAATGTGTAATAATAAAGTTGTAGTGTCCAAGCATCCCTCCCCTCATAAAGTAGCTCCGCCATCTTCATCTACTAACAATCTTGCCATCATTGCAATCACAACTCTTATGCCATATCCATGTATTTCCAATGGCACAAATACCAATTCCATCTTTTGTCATGACCACCATTCTCATTTACTCCAGCAGCAGCCACAATAGCCTACTTACTGCACTTGATTTGCTCCAAAAAGTTCATAATTGAGGAGCGACAATTGTGCTTCTGAGGACAAAAAAGCAACCATCAAGTTCACTAAACTCACTTATATTTGAGTTCCCACGAGTAAAACCAACCTTCAATGCAGTCTACTAATAACCTGCACTAGATGTTTAGTACTCCCTCCTCCCTCAAGGCTAATAGAATATAATTTAAAATAACAATCATCAGATATAAATAGAAAAACAGAATTCAACTGCATCAACCTACAGGCTATAGGTGAGTTGATCACATGCATGCCAACTCATTAAGTTATTCATGACCCAAAACCTGATATAGATTTCCCTAATAATATTGCTTTCTCTAACCTATAATAGATTTGAAGCATAAAAGTCACCAGCGCCTGTGAAAAACATCAAGACTGTACGTACAGAAAAAATGCTAAGGGTTGAAATCAACAACGCAACCTATGAAAGACTTAACTGCCTGTATGCCAATAGGGCCATATCTTGTCCTCAAAGATTAAGGTCAAAACATCCTCATCAATGGAATATTTTTTTTCTTCAGTAAGAATCAACAAAACAACTTTAAAAAGAGCAGTTTCAGTCCATGTTGCGGCACCAAGCATCTAACAACTTGCTGTAATCCAGCTATTGGGGTGAATTGGTTGTAATTCTACAACCAGACATATGCCCCCAGCTTAGAACCAGAAATTCCAGCAAGGAAGACTTTTATTACACCCACCTCTCCAAGGAAGTATCCCATGCTGTCTGTTGGCCCACTCTGTGTCTGAGATGCAAATACCCCATTAACCTCTTCATAAGATGGAGGTGGAGGCATATTTTTCTCAACACTAGGACTAGGTGCAGCCTCAATACGTTGTCGTTCAGAGATCATCTGTAAGTCATGGAAAAGCATAATCTCACCAATCGCGTACAAAAAAAGGGAAAGAATTTGGCAGTAAACGAGCTGAAATCATCTATTGATATCTAACAGCAGTACAAGTAGTAGAAAGACTACGATGAAAGAGCAGAAATGCAAGGATACCTCTCCTTCAAGCTGTTCAAGTATCTGGAGGGCTCTTTGATGGTAAGCACGTTCTGCTTCCAACTTATAAATCCCAAGGGAAATCAGGAGATTAGCTAATCTACTCACAATACATAACCTGTATCCACCATAAATGAAAATCAGTATACCAGGGCAATGAGCCGTTGAAGTGTCAACTTCTGTTGCTGAGCTTCAACAGCAGCCATTGCTGTAGCAGCTTCCTTTCCTAATATCCCCACGTTCATCTTCAGGTCTTGAAGTTTTGCCTCTGCAGTTTCCAATTTCATTACAATATCGGGATTTCCTGGTGTCTCCCTTACTTTAGCTTGGCGTTTGGAAACTTCAATCGCCTGACTAGGTTCAAATCATAAATAGTAAAATGAAAACACAGTTACAATCTTGTACACTGAGATGCAGACTTGATGCAAGGTTCAACAATCATTCCTTATGCTCTAGACCCCTAAGCAAAGAAAATAAGCGGAAAATTTCAAGTTAAACCTGAATGCAACAAAATCAGCTATTAGTGACATGATTACTGCAAGATAATCGGCAAGTTACCAGAGGGATACCAACCAACATTTAAATTGAATCAAGCTTAACAGAAGCAATGAGGGATAAGGGGGAAAATATCCGTGAATCAATATAGTACATTTTATGTGAAATCAATACCTGAGCTTCAGCTTCTTGTCGCATTCTATCATAGCGTTGAGCAAGATGTCGAGCATCCTCCAAGGGAGCTCCCATCACCATTGCTCGCAAGGATTCTGCAACCTAGTAATGGAGAAAGTCATAGCACAATGTCAAATTAAATGCCCGAGGTCAAAAACAAAAATATATGACCAAAGTTCACAAAATAAACCACAAGATGCTACACCAGTATATAATCAGGATGAAGATGAATCTATAAAAGCGAGATTTGAATTCAGTCAAAGGATCAGCTTTGCCAAGTGGAAACATTCAAATCAAAAACCAATTGCCAGAGAGAACATGATAAGCTATGAAAGTACACACCTATAGTGTCCCCTCCTCGCTACAACACTGCTTCTACTTCTACGGACGAGCACTTTTAAGCCTTATGCATAAGGATTTAACCAGTACGTGCACACTTCTTTATAGAAGCAGCACTTATATACCTGTGATGACCATAATTTGGGGAAAATAGTGAATAAAGAAGCAAAAAAGGCCTATCTAATTAAGCCCTTACAGCACCACTGAAGTGGGGATGACGGACAAGTATATGACAGTGCACAAAATCATTTATCTAACAATATCATGAAAAAATGTAGTGCAAACGGATCAAACCTGTGTACCCAGAGCCTTCAATAGATTGCCACGCTCCTTCTCCATCTGAGCCCGTGCTCGTGAGAAGCTTAATGCTGCTTTGGATAGTGTACTTCCACTAGTACATGTATTTTCGGCACCATATTTCCTGCTATCTTCTGACAACTTTGTTCCTAGGGGAAAAGTAGTAAGCAAACAAGACCAGAAGATAAATGTCATTGCATCAAATCCAGACTAAGATTGCAACCCAGGTTACGCAGAATACACACCTATTTCAACTTGTTTGGACCCAGTAACAATATAACCTTCAACACCGCGGACAATATCTCTTTGAAAATGCTAAAAAATGGAGATAAATATTGTTGTCAGAAGAGCAAACAATCAAAGGAATCCAGACATGGACCGCATAGAATCAAGAAACCTTAGCAGCCCGTGTTGATATGTAAAGCTTCTCAAGTTTCTGATGTTGCTGAAGCTCTGCCTCATCAATAATGACATTATCTGAGCTGTATCCTCCACCAAATTGTTTGAGTACAGCCTGATGCAACATTAAAAGGAATTAACATTAATTTGAAAGGAAATGGCTAATAAAGTCCAAAATTCAGCACAAGAATGAACCAGCTGTGTAAGTGAAAAGTCACCAAAATGAGGAACATCTTAGGGAATAGGTGTGTGTATGAAGTAAGCTGAAAGTCTCTGCTCTATAATCTGGGAGCTTTAGTTTCAAGATCTACAAATGATATCTACTGGTTGCATTTCTATCAATTTGAGCATGTTACATCTTTTCAAAATTTTCCTTGGTATGGTTGCTATATTCACTTGGATTTTCCTCTACAGTCTAGATGGACGTTATCACAATTCAAGAAACTTCATAGCCTAATCAGAGATTTAGAATGCTTTCTATTTTCCTTTTTCTTCCAAGAGTTCCATTTATGCTTCGTTACAGACATTGTCAAAAAATTTCATCTACAATAACTTGAAATATTACCATAGAACCTTTATATCCAATCTTACCACTCTGTCACAAACTACTGGAAGCTTTTCGTCTCGACCTTAAGCAACATTAGATCCCATAGAGTGGAAGGAACCAAAACAATGATATCACGTAGTAGAAAAAGACCAAGAGCGGTCAGGAAGTAGAGTATAAATGATGTAGCACAGAAGAAGAGATTTCGTCAATAAGATATTTTAGTCTTGTTTTAGTTAATAGAACAATTCCCCTCCCCCCCCCCCTCTTATTTATCTCTTTAGTTATCCAATAGAGTTTAGCTTTTCTTCTATAAAAAGAGTCTTGTAATTCATTACTTTAAAATTTTGAAGAAATAAAATTGAGTTGTGTTTTTGAGTAGCAAGTTGTGCTACATCAAATTAGAATCAAAGCTCTTGTTCTAGACCACTACCGAAGAGCCGCCGTAGCCGCTGCCCTAGTGCAGCCGCTTAATTGCTGATATTGCCGCAGGGTAGTATCTTTTCCTCGCCATTGCCACAGTGTAGTGGTACCTATCCTTGACTACTAAAATTGAGCCCCTAAAAAGAACCCTAGTTGTCCCAAAAGAGAGAGGGAAAAAAAAAAAAAAAAACCCTAGCGCCAAAGAAGGAGCAACTGTGAACACCTCTTCACTACACCACCGCTGCCTATGTTCCACCTCCAGACCTCAACCCTCCACGACCAACATACCTCCTCTATCTCTGTTTTCCTCACGACACCCTAACTCATTTTAAAGCTTCGAACTTACAACTCTGTTTAGCACATAGAATTGGAATTTTGATGACATTGAAATTCCATTGTTTGGTTTATAAAATGAATTGGAGGTCGAAATTATAATTACATAATGATTTAAATCTTCAAGGGTTTTTGGTCAATCGAGTTAAAGTATTTCGAGCTTTAAATCAACTATGATCGAAATTTGGTTAAAGCGGTTCATATTGTGTTCGAGTTATTATGGTTGGAGTGATTCACTTTGAGTACGAGCTACTCGAGTCATGAGTCAAATTGGGTTGAGTATCGCATCGGATCTTTTGGTGTTCAAGTTATCTTGAATTTTCATTTTAATCAGGCTAGGTCGATTCAAGCTAGAATTGATCAAGTTTGAGCTATTTTAGGTCATTTCAAGCTCGAGTCATCTTAGTTTTGGAACAAATGAGTTGTATCATATCGAATTTCGAGTCATGTATCATATCAAATTTCGAGTCATCTTTGGCTAAGTTTGAGATGGGTCTAGGTCGTATTAAGTTTTGGTCAATTTAGTCGAGTTATTTCCACTTTGCCTCAACTTGCTTATATCACATTCAAGTCGAGGAGTTTCATTTTCTACATTTGAGTCATCTCGAGTTTCGTGTTAATCGGGTTGGGTCACTTCAGACATTAAGCTAAGGTGATTTTGGTCATTTCAAGTTTAAATTATTCGAGTCGGGTGATTTTGAGGTTTGGATCAAATTTTAGGTTGTGTTTAAGTCATAGTTGCACAAAGTGGGAGCGGGAGGGGGAGCAAAAACAGAAGCGGGAGCGGGGGAGCGGGTAGTCATAGAAGTTTCTAACGTTGGGAGAGTTGAGAGAGCACTTATATTATTATATATTAGATACACAAAAAAAAGCAACAAAGTGTTATCTATTGGGTCGTCGAAGCATAAATACTAAAATAAAGTCAATATTAAGTAATAACCAACAAAATTAAGTACTTCAATGAGTAAGATCTAAAAAATTGATTCCAACATGTCCACACAATTCAATCATTCTTTAAAATCAAGTGATATAATTAACCAACAAATCGTTTAATAAGTATTTTCTTATTAAAATGATTCCATTATTGCTCGAATCGTGTTTCCGTTGAGTTTGATACGCGTTGGAAATGCGAATATGACTTCGAAACCTGGAATCGCGTTCCCGAAGCGTGAAATGTTAGTATATTAGGAGTTTCCTACAACTATGGTCTAAGTCTTTAGATTTTGAGTCATCTTGTGCTTGAGTTACCCAAGTGGGATCATTTTGAGTCTTAAGCCAGTGGAGTTAATATGGAATTGCAATCCACCCCAAGGAATAAAGTATGATTTTCAGTTAAAATCCAATTCTATGGAATTGGGCTGTGGAATTGTAATTCCAATTCCAGAAGGTGAACCAACTAACAAATTTGGAATTTTGGGCCCCAATTCTAGCCTTAGCCCCAATTCCATACCCCAAACACAGCCTAATAGTTGAAACTCTTAACCCAAAGAATATCTTCCATTTGTCCCCAAAACCCCAAATCGACCCTTGACCCCAACCGAAAACCCTCATTTGAACCAAAGCCCCAAATCCCAAATCAATTTGAGTCTATAGCTTCAAATCGAAGTACAATAGTTCAAATTCAACCCTATGAACTGTAGCCTTAGTTCGAACACTTCATACATCCACAACCCTAGTTCGATTCGATTTCTCACGCAATAAATGTTCATATGTCTACTATATCCACTATCACGCTTACGTCCAATTACTTTACAACCTCAAAGTTAGATTATCTCGAGTCAAATAAGCGTGGACTATATAGCAAGGGTAACTCTTCACATCCCTATCACTGGTGGGAATTTGTTTGCATCCGATTTTCTTCACGATACATCCTATACCCCGTGCCTATTATGTTTCTAGCACTAAACAAGCCCAAAGTGTATCTTCGGGCCTATCGTGAAGCAACTGCCGCAACTTCCTCCCTTGTACCCACTTATGAGCTTCCTTATGACCCGGACCCAAAACATTGTCTTCCTCCTGAATTACTATCATCAAAGGGTATTCTAGAAGAAAAAGAAGAGGAACAAAAGGAAGAGGAAGCACAACAAGAAGACGAAGAAGACGACGACGAAGAAGAAGAAAATGAAGCACAAAATGAAGAGTGTTAAAATATTTAACTCCAATATTCAATCAATATATATATATATATATAATTCCAATAAGTTCAACAAACTACAAGTGAGGATGATGCTTGTGATATAGATTCAACGAAGGAGACTCCTCATATTGATTTCATTCATAAGTCTAATTTTGTATCCACTTTTCATATGATTTTAGACTCATTTATTAACTATCTTTCACTTGATATCAATGGATAATACTCATTTTTGCATTGTTTGCCTTTTATGTAGGAAAAGAGCGAAATCCAACTTTTGAGGCTAATACGGACCACAAATTCAAATCAAGCCTGAGCTCGAGACCCATGGAAAATTGAGAAGAGTCCAATTAAATCACCCAAAAGAGCCATTAGGGCATCCAAAATAGGAGAAGAGAAGAAGAAAGGAAAAAGAAGTTTGAATTAGGTCATGATCTTGTAATTTAGGAAATTTGTTTGTATTTCTGATTCCTTGATTCGTGTATCTTTTTCTCTAAAATCCAAAGACCAAAACTTAGGCAAACAAAGCAAGGTTTGGGCGGAAAAATCACAAGGGATGACTAAGTTAATTTTTGGTCACTTTTGGAAAGATTTTATGTAAGATATCTTCTTCTATTGTATGGCTCACTTGCAAAACCCTAATTAGAGGCCTATATATGCATAAAAGAGGGTATGGGACGTGCCATATTGGAGTGGATAGCAGCTAGGAGTGAAGAAGAAGACGAGCAAGCAAGAAAAGAAAGCACGACAAACGCAAAACGGAAAAGATCAATTTGGACTCTTCCACGGATTATTGAGTCCTTTCTATCTCTCTGTCTTTTATTATGTTTTCCTCTAAGTTTTGTTTTCTTAGTGTAGTCATGAACCAAATTGATCTTTCCAAAGCTACGATGTAGCCTTAGTTGTAAGATACGCTCTTTTCTAATTCAAAATGTTCTATATTTGTTTATTCCACCATTGAAGTGTTTATTATTGTTCTTCACACTTCTTGAATGCTTGATCACCATTCAAAAGATATGATGATTTATAATGAGTCCGAGAGGAGATTTATGATAATTGCTAAAGTAATAAACACCATAAATTGAGCGAAGGCTAGAGCTAGATTAAAGCGATTGGTGTGGCCTTGTCTGTGAAAACCATATACTTCATAACTCTTTTATTATTTAAATTCATGTAACAAATTGTAAATTAATAGGTAAAAGCTAAGCTAAATATTACTCGAGAGAGAATATATAGTAAAATAGGGTGATCAGCAATCAACATGGATAAGCAACTTGAATATTGAGAATTAGAAATCGTACCAATGGAACACAGTTAAATCGGATGCCTTAGACTTAAAATTCATTCTAACTCAAGTCTAGATTAAAAAGATTGTTAGTTTATTCTTATTTCATTAGTTTCATATTCAAACCCTCACGATTCAGTCGTTCAAATAGAATTAAAACTATCAATACTCAATCAATAGAACAATCCTCGTGGGATCAATAGTCTACTCACTCTTTATTACTTGATCGACTCAGTAGACTTGCTAAGCAAAACACGAATTATTCATTAGACTTGAAGAGCCGGTTAAGTCAACATCCACAACACATAAAGTTTTGTACTTCATCCAAGACGAGCCCACACCCATAGGGCTGTTTGCTACAACTTCCTTTTTTCTATGTTTAAAACACCTGGTTGAGTTTTTGGAATAAAGGGGGAATTGATGTAGCACAAAAGAAGCGATTTACTGATCATAGAATATTTGATAATTTATTAAATTTTAATACATTAATTGATAGGTTTAGATTAGAATATATATTTAAAGTCAATAAGATATTTTAGTCTTATTTTAGTTAGTAGGATAGTTTATTTATTTATTATTATTTATTATTTTTTTTAATCTATCTCTTTAGTTATCTATCCAATAAGGTTTATGCTGTGTTTAGAGCATGGAATTGGAGCCTGGAATTGGGGTTGAGACTAGACTTGGGGCCCAGACTCCCAAATATGTTGCTTAGTTCACCTGCTGGAATTGAAATCACAATTCCACTGCCCAATTCCACGGAATTGGATTTTAACTCAAAGTCACATTTTTTAAATCCTTGGGTTGGGGGTAAGGAATTACAGTTCCATAGTAATTTCATTGTTCTGAAACCCAAAATCAACCCACTTGATTAACCCAAATCCAAGATGACTCAAAATCTAAAGACTTAGACAACAACAACAGCAACAACAGACCCAGTGCCTCAAGGGCTCCCGCATAAGCGGGGTCTGGGAGGGGTGGATGTACGCAGCCTTACCCCTTTAGGGTGTAACCCTGTCGAGAGGTTGTTTCCAAGAACCCCCAACCTTATAGGGTTGGCAACACGAGGACTTCCCAGGAGGTCACCCATCCTGGTACTACTCTCGCCGAAGCACGCTCAACTTCAGAGTTCTAATGGGATCCGGTGCCCTAGCGCCCGGTAAATGAACCCTATCTAAAGACTTAGACACCACCTAAAATTGGACCCGAACCTCAAAATCACCTAACTCGAATGACTTGAACTTAAAATGACCGAAATCATCTTAGTTCAAAGTCGGGAGTGACCCAACCCAATTGACCCAAAACTAGAGATGACTCAAATCTAAAAAATGAAACTATTAAACTGGGATGCGATGTAAACAAGATGAGCCAAAGTGGAAATGATCCCACCAAATTGACTCAAAACTTAATATGAGCCAAGCCCAAAATTGCCCAACCCATCTCAAACTCAGCATAAGATGACTCGAGATTTGAAATTATACAACTCGTTTGTACCAAAACTGAGATGACTTGAGCTTGAAATGACCTAAATCAACCAACCCGATCGATTCTAGCCTAAATCCTAAAGAAAAACTAACCCGATTAACTAAAAATCCAAGATAACACGAACACTAATTGGCCCGACGCAACACTTGACCCGATTTGACTCAAAACTTGAATAACTTGAACTCAAAGGGAATCGCTTCGACCATAATAACTCAAATGCAATGCGAACCACTCCGAACAAAATCTGGCCGTAGTTGATTTAAAACTTGAAATATTCCAACTCGAATAACCGAAAACCCTTGATGATTTGAATCATTATGTAATTATAATTCCAACCTCCAATTCCTTTGATAAACCACACAGTGAAATTTCAGTTCCACCAGAATTCTAATTCCACCAGAATTGGAATTAGAATTGCAATTCCACAGTCCAATTCCACCTTTCATGTGCCAAACAGAGCCTTAGCGTTTTCTACATATAGAGCTTTGTAATTCATTAGCTTGAAGTTTTGGAGAAATAAAATTGAGTAGTGTTTTTGAGTAGCAAGTTCTGCTACATCAATAAAGGGTTCAGAGAATCCTATCCATCACATAGTGTAAGGTCCGAAATTCTCTAACTTTTACTCTTCAAAAGAAACAAGTAGCATGCATTCAGTCTTCTCCACTTGATCACTCAAGCATCCAAACAAAGAAGAAAATGAGCTTATACTCTGCCATATTGAGAAAATTGAAGTAACAACAAAAAGCAAACATACGGAAAGTCAGGCAACCAAAGAGATGGATATATTAGGACTCAGAAGAATTGTCATTTGATCATGAGCACATGACACCATACTTAATAGTTCCCCACTAGTATCTAACTGCATTATAGCACTCTAAGGGGCTGTTTGATAGCAGAAAACAATTTTTCTTTTCCATTTTCAGTTTTTCTTTTCATCTCCAGTTTTCCTTTTTCATTTTCCATTTAGAAAACATGTTTAAAAGTGGAAAGTTCAAGTGATCATAGCTTTCCAATTTTCTGAAATCTAAAAATGATAGATAAGTAATACCCGTAAATCCGAAAATTGGATGATACTATTTGAACCCTATATATATGCCATCATCAACTTCGAGGACAAGTATCACACTGATACACAATTCTGAAGTGCATACCACCTATTCATATTGCTTAATCGCATACAAAGAAAAAAAGTAATTCGTTGCTGTATAAAACAAATATAACCTACAGATACAACATGCTAATTCTTGAATTTTTGCGAACATATTCAACCTTATGCTGTCTCGTACAACGACAGTATCATTCTCATTATGGACCACTCCACCTTCTCTAGCATACAAAGTAAATGATGTATTTGTTTTGTCCTTTATTCACACACTATTGGAATTATCTTTTGTCGCCTTTGTGGATGGTTCGATGTAAAGCTCAAACGAGTTCCCCAATCAAGTGTTGCTTTAAAAATGGGGAACTTCGACTTAAGTACGCAAAAAAATGCACGCTCCATTACGTTCTGTAAATATAAGTATCATTAAAAAACTCACATGGTCTTCTTATGCGTCTTTGCCCTTGAATGGTTAGTTGTGGATCGAAAGCTAGAATTGATAGCAAGGGTATGACAATGTGAGAGAAAGAGAAAAAGGGAGCGAGGAAAGAGAAAGAAAAGAAAGTTGAGAGTAAAGAGATACATCAACAGAAATTTGTAAGGAACGCAGAGGTGGAAAATTTTAGAAAACAGTTTTAAACTGTTTTCTAGATCTTCCAAAAGAGTACCAACCATCTCCTTGGAAAATTGGGCTAGTAAACAACTTTTCCAATTTTTCAGTTTTATAGGAAAATTTTCCAAAAAAATGGGAAAATTCTCTATTATCAAACGACCCCTAAGACTTCCTATATCATACATTGAAACTCCAATCTGACCACTGCTTCTAAGGGATCAATTTCCCAATTCTAATCCAATGCGTGTCCAAAGGCACATTATACAATGCCAAAACCATATGAAATCCAGTCTTGTCCACCCCGTCCTTACATCAACTATAAAATAAGGAAAGCACAGCAATGTCACTAACCCACACACAACCAACTCCAATGCTGGATTTATCGCAGCATTATAGATGCATCCTCCTGTGCATAAAAGCACTATACAAATCTAAATGCAGTTTTCTATTCAACACATGGGCTTAAAGTAATAGGGTAACCCAACCAGGCCCATGCCCAGGAAGGGGGCAAACTCCATATATAGAGGCAATGAATTGTGATGCCAATCAAGCAATGAAATTTAATGTCATCTTTTTATGTCTTCTTCCTTATCTTTAGATAGAACAGAGTGGCGGGTTAGAATAGGTGTAGCTGACATGGCGGATTAGGATTGAGGAGCACAACGAAGCTAGTCCTTGGTGTCCCTGGGCTTGCTTGCTTGCTATTGTTGCTAGTTGCTTGTTGCCTGTATGCCTATTGTTGCTCTATTATGTCGTGTGCTCTGTACTTTACCTTGTGCTTTGCGCTTTGAAGATTGTTGTTTTGACTGCGCCTTGTGTCCCGTTTGCTTCCATGCTTTTTAGGGTTGGGGGCCCTTGGACATAGACCTTAAAGGGGTAAAGCTGTGTACATTTCACCCTCCCCCCAAACCCTGCCCTGGCAGGAGCTGTGTTATGATTCTAGGATGTAGGGGAGTATTAATAAAGCAATGTTTGTAAATAAGTAGTATATGTCATTAGTATGAGGCAACTTAGTATACCATTAGTTGAGCTTAGGGGTGTATTAGCTAGTATTAGTCATATGTAGTTAAGTCGGTTATGCAATGTCCAAGTGCAATGTATTAGAGTTAGCCGCCTCTAGTCTTTAGTAAGTATAAGTAGTTGGTTCATGTTATAATTGTCATAAGGTTGAATGATAAATTGATCTCTCTCTCTTTGAGCTTCAATGCTCTCTATCTCTTAACTCTTCTCTCAATTCTATTGATTTCACTTCTATCTCTCATCTAATTCTCTTCTATTCTCATCTAAATCTATCTTCTTCTCATCTAATTCTTGTCAATTAATATCCAATTCACTTCTTATCTCAATTAAAACTCTAAAAACCCTAGGTTATGATTCAAGTATCAGATCCTTGATTTGCTTCCAACTCAAGTTAAATTGATATCAAATTTTTTATCAAATTGTGCTGATCAAGGAAAAATAAAAAATCTGATTAGATTTGTGCTGTTCGCAATGCAAGAATATTGTGCTTAAGGATCAGATTTGATTACTGCTGCATTAGTATTATATTGCATATGCATTAGCTTTTGCTGCATTAGTCCTTGCCGGTCAGATCAAGAATTGAGCTTAAATTGTCTCAATTTCAGTTAAGACTTGCTGATGTTGTGAGAATTCAGCTGAGTTCTGCTCCGGTTTAGATTGTATTGCTTGGAGTGTGGAAATGCGATCAGATCACTTTTGCTCAAGATTCCATAATCAACAACTTGCGGTTATTGCGATTTGGTAGCTGAACGCTTCTGATCTGCTTCAAAGGATCATCGATCCAACTGGAATTGTATTTGATTCAGCTAAATCTATACTGATCTCACTGCATTAACTTCAAATCAGGTTTCACCACTTCAATTTTAGCCATAGTTGCACTCAATTTCACTGGATTGCATTCAAGCTGGGGTCTGGACTTAGGATCTCAGCTTCAGTGAGCATAAGTGTGTTATGATCTCACTTGATTGAGGATGCTCAAAGCTTCTATGCTGGTTACTGCTTTGTTACTGTTTTGTTAGCTAAGGTTGATGTAATTGTCCTTTAGCTAAATGTTGCATTGAGTTGTAAGTACGTTAGTTGTTGTGGTTGGCACCAATTCTTTCAATTGTTAGTTAAGTCAGTTTGTTGGTCTTAATTGGTCAATTGTGGCGGCTGATTGCTAAATAAGTCGAGCTAGGGGGTGTCTTGGTCCAATGTACTTAGATTGAGTATAAGTAGCATGTCAAAGTGTAATGTGAATTCATTCAATGAAAATTACAATCATCTCTTTGAGATATTTTCTCTCTATCTCATCTAACTTTCTCTAATTTCTCATCTCTTTCAATTCTCTCCTCATCTTAACTCTCTCACTATCCTATCCTTCCACAAAGTTAAGCTCAAGTTGATCTTGAAGCTTAACAATTGGTATCAGAGCCTGAGTGTGCTGCTGATTGATCAATTTTTGATTGATTAAGGCCGGCAAGGCAAAAGAAACAACGATCATCAATGGATGAAGGTGTGACAACACAATCGGGAGCTGGGGGTGGAAATGTTGCTACAAATGTTGATCCTAGAGTCTCCTATGCTTCGGTTGTTGGTGCTGGTTCAGTACTTGAAGCTCAATACATGATGTGCCTTATATTTTTTGTATTTTATTCTTCATTTTCGCAATATATTTGGCTTTTATATGTGTGTTTTATTGTAATCGAGGTACATTTTGGCTTAGAGTGCAATGGAGCAAACAAAGGTTGAAAAGTGGCGAAATCAAGCACTATCAAGCCATAATTGAAGACTACTTTGAGAAACCCGACCACGTGTGGAAAAGAATGACCAACTGAGTTGTAATTCGGTAACTCAAATAGATCTCATAGATAGTTAATATATATATATATATATATATATATATATATATATATATATATTATATTATATAATATTTATATATTTTATTTTATTATATTTATATAATATTTATATATTATATTATATTTTATTATATTATATTTAGATATATATTTATATATTTTATTTTATTATATTTATATAATATTTATATATTATATTATATTTTATTATATTATATTTAGATAATATTATATATTATATTATATTTTATATTATATAATATATATAAACATATGGAGGACGGACGTAAGGGGGGGCCGCGCACAACACACCGCCGTCGCTCTATTTAAATATTCAATACCTAATTATTTTGGGGATCTTTTGCCACGCCTCCTGTCCTCCTCTCCTCCCGAAGCCGCTACGAGATCCAAGGGGGTTCTCAAACGCCGAAGCGCAGGTGGTCGAAGTACCGGAAGGATCAACGTCAACGTCAACGTCAACGTCAATTGAGGGAGTTTTCAATTCCTAGTTTTTTATTCATTGTTTTCTCTTTTTTTACATGTTAATGATGTATAAAACTCCCATGGAGGAGTAGACTATTTTAGTTTAGGGATGAAGGGCGGATAGCTGCCCGTATCCCAGATTTATATTATACTTCTGACGAGTGGTTTAGTTATGTTATATTCGCACCCCTGTGGGGAGTTCTTCATGATTGTTGGATATTTTTGTATGTGTGCTTGTAACCATGACTAGATCTCCAATTTTGCAGTGATTAGTCTTGCGCTTGTAGCCTAGACCATAACATAACAGGATTTCACGCGTGGTCAAGGTTGAGGTTGTACCCAACCCTGAACCCAATCTTTTATATAAATTAATATTGAATTAGGAGTAACAAAGGAATTAAGTAGTGCTAATGAGATAACCTATGCTACACTTAGGGTGCTAAGATAGGTTATGCCTTTAGACTAGTTCATTACCCTAAGCCCTAATTGATATATTAATTCAGGCTTAGAGCTTGTAGCCTAAGTCCTTCAAATCAATGTCCTAAGTAAAATATAATGACGGGATACGTGTTAAGCTACCATAAGTTCATTCCCTAATCTAACCTCAATTGAATTGACACTTTTAGTTTATCGTCAGTCTTGCTATTTTAGTCAACAAATCATATAAATCAACTCAAAACTCGATTTCAACAGCTCGTTAATAACAAAATCTAACTTAACTCCGATTCCCTACGGATACGACCCGTATACCTGTTTAGCTACGACGATGTCATACGCTTGCGAGTAAACGGTTTTAAAACACACTTTAAAATCACATCAGTACATAACACAGGATCTTTTGAGTTCACAGATTGAAGGATTATTCAATCAAATGCAGCTGGTTCAGTAGGAACAATATCAAAGGTTTGAAGATCAGATGCTCCAACGAATGCAGCAATTACAACAAGAAGGTGATCAAAGAAATAAGGATCGAATGCTTCAACAGATGCAACGCTTCAAGGATAAGATTGCTAGTTTACAAGATCAGGTTAATAGACAGAATGTGACTTCCGGTGCTAGAATTTTGTTACCTGCGAGCCTCCAGAGGCGACCTCCGAATGAGGTGAATCCTCAAGTGTCGAATGTCGCTGATAGACCTCCAGGATTGACCTCCAGTGCCTAATACGACGGTTAGGTCTTAGGATCATCCACCTGATCCAACACATTCTCGATCTTCTAATATGAATGCAGGATTGAATGATCAAACATATGACCAAATGCAACAACCACCATCTGGAGATAATGAGGCTTCCTTGAGCAATAAGAGCAGTGGCTTTAGGCAGCCAAGGATTCAAATTGAGCAGTTTGATGGAAAACAACCTCAATCTTGGATAAGGAGATGTGTTCGGTATTTTCATTTCCATCACATTGATGATGGAAAAAAGGTTGAATTGGCAGCTGTGTATCTTCAAGGAGACCATGAAGTGTGGCTTTATAGTCTATTGAAGAGCAACCCTAAACTTTCTTGAGCTCAATTTGTGGAAGAGCTTTGTGAACGAAATTGTGATGAAGATTCAAGTGACATTGTTGATAATTTCAACAAGGTGGTTCAAGTATCGACTGTGAAAGAGTATATGACAAGATTTGAGAATCTTAAAGCTAGTATGATAGCTGCTTATCCTCAAGCTAGTGAATCATACTATGTATCAAGTTTTTTAAGTGGCTTAAAGCCAAAGATCAAGAATCTCATCAAAGCTATTGGTCCTAGTACCTTGTCCAAAGCCTATGCAAAGGCTAAGCTCTTTGAGGCTACGGCCTTGCTTCCAATGAAGGGTCAAGGTACAAAGGAGGAAGTTCTCAAAAGCATCACAGGGAACCAATAGATCCAAAGTTACCTGTCCTGTTGAGAAGAAGACTCCGAGGCTTTGCTTTAAGTGCAATCAGCCATATCAGTTTGGTCATAAGTGTAATTCCAAATTCCTCATGACAGTTAAAGGTGTTAGTGCTGATGAGCAGTCTGCTGGTTGTCAATCTGATAGTTCAGACCTTGAGTCGCAAGGGGAGTGTATTGAGAATGAAGTGGAGATTTCTATGAAGGCTTTGACAGGGAATGGAGCACACAACACAATCAGGATCAAGGGAAAAGCTGGCAAGAGATCTATTGCCATCTTGATCGATAATGGAAGCACTCATAGTTTCATTGATCCAAAGGTGGTGAAGAAAGTGGGCCATAAAATGATCAAAACCCATCCTTTAGCAATGACAATTGCTTATGGGAATTCAATACTGACTCAGACCAAGTGCCAAGGCTTCTGTTGGTCTATGCAAGACTACAAGTTTGAGTATGACTTCAGAATCTTGCCACTGCGAGGTTGTGACATGATTCTTGGAGTTGATTGGATGAGGTCCTTTAGCCCTGTGATCTTTGATTTTGCTAAGCTTACTACGTCCTTTGAGAGATAAGGAACTACTGTTACATTGCAAGGCATGGAAGAACAAGCTCATCTGCAGCTAATTAAGGGGAAGAGCTTAGAAGGAGCAATTAGAAGAGGGACTTATCAGTGGGTTGGACATCTTTTTGCACTATCACATGCTGAAGAGGGAGAGCCTTTCCAACCTGAGGTGAAGGCATTATTAGAAGAATTTGAGGATCTGTTTGAGCAGCCTAAGGTCTTACCTCCTAAAAGGAGTTTGGATCATGCCATTCCTCTCAAGCCTAATTCTGAACATGTGAAGTTAAGACCTTACAAGTAACCTCATGTATAGAAAACAAAAAACAGAAATTCAGAGGCAGGTGGAAGAATTACTCAAGACATGCTTCATAAGACAGAGTCACAGCCCTTTTGCTTCTCCTTTTATACTTGTTAAGAAGAAGGATGGTTCGGCAAGGATGTGCATAGATTACAGGCAACTTAACTCCTTGACAGTTAAGGATAAGTTCCCAATTCCGATTATTGATGACCTATTGGATGAGTTACAGGGCTATCACCAGATCAGAGTAATGGAGCAGGATGTGTACAAGACAGCATTTAGAACTCATCATGAGCATTTTGAGTTCGTGGTTATGCCTTTTGGCTTAACCAATGCTCCAGCCACTTTCCAAGCAGTGATGAATGATGTGTTCAAGCAATTTTTGAGAAGATTTGTGTTGGTATTCTTTGATCATATTCTGATTTACAGCTCTTCTATGGAGGAACATCTGAAGCACCTGGGGGAAGTGTTCTTGATAATGCGCAATCATCAATTGTTTGCTAAATTGGCTAAGTGTTCATTTGCTCAGACTCAATTAGAGTACTTAGGCCATGTGATTTCCCATGAAGGAGTTTCTACAGATCCTTCCAAGGTACAGGCAACGAGAGACTGACCTGTTCCTATGACATTTAAGCAGCTAAGAGGATTCTTGGGGTTGACTAGCTATTACAGAAAGTTTATTGCTGGTTATGGAACAATTGCCAAGCCTCTAACTGATTTGTTGAATAAGGATGCATTCAAGTTGACTGACGAGGCTCAGCAAGCATTTGAAGCCTTGAAAATAGCCATGTGTACAGCACCTGTCCTTACAATGCCAGACTTCACAGTGGAGTTTGTACTGGAAACAGATGCTTGTGGGAATAGTATTGGAGCAGTCTTAGCACAGAAGGGAATGCCAATAGCCTACCTTAGCCAAGCCTTAAGTCCTAAGCATCAACAATTGTCCACTTATGAAGAGTATCTTACAATCCTTCTAGTTGTTGATAAGTGGAGGCATTACCTGGATGGGCATCAATTCATCATCAAGACAGATCACCAGAGCTTGAAACATTTGCTTGAGCAGAAAATTGTTACAAAAATTCAGAAGAAAGGCTTGATGAAGATGTTAGGACTTGCTATGCCATTGACTATAAGAAGGGAAAAGAGAATGTAGCAGAAGATGCTTTGTCTCGCAGAATGGAAGAATCTGAGCAGGGGTCTTGTGGAGCAATATCAGTCATTCTTCCATCTTAGGTTGAAGAAGTATACAAGTCCTATGAGAAGGACAACTTTGCAAAAGAGTGTTTAACTGCATTCAGTATTGGCAGCACAAGCAACATAGCTCCTGGTGCAGATGTGTATGTTGCTAAGGGAATTATCAGATTGAAAGGCAAGCTGTACATTGGGACATCCACTAACCTCAGGCAGCAAATTATCACAACCTCACATGACTCTGCTCGTAGAGGACATTCAGGGGTTGACGGAACATATTAGAGACTCAAAGCCTATTTCAGCTGGTCTAGTATGAAGAAGGCAGTGAAGGATTTTGTTCAAGCTTGTGAGACGTGTCAACAGACCAAATTGGGGGATAGTAGATATTAAGGTCTTCTCCAACCCCTACCTATTCCGGATGGTGCTTGGCAAAACATAAGTATGGACTTCATTGAAGGTTTGCCAAAGTTAGAGCGTAAGGAAGTTATATGGGTAGTGGTGGATCGGTTTACTAAGTTTAGCCACTTTGTAGCCTAGGGTAGACCTGTGACAGCTGAAAGACTTGCAAGACACTTCCTTGACAACATTTACAAACTACATGGATTGCCACAATCCATAGTCCCATATAGAGATAAGCTCTTTACAAGTCATTTCTAGAAGGAATTGTTCAATCTGTTGGGAACTACATTGGCTCTTAGCTCTTCATACCATCCTCAGACTAATGGACAAACAAAAAGGGTCAATCGATGCTTAGAACAATACCTCCGGAGCATGGTGTTTAGTCATCCAAAAGTGTGGGGCAGGTGGTTGTCCTTGGCTGAATACTAGTATAATACTCATGCTCATGCTTCTATTGAGACTACTCCATTCAAAGCGTTGTATGGTTATGATCCCCCAACACCTTTGATGTTGTAAGGAATGGTGTCTTCAGTCCCTAAGGTTACTGATTTAGTGCGACAGAGAAAGCAATTGGGAAGAGCCACAGTTCTTGAAAAAGCCAATTTCTCACTTTTCATTCTTGAGACAAGAATGTTTTCAAGAAGAGGGAAATGTTATGATCTCACTTGATTGAGGATGCTCAAAGCTTCTATGCTGCTGTAGTGTTGCTGGTTACTGCTTTGTTACTGTTTTGTTAGCTAAGGTTGATGTAATGGTCCTTTAGCTAAATGTTGCATTGAGTTGTAAGTAGGTTAGTTGTTGTGGTTGGGGCCAATTCTTTCAATTGTTAGTTAAGTCGGTTTGTTGGTCTTAATTGGTCGATTGTGGGGGCTGATTGCTGAATAAGTCGAGCTAGGGGGTGTCCTGGTCCAATGTACTTAGATTGAGTATAAGTAGCATGTCAAAGTGTAATGTGAACTCATTCAATGAAAACTACAATCATCTCTTTGAGATATTTTCTCTCTATCTCATCTAACTTTCTCTAATTTCTCATCTCTTTCAATTCTCTCCTCATCTTAACTCTCTCACTATCCTATCCTTCCACAAGGTTAAGCTCAAGTTGATCTTGAAGCTTAACAAAGTGTTGTGTTATTGGTTGCAAGTGGCTGGAAGTTCAGAATTGCCACAGTTGGAACCTTGTGATTAAAAGCACTAAATCAGCATCTCATTGCACTCATTTGAACAGAATTCATAAGTAAACAAGACAGTGTAGCAGTGAGCTAAGATTGCTGTTCAGATTGCAACAATCAAGCTTAAATTGATATTCATTCTGTTGTTCAGTGATTAACTTGCTGCAGAACATTTGATAAAATGGATACTCAAGCTCCTCAAGTCTCCAACAATGCAACACTTTTGGTGAAAATTGAAAATGATCTTTATCCTATCACCAAGGATGTTCTCTACAAGGTTTTTTGGCCATATGGCTATCTTGAAAGTATTGAGTTATACTTCAATGACTAACTTAGATGCTGAAAGTGCACGCAAACAATTACATGGAAGAAACATCTACGATTATTTTTGTGAGATGGACATTCAATTCCGTACTCCACCTCTTTGAGTCTCCCTTGATGCTTACCATAAATCTTGCCTTGAAGCATTAGATAGCCATCATAAGCAAATACGAGACTCGCAGGAGCAATTACGAAAGCAAATTCAAAACTCGCAGCAGCAAATGCAAGACTTAGGGTTAGCATATATGCAAAGACATCAAATAAGGCTAGAAGAAGAGCAAAGGGAGCCTTCTATCAGTGAGGATGCAAAATCAGATGTTACGTTGAATACTAGTGCTGCAGCTCAAGAAATTTCAGCAGAGAATCAAGTTGCAATTGCAGCAGGGCAACCAAGTGATCAAGTTCAGCTGGAAAATTTGCAAAATCTGATCACATGGCAGTTCAAGGAAGTGTTGGGACTTCCAAAAGTGCAAGATCAACTTCCCAAGTTGAATGTAGCAGCTTCTGTTCAAGACGTTGTAGCTGATTTACAGCCTGGTCAACATAAATTGGTACAAATGCAAGCAACCGATACATTTCAGCTTGGAGAGTTGCACAATCCGATCAAAGCGCAAGATCATTCGAGTGGAGCTGTTTTGTATTCATCCAAGAACACTAATACTAGACCACCAGAACCAACGGAAAAGACATGGGACACTCTTCATAGCTTCTATATCATCATGGCCATGATCACTAGAATGGACATTTCATGAAGAAACCTCTCTATTGGGAGGAGATTTGCGAGGTTTTCCCCTGGCACAAGAAATTTTCTATTAACCGAAACAAAAGCGAGTTCATACAGAGGCTTTACAACTGGGAAGGGATTTGTAAATTGTTTGATACGTTTACCAAGTAACAAAAAATTGGAGGCAGCCAACAGAAGCGAGAGGTTGTGGACCCAAAGTTGTTGCAGAGTGAATAAGAGCCTAAAGCTACTTTTCTCTCCTAAGATTCTTGGGACAAGAATCTTTAAAAGGGGGGGTATTGTTATGATTCTAGGATGTAGGGGAGTATTAATAAGGCAATGTTTGTAAATAAGTAGTATATTTCATTAGTATGAGGCAATTTAGTATACCATTAGTTGAGCTTAGGGGTGTATAAGCTAGTATTAGTCATATGTAGTTAAGTCGGTTATGCAATGTCCAAGTGCAATGTATTAGAGTTAGCCGCCTCTAGTCTTTAGTGAGTATAAATAGTTGGTTCATGTTGTAATTGTCATAAGGTTGAATGATGAATTGATTTTTCTCTCTCTTTGAAATTCAATGCTCTCTATCTCTTAACTTTTCTCTCAATTCTATTGATTTCTATTTTATCTCTCATCTAATTCTCTTCTATTCTCAACTAAATCTATCTTCTTCTCATCTAATTCTTGTCAATTTTTATCCAATTCACTTCTTATCTCAATTAAAACTCTAAAAACCCTAGGTTATGATTCAAGTTTAGCTTGAATCATAACAATTATGTCGTGTGCTCTGCACTTTACCTTGTGCTTTGCGCTTTGCAGATTGCTGTTTTGATTGCGCCTTGTGTCCCGTTTGCTTCCATGCTTTTTAGGGCTGCGTACATCTCACCCCCCAAACCCTACTCTGGCAGGAGCCCGTGTGGCACTGGGGTTGTTGTCGTTGTTGTTGTTCCTTATCCTTTTAATTTCAGTATTTTACGGCTTTTGTTTAGTTTCAATCTATTTTTTTTATTTCAGATCACCACATTGGTATCAGCGCTATGCAATAAACAAGCTACAGTCGCGAAACAAGCTATGCAATAACCAGATCAGATCTCGGGAACCCATTTCAAGAGATCCATCATATACAAAGCCAATAAATCGATCAAAAAGCAGTCTTTATCAACGTTTTAACTACAAGAGTCCAGAATCAATAAGTACCAACCACAATTTGAACAACACAGTTACATAAATCAAACAAATCAATATAATTGGATGTATTTAACTCGCTCAATTGAACAATCAAAAAGCATAAAGGGTACAATTAGAGTTTGATGCACGCAAAATAGGGGAAGGAAGAGAAGGAACCTGTTGCTGCCTGGCGACTTGCTCTCTGAGCTTGGTAGCTTGCTTTCGAATTGCTTCCATTCACAAATTGACCTCCAGATCTCCTCCTCCCCTCCTAGTATATTCCTTGTCGATGACCAAAAGAGGCACTTTGCAGAGAGGGGAGAGAGAGAAAGAGAGAAAGAGAGAGAGACTGCGTTCTGTAAATGAGATTTCGAATTTTCGAGG
Organism: Simmondsia chinensis; assembly: GCA_018398585.1. Taxonomy (NCBI): domain Eukaryota; kingdom Viridiplantae; phylum Streptophyta; class Magnoliopsida; order Caryophyllales; family Simmondsiaceae; genus Simmondsia; species Simmondsia chinensis. The sequence goes on along the minus strand of JAGTTD010000017.1, from coordinate 13,141,693 downwards.
AAAGTAAATTTGTTTGTTTACGCACGAATGCTGGCCCCATTATCAAAAGTGTATCCAGTGGAGTAAATTAGACTGGTGTCGTAGTGGTGTCAAGGAGATAGTCTCCCGGGTTGATTCTAATGTCTTATTTGGTAATATGATAAAGACGAATAAAGAGAGAAATAATATTTAAAAAAATGAAGTGAGAGAAATAAAAGTAATGTAAAGAAGGGTAAATGAAGTATGTAAGATAATATTTTATTTTTATTTAAATATGTTAAATTTAGAAAGATAAGAATAAAGATGGGTAAATAACTTAATCTTATTTAACAATTGGATAAAGGAGTGAGGGTAAAGGGAGTAAGTTCATAAAAAGATAATCTTACCTTGTCTTGTTAATTTTAAATTAATTTCACTTATTGTTGTGTTCTTCTCAATTAATTCTTTATTTTCACATCTACGAGATTTTTTTTATTTTTATGAATAACACATTAAGAGATTTTTTTAATTTTCCTTTTATGCCCAAGATTGATTTTAAGTGAGAAATATTATTCCAATTTAATAATTAAAAAAGAGTTTACCCAAAATAGTTACCTATCACTGTTTCAATTTTAATTTAAATGGAGAGAATGTATTATTATTAAGAGAGAAGGGACATCTATCCCAAATGAAAAAGAAAAAAAAACAAAATACTCCCAAAATAGTTATAAATTATAATCATAAAAAAAAAATCATTACACCACTTAAAAAGAGTGTTCAATCACCAACCCAAGCATAAAAATAAAAAAACCACACTCCCAAAATAGTTATATATCATATCGTAAAAAAAAAAAAATTTTCGTAAGTTAGTGTGATATAGCATATAAAAAAAAATATATGTAAAGAGGTATACCCCAAGTCATGGCAAATGAAGCCTACATCAATGAATCAAAGTCAAAAGACAAAGAATCAAAAAACAAAAGAATCAAAGGTCTACATGACCAATCAAAGCAAAAGCTAAACAAATGACGAATCCAAACATAGAAACTAGTGCTCAATACCCCACTCCAGCAAAAAGCTGAGAGTGACGATGAGGGCCATGGAGCATAGGAGCAGCAATGAGATGACCGCGGACCAGTCCTGTGATCTTCACGATAACAGTAGAAGAAGGTCAACGCTGGATTTTCAAGTTACGCTCGTACTAGTGGATGTAGACCGTCGCAGAGAGGCAAAGGCAAGCGAGGATACGATCCACCCACATAGCTGAGAAGTAACCCACTGAACTAGCTCACGCCAAGGAAGCACAAGCCATGCAAAAGATGTGCACGAAGACACCCTAGACCAAACGGAAGCAGAGAAGTGCAAGCGATGAAAAGATGGCTATGCGACTCATCGCCTGAACCACGCAACACACATGACGGCTAAATGCCCTAAACCTGGTGTCTTAGCAATTTGTCATGGGTCCAAAGTTGCTCACGGGAGGCAAGCCACAGAATGAAAGAATACCTCGGAATGTGCAACCAGAACCAAAGGAGATGATAGATGGAGTCCTCCTCCTTCCTACTACGGATCATCCCCCATGCCGATTTGGTGGTGAATATCCCTGAACGGTCACCCATCTGCCTAACACGATCTACTACACCCAGCCGAGGTCTGAAGTCAATAAAGTCCCAAATAGGCAGCAGCTCGTCCCTATCCTGAGGAAACCTTCACTGATCACCCTCGATAATGTTTGACACACGTGAATCCCATAGGTGACCAGTAGAATTCAAAATGCGGGTCCTAAACCAACCTGCCAAATGCCCACAAGGTAGCTAGTAATCAGTCCAAAGTGCAGTGTCACGCCCATCCCCAATAATGTGTCTGAATGCTCCCTCACACAAGGACCGAACACCAAGGATACTCCTCTAAGACCAAGAGATCGACCCTGTTAGCTGAATCTCCCAAAAGCTCTTCCCCTTGAATTGGTTGGCGTGAATCCATCGAGGCCAGAGAGAATGATGATTAGTGAGCAGAACCCATATGTGCTTCATGATAGAAGCCTGATTCCACTCAGTGAGGCGGTGAATCCCAAGACCACCCTCTCTACTAGGGTAACAAAGATGCCTCCAAGCAACATTCGCTCCCCCCAAGACCAGCGAGGTGCCTCTCCACAAAAAAGAAGCAAGCATCGACTCAATCTTCTTGAACATTACCTTTTGGAGAATGAAGACAGATGATCAATAGACCTGGATGAAGAAAAGCACCGATCTGATCAAAATCAAATGCCCAACATAAGAAAGTGCTAGTGAAGTCCAAAGCTGGATGCGAGCTAGGATGCAATCCAATATAGGCTTACAGTGGATGAACTGAAGCCTCGAAGTGATAAGCGGCACCCCCAGATATCTGATCGGACACTGCCCCAATCTGAACCCTAGGATGTCCAAGATAGAATGCTAAAACTCAGGATCAACCCCAGCTATGAAGATGGTGCTCTATGCCGCATTCGAGGATAACCCCCTTAGTGTGGCAAATCAATCTAACATCTCGCGGATAACTGAGACACTGCCCTCATCTGCCTCACTAAAGATCATCACATCGTCAGCAGAGCAAAGGTGTGTGAGCCATGTACTATCACAGCACGGGTGAAATCAAAATCGTGGATCGGTAGTGGCACTACGAAGCAAACCCCGCAGACCCTCCATGGCGATAACGAAGAGATAGCGGGAAAGAGGATCCCCATGTCGAATACCCCAGCTCATGCCAAAGAAATCCTGAAGCTCGTCATTAACAGCAGCTGAAAATCTAGTTGTGGAAAGACACTCCCGAACCCATCTAATCATAACCTCGGGGATACCCATACAACGCATGGCATAGAGGATAAAGTCCCAACGCACCATGTCAAACCCCTCGCTAATATCAACCTTTAGAGCACACCTAGGCGTCCCTGTCTGAAGGTGATAGTCGCGCATAAGCTTCTGAGCCAGCAAGATACTTTCTGAAATCCTTCTCCCAAGCACGAAGGCAGATTGCTCATCATCAATTAGGAAAGGGAGCACCCCTTTATGATCTTAGTGAAGCACTTATAGATCACATTGCAACAAGAGATCGGGTGATCGTCAGCGAAGGTGGAGGATCAGACTGATACGGGTAGTATTCAGGGTGCCAAGCATATGCCCTGACTGGAAGAATGAATGAACGGCCCATACGACATCACGACCCACCACATCCCAGGCCTTCTTAAAGAAGAGGGAGGTAATGCCATCAGGACCAGCTGCCCTATCATCACCAGTAGAGAAAAGAGCATCTCTCACATCGGTATCAGAAATCGGAAGAGTCAATGACCTAGCCTGATCCTCAGAAAGACGAGTATGAAAAAGTCCTGAAGTATCCTCATGAAGCGACCCACTCGGCTCAGTCAACAACTCCCGAAAGTAAGAGAACTCGGTCTCCTAAATCTCCTCCTCATCATAAGTCCTCCTACTGTCAGGACGACTAATAGAAGAAATCTGATTCCTAGCCTGTCGGTGGACAACAGGCTTATAAAAAAACCGAGTACCTTGATCCCTAGGCAAAGCCACTGGACACGAGACGCAGCCTAGTGTAAGGTAGAGCAATGACCTTCGACTCATAGACGCAGTCTTGAAAGTCATCCATATGACCAGGCCAAGTGTCCTCGCCACCACACTCATCACTAGGACTGAGGACGGCGTTAAAGTCTCCAAGAAGTATACAAAGCTCCTCCTGAAGACCCACACTGGCCCCTCGAATATACTGCCAAAGTTCCCGACACGGACCTGGCTCGCTAAAGCCATAGACAAATGTAGCGATAAAGTCCACATCCCTTTGAAGATTAGAAACTCGACAGGTGAGATACTGATCCCCACCCTACACCCTCCCGACACGGTAGAAACCAGGAGCCCAAAGAACAATAAAAGCGAAACTCCCCACTAACCATAAACTGCCACCCCTCAACACAACGGGTAACAACAGACTCAATATCAGCAGGATTAGACTTGGTCTCAACTAAGCCAACCAAACTCAAGCGACTAGAGGAAATCCAGTCACACACTACACATATGGAATTGGGGTTATTAAACTCAATCACATTCCAACATCCAATTATCGGAAACCGGAGAACTAGTGTGATATATGGGCCCCACGGCCCCCACGGGTAGCAGTGGAGCGTGTAACACGACGGCCAACGGGAGCAGGCTGCAATTTACTATTAGGAGTAGACATTGCACCCATAGGCTCCTCAGCTAAAAGAGCAAACAGGTTTGGCGACTCAACACTAGGCACCGTCTCAGCCGATCGGTTCTCAATACATGCGACAGGCTCAATGATCCCAACAAGTGCATCCTGAGCCTCCTCAATCTCGAAAGGTACAATGGCTCAGCCCAAGTCCTTAGGTGAGCCACTGTCCTAAAAGTTAGTGGATGAATCTGAGATGGAACGAGAAATGCAGGACCTGCTAGCAGGTTGGGCATGGCACGCCTCGGGACGAGGCGACTCTGTGGGTGAAACCGATGTGGTTTTCCCTCCATTGCCTAAGACCGGGCTGCCAAGCAGCCTTGCTGCAACTGTAGCCAGGCGCGGCTGCTGCCCACTATTTTAGGCCAAGGGGATACCTCCCGTGTCCCCCTATAAAGGAGGTAAGCCCAGCGTGGGCCTAAGCAAGGCTGGTAGCAGGGCCCTAACGAAGGGGTGCGTGCCCCTCCTGCTCTCTCCCTGGGCCCCCAACGGTCCCAGTTAGCCTGGGCCCCAGTTGGGCCCTAGGCGCTGCTAGGCCGTCACTAACAGGTGGCCCAACTCTTGTTGTAAGGGTTCCCAGCCCCCCCCCCCCCCCCCCTCTCCTTCTCCACAGTGTTGACCCCTACTACCATGAGTCTCGGGACCTCAGTCGCCCTACGTGGTGCCGCACCCCAGCCAGCCATGCCCCTCATCACCGGCACCACCGCTGGCTCAGGCACCGCAGTGGGTGCCACTCTAGGAGGACCACCCGTAGTCCCAATACACATCTTTTTCTTGTTCTTCCATTTCTTTTTCCTCCCTAACACCAAGGCAACCATAATAGGGCCACCACTAGCACCAAGGGGCATATACAAGTGCTCGAAGACTAAGCACGTTGCATAATGCTTAGGCAATGCCTCACATGTGATACCAAGCTTGAACCGCACATCATCAACATCGATGAAGGTCTCCTTAGGGATTGGCTCCTTAGTCTCCACCTCAACACAAACTTGAATATATCTTAGGAGGGTGAGTCCGCCATTACCTTGTCCATGAACAAGCGAACGCCAATCGTGCTAATGGCCACATTAATGCCTGCTGGTTTCCATAAAGTTAAAGGGAGGCCAGATATCTGAACCCAAATAGGAGCGGTCAGACAATCCTTATGCAAAGTAAGTCCCTCCTTCCAGAGCTGGAGGGACATGCATACACCCTTGAAGAACCAAGGATCGCCTAACAGAACACTTTCGGCCTTTGCCTTCGTGCGAAACCGAAAGTAATAAACCTCCCTATTAGAGAGAACGCACTCAAGGCCACTCTCTCCCCATAGGAAGCTAGCAATCTCCTGGGCATGGAAGTAAGCAAGACTCGTGCCAATTAAACGACACACCAAACATTGCTCCCATTTCTCATTACCCGACAAAAAACCTCGCATGGTACAATCCCCACAGGTCTGCCGTTAACAAGGACAAGACGCACATATTGGAGGGCATTGTGATCTGAGAAGCATACACGGTCTGCCCATGAGGGCGCAGCCGCACCTTCCTTAACTTGACTCGAACCTGAACCCACATCAAAAGTCCCAAGGCGCACCTCAGAAATGGTGCATGAAAAAACAAGTAAAGTAGGAAAAAAGCAGTAAAAACCCTAGAAAAATAGGGTTCTCTTACGCCACCACCGTGCGCTGCTAGTCACCTCCACCGGCTACAAAAACAAGCCAAAAAGGACCACTAGCCGCTAGTAACATCACGTAATGAAGGGCCAAAGAAGACTTACCAGCCAATGCTCCAAATCACGAAAGAGAGAAGAGAAGGAGGTCATGAGGTTCGAAGACCCCTTGCGATCGCTACACCGTCATTTGGCCGGCACACTAGCCATAGTAGTTTGGCGAGGGGAAGAGGAGGCAAGTCGAGTCTGTCACCGGTGAAGGGGACCTCTGATGAGGGTCCACACGTCCTATGCAACAATCAGCACGTCCAAAACCCTAGCTCCCTCTCTCCTTTTAATTCACCCTCATCTGGCCACCAGGGGTAGCCGCTGCTGCCCGCCACCACCAGGAAGTGGGACAACCGGGAATCAGGTTGCTACTTGACAGAACCCCGATGGATGTCTGGCATGCCTGGGAAAGCGTGCCCGAGCCGCATGTCGCCCACTTTCTCCTTCGAATCTCTATAGCTTTTCGTTGGCTCGGGTCCCCCTCCCTAAACTCTAAACCCTATCATCAAAAAATTCATCACACCACTTCCAAAGAGTGTTCAATTACTAACCCAAAAACATAACCATGACAAATCAAGTACCGGTTCAGAAAAACAAATGAAGTACAGCCATTAACCATACACCATTTTGTATAAGAATTACTTTTGTCTCTCTTGTGGGTACACATGTAACCATCTCAACTTTTTAGGATTCTCCGCAAGAAATAAACAACAATTGTCTAAGTTATCATCTTTGATCCCCGATCCAATTAAAAGATTTATTATCTCAATCTCATCAACTGGAAGGCGTTGATTGGGTTTAACAAATTCAGCTGAGGACTTCATAATAGCCTTAGCAACTTCACTCATGCCTTCTCTAATATACTCTGTGTCATCATTCCTCGTTTTCGCTTTCTTCTTTAGCCTCTTTGAAAAGCCCTTTGTTGCATTTACATTTGGAGCAATATTCTCATTTTGGGTCCCGTTGCCTCCCTCGTCATTATTCCTCTCTACCTCATCTATTTTGACTTGATTTTTGGACACCATATAATCAATGTCTTCATTGTATCCATGGTGTCTCTCCTATACAATCTCTCTCTCATTTCATCATATAATCAATGTCTTCATTGTATCCATGTTGTCTCTCCTGTACAATCTCTCTCTCATTTCATTATATAATCAATGTCTTCATTGTATCCGTGGTGTCTCTCCTATACAATCTCTCTCTCATTTCAGCTGTACTTTCAGCATATTCTGTAGTGGCTCTGTCAACTCCATAAAGTATACGCAACTTGTCATAATTAGGAAATGGCTTGTTTCTCCAGTCCTTCGTAGCAGGATTGCTCTACTAAATAAAAGAAAATAGAACTTAGTGAGAATATATATAAAGATTCAGTTTTACTAGGAAACTTTAAAAGGTTGAAATTTTTCCTCAATCAAAGATGTTGATTCCTTAGCTTCGAACACGCCCTTTTCACTATTATAGCTGATGCCACTTCCTCCACCTTTGAATATGTCCCATATCAGTTGAAAATTTCTTTTAATATACTTGATATGATTTTTGATTTTTGCCTTATCAATATTTTTGTCGGGAAATTGCTCATGCATTTCCTTATGAATAAAGTCACATGCAAGTGAAGTGAAGTACCATTAACTTGGTTCCCCATGTTATGTTGATGAATTAAGGCCTCCATAAGAGCATTGTCCATAGCGTAAGTCCAACAACACGAATCATCCTTGGTTGACTCACCAATCTTTCTTTTAGCCATACTGAAGTCTACATGGGAAAATACAAATGTCTATGAAACAACATATATAGAACAAACGACATATTGCAATCTAATACAAGCGTCTACACAATTAAATGAAAATGCAATAATTGAAAACATGAGCATTCTATCTAGAAATCCCATACAACAAAAAGTGCATAAAACAATTACATAGAATATGATTACCCATTGTATTCCCTCCACATATCAACTACTATAGAGTCTCTCATATACTCTCCTACACTAGCCCGAACTTGATCCTCATTCGAATACTCCGCTATGTCTTCCGTTTCTTCATTAGCAATTTGGTCGTCCACTTCTCTAACAAGAGCCCAGTTTGGATCATCAGTCATCAAATAATTAAGTAAAATGCAACAAGTAGCCACAAGTTGGCTAAGGACTTCAATGGAGAAATAAGGTTCATCGGAGCTTGATACGATGGGGACTCGTTTCTTAAGTACACCAGATGCTCTCTCAATGGTATTTCTTAGTGACGCATGTCAAAGGTTGAACAATTCTTGAAGAGTAGTTGGTGGGTTTCTTGATTACTCTTTGAAATGGTATCGTGTTTTTCTATAAGAAGTAATTAGTCCAGTTTTTAATAGGAAACCGGCATCAACAAGGTAGAATTTACCTTGAAAAATATAAGCATCATATATTTTTTAAGTAATTACCTCATGGAATTTTTAGTGGGCATCTTCGTGTTAGAGCTTTCTTTATAATTCTTGAGTCGGATGCTGATCCCTCCCAACCGGGCAAAACATATGTGAATTTCAAATCAAAAGTGCATGTTGCCAATACATTTTATATTGGATATGCCTTTCTACCACGATACCTAGGTGTAACAGTAGAGGAGACTTTTACTCGATTATGTGTTCCATCAATGGCACCAACACAATCCTAACATTAAAACTTATAACTTAATTACATAACTATAATGTAAATTTTTTAAATTCAATTTGTAGTTGCGATAGCTGCTTTACCTTGAAGTATGGATAAAACCTAGGGCTATTATAGATTTCCGGAGGTACTTCTGATCCATCAGCTTGCTTCAAATATATGGCCTCTGATTGTATGACGGCTCTTAAAACATTATGGAAGTGACGACTGATTGTCTGACCAAATTGATTAAAAATGCCTTGTGCTATACGATTCTTCACTTTGGGTTTGACTATCATGAGAAATTTTGCAACTTATTCTTCTACACTTGCCCATCGTGTAGGTTGAAGGCCACCATGCCTCCTTAATACGCCATATAATTGTATAAAAGCTTTTAGCCCCATCCGATAATAGCCATGACATTTCACCTCATTTTCCAACCAAATTCAAAGTAATTTACATCGATACTTCTCTCTTTCCTCCAAACTTCTTGAGGAATTTGAATTTGTTTCCTTTTAAGGCATTGATGCAACTTCCACCAATATACAACAACACAACTAACATATAGCGCAACATTAATATACAAAAAGTCACTCTGCAAACATAAAACAATATATATTTAAAGAATTTGTGTGGGTCCAAAAGATGAGCTAATATAATATCATTTTCTTATGTAAAGTATATTGAAGTGGGGCCCATATTGATCATGTTTATGATAATATCTTTTTCTTATGTAAGCTAATATAATTTATGTCTTTGACCAAATATATATATATATATATAATATAATTTATGTGAATAACAATGAAAGTAGGATTTTTATCTTCAAACATCCATATCTGCAAACATCCATATTGATTAAGTTACTGTGTTTTTAAATTTAAACTTAATCCACAAATTTAACTATAAGTAAAAATGAAACAAGGAGCGAAGTTAAACCCTAATCTTTACATTCAATCCTACTTAATTTAACCCTAAATAAGGAATGAAGTAATGAGTTCACCCTAATTCTTAAATTTAACTTTAATCCTTCAAATTTATCCAAAGCAAAGAAGTGAAATAATAATTGAATCCTTAAACTCAACCATACTCAAATTTAGCACAAATATAGATAAAAAAAATTACAAAAATGAAAGAAAAAATGACATACTTATTTGTAAGCAAGAAAGGGCGAGCAAATGAGAGAGTTGAAGAGAAGATAGACTATAAAAATGGAGGAAGGGGAAGAGACAATGAAATATGGAGGGGGGATAAAAGAAAAGGAAAAAAATTAAAAGAAAGAGAAAATGGCAAAATGTCAATATTTTTTTAAAGATTTATCTTCCCCTCCATTACCCCCAAATTGGGGGGGTTAAAAAAAATAAGGGTAATGGGGAGTATAATCTTACCCCTCAACCCCTACTACCCCTTCAATAATTTTGTCAAACAAAAGTGGAAACTTACTCCTCTTTAGCTTTACCTCCTTAACCTATTGCCAAATAGGGGATAAAGCTCAAAAGATTTGTCTCGTTGGTGTTTGTAGGTCGATTAGATTAAACATGCATAGGTTAATATAATTTATTAGGCTGAGGATGTTGGGGTAGTGTGCTTCAATTTTGACCATTTTGTGTTTTGCCTCAATCCCACATTGGAAAAATAGTAAAGGGGTGTCTTGTTTATATACCCCTTTCTACTTGTATTTGGTAAGTATTGTGGGCCTAGAATGAATTTTGTGAACCACACACGCACGCACGCCTGTCCCGCCTTGATGAGATGCGGTGCGGTGTGGACTTTTTCTGACCCGTACTTTTATTCTTGCGGACACTATATTTTATTTATCATTATCGAACTCTAGGAGAGTTCTTAAATTGTGCTCGAGGTTGTTATGCTCGAGCTCGAGGGTCCCTTGTGTCCAACCTCGAGACTGTTTAGCTCAAGCTTTTGTCCATTGTCCAGGCTCGAGTTTGAGGCTACAAGCTCGAGCTCAAGATCGCGTTTGACCGTGTAACTCCCACTTCGTTCCATAACCGTTGTTGCCTTGATTGTGCCCGGATTTTACGCTCTTCTATATCCGCCACTTTCCTAATTATAGTTGGATTTCTTGCCCATAATCCTTAACCAATTCTTGCTTGCACGTCAAGTATTTTTGCCTATAAATACTGTGCTTTGGGTGGTTGCCTTGACACCCAGAAAAATGATGAAAAATATATTAGTCATTCTTCTTCTTCCCCTTAAAATTCTCCCTGTTCTTATTTTGGTTACTGAGCAAGTTAGAGCGTACTCCAACCCATCACCCGAGAGTACACTCCTGTGTTGGGAACTATGTTAACCCTAGAAGTCGAAGTGCCTGCTGATCCCGTTTGTACCGTAGATGAAGTATCATGCTCAAATGTTAAGGTTACTGACATGTATTTGATAGGCCCTAACAATCCTCTCACTACGCCTAGGCTCCCTGTACTCAACGCAACATTAGAACTAGTTGTGGGGTGCATCTAATGCATCAACCATATTGTAATTTGTATTCTGTTGTGAAGATAATATTGACTTTTCTTTCATTATAAGCTTACTTTTACTCTTGTGGTTGTTTATAAAGTACTCCTCTAAAAAAAACCTTCTGGTCCGGAGGATTCTATAATAGATTGCGCCTTTTTCCTCTAGGATAACCCATATATAAACACACCTCTATCCTTGATTCTAGCTTATTTAGTATTCTTCCTTGACACGATGGCTGTACATCCCTACATTCGGAGGTATCCTATGCTTTACTGTTATCTACAACTCCACAAATGTATCAGGAACTACTTTGAATGAAAGTTTCAGCAAGTAAGCAACAATTAAGGCATATCACAAAATAAGTTAGGTAGATTAGCATGACTCATCATATATACGACCATATAATAACGTTTTAGGTAGATTAGCATGACTAATCATAGATATGACCATATAATAACGTTCTACTATTCCTTTTTGCAATAATATTTACACTAATTAAATCTAAGAAGTCTCCTGAAAGGTACTCACTGCCTCGATCTAATCAAACTGAATTGATAAGTTTAGTTAATTCTCAACGTCAACCTTAAACTCTTAGAACTTTTCAAAGAATTCTAATTTCTATCTTAATAAATATTTGTTGGGATGAATTTTAAAATTTTTTTCCTAATTTAACAAAGTAAACACAATGAAACGGTTTAAAATTAAGCGATTTAAAATTCTTAATTTTAAATCTGCATATTTAAATTCTTAATTTAAATCTACATGTCTCTACTTTAATACATTCATAACAATGACATGAATCATAATAAGAATTACAATAAATAAATAGAAAAGCGAAAAGCTTAAAAGAGAAAGAAAGAAGAATACCTGAATTTGCTCAAATTAAAGAAAACCAGAATAATAATTGTGAATGGCGAGAAAACCGAGAGAACACCGAGACCCAGCAGCCTTTTACACAATGACCTCAAAATGCCCGAATAGTGGGCTCCGAAAAATATTAAACCAAGGAGAGAAAAATTTTGAAGGAAAATTTTCTCTCTAATTAGACATCTGGAAGTTAATACTTTCATAAACATTTAATTTTTTTAATACAATTGGATGCCAAACTATGAAATCAGTACACCTATTTATAGTAGGATACTAGAGTGAAAAATATGTGAAATTTCGATGTGAGATTCATGTAAATAGTACAAAACGATGCCGTGTAAAACAGCAGGTCAAAACGCATTTAACATAGCTCGCATGCCACGTGTCATCAGCTGATTTGCACGTGTGGATGCATGTGGATTCCCATCCAAGCACCGCAGCGCTGACGAATGCCAATGTGCCATATGTCGCTTCACCATTGGTCCAGTCGCACGCGCACGGATTGCGACCTGTGTATTCCTTTCTTTTTTTGTTTTGTTTTGTTTTCCACATATAGAAATTCTTATGAATTTGAAATTTTTAAAAGTTATTTTATTTTATAATTTTTAACTTTTATTCATCTTATGAATAATGTTTGGCAAATTTAAATTTACTCATCTCATGAATAATGTTTGGCAAATTTAAATTTACTCATCTCATGAATAATAATTACCATTTAATGAGACTTAATTCTATTAAATAAATCCCACTGCAGTCTAGACTTAAACCATTTATTTGATAATTCCCAAATAGACTGTATCGATGACAACAACTTCTCCACTAGATGTCCATGACAAAAAATAATTATAACTACTACTATTATTTTTCTCTCAGCTTTTTCATTAGTTCTCAACTCACCCTTTTCCGAATAATTCATTTATACTTGAACAAACTCAGAGTATAAATTTCAGATGTCAAAGACTTGGAATACTTTGGCAAAGAATCCGAATTATTCAAACACTTGCGAATCAACTAAGGGGACATTTGTATCTCATAAGAGAATGTAGATTTCATATTGAATACCTGATCCCTGTCACACTTCATACCGCTACCTAGTAATTGGGCCATTTATTAAGACCTTACTTATGGTACACCAAAGTAATAAATATTCCATGCACAGGTCTAGAATACTCTCAGGATTTAGAGTCGTCGTTCAAGCAGTATATCATGAGTCACTTATTTCCAATAGTAGTCTAGAAATAAGTAACTCACATGATCCAACTCAGTGTATCAATCTTATTAACATAACACTTTTTGGATCACCATCCATATTACCAAGACAAGTCATCTAAAGTGTCACGTTATAGTCTTAGCATACAAGTAGTCCAAGCTTGTTTTTGACTACGAGTTTTTTAAATAACAATCCATACTATTTGTTCTAGTCTATCTGTGGGTTTATCTCATAACCCGCTTAGCACAAACATGTAAATTATAGTCTGAGGACTACACCCATCTCATGGATGTTACTAAAAAGAAAATCACATGCAACGTGCACACTCAATTACACAAATTTAACAAGACAACGACTGGAACTTCAATTTTTATTTTTAATAAAGTAACATATAAAGGTTAACATTTGGATTTTCAGGACACCATTCTTAACAATCTCCTCCTTGTCCTAAATCCAAATTACTATACACTTTCTACCCATTCCCTCTAATTGTGATTCAAAGGTCTTCTAAGTCAAAGTCTTGGTAAAAGGATCTAGAAAGTTATTGCTCGTATTTATCTAGAACTTTCTAAGCCAACAAGCCTCTTTCGTATCTTCTGAAGCTGCAATATACTTGGCTTTTATGGTTGAGTCAGCAATACAAGACTGCTTGACACTCCTCCAACTAATGGCTCAGCCTCTAAGGGTCAATACATAGCCAGACGTCAAACGTCTGGCATCTCTGACTGGAAGTCTAAATTAGTATAGCTAACTAGAACCAGCTCGTTACTTTGAAAGATTATCATATAATCTATTGTTCTTCTCAAATACTTGAGAATATGCTTCACTGCCACCCAGTGCATCGGATCCGAGTTAGACTGATATCTGCTTACCATACCAACAACATAGCAGATATCTGGTGTCGTGCACAACATGGCATACATGAGGCTTCCCATAGCCGAAGCATATGGAATATTCCTCATTTGCTCCTCCTTTATAAGAAATAGGGTCGTTAACGACAGTGATTATCATCGTTAAAAGCCTAGTTTACCATCGTTAATACTATTAACGACGGGGGAAACTTCCCGTCGTTCGTCGTCGCTATGGCTTTCGACGTTAATAACACCTGGGATCAATGATTGCTAAAATGAGCGATCGTTAAAAAGTATCTACGACGGTATAATATATCCGTTGCTAAAAATGAAATAAAAAATGACGGAACAAGTTGTCATTAAAAGTAAAGCTTTAACATCATGTGGCACTGTTGTTAAAGAGTTGATTAATAATGACAACAATTGTAGTCATTACAAATATTTACCGCCATTTAGGAAAAAAGTTTTAACGACGACAAAAACCGTCATTAAAAGTATTCGCGCTACTAATTGAAAATAGTAACAACAATATAAACCGTCGTTAAAATGTTTTCCATCATATAACGACAATAAAGCCGTCATTGAAAATGCTTTCCCTATCAAAGAAAATTCTAACAGAAAAATTTATCGACATTGAAGACCATGTACATTCATATAGATAATATATACATTCATAAATACATGTACATTTATACAATATAAAGATAATTTTCTGATTGTTTACAACACTTTTTTTTTAACACAATTGTTTACAACACTTGTACATCCATATAAGAACAATTTTCAGGTTGTTCATAGCACCTATACATAAATGTAGTATAACGACATTTTATTTTGGTTATAACACCTGTAAAATACAATATAACCATACAGAAATTACTCTTACATATCATTTAGTGTAGCAACAAATTCGAATAAAAAATAAAGATGTCATTGAAACTTAAATATTCAAGTACTCACAAAAGCCAATTTACATATAAAAAGCACTAAAAGCATACATTTTCAAATTTATCACCTAGAAATTTAGCAAAAACTACAAATCTAAAAAAAGTTCACAAATAAAAAGTTCCAACAAAAACAAGAATATGCAGTGCAGTCTTCCAATACCTAAAAAAATAAATACAATACTCATGTTAGAAAATTCTTGTCATTTGAGCATCAATAATTAGTAGTACAGGCACACAACAGACCAACAACGACAGTCCCAGTACCCCAAGGGCTCCCGCCTAAGCAGGGTCCGCCGGGGGGGGGGGGGGGGTGGAGTTGGATGTACACAGCCACCCTGTGAAGGGAGGCTATGTTCAAGGAACCTTAACCTAAGAAGCGTGGCAACATGGAAGCTTAGCAGCCTGGAAGCATGAAAGCAACAACGCATAAGAGCATGACATAGCACAGGGCAAGCATTACGAAGCAAAACTCAATGGAAGGAAACTATAAGGCAAATAATAGGTAAGTAGGCAGATAAACAAATAAGTGCACCCAAAGAGGAAGTCATATACGCCTAAAAACACTAGTGTTAGCAATAATAGGCACCATTTCTCTAAGCCGCTACATCGGCTGCTCCAATGCTAGCCCTCCACCTAACTCTATCTGGACCATCTCCTACCATATGTTTAGGTGGGTGAGGTATTGTCGGATCGTATCCAACTATCTCTTCTTTGGCCTGCCTCTCCCTCTCCTGCCTAGCGTAATATGGCATTATAAAAATAATGGCATACTAAATGTTACAATATTTTGGGGAAGATATTAAACTCAGAAAGTGCGCCATTGACATTTATTCATAGGATGCTACCAAAAGAACATGAAAAACCTCAAACTGGAGAAGGCAATGACTTCTGATTTGTAAAGGATAAGGTTCACCCCCCACCGGGGATAAATAAGGATAAGGTGAAGTAAGAGAATAGCAATGCAAAAAGAGGAAACCACTTGTTTAACCAATGTTAAAACAAAAAGCACACTTGGCTATGGCTCAGGCCTTAAAGTGGTAAACAAGAGAGGTAGAGGTGGCCAGTGAGCCGGGCCAGGCCGGCCCAGTACTGTAGCGGGCCAGGCCCGCAAGTACACCGGGTCGGGCTTCGGGCTCCCCCCTTTAATATTTTTTTTAAAAAAATTCTATTTTTTTTTTCTATAAATACTCAACCAAATTTCTCATTTCACCACAATAATCTCTCCATCTAATTCTCTCTTCTCTACTAATCCAAAGTTCTCTTGCTTTAAATTTCTAAAGTTCGAAGTTGCAACTTGTTCTGTTCGTAGAATCTCGTACAAGTTCAAATTTCAGTTTTTGCTTCGGTAAAATTTAGTATCGAAAGAAATTTTATTTGTTTGTCATTTTTATTTACCGAACTTTCATTCTTAGTTGCATTTTTTAATTAATAATCAACAATACTACCATGGCACACAACTCTTCTTCATCTGGAGCCGGTAAATATAGTTCAAGCTCTTCATGACCTCCTAAAATTCCTAGGACGGGTAGAATTGTAGAACTTAATACCCAGGAACAAATATTTTTAGAACTCGACCGTCTCCTCCCTACACAGACACTTCAAATTGGAAGGAGCAAGAACGGTACTACCACGACCAGGATTTACCTTAATCGGGGAGTGCTCAAACTTTATAATTCCAAGAAGGACCCACACCCACCAACACCGAGATTGAAACCCACGACGACACCACTAGTAGTAGGCGTAATACTAGTGAGGTGTGGAAGCACTTCACACTAGATCGAACAGTTAATAAAGCCTATTGTAAATTATGTAACCCCCCTAAAACTTTTAGTCATTCATGTGGTGGTGGGACAGGCACCTTAAAAAGACTTCTAGCGAGATACCAACCCGAACTAAACCCAGATAGATCCCAACAACATTTAGTACAGCAAATGACCGGTGCGCTTGCTTGTTTTAGGTTTTCACAACAAAACAATAGGCGAGAATTAGTAAAATATGTCATTGGGGCTGAAAAGCCATTTAACACCGGCGAAGACCCTAGATTCGTCCACTATTTCCAAAACGCGTTAAACCCCGCCGCCGTAAAGGTTCCTCGGAACACTTTCAAGCGGGACGCATTTAAAGAATTTTTTTAGAATTGAAAATGAGCTTGCAGACATTTTTAGGACGAACACGAGCATATTCTCGTTGACGTCCGACACGTGGAGGTTGAAACCCGGTGTGCCTTTCATGTGCATAATGGCACACTGGATCGATTCTTCCTTCATCATGCAAAAAACAATAATTCATTTTTTCCATCTAGATTATCCCCCACACTGCTGAGATAATCATGGGTGCCATTATGAAAGCATGCCGCGAGCGGGGTATAGGCCTTAGAATTTTTAGCATTACTTTTAACAACACATCCATAAAACTATTAATTTGGCATATGCCATATTATGAATTTAATGGTAATGGATGGTTTGGACCTAATACAAGCTTCTCCCGAGTGTTTAAGAGAAGTTACTATAGCGATCAAATCATCCGAAACTAGGAGGAAAAAATTAAAAACCTTTGTGACACGCATGGTATACACTATAAACAATTTAAATTAGATACACAAACTAGGTGGTCATCAACAGCAAATATGTTAGAAAGAATATTACCATATAAAGATATATTAATTGAATTTGTAAAGGATAGTCGTTCAGATCTTAGGTCTTTTAATTTAGAAGCAGTAGATTGGAATATAATTAGCAAAGTATGTAAATTTTTAGTATGTTTACAGATGTTACAACTATTTTTTCTGGTTGTTATTATCCTACCATGCCACAAGCAATATCTAGATTGGTAGATATTGCTGCTTGGATGACAGATAAACAATCCAACCCCTCGTTAGAGGCCTCAGTTGCCGCAATGAAGGTAAAATTTGTTAAATATTATTTTGAACTACCTCTTACTTATTGTTTTGCCACCATTTTGGATCCCCATTGTGAACTTATGGGTTTGCAATTGTTTTCTAAATTTTTTTACGAAAAGTTAAATCCAACATTTGATAACGCATCTTTTATTGCGACAGTCGATTGACATTTACATGAATTATTTTTCCTCTTATTCTCAAAGATTATCGGCTGATAATCCTCAAGTTTCTTCCACATTTTATGGTTCTTCCTCATGTAGTAGTAGTTTCGAAGAAAAGTCATATGTGTGGGAGATGTTGAGCCAATCCAAGCCAAAACAAAATCTCACGTCATGTGATGAGTTAGATTATTACTTGCGGTCGCCGATGCCCCAGTTCTTCTTGACACCGGCGAGTCCGCACTTTGACAGTTTGCAATGGTGATGTTCCAACCAAACCCAATATCCCATGCTTTCCGCCATGGCACGGGATATACTAGCGTGTTCGGTTTCTTCGGTAGCATCGGAATATGCTTTTAGTGCAGGTGGCAGGTTGTTTAGAACGAAAAGCACAAAGCTTTCATCGTCCAGCTTGCAAATGTCGGTGTGCTTGAAGGACTAGCTGCATGCAACGGATAGGAAGCAAGACCAGCTGAAGTTAGGTTCATCAAGTGAGGATGAAGACAACCGTACTACGGAAATGTCAAGTCCCGACTTACCAACTCCTGCCACTTTAGACTAAGTAATTCTTTTTTTTTTTAAATTAAAAAAGTCCTAAGGTGCATTATAATTTTATTTCTCTATAGTATATATTTTTATATAATATATTTGTAATTTTAAAAGGTGTAGTTGTATTTGTTAATAATTTACAGCACATTTTATTTTATTAGCTATATTTGTCATTATTTATGATGGTGTTGTATTGTATTTATAAATTATATTATTCATCAATGAATTATAATTATTTTTTGGCAAAACGAGTGTGTATTTTGTATTTTTACAAATTGTATTTAAAAAAGGGGGGTGGGGGACCATCCGACAGGCCCGGGCCTGGTTAGAAACTGGCTCGTGGCTATAAAGCATGGGAAGATCACAACAACAAAGTAAAAGGCTACCACTTGTCAAACTGGTCTCCTCATTCATAATGGCATTCAATGCTATTTTCATAAAGCCTCATCAAGTATTGGTCATTTTACAAGATGCCCATCGAAAAGGTTGTAAAAAAAATCATAGCAAACACGACCTTCAAGTTCTACATGCAACGAGGCACGAAAAACACTAGACTAGTACACTACAGGCATTTGCAATGAACAAAGAGCAGAGCACACCCTACCCCCCTTTACATAATCACAACCCATTGAAACAAAAAAACCAGCAGCCACCATCTTGTGAGGAGGCATACTAGGGTAGAAATTGTTCTTAGATTTCGACTCATCAACTTAAGCTTTTGCAACAATTGATTGCTTGCATGCCATTCCAATTACCAAACTAAACACCAAAAAATAAGCTAATCATATAAATAGCAATAGAAGAACTATATCTAATAGATTTTGATTAACCAGCCATCTCAATTTACCTTCAAAGACAAAGAAAGCATCCGCACGAATGAGCATTGCAACCTCTCTAGCAATCTATCCCTATCTTAACTACTTATAAGTTTTATAACTAAACTCTGAAGGCCTGAAAACTTTCTCAACCCTTTGATAACACCACAGTTTAGCTTTAGAACATTCAATTTCTCGAAAATATTTTCATGGCAGATTTTCATTAAAAAATGAGACATGCTTAAACACTCCCAACATGTCACCTAACCTCACTTATTATAGCACAATAATTTCTATCAGTGTAGCAAATATTTTCTTTTGTTTCAAGATACGAATGTATCCAATACAAAAATAACAATACATACTCATAATATATAATATGCACTTAAACATCCATAATTGCATAATTAGTACTAGATATACTGTCGTCTAGTCTTTCCAGTTTAATTTAACATGTTGGCTTGGACTTGTTGATTACAATGAACAATATAATCTTCGTCAATAAAACAAAACAATATTTTGACCTAGGTTCATATCTCGATATACCAACTATATTTTAAAAAAAAAAATCAATTTGTTACTCTATAGGTCTAAATTACATCGCAACGATAATAAATAAAAGCATCAGCCAAGTTCCTTGTAACTGACAAACTTCAGGACCTGCCTACCCAATTAAAAGATATTCACAACACCACTCATTTAAAAATGAGATCTAATTAACATGTGATGTCATCAAGCTTAACTGTAAAAAGCATCTTTTAATTACAACAAGAAGGGTTAGGGACGTGCCTACATGAACAAAACTCACCTAGCAATTGCAACAAATCTTGGCCTTCAAATTCTGCTTGAGAATGCCTACATTTGTAAACCATATATGAAAAATAATGAATTAATTACAAAGAACAATCTTTCAAGAAAATGAAACAAGATATGTGTTATGATCGTGCTGCAGAAGTCCATGGTGGTTGCTGTTGATGTTTAGCTTTTGATAATTGAAGCTTGTTTTATAATTGTTGGTTGTTGTCTTTAGTTGCTTGTTGTTAAGTTTGAATTGTTAGTTTGGCGCCAAGTCTTGTATTAGTTGGTTAAGTCGGTTCAATAAGTCAAGTAAGGGTCAATTGTGGCGGCTGGGCTAGTTGTTAGTCGGTTGTTACTTGTCTTGATTCATTGTAATTAGATTTCTATAAGTAGTAGGCTTAAGTGTAAGATTCATTTTGTTCAAAAAAAGTGTAAGATTCATTCATTCAATCAAATACAATCTATCTCTTTGAGATATTTTTCTCTCTCTCATCTAATTCTCTCTCTAATTTCTCATCTCCTTCACTTCTTTTCTCATCTAACTCTCTCTTTTTCACAAGGTTAGACTTCGAGTTCAAGTAGAGGCTTAACAATATGACAATAATACAATGAATCAAGGGAAAAAAAGGAAAGATAATATGCGAATCTTAAGCCTATATATGTAAACCATTAATAAATTCACATGTCCCGCTTCTTATCTCCATGGGTTTGTACAAAACAGAGCTTTTTCTGGGTCTATTCTCTTCCAATTGCTTCACAACTTTGTTCATCATGGGTCGAACAATTATGCAATGTCATTTATTCTCTAATCAAGCTCTAGTCTCTAATTCATGTTGAAAAACTGTAAATGAACAATCATTCATGTTACATCATTCGCTAGAAATTTCTAAGAAAGAATATACTTGGCAAGTCGAACTTGAAATAATTGGGTTCAACTCATTTACTCCCCTAATGTGCATAAAAGAGTTAAGCTTCATGTAGATGAGTTTTAAGCCTATATGAGCCCAAATGAGCTAAGTCTAGCTTATAGCTCCCTGAGCCAAGTAAAAGCTCCTAATAAGCCAAGCTTAAGCCCAAGTAGCTCAAACATTAAGGCATGGGTGTCTCAATGGCCTGATCTCACCATGACACGAGGGGCTTCCTCTTAGCCTTCCTCTTAGCCTCCCACTTAGACGAACACAGATATCCATACTCACCCCAAATTTCACATCACCATCCACAACAATCACTAATCTCATTTCCTAGATTTCTCTCTCATTTGCCTCATGCATCACAATACAATAATGAATAGAACGGTTAAAGATACATCAACATGTATTCACACATAAGGTTTGGGAGAAAAGACAAAGGGAGTTCCAAACCAACCACACATCAGTTACAAGTGTCAAACATTCAACCACACCACATAAATGAACTTACAATCAACAACATCTAAACCAAACTTACCAAGTCCATCTACACTTCAAATATGAGAACTGAACCTAAATGATCCCAAAAATTTCCCCCTAAGTAGCTTGAGGGTCAATCCTTCTTGCTAGCAGCAACAACAACAATATAACTCAGTGCCTCAAGGGCTCCTTACTAATCCTTCTTGCTAAGATCTACATTTTCAAAATGCAATAAAAAAAGATCTATTACAAAAGCTTCGGAAACTTATAAGGTTCATAACTCTTTAAGATTCGTTGACCACGACCCTATCTCTCTCTTACCCACTTAAAGGTTCATAACATGCATCTTCAGGGCTCAAACTGTCTCAACCCTTTGGTAACACCCTAGTTTAACTTTAGGGCATTTAATTTCTCACAAATCTTAAGCTTATAGTTGACTATCTAATATGAAATTGTCGTACAAACTCATAATCAACTACCTGAGTTCGGCTTGAAGGTGGTGCAGAGAGTGCACAACAAAGAGAGAGAGGGGGGAGAGATTCAAATTTCAAACACATTCAACCTATCTCTCTTCTAACCCAAACCCTCTATATATAGAGTTAGGAGAGGGTATAATTGTAATTACGGACTAAATCTATTTATTTAATATCTAAATTATCCCTCACTTAACCTATATATTTTTGGATTGTATCAATACCTTCCCCTTTTAAAGATCCTTGTCCTCAAGGATTTAGGTATTGATACCCAATTTATTAACCCTCCAGGGTTAAATACTAAAATTATAAATTTTAACCCCATAAATTTTCTAAAATTATCAAAAATTTTAATAAATCTTTTCTTTAGAATATTTATGTAAAATGTAGGGTTAAAAAAGTAATTAAACCAAAAATCATCCACATCACTCTTCTTCTTCATGTGTGTGTCGGACCCGTACGAAACCCTAGCCTGCCCCAGCTGCAGGCGGAGCGGCTCCTCGACGGCATGTGGCGGCGGCTCGGCGACGACCAGCGGTGGTTCCCACGGTGGCTCTGGCTCCCTCACCACCTGATCGTCTCCCTTCTCCACACCACCGGCCTCCTCCTCGTTTTTCTCTTTCTTCTTTTCTGGACCAGAGCTCCAGCTCGGTGTTAGCTGATCTGACACCTGGGCGACGACGAGAATGCCGTCTTCCTCTTCCAATATCGGCACTGGCGGTTCTGGAGTTAGATCGAAGACCTCCGCTTCGATCTCCGTCTCGAGGAGGGCCTCCGGTACTTTGATCTTGTTCTTAGGCAAGGGTTCTGGTGCTTTGGTGTTGTCGGTGGCTGTGTCGGTGACTGCAGGAGCTGTAAAAGAGGTAATAGAGGAATTTTCGATGTTTTTACACCTAAATCTCCACTCTTTTTGCCTCTCTTTACAACTAACTTGAATTTCATCTAACCTTTTATCAAATCTTTTTGACCTTTCCTCACACTGCTTTTGTATCTCCAATAACTCAGGCACAACCTTATCTATTTCGTTCTCCATCGATGATGCCGAGGAACGCCTTGCTCTGATACCAATGTTACGATCTAGAATGGATCTAGTAAAATATGACTTGTATTAATAGAAAATAGGGAGATTTACATAGTATAAGGAGAGAAAGGGGTAGAAATAGACTAGAGAGATAGAAAAGGGGAGACCTAGAGAGAGAGAGGGGAGACAGATTCAAATTTCAAACACATTCAACCTATCTCTCTTCTAACCCAAACCCTCTATATATAGAGTTAGGAGAGGGAATAATTGTAATTAAGGACTAAATCTATTTATTTAATATCTAAATTATCCCTCACTTAACCTATATATTTTTGGATTGTATCAATTTGAGAGAGAGCGAAACATCGGAGTAGGGAGGTCGGCGTTCGCGTGTATCCAGGCGGGCAGAACAACAAGAAGTGGGCGACGTGGTGTGACGTCGAGCAGGCGACGGGATTTTGGATTTACCAGCGGTGGTGGGGCGTTGAACCTGGTTTACCAGCGACGGAGTGGTGGTCGACAACGAGTGCTCGGTGATTTTTCGGTTGAGGAGGAGTGCCTGTTGGGATTTGGGAGTTAGGGTTAACGAAGCGAGAGAGTGGAGCAAAATTGGGTTTTTAGAAAGAAATTGAAAGTGAAAATAAGGAAATGAGAATTTTAGTTTAAGTACTTGTTTAGGTGAATTTTAGGAAAAGATATCAGTTTAATATTTGAAAAAAAATTATTTCATGTAAAATATATTCTTTTGTAGTGGAAAAACTATTTTGGTTTGCCTTTATGAAAGCAAAAATTATTTAAAAATAAGGTAAGTCTAGGTAAAAAATTTAAAGTGTTATATAATATAAATAGATGCAACACTTTATAAAAACCGTTATCTAAAATATGGCTTATGCAACAATTTTTAAAAAAGTGTAAACATTAGGTAGTAAACAAATGTAACAAACATTAAAGTGTTACCTAAAAACCATCTCTATAGCAACATTTTTAATAAATGTTACATTTTTAGTGTTACCTAAGGTCACTTTTGTTATAGTGATTAATCACATGTTTGTTGGTTTGCTGCTATGCGCTGGTTGATGAACTACCGATAAAGACTCGTTTGCTGGTTCGCTGTTACTCGCTGGTGTTCGAATGAGGGCCGGGAGAAACATGAATTGTTAGGGTTTTGACAGGTATGGTGTGAGTGTATGTGGGGTATGGGGGGAAGGACGGAGGGAAATAATTTTTTCCAAAATTGGCTTGATATTTTTTTTGTTAAAATATTTCACTTCTTATATTAAAAAATTTATATTTTAGTATATACAATAAATAAAACTTATCAAGTATAATTGAAATATACTGAAAGAGTAAAATATTGAATCAAGTATTAGTTAGGATATTATTTAATTCTCGAACTCGAATTATGGTATGGATGGGTCAAATATCAATTAGAAAATTTAAGTGAATTAAAAAATTAGCAATAATAAATTTTTAAAAAAGGGCCTAAATTTTAAAAATTAACAAATTTTAACTTTTTTAACTAAAATTTTACCACTTATTTGAGCCTATTAACGACAGTTTGTGAGTAGAATTAACGACCTTATTTAGTGCCCGTCGTTATAAAACCAACATGTGCCACCTTTTTAACGATAGTGTTTTAATCCTGTCACAACTAGACACTACACACACACTTTTAACGACAAAAAAGAATTACAAACGTTATTTTTGGTCGTTAAAATCCAGCTTTAGGACACTGTTCTAAGAATAAGGGACTCCAGGCGTCAAAGGTAAAAGCCCTTTCTTAGAGTCCTTCATGCAATACCTTGACAACATCTTGTTAATATAAGTAGCTTGAGAAAGATTCAACATCCTACTCTTACAATCTCGTGAAAACTTGATCCTAAGAATATAGCTGGCTTCTCCTAAGTCCTTCATATTGAACTGACCTGAGAACAAAATTTTTACAGCTGATAACACCCCTACATCATTCCCAATGAGTAGTATATCATCGACATACAATAATAAGAAAGTCACTACTTTTTCTTGATGTCATTTATACACACATGGCTCATCAACCAATTGCTCAAACCCATAGGAATTGACCGCCTCATTGAATCTAATATTCCATGAGCGTGATGCTTTGCTTTAGCCCATTTATGGACTTGTTCAGTTTGCATATCATATGCTTTTGATTTTGCCAACGAAATCGTCTGGTAGCACCATATAGATGTCTTCTTCAAGACAACCATTCAGAAAGGCCATTTTGACATCCATTTGTCAAATATCATAATCATAATAAGCTGCAATAGATAGGAGTATCCTTATATACTTTAGCATAGCTACAAGTGAGAAGGTCTCGTCATAATCTATTCCTTCCTTTCGAGTAGAAACCCTTAGCAACCAATCTTGCCTTGAAGGTCTCTACCTTCCCGACACTCCTTTTTTTCTCTTGTAGACCCATTTAGATCCAATGGGCTTAATGCTAATAGGCGACTCTACAAGATCCCATACCTGATTAGAATACATAAATCCTATCTCAGATTTTATTGCTAAGATTGTCTTTAATTGCCTCATTGTAGTTTAGAGGATTAGATTCAATGTCACGGTCAATCATTAAGGCTCCCACCATGAACCTATCAGGTGCCCTGACAATTTTTCCACTACGCCTAGGCTCTCATGCACCTGGAACATTCTCGACCCTATCAGTAGGCGCATCTAATGCATCTACTGGGTCCCAAGTTATGTCTAGCTATTCAAAATTAGTGTCATTTTCTTTTAATTCCTCTAACACTAATTTGCTTTTGCTTTTGTAGTAGACTACAAAATCGTCCTTTAAATATTTCACATTTGCACTTACAAAAACCTTTTGATCAGAAGGACTGTAGAAAAGACCACCCCTTGTTCCTTTGGGATAACCAACAAACATGCACACCTCTATCCTTGATTCAAACTTGTCAGGATTCTTTTTCAACACATGTGCCGAGTACCCCCAAATTTGAAGGTACCCTAGACTTGGCTTTAGACCAGTCCATAACACCACAGGTGCTTTAGGAACTGACTTAGATGGATCTATGTTAAGAAGATATATTGTTGTCTCTAAAGCATGACTTCAAAAAAAGATTGACAAAGTAGCATGACTCATCATGGACCTTACCATCTCTAAAAATGTTCTATTCCTTCTTTTCGCAAGACCATTTTGCCGCGATGTACCTAGAGCAGAAAGCTGAGATCTTATCCCATTTGTAGTTAGGAAATCCCAAAATTCACCCGAAAGGTATTCTCCACCTTGACCTAATCGAAGTAACTTTACTTGTTTTCCTAATTGCTTTTCAACTTTAGCTTTGTACTCTTTGAACTTTTCAAAAGAGTCAGACTTATGTTTCATTAGGTAAACATATCCATACCTTGAGTAATCATCAGTGAATGTGATGAAGTACACATACCCACCTCTTGCTTGAACGTTCATTGGGCCACACACATCTATATGAACCAGCTCAAGTAAGTCACCAATCCTGTTGCCTTTACTCTTAAAGACCGGCTTGGTCATCTTACCTTGTATGCAGGATTCGCAGACTAATAATGACTTCAAGTCCAAAGGTTCTATTGGTCCATTTTTTACCAGTCTTTAGATCATATTCGAATTAATGTGACCTAAACATTGGTGCCATGTGAAGTCCTTTCAGGTCGTTTTCTTTTAGGAGATTGAACAAGTGAGCTTGTGTTAGATTCATTCAAACACACATCAGAGTTTTGATCATGAAATGACATGAATAAACCATCGACACATGTACCTATGCAAATAAATAGTTTTTTTTCTCATAATAACACGTTCACAACCAAAATTAACCGAATAACAATTATCCACTAAACGAGAGACAGAAATCAAATTCCTGCGCAATGCAGGTATAAATAAACAATCCTTGAAAATTAAAACTTCACCACTAAAGACTAAGCTAACATCACCTACTCTTAAGACCCACTCTTGTATTGTCTCTAACATCAAGTACACGTCTCCATCATGCAGCCTCTTTGTTAGCTTGAGCCCCTGTAATATATTACAAACATGGTTAGTTGAACCTGAGTCCACACACCAAGAACCTGGTAGACTTTCAACTACGCATGACTCAACTAAGTGAGATATCATCATACCTTCACACCAAATGGCTTAGCAGTCTTTGTAGGAAGGGTAGCTAAGTCCTTAGTGAAGTCCCCATTCCAGTGATCCATTTCTCCGCAAAGGAAACACTTTCTTTTGGCTTGCTGACTGTTACTCATCCCCAATTTCTGGGCACTCCTCATGCCCCACATCATGTCCCCTATTGTTTGAAGCTCTTTCATTAATTCAAGCAGCAAATAATTTAGGTTGTTCATATAGAAATTTAGCCTGAATTGAGTGAATGCGCCAGGCAGAGAACTGAGGATAATATCCTGCTTTGTTTGACTATCAAACTTAGCTCCGAGGATCTCCACTTTAGAAAAACATGTTATCAAATTCATGATGTGTTTCTCAAATAGTATTCCTTCAGACATCCTCGCAACTTCTATAGAAGTTCTTGCCTCGCTGCTTTATATTGTTCCTCAAACATTTCTCTTCAATGTTCAATCATATCTGTTGTTGTTTGCTTCTTAAGCATCTAATGCCTAAGCACTTCTGACACTTGGTCAATATATAGCACTTGGCTAACTTATTAGCCCGATGCAAGCGTTCGTAATGCTCTTTTTCAGTGGCTATACAATTAGCAGTGGGAATTGGTGGACAAGCTTCAGTGAGAACAAACTCAAGACCCTTGTGAGTAAAAACTAAGTCCAACTTGTTTTTTCAAGCAAAGTAATTCGGTCCAGTGAGTACATTATGTATTAGAATTGGGTGAAGTTTATCGGCCCTATCCAATTTAAAACACTGTAAATGCAAACATTTGTACCAATTTCTAATATGAATCATGTATAATGCAGTGATGTCTATTCTTTTATTTTAACAAACACAGTAAGTCAGGTATTCACAAAACTGTACTACCATGTATGCAATGATGATCCAAACACACCACTTCTTACTCCCCCGCAGCGGGGTCGTATGAAATTAGTTTGGGTAAGAAGTATTCTCAATTAACAATGTTGTAACTCTTATTAAACAAGATTAACTCACCACTTGACCATAGTCTCTAACATAAGACAACAGAGCTCCATGGGGAGGCTAATGTATCATGTTGGTCAAGTGTAAACAATTACTTAAACCTCCTTGCAAATCGCTTCTTTGCACTTTGGTTTATCCTAATAGAAGTCTAACACTATAACCTACAAATTGACATCCTCTATGGGAAGGTCTGTCAAGTTACTATACTGCTAGACAGGTAGTGCAAACCATGATGTTTCAACAATTGAGCCTCGCTCCACTTGATTTTTATAAACTAGTGATTTTAATTAATTTGCATTTACAACTTAGATTATCTCATAATCTCGTTTAGAATCTCATTCTAAGATTAATTAATTAATAAAAAATATTTTTTAATTATTACTCAAAATAATATTGATGTTGATACGTCCAAAATTTTTTTTAAAAAAAATTAAAATTGCTGATGTCTGCATCACGTTAGTGCTGACGTCAGAGTCAGGCTGTCAAACTTTTTAAATTTATTATATTATAATTTATTTTTATAAAAAATAATTGAATATAATCTCATTAGATCAATTTATCCGATTTCCTAAATCATGATCAAATACACATAATCTTATTGTACGAATAATATGAATGCAATTTAATGAATCTATATTTACTAATATGAATTAACTATTAATTCATTATCGATTTAAACAATTAACTAGTACTTTGATTATTAACAAAATCAAGTTAAACTGCCTTTCCTTCTTAATAAAATCTTTATTTTATTAAATCATAAGTCCATTTATTTCGATCTTATTATACCTTTCCATATATATTATGAATGTAATCAGAACCTGGTAGAATACCAATTGTTGGGATGAATTTCAAAATTTTTCCCTAATTTGAACAAAGTTAACGCAGTGGAACAGTTTCAAATTCCTAATTTTAAACCTATAAGCGATTAAATATTCTTAATTTTAAATTTATAGATTTAAAGTCCTAATTTAAATCAACAGGCCTCTACTTTAATACATTTATAATAACGACATGAATAAAAACTAGCATAATAAGAATTATAGTAAATAAATAGAAAAGCAAAAAACTTAAAAGAGAAGGAAATAAGAATACTTGGGATTGCTCCAATTAAAGAAAACCAAAATAATAACCGTGAATGCCGAGAAAACTGAGAGAACACCAAGTCCCAGTAGGCTTCTACACAATGACCGCAAAACTCCTGGAGAGTGGGCTCCTAAAAATATTAAACTGAGGAAAGAAAAATTTCAAAGGAAAATTTTCTCTCTAGTTAGATCTCCGAAAGTCAATACTTTCAAAAACTTTTAATTTTTTAAATTCTATTGAATACTAAACCATGAAATCAGTACCCCTATTTATAGTAGGATATCAGAGAAAAAAATATGTGAAACTTCGATGTGGGATTCTTGTAAACAGTACAAAACGATGCCATATAAAGTAGCAGGTCAAAACGCACTTAACACAGCCTGCGTGCCACGTGTCATCAGTTAATTTGCCTATGCGGATGCACACGAATTCCTGCCCAAGCATCCCACGTCGACCAATGCCAATGTGCCATGTGTCACTTTGCCATTGGTCCAGCCGCAAGCACACGGATTGCGACCTGTGTATTCCTTCCTTTTTTTTGTTTTGTTTTGTTGAATTTTAATTTTTTAAAAATTATTTATTTTATATTTTTGAACTTTTATTCATCTCGTGAATAATGGCTAAAAATTTTTAATTTACTCATCTCATGAATTCTTTATGATTTTTCCGATTGCAATAAAAATAGAGGCTTGTGCAGGGACCTTAAAGACAATTTAAATCTTGCTCCACATGGGTTAAATTAAGGGTTATTTACATTTTACACCTTGAGCTTTTTGGTAATTATAAAAAGAACCCTGACGTTTTGGAATTATTAAAAAGGACCCTGAGATTTTATTGTATTAATAAAAAGGATCCTCTCTGGCAAATAAAGGTAAATGACTTGCCTTTCAAAATAGGAAAAATCATGATTTTAAGTGGCCCAAAAACTTTTATAGTAATTATCATGCAAATCCAGATCGAATCGAAGTAAACCAGATAGCCCAAAAACCTTTCAAAATGACGTCAAATGGCCGGAGAGGGTCCTTTTTATTAAAACGATAAAACCTCAGGGTCCTTTTTAATAATTCCAAAACATCAGGGTCTTTTTTATAATTACCAAAAGGTCAGGGTAGTAAAATATAAATAACCCTTAAATTAATCAGCAATTAATGAGACTTAATTCCACTAAATAAATCTCACTGCATTCTAGAGTTAAACCATTTATTCGATAATTCCCAAAAAGACTGTATTGATGACAACAACCCTTCCACTAGATGTTCATGACAAAAAATAATTATAACTAGTACCATTATTTTTCTTACAGCTTTTTCATTAGTTCTCGACTCTCCTTTTTCGAATAATTCATTTATACGTGAACAAATTCACAGTATAAATTTCAGATGTCAAACACTTGGAACACTTTGGCCAAAGATTCTAAATTATTCAAAAACTTGCGAATCAACCTAGGGGACGTCTGTATCTCATAAGAGACTGTAGATTCCATGTTGAATACATGATCCCTGTCACAATTCACGTTGCTACCCAGTATACATGGGAATTCGGCCATTTATTAAGACCTTACTTATAATATACCAAAGTAACAAACATTCCATGCACAAGTCCAGAATACTCTCAGGATTTAGAGTC
Source organism: Simmondsia chinensis (assembly GCA_018398585.1). Lineage (NCBI taxonomy): Eukaryota > Viridiplantae > Streptophyta > Magnoliopsida > Caryophyllales > Simmondsiaceae > Simmondsia > Simmondsia chinensis. The sequence goes on along the minus strand of JAGTTD010000017.1, from coordinate 13,110,911 downwards.
GTTGTTCAAACAGTATATTATGAATCACTTATTAATGATAGTAATCTAGAAACAAGTAACTCACATAGTCCAACTCATTGTATCAATCTTATTAAACACACCGACCTAACACTTTTTGGATCACCATCCACATAACCAAGACAAGTCATCTAAAGTGTCACATTATAGTCTTAGCATACAATTGTTAGGAAAAAGTAACTCTGATGCCGACTGTTGGGTTTACAATTCTCAACTATGGTCACAACAAAAGGCACCTACTAGAGCACTTAGAGTAGAAGACTCTTCTCTCTACCTAAGCCCCCGGTCGGAGAGTCACGCTTCATGACACTTCACGTACGAGAGCTCCTAGGAATAGGGTTATCTCTATAAACCCCTTTGCTCTAATACTGGTAGTTGGGACGAATTTAAAAAATTCTCCCCAGTTTTATAAATTTTACGCAGCAGAAGGGATTTAAATTCATAATCTACAGATCTCAATTTTTAATTTAGATATACAGGCCTTTTACTCTAATACATTCATAACAACACATAAACTTAAACAGGCATAATAACAAATACTGTAAATAAATAGAAGAGCGAAAAACTAAAATAAGAAGGAAAAAAAACGTACCTGAAATTGCTCCAAATAAAGAAAACTAGAAAACAATAATAATCTTCAAAATTGAGACCCCGCGATCTTCTATGCAATGACCTCGAGCTGCCCGGAGGGTGGGCTCGAAAAAATATTAAACTAGGAAAGTAAAAACTTCAAAGGAAATTTTTCTCCCCAATTAAGTCTCCGAAACAATTTTTAGAAATCCAAAAATTTAGTTTTAATTGAATGCCAAACTTCTGAATAGGTACCTCTATTTATAATAGGCTATCGGTGCAAAAAATACTCAAAAACCGATGTGGATTCGCTGATATCAAAATCAGTTAAAAAAAAACGAAACGCGTTGTTTAAGCATTAAAAAGGAACAAATCGCAGCATTTCGTTACCAGGCCAAACACGAGTGTTTCATCCAATGGAATGCTGCCACGTGGCAGCGTGTGATTCGTCCTCGCGCGGGGGCGCGGATAGCCACATGAGGACGAGCCAGTGCAAGGCACATGTCGCGCCCTGGTTCGTCTAATTCACAAAACAAGGATTGCACTGTACACGCTATTTTTCATTTTTTTTGGCTTTGTTCCCACATGTAAAAATTCATCTTATGAATTTTAATTTTTCAAAAACTTATTTAATTTTATAATTTTATATTTTTTATTCATCTCATGTATAATATTTGGCAAAGTTAAATTTACCCATCTTATGGATAAATAATTCATCTCATGAATTCTTTAATATTTTTCTGATGGTAACAAATATAGGGGGTTGTATAGGGACCTTAAGGACAATTTAAATCTAGCTCCAAATGGGTTAAATTAATCATCTCATGAAATAATTTAATTACCATTTAATGAGACTTAATTCTACTAAATAAATCTCACTCCACTCCAGACTTAAACCATTTATTCGATATCTTCCTAATAGACTATATTTATGACAACAACCCGAAACAGCCCCTCTTCAGGTTAATACCCTGAAGGGGGAAGGCTGCGTGTTCCTTTTATGATAACAACCCCTCCACTAGATGTCCATGACAAAGGATAAATATAACTACTACCATTATCTTTCTCACAGCTTCTCCATTAGTTACTGACTTGCCCTTCACTAAATAATTTATTTATACTTGAACATATTCACAGTATAAATTCCAAATGTCAAACACTTAGAATACTTTGGTTAAAGTTTCCGAACTATTCAAATATTTGAGAATCAACTAAGGGGACATCTGTATCTCATAAGAGACTGTAGATTCCCTATTTAATACCTAATCCTTGTCACACTTCACGCCGCTACCCACTGTACGTGGGAATTCAGTCATGCATTTAGACTTTACTTATAATATACGAAAGTAACTAACGCTCCATGCACAAGTCCAGAATACTCTCAAGATTTAGAGTTGTCGTTCAAACAATACAACATGAATCACTGATCTCTGATAGTAGTCTAGAAACAAACAACTCACATTGTCCAACTAAGTGTGCCAATCTTATTAAACACACCAATATAACACTTTTGGATCACCATCCACATGACTAAGACAAGTAATCTAAAGTGTCACGTTATAGTCTTAGCATACAAGTGGTCCAAACTTGTCTTCGACCACGAGTCTTTCAAAAAACAATCCATACCATTTGTTCCAAGTGAATAGGTGGGTTAATCTCATAAACCATTTAGAACAAAAATGTAAATTGTAGTTTAAGGACTACACCCATCTTATGGATGTTTCCAAAAAGGAAATCACATGCAGTATAAATGCTCGCTTACACAAATTTAACAAGAAAAAGACTGGAACTTCAATTTTATTCTTAATAAAACTATATTAACAGAATAAATCTGGATTTTAGGACACCATTCCTAATAACAATTGGTCCAAACTTGTCTTTGACTACGAGTTTTTCAAACAACAATCAATACCTTTTGTTCCATGTCTATCTGTGGGTTAATCTTATAAATCACTTAGAACAAACATATAAATTGTATTTTAAGGACTATGTTATGATTCTTATAATAGGGGGACATATGAAATAAATTATAAATGTAATAAGGCATGGAATCGAGCCTATTGAGTTGTAATAGCTAGTTGATATTGTAATTAGTAGCTTAAGCTTTGGTGAAGTCACGTAATAAGTGAAGTGTAGAGCTTAGGTGGTCAATGCCGGTCAATAGTGGTGGCTTAGTGAGTGGTTGGTGGCTATAGCATGAGTTAGATACAATGTAATAGATCATGTCATGCAAGTAGTATAAATAGTAAGCCTTAGGCTTGTAATCTCATAACTTTGATGAATAAATTGATATCTTTGATATCCCCTCTACTTTCTCATCCCTTTCCCTTCTTTCTCTCATCTAAACTCTATATTCTTTCTCATCTCATATTCTCTTTATCCTAGCTTACGTTTGTGAATTAACCACAAACGTAACAATTGGTATCAGAGCCTTGATTTGGCTTCCGAATCAAGCTCATATCCGGAAAGAAATTACAAAATATGATTAGTTGTATTGCAATTAATCAATAAAAACAATTGTGTTACAAATTTAGTTCAGATTTTTGGGATCAGAATTCAAATCTGAATTTTGAAGTGGATTGGGCGGTTATTTCACAGTTTTCCGCAAGTGATTAAGAGGTGTTGCGGTTGAGATGATAATTGAGTGAATTACATAGAACAAAAGTTCAATTGATCAGTATTGTTGAGTATATTCAACATCAAGCTGATTTAAATTGAAATTCAAAGGAATCGATCAAGCAATTTGCTGCAGAAGTTGAATGCTGAAGCAAGTTTGTGCTGCTGAACTAGTGTGCTGAGCTAAGTCGATCATTCACTTGAATCTACTTAGAAGAAGTTACAAGTGAGCTAATTCATCCACATTGCGCTTGATCATCATCAAAAGATCACAAAACAAGTTGAATAGAGGTTCAATCAAATTCTACAACTCAGAAATTGAATTTAAGGTAACTGTTCTGAACAGCTAGTTCAAACTCGATTCAAATCTGTTCTTCTTGCTAGATTGTGATAAAATTGTTGATAAGCTTAGAAGTGGTGAGGATCCATCAGAATTTGCGTTGATTCGTAAGAATTTTATGTTATCGAGCTGCGATTTGCTTAGGCAAAACTCTGACAACATACGCGAAAATCTGACAGTGGAAAAGAGAAACGAAAAATTGCTGAAATCTGATTTCGTTCGTGAAGTTCGTTTTAGGTATTGAGTTGAGGACTTGATTGCGAGCTTGAGTCGAGCTTAGGTCAAAAGTGTAAGTCGAATTAATCAACTAACATTGTGGTTAGGGTTTGTTCGAACTTCCTCTGCTCTTAGTTCATAAGTAGGGTTTGAATATGCGGTGATTCTTAAACCCGATCGTGAAAGCTCCAAAAATTGTCGATTTTAACCATTTGTGCTGCTGTTAATTCGAAGATCATTCAGATCAATTCACAGTGTGAAGTTAAGAGCGATTGTGGATGGTAGTGATGCAACAGGTCAGGATTGGCTTACGAATGCATACTTTAACCGTAGGATGAAGCAATTTTGGGATGAATTATTACAATAGGTGATGCAGCAAATCAATGGCAAGGTTGATCAGCAAGTTCAACCACTTGAATCAGACAAGTATAATTAGGTCAATTTTCAGTCACAAAAATTGGAGGATAGGATTAACAAGCGTTGGGATCAGTGTAGGGAGGAACTTGAAGTGAAATTAGCTGAGATTCAAGAACAATGTCGAAGGCCAAACTCTTCCGCAGTAGCCGAAGCGCACATTGTGGAGCCACTTAATGTAGTTGATGAAGAATTGGATCAAGGTAATACCGTAGTTGATGAACGCGAGTTGGATGAACTTGAGGTTGAAGTAGATGATCTTAATGAAGACTCTTTGCTAGAGTTAGAGTATTTTGAAGAGGATGAGCCATAGTATGACATGCGTCAAGAATGGGAATACGATTTTCACGTCATGGGAATGATGAAGAGTGCAAAGAGTAAAGTGAAGCGGAATCATCTTAACGACGCATTGAAAGAATTTTGGGAAACAAAGAAGATTACAAAGAAGAAATTGAAGCATAAAGTTGTGTTGCAACCTATGAGGTTTGATGATCAACAAAAGTTAACTCAAAATGCTGCTTCTATTGATGTATATGCTGAAGCTATGTATGCTGCTGTACAAGGGGTAGTTGCTACAGATTTTGGAATTCCAACCAAAATAATTGATGCCACTGCTGAGATTTCATTGCTATCATCTCCAAACCTGTTAACTATTATCCCATGGCAAGCTTATATGCAGAATGGAGGCACTTTCTCTGTTGAGCCATGTCATCCTGTTAAAAAGACAATTGTTGCTGCGGCAGTATCACCAAAATGATGAGCAGAGCGTGTCTAAGTTCACTTTTGGGCATGATGGAGTGTTAACTTGGGTCCAGACAACATCATCTTGGAGGTTGAGCAAGGTCTCTTGTGTTGGGTGAGAGATTACGAGTGTAGAGCGGCTGAAATGTACAATCGACATGCCGATCGGCAAGTTCGGCATGATCTATTCCTTCCTTTGAGTAGAATTGTGACTTATCCAAGTGCAAAATTTTGTGATAAGTGGCCTCCTGATCCGGGGGAAGACTCTCAAGACTATATGAAGCTGAAAAGAGTCGAAATTGGTGATTTAGGTGATGTAATTGGTGCTGGCAGACCGTTTGATCCAGGAAAGAACAAATTACAGGTTTTTGAGGTTGCAGAACATTCTTGGGGAGATTCTTCACTGTCAGTTGTGAATGAGCTGCTCAGATTTGGTTTGATTGGTGCTATTATGTCTTTTAGAAGATGTAATAACTTGTTCACTTCAAGTAGCTTCCACTTGGACATACACCGAGCTGCAATATGTTGTTATGAACTGCATCGGGTTGGTTCTGCTGAGCTGCTGGATTCTGCATCACTTTCGGTGCAATTGGGAAACAATCATGGATTTATTAAGCATGTCATGAGTTGGGTTAGTAGGTGGTTGTGTGAGTTGAAATTGTTGGAAAACATTGCAGCGGAGCACAATCAATCAGCAAGGAATCGAGTTCCAGTAGCTAATAAGCACTTTCGGCATGCCGATCAGCAAGTTCGGGGTGAAATAATTCTGTTTTTGAAGGGAGTTTTGATCAACAAGGTCTCTATCATGAAGCTGTGCTACTGGGAAGACATTTGCAAGTCGTTTGTCTCCAAGGTTTCAGCTGAGGACAAAGAAATCACTGAAGTTTTGGAGTCACAGCTGCATCCTTATGGGCCTACAATGTGTTGGGTTGCCATGATCGAGAATTCTACAAACAGAATTTCAGAGGTTGAAGATGCATTTGGTGGTTCGCAGCAGCAAATTAGAAGTTTGAGCTGTGTTAACTGCTATAAGAAGAATTGTGCGTGTGCTATTGATGTGGGGTTGATCAGTGCAGACCTCTTGCGGATTATGGTACACTCAAGAGCATCATTGTGCAGACCTCTTGCGGATTATGGTACACTCAAATGCAGCATTGTGCGAAACAAGTTGTCCTTCCCATGTACCTGCAACATTTCAGAGTTAGCTCATCGATTGGTTGTTCAGCTGAATAAAATTCAGCATGAGTTCATCAATTACAGCTCTCCCCACCACAACAATAAGTAATAGCAAGTTTCCAGCTTAAAATTCAGATTCAGATGTGCTCTTGCTGTTACTGATGTTTTGTTGCTGTCATGCTGCTGTTAGATTGTTGTTAAGGCTGTTATGGGTTGATTGATTGGTTAAGTGGCTGCTGCTAGTGTGTTTAGGCTACTTCAGATGGTGTGGCATTTCTGGCTGCAGCTCTTCATCCAAGTTTGCTTCATATTTACCTCGTTATTCCTATTGTGGCATTTGTTCTTAAAGCTTCAACCTTCTTCTTGATTCTTGGGGACAAGAATCTTTTAAAGGGGGGAGTATTGTTATGATTCTCATAATAGAGGGACAGATGAAATAAAGTATAAATGTAATAAGGCATGGAATCGAGCCTATTGAGTTGTAATAGCTAGTTGATATTGTAATTAGTAGCTTAAGCTTTGGTGAAGTCATGTAATAAGTGAAGTCTAGAGCTTAGGTGGTCAATGCCGGTCAATAGTGGTGGCTTAGTGAGTGGTTGGTGGCTATAGCATGAGTTAGATACAATGTAATAGATCATATCATGTAAGTAGTATTAATAGTAAGGCTTAGGCTTGTAATCTCATAACTTTGATGAATGAATTGATATCTTTGATATGCCCTCTACTTTCTCATCCCTTTCCCTTCTTTCTCTCATCTAAACTCTATATTCTTTCTCATCTCATATTCTCTTTATCCTAGCTTACGTTTGTGAATTAACCACAAACGTAACAGACTACACCCATCTCATGAATATTACTAAAGAGAAAATCACATACAACATACACGCTCAATTACACAAATTTAAGACGGCAACAACTGGAACTTTAATTTTTATTTTTAATAAAGTTACATTTAGCTGTTAACATTTGAATTTCTAGGACACCATTCTTAACAATATTCATATCAATATCGTTAGTGATCATCGATATAGCTTCCTCTCGATCTCATGTTTACCAATGCATAAATATTTTTTTAACTAGTTCAAGCAGCTTAATGAATTTTTTGCCTTTACTCTTAAAGGCCATTTTGGTTATCATTCTCCCCAAACATAAGTCACAGGTGGGTAAGCTCTTAAAATTTAATGGTTCTATATGTCCATCAAAACCAAGCCTTTGAATCCTATTTGGTTGAGTATGACCCAAACGCAAATGCTATTGGGACCGTATTACAAAACTTTTTCCCTAAATGACTAGAGCAAGTGCAGCGGAAAATCAATTTGAAATTCTTAATTTTAAATATAATGTCCTGATCTAATTAAACTATTTAATTAGACCTAGATCTTACTGTAATAGGTTCATAATATGAAAAACGAAAAAACATCGAATAAAGCATATATAAACATATAAAACATAGTACGTAGAATAAACGAAATAAAGCAAAGCAAATTAAATATCAAATACTTAATTTAGATATACCTGAAGCGTAGATCCAAATTCTAACTTGAAGATCTAAAATTAGAAGAAGAAGGCTTCTTGACACCTCAAGATTTTCGTTGCAATGACCTCTATTAGCACAAGAGTGTGGGGTCCCAAAATATTTAATTAGGAAAAGTATTGAAACAAAATTTTCCTTTTATCTTTTTTAAAAATAATTTTTCAGAAAGATTATGCTAAACAATAATTAAGAAAATCCTAAAAATAGTTTTAGAATTTTCATCGTGGGAGAAAACTAGGTTCCAAAGCCTAAAACTTTAATTAATTTCACGACACAGCAAAACATGTTTTTTATAAAATAAAAGGACCTGCTGACATCACCTGAATGTCAACGTCCTTTATGCGTAATACACATAAAAACGAATGGTCGCTGACATCACTGATTTTATACTTTTTTTAATTTTTAGGTGTCTATGCCTCGTGTCAGCGCCAGATCTGTCTGGATGCACACACGCGGATGGGGACCTGATTTCTCACCCATTTTTTCCTTTTTTTTGTTTTATTCTCACAAGGTTAAAATTCATCTCATGAATATTATTTGGTAAAATTAATTTATTCATCTTATGAATATATAATTCAAATCACGAATTATATTTACCAAAACTAATTTATTTGTCCCATAAATAAATAATTCATCTCATAAATTTATTTTTAAATATTTTCAGACAGTGATTAAGTTGAGGCTTGCAGAGGGACCTCAGAGACAATTTGACCTAAGCTTCAAATGGGTCAAATCTGATTACCATCTCATAATAACAATTGCTTACTATTTAATAAAACTTAATTCCCCTAAATAATTTTTACTGCACTCCAGAATCAAATATATTCACTCAAGAATTTCCCAAATTTTATTTCGACAATTAACCCCTCTATTAGATATTCGTGAGCAAAAACAACTTCAACTACTATCGTTATTTTTCTCACTTCCATCGCCATAATTCCTGACTCGCCCTTCGCGAACAATAATATAGAAACAATTTTTGTATTAATTTCAAATGTCAAACATATGGAATACTCTAGCCAAAGATTTTAGAATCTGTTCGTATATTTCCGAATCAACTAAGGGGATGTCTTTCATTGTAGATTCCTGGTAAAATATCAGTTCCCGCCACACTTCATGCAATTGCTTAACGATGTAGGATCCTGGTTATTCACATTTGACCTCATCATTTTGGGCATCAAAGCAATTAACATTCCATGCACGAGTCCGGACTATTTCGTAGATTTAGAGTTATCATCTTAATTAATTATTTCTGATAGCAGTTAAGGAAACAACTAATTCAGGTGGTCTTGCTTGGTATTTCAATCTTATTTGAAAACACCAACATAATACTCTTGGATCCCTATCCACATGACCAAGAAAAGTCATCAAAACTATCATATTATAGTCTTATTGGACAAGTTGTTCAAACTTATCACCGACTACGAACATACTTTGACAACATGCCACTATTTTGATCGAAGTCTTTCCGTAGTTCAATTTTATTGACCACTTAAACCAAACCTAACACATCATCTTGGACAACATTCACCTCATGGAACGTTTTAGAAAAACAATCATGCATGTCTGACTCGTAAAACATAATTAGTGAATAAATAAATAAAACAATTTTATTTATTTAATATTTAAAACTAACTAATTGGTTTTTTCTAGGACACCTATTCCAACAATCTCCCATTTGTCCTTAAATCCAAATAGCCCTGCATTGCATAACTATCCACTTGGGATCGGTTAACTTTTTGACTATAAACTTTAACCAATGCTGATTTGTCACTGTCTCATTCTTTTGCTCACATACTTTCATTTATTAGGAACCTTCTGAGACAACTAGTCTACTCGACAACTCCCGAGCTGTCAAGTACCCGACTTCAATAATGAAGTAAGTAATGCAAGACTGCTTCACTCTTCATCATCTAATGACTCCCATTACAAGGGCAAGCAGAAATTCTGACGTCAAACATCTAAACTCCCTTTTAAAAAGAATAACCCGTGATAAATCCAACATCCTTTCTTTGAATCTTGCAAAAGCTTGATCCTCATAGCACAGTTGGCTCTCCTTAGGTCTTTCGCTTTTAACTGACTAGATAATTAAGCCTTAACAGCTCATAACAATTCTACATCATTCTTAAAGAGTAGAATGTTATCTTTATACAACACTTAGAAAGGCTCTACTTTCTTTTTATGTCATTTGTAAACTAATGGTTCACTAACCATTAACTTAAATTGCTAGGACTTGATTAACCATCACTGAATCTACTATAAAATGAACAAGATGCTTATGTGAGTCTACAAATGGACTTTCTCAGTTTGTATACTATATGCTTCTAACTCTTAGTAACAAACATGTCTGGTTGTATCATATAGTGAAGTTTTTCAAGATGATCATTCAGGGAATGTCATCTTGATTTCCATTCCCATACCTCATCATAATAAGATACAATGGATAAGAGCAGCCTTATGGACTTAAGCATAGCATCTGGCTAGAAGGTTTCATCAAAGACGATTCCTTATATTAGGGTATATGATGTGTTTTTCTACGTCTATCAAAATTTAATATAAAACCCTATCTATTAAACAAACCTAGATTGAAGTGTAGGGCGAGAGGGTGTTGTTGTGCTCGGGATCGATTCCTAAATATAAGCTAAGTAAAATTGAGATAGATTGAGAGTATGAGATAAGAAAGAAGGGAATTGAGATGAGAAATTAGAGAATTAGGGATGAGAAATAGAGAGAGTTAGATGAGAGAGAGAAGTTTAACCTCAAATGAGATATTTCGTTGTAAATTGATTGAATCCCCTGAATTATTACACTTCCTACTACTTATAGGCAACAAGAAGCAACTAATACAATGTATCTAGACAAATCCTAGTAACCGACTTAAGAACTATCTAGAAGCATCTAAAAATATCTACTAACTAACATTTAAACTCCTTATTTGGCACCAAAGATTGCAACTAACAGCAACCGACAGCCCAGCAGCACACGGACAGCACCTGATCAGCAAAATAGAACCCAACAGCAGCCCAACAGAACCAACGCAGCTCAGTAACATCAACACAGCCCAAACCTCGAATTCTCGGATCATAACATTCCCTTCCCCTTGAAAACATTCTTGTCCTCAAGAATGAAAGAGAATGAGACTTGAAAATCACTTGTTGGAGGCATTGCCCTTTCGAAACTAGAGTGATTTGGACTTGTACAACTTCATAGTCAGGTCTCTTAATTCTTTCCTTCGAGCTATAGGGTCCACTTCATCTTCACTGCTGACCTCCTGATCTGAACCATCAATATCGATATCAAACTCATCATTTTCAGATTGGCCTTCAACATCGACTCCTCTAGCTGCCATGAGGAATTTAGGATTGCACTTATGGCCAATTACATAGGGCTGATGACACTTAAAACAGCGGTTTTGAGGCTCCTTCTCGATATTTCGTGGATCCTTATGTTCATCTAACCCCTTGTGATAATGTTGGAAGTTTTCTCCCCGATGCCTTGGCCGATCAAGGAATGTTAAATCTGTGGCCTCAAACAACTTTGCCTTGGCATAAGCTTGAGACAAGGAAGTAGGGTCAAGTGCCTTCACCAAATTCTTGATTTTAGGCTTTAGTCCACTGATAAAGCTCGAGACGTAAAAGTACTTAGGGGCTTGAAGGGCAACCGTTATCATACTAGCTCGGAGATTTTCAAATTTTGTCATGTATTCCTTCACGGTTATGACTTGAGTTAGCTTGTTGAAGCTATCCACTACATCACCAAAGTCTTCATCACCATAGCGTTCACAAAATTCCATCATAAACTCAGCCCAAGTAAGAGTGGGATTGCTCTTTAAGAGACTATAGAACCAAACTTCATGATCTCCTTGAAGATAAACCGCAGCCAATTCCACCTTTTGATCATCGGGAATGGAATAAAAGTGGAAATATCGCTCGCATCTCCTTAACCAAGAGCGAGGTTGCTTCCCATTAAAATTTGCAAGTTGAACTCTCGGTTGTCTAAAGCCATTGCTTCTATTACTACAAGAGACTTCATTACTTCGATTATGAACAATTTCAGAGGCATTTTGTCCAAGATGATACTGCTGAACAGAATCTGGTGGTTGCACAATGTGTCCGGCATTCAAGCAAACAGGTCGCGTGCGAGTTGGATCATGAGATGAATCAAAGTGTCCTGCATTTTCATGTTCGGATATGATATGTACAGCAGGATCAGGTGGACGACCTGGAGGATCTGAGAGGTGACCTTCCTGTGCAAAATTCTTGCTAAAAGATCCAATTTGCTCCTGACCAAATGATGGTTCATGCTGACCAGCAGTAACTTGATCCTCAGAAACCAGATGCGGGAACATAATATTGTCAGATTGAAGCTGAACCTGAGGACAAGCTCGTGAACTCCCTGCGGCATTTATCATCTGAGGATTTAGATCATCACCAGTACGCCTCAGCTGGCTCATTGGTAGAAGAGGTGCAGGTCCTGATCTGTCATTACGGTTATTCAATTGGTTGCGCAACTCAGCAAGCTTCTCTTCCAAAGTTTGTGATTGTTGGCTCATTCGGTCTGTGATCCTTCCCTCCAACACCTGAACTTGCTGGTTCACATGTTCAGCTATCATTTCTTCAAGACCTTGCAATTGTTGAGACATAAAGTTCTCATTGCCTCGATCATTTCCTCCAAGAGTTTGGCTATTGCACTGATGTTGAATCTCAGCTACCTTCTCATTAAACAATTGCGTTTGTTGATCAATTTACTCAGCCACTGATTTCTCCACTTGCTGCTTATGTTGATTTAATTGTTTTGCAATGTTGACATCAATGCGATGGAAATGCAAGTTGAATTTCTCATCCAACCTTTGTTCCTGTTCCAACAGCAAGTTACGCATTCTAACTTCAGATCTTTGCTCATTTTCTAGCACGGTATGATTAACCTAAGCTATTTGTGCCACCAATGCTGCTAGTTGAACACTCACCCCATCTCCATTGCCAACTTGCGGTTCATTATCTGCATTTCCACTAACAACATCAGCATAGGAAGGGCTAGCAACAGCCTTGGCTGCTCCTGATCTTCTTGTGACTCCACCGGCCATAATCCACTTCTAAACTTCACAATCAGAATTGATCAATGTTGATTGATTTCACTGTTGATCTAATTTTGCTAAAATCTGCATTTGATCAACAAATTCACACTGAATTTGAGTCTTTCTGAATTTTTTTTTCCTAATATATTTTATATTATTTTTTTTTGATTTTCTTTGATTATGCACTCGATTGGAAGCCAAACGAGGTTCTGATACCAATTGTTATGCTCGGGATCGATTTCCAAACATAAGCTAAGTAAAATTGAGATAGATTGAGAGTATGAGATGAGAAAGAAGGGAATTGAGATGAGAAATTAGAGAATTAGGGATGAGAAATAGAGAGAGTTAGATGAGAGAGAGAAGTTTAACCTCAAATGAGATATTTCATTGTAAATTGATTGAATCCCCTGAATTATTACACTTCCTACTACTTATAGGCAACAAGAAGCAACTAATACAATGTATCTAGAAAAATCCTAGTAACCAACTTAAGAACTATCGAGAAGCATCTAAAAATATATACTAACATTTAAACCCCTTATTTGGCGCCAAAGACTGCAACTAACAGCAACCGACAGCCCAGCAGCACACAGACAGCACCTGATCAGCAAAACAGAACCCAACAGCAGCCCAACAGAGCCAACGCAGCTCAGCAACATCAACACAGCCCAAACCTCGAATTCTCGGATCATAACAGGTGTCGAACCACAGGGACTAAGAGTGCGTGAATTTAATCTATGACCTCAATTGATTTAAGGAAAAGTGATATCTTTGTGTTAATTAATCTAGAAAATGACAATTAAACTAAAGTAATCTACTACTAATCGGGAACGTGTATTAAATTGGAGCCTAGGGTTTTGAATCCATCATTAGCCAATTATTTTTGCGTTAACTCTTAAATTGGGGTTATTGATTGTTACAAGGATAGTGGTTTAGGCTACAAACTTCAACCTACTAAGATAATATTGTTAGTATTGCATATTGACCCTATCTAACTAAAGCATAAGGAAAATAGGCCCTACCTAACATATTGTTAATTATTACGTATTGACCCTATCTAATTAAAGCTTAGGGAAGATGGGCTTTAATTAACAATTCGGTTAATACTATTACTCGATTAATTAATCGTAAGGCTACAAGCACAAAGAATTAATTTATAAATATCAATATCAACAATTAAAGGTTACAAACTCAATAATCATATCAATTAAATAAACAATAAAAATGTAATACTTCAAAGTATTTATCTCAACCAAGCAATTCATGTAAACAATCAAATTAACCCGAATTAAAAGCAAACAAAAGTCAAGGCTAATATTTTATCTAACCCCAGAGAGCAAGTTAGCTCTCCATCAACGATGATCCGGTGAAGGAGGGATGAACGAACTCATGTTGGTCTTCACGCTAATTTCGCTCTTGTTCCAATTTAACAAAAAAAAAGAAAAAAAAATCAAATATGAGAGAGAGAGAGAGCTAAGAGAAGAGAGAGAAAAATAGGGGCCGTGAGCCAGAGCCAAAATAGAGCCGACGAACCACCGCCAAAATCCAATGCTTCTCTCCCTTTTAAATTGAAGCCACTGCTAACGAAACCCTAAGTCGGTGCTGGTGGTGGGCAGGATGCTGGTGGCGGGCCTGAAGGTGATGATGGGCCTGTTGGTCGTTGACGGGCCGTTCATGGGACTGCGTTTGGGCCGAGGTGTGAACAGGGGCTGTTGGGCTGAGGTAAGTGATGGTGGTGTCGGGGGTTGGTGGTCGATCTGGGCCGGAGTTGTGCCGGAGGTGATGCTGTTGTGGCTGGTGGTGGATCTGGTGAACAGGGCTGTTGTGGGCTGGGCTGCGTGTGTTGGGTTGCTGGGATGATAATGATGTCCCGAATCTCAATTGACTTGATTTAATTGTTTATGCATTGAGTTTGCCTTATTTGCACCAAAATTTGACAATTTCCGGAACTTAAATTTCAAACCTGTTAAACATAAAAATTGCCAAAATGAGCGTAGAACTATAATTAAATAGGTGCAAAATAATTAAAATAACAATTAAAAGATGCGTAAATACGAGACGCATCAACACCCCCACACCTAATCTTTGCTAGTCTACGGAATAGACATAACGACTTGATTGACCAACTACCCCAACCATCCCAACCTTCACCCAGTTTTCCGAGATTAACACCTATATTACAATTCAAGACAAGATTAAATCATTTAGAGCATTCTCCAATTCCATGAATTTAGATGATTAAATTTCAAAACTCGTCATAGAATTTCATTAACCTTGTATCAACTAATAAGAACTACTCAAGCAATTTAAGCACACAAGTGAAAGTGATTAGGATTTCATGCCACAGAATCTCCTGAAATTCTTGCTTCCAACTAAATATATAAAGGTTTTGTGCACCCACACCATTAAATCACCTAAACACATGCCAATACATAGAGAAATTTTAAGTGGCATACGAGTGACCACTTTATAACTTTCTGACCTCAGTATAGTACAAAAGAACATCTTTGTCATGAATGTACACCAATTTTTATTTTTTCTTTTTCTTTTGCCTTTTTCTTTTGGAGGAAACCCCTATTTTTCTTTTTTTCCTTTTCCTTTTTTTTCTTTTTGTTTCCTCTTTCTTTTTTGTCCATTTTTGGACTTTTTTTTTTAATAACATGTACTTCATCATTACAATTGACATTGACCAATCAGTACTTTACATAACATCAAGGGCAAGGATTAGGATAAGCCAATAGGGCAGGCTTGCAAAACTTAAGATATATAAGGTTGTTTACTCAAATTTTTCAGATTTTCCGCAACATAAAAGTCCTGTGCTCAGTGAATATGTGAGCGGCATGAGTAGAACCCATTAATATCAACAATAATCAACAGCACTCATTAACAAGTATGAAGTAGAATTATTAAATTTCATGGAATTAAGAGAATGAAATAAGCAACTAATCCCACTGTCATCATAACATACGCGTCAATCAAGGAAAACTTGGCTAAACTGTTATAATGCACGCTCAAAATGCACAAAAAGATCTTCAAAATTTTAAAAATTTGACCAAAAATGAGCATATACAAATGAGCCTCACTCCCACACCTAAATCATGCATTGTCTTCAATGCAACAACATCAATCATTAAAGCACAAGAGATAGGTGAGATGGAGTAATACAACCTGACGAGACGGCGTAGACATATATATATGACTCCTTTAACACGGGACAAGAACCTAAAAAGAGATAAAACAAGTCTCCAAGCAACTAATTAGTTCAAAAACTAAACCAAAACAAGAATTAACAAAACCTAGGCTGCCTCCTAGGAGCGCTAAGTTTTACGCCTTCAGCCGGGGGCAATGGGTCTAGCGAAGATCAAGTAATGGCATCAACCAAAGAAGCAACTTCACTGAGCTCACCTAAAACAAGATCTACAGCACAATCAGAAGTGTCACACATGATTTCAGAAGGGAGAGATTTGTCGGGTGGATGCCTAACGCGAGCAGCAAAAAGTGTAGATCGAAGCTTATGAAAAACTTCCAACCAAGACTCATCGAGCTCAACTGATATGTCCTTAGATAGCACACTAGTCAATGGTCTAGTCAACTTCCCACGGTCCTTAAGGAATCCCTTATAGAAACTCGCATGACCTAGAAAGTCTCTGACTTGCTTCACATTTAAGGGAGGGGTCGAGTTCACATTCAAATCTATCGTAGCTCTATCAACCTCAACACCCTCCTTAGACAACCTATGGCCTAGTACAATTTTCTCCTGAACCATAACATCGTGATTCTTCTCCCAACCCAAGACTTCTTTCATGTCCGGGTTCAACCTTCGTTGCATCTCTTTAGGGGGTTTTGCATTCTCATCATGGGGGTCACTAACTAAAGTAGAGGAGAGTGTTTGATCCACCAAATCATCAATAACATCTACACAAAAACACTCTGACTCATCCTTACTAGTGGGTGACGTTGAAGCCTTAAAAATATTTAACCTGATAGTCATGTTTGCAAATCTAACATCCATTACCCCAGATCTACAATTAATCATGGCATTGGCTGTTGCTAAGAAAGGCCGACCTAGAATGATAGGGATATGGTTTTTCGGATGACTAGAAGGTTCCATGTCAAGCACAAGAAAATCAGCTGGAAACATAGCTTTGTCTACCTTCACCAGTATGTTAGTAAGCTCACCACGGGGGATCCTGGTTGATCTGTCCGCTAACTGCAAGGTTACCATGGTGGGTTACAATTCCCCTAAGCCTAAGTCCTCATAAACTGAGTAAGGAATAATGTTGACACTCGCTCGTGAGTCCAGTAAAGCTTTATCAATCGGGTAGTCTCCAAGGGAACAAGAGATGGTGGGGACACAAGGGTCTTTGTATTTAATTGGAGTGTCACACTTTAGAATGGAGCTCACTTGCTCGACTAAAAACACTATTTTAGGTAGATGTGCTCTAGATCGCCTCTTTTGGCTAAGTAGATCCTTAATGAACTTCGCATAGGCTGGGATCTGTTTAATCACATCAAGAAGGGGAATGTTTATCTTTACTTGCCTAAATGTCTCCAAAATGTCTTCCCACTTCTTGTCCTTCCCATTTAGATATGGTGCAACTAAAGCTTGGGGGAAGGGTACTCTAGGTTCATATGACGAGGGAAGATAAGAGGCTTTAGGAGTGGGAGAAGGGTGCATGACCTCATCGGTCGCCTTCTCTCTTTCCTTGCTCTTCTCTTCTCCCTCACCACTTATGGGTGCTTCACTCTCAACACTCACTCCATTGTCAACCTCCGTCCCACTTCTTAACACTGTAATGGACTTTTCTTATTCTTGATGGGGAGGATAGTTGTCTTGTCTCACACAGTCCCTAGGGTTTTCTATGGTTTGGCTAGAGAATCTTCCCTCATCTCCCCTACTCAAAGTGTTAGCTAGTTGACTTATTTGGGTTTCTAGCTTTGAAATCGATTGTGTATGGGAGTGGAGGAGTTGGGAATTAACTTTTAAACCTTTCAGCGCACTCAAAACCTTGTCTTCAAAATTTGAATTATAGCTCAAATTAGGAGGTTGAGAGTAGTTAGAAGCATACCCTTGCAGCTGGAAACCGACAGGTCGTGTCATACCAGGTGAGTGAGGTCGTGGGTGAGATTGTTGTGGCTCAAATTGTGCTTCTCCTCCTTGCCTCCAGGAGAAGTTAGGATGGTTTCTTCAGCCCGGATTGTACGTGTTAGAGTATGGGTCGTTTCGTGAGAATCCTTGGGTTGCATTGACTTGTTCCTCCTACCATTCCACATAAGGTGAAGCAGAGGGGCAGTCGTGTGTAGAATGAGAGACGCTAAAGCATGAAGAGCAAGCATTATGCACATTTGAAACATGAGACACATTAGGTACAGTAGAGGGGGCCAATGTCATCTTAAATAGGGAAGTTAATTGCTCTACGGAAGAGGCAAGAGAGTCCACTTTCTTATCTAAGATGGAGGTGTGAGAAATCTCATTTACTCCTCTATTTAACCTAGTAGCATTAAGACATGCATGTGCGGCAGAGTGTTGTGAATTCTCATTCAAAAGTTCGAACAATTCCCACGCCTCGTCCTCATTCTTTATAAGGAACTGACCACCACACGAGGCATCAACAGTTTGTTGAGCCTTCTCATTCAACCCATAATAAAAGTTTTGGACTAGTTGCCATTTAGGGATAGCATGATGTGGACATGCTCGTAAAAGTTCCCTAAACCTATCCCAACTCTCGTGAAACTCTTCATTAGGAAGTTGGGCGAAGGTGTAAATGGCTCTCCTAACAGTGTTAGCCTTACTAATGGGATAGAATTTCTTAAGAAATTCCTGTTGCATTTGAGTCCAAGTACTAATTGTCCCACTAGGTAAGGTGCCTAACCAATATTTAGCTTTTTCCTTTAAAGAGAAAGGAAAGAGGCGAAGTCAGATGGCATCATCACTAACGTTAGGAATCCTAAAGGTTGAGCAAACCTCCATGAAGCTGTCCAAGTGTGTGTACGGGTTCTCATTACCTAAGCCATGGAATGAAGGAAGCATCTGTATGGTAGGTGGCTTAAGCTCGAACTGATGAGCTACAGGTGGCAACCTAATGCAGGAGGGTGAAGCGTATGTGGTGGGAGTAAAGTAGTCCATAAGTGTATGTGGTTGTTGTTCGTCAGCCATTACGGTTTGTGCTCGGTGTTGGGCTCTAAGGCCTCTTAAAGTTCTTTCAATTTCAGGGTCGAATATGGTAAGGTTCAGCGACAAAGAGCGATGACCGTGCATGAACAATTAACCACACAAAGCAAGTAAATTAAAAATTAAATAAGCAAAACAAATAAAACAGACAAAACAAATACTAAAAAAAAAAAAACAAATAACAAGATACCCTAAAATCTACTTATGCACGAAAATCACAAGAAAAATAATGCTAATATAAAGAAAATAAAATTTTTTATTTTTTTTAGACAAGAGACAATAACAATTAAAGAGAATTAAAAATTAAAAATCCTAAATTCAGAATCAAATTAAGATTTCAAATTCTGGGTTGAAAAATAAAATAAATTAATTTAAAATTTAAAGAAGATATCGAAAGTTAAAAATCAAAGAAAATCACAAAAATAAAATCACGAACATTGCCTAGTCCCCGGCAACGGCGCCAAAATCTTACGCTTCTCTCCCTTTTAAATCGAAGCCACTGCTAACAAAACCCTAAGTTGGTGCTGGTAGTGGGCTAGACGCTGGTGGCAGGCCTAAGGGTGATGATGGGCCTGCTGGTGGTTGACGGGCCGTTCGTGGGACTGCGTTTGGGTCGAGGTGTGAACAGGGGCTGTTGGGCAGAGGTCGGTGATGGTGGTGTCGTGGGCTGGTGGTTGATCTGGTGAACAGGGCTATTGTGGGCTGGGCATCAGTATAACCCACTGTCATCAATCCAACCTTGAAGGTCTCTACCTTCTTATCCACTCAACTCTTTATTGTGACTTGTAGATCCATTTAGATCTACTCTAATGGACTTAATGTCTTTTGAAGCCTCTACAAGTTTTCAGACTTAGTTAAAATACAATTACTTTAACTTAAATTTTATTGCCTTGAACCAATTGGTTTGCACCTTTATACTTAAGAGTTTCATTGTACTCCAAAGGATCAGATTCATCATTATGCTTAACCATTAAGACTGGAGATATGAATCCGTCTGATGACTCTCACCATCCGCCCACTACACCAAAGCTCTCATGTACTTTTGCTTGACAACAAGCTAGTTGATGATATATCTAATACATTATCTACATTATAAGTTGTATCAAGCTATATAAACATAATATCTCATACCGTTAATCTAATGCAAGCTATCTATTGTACTTTAGAACACTTTTTAAAACATCTTACATAACAAACCTTTTGATATGTAAACGTGATTCATCATTTGAATCTTACCATATTCGAAAACACACTATTGATCCTTTCTACAACTCTTTATAATAAGGATAAATAAGAATTTTCTTGAAACCATCACTTCGATCTAATCAAAGTGACTTGATATAATTACCTAACTGATCACAACTTAAGTCTTTACTTCTTTGAACCTTTCAAGGAATTTCAAGACTTTAGTCTTCATAGGCATATCCATATATCGACTTACCGAGATGTCATTCATAAACATTTTATGAAATACCCTTTCTCTTCCACTCGCTTGAACTTTTACCGGTCTATAAACATTTTATGAACAAGTCCTAGCTGCTTAGTGGTTCTATTACCTTTACACTTAAAAGCTCTTTCAGTCACCATTAATTGGAACATGATACATACTGATTATCATTCAAGTACTTAATGCACCACAAGACAAATCAAACCAGTTTTTGAATCATATTGGATTATTGTGTCCGAAGATTAGGTACCACTTTTTAGCTATATGGTTTCCGAAAATTCTTCTTTATATGGTTACATAGCCTAGCTTGCATTAGACTAATAAATTGCTATTAACGTAGTTTTGATTGAAATAAGTCAACTATCTACCAATTCACCTTTTTAAATAAATGTTTTATTTGTATAACTATCAGTCTATTTTTCTAGAAAAATAACTGAAAGACTATTTTAAAAATAGTGAATAGAAATCAAATTTCTAAAGTACATAAAGATATTACTCAAATACAAACTGCATTCCCTAACTTAAACTACTATCGCTTGATGCCCTTAGTGAAAACCCATTCACTAGAACACTAGTGAACTACCAACTAGTCACAACTAGAAAATATCAAATAGCCTGCCATGTTGTCTTTCGGTCTTGGCAACAACAATATCTAAGTATTTGGGAAAATCCTTTCAAATTTTAATGTCCAGTGTTTTTTATAAAAGAGACAAAACTAGTTTGACTCATGTTTTGTTTTACCCTCTAGAAGTTCCTAATTCCTGAGATAAATGCTTACCCTAAGTGGACTCTTCCCTTAGTTTTAATGATACCTTTTCTTATAAATTGTTCTCGTGCTACTAGTTCTTTGACCAAACACTTCTCTCAAGTATTTGATCATATCTACTATAGTTGAATGTTCAAGTATCTAATACTAGAAATTGTTTAACATCTAACATCCGAAATTTGCAACTAACTCTTTAGTTTAGTCTAACGTTCCTAACTTCTTTTTAGTAGATTTAGTAGTAGCAATCCAGAGAACTCTGAGTATCTTCTAGTGTTCAACATGTACTTAGACATACCATTCTAAAACGAACAAAACAAAACAGACAAGACATACCAGTATTGATTGCAATGCATAATATAACAACCTGTCTACAATCAAAAACTGTAAAAACAAGTCATATAGCATACATGATTACTTTTCTTAGTTTTTAGTAAACAATCAAAGTTCGGCGTTCACATTCTGATACTTACATGTAGGTCGTGGAGACCCAACCGAAACGGCCCAAAACTCCTTAACGGCGAGGTTGAATTGAGACATCAAAAGGGTGAGAACATTTCTCAATAAATATGTTTTCTTGTAAACTCTTTACTAAACATATTTAACACACCACCTTTTTCTCAGTCTCTAAGATCCTACAACATAGCTCCTTCAGGAGGTTAATGCAAGACCCTAGTCAAGTGTATACCATTACCTGAACATCCATAAAAGTACCTACAAACTCCATGGCGGTGTGGTCGTGCTTGATTGTTTGGATTTTACTCCATCCTAACATAAGTTTAACCCTATATTTCGCAGATTAACATCCTTTGTGGGGAGTAATGCAACCAAATATACTTGTCAGACTTAGTAATGAAGGCCATGAACATTTGTTGAAAAAAGATACAAGCAAAAACCAAGCAAAGAAGTAACTACAAAGACACAAAGTCATATCCCACATAGACAAAAGGCGGGAGGTTATTTGGATTTATATATATACATGTTAAAACTACCCTTTAAATTAAGTCATGAGTGAAAGAATGGAAATCACGCACGTGCACTGCCCGCCCGCCATGTTGTGCTCGGGCATGGGCGTGGGTATGGGTGTTTTTTTTCTCAACATGTATATTTATTTTAGGGAAAAAATCCTCCATATCTGTTACCATTTGGGATTTATGACGGTCAACATGGCTGTCAGAGAATTTAAGCTTCTGCAATTCAATACCGAAAATCGTTTCTAAATGTTGGAATATATAGACGTTGAATTACGGTAGATATTTTTGGGGATTTAATACTGTAGAATAGGTGACTCAATTTTAGCATAAATAGGGGGCTTCACATACTACATAACCATCCAATTAACGATTATCTCAGCTCTTCTCTAGTTTTCTACGTTTTTCTCTCCCTCTCTCTAAAATATTTGAGCAAAGTTCTTGGCTATCCTATCCAACAATTAACAAGTGCACGTTAACAATTGGACCGTGTTAATCCTGGAGGATGGCCGCCGATATAGCTGTTTGCACCGGAGCATCGGCGAAATTATTTTTTAGGACAGTGGGAGTTTGCACAGCGCGGTATCTTCGGTATTCTAATCAATCTCTCCATCTTTTGGTATTATTTGAATGCTGTGTTTAGGTTTTTTGCATGAATTTCTCGTAGCGATTTCTAGCATTTTACAGTGTTTTTTTGTTGCAACTTTTTGCTGAATTTTCACTGGAATTTCTACTTATTTTATTGCAATTTACAGCACAATTTACTTAAAGTTTGTTGGTATTTCTGCTTGAATTTTACTGCAATTTATCTGCAAGTTTTACTGAAGTTTTTCAGCGTTTCTTACTGTAATTTCGTATGAATTCTTCACTGCAGTATTTTGTTGTAATTTACTGAAAATTTAATGCAATACCACCGCTATATTTTGCAGATTTTGCTAGTATATTACTGTTTATTACAACAATCTAAAAGACGATTTCATTTTACATAGCAAAATTTAAACATGGCAACCAAATAAGCTCTTCCCGACATGTGTAAGGTTGAACCGCTTGACGAGAAGAATTATAGGAGGTGGTCTCAAAATTTTTTTTTTGCCTAGAGCAAGTCAATATCGACTACGTACTTTATGAAGGAAAGGTACCTGAAGGTAAAAATGAGAAAAAGGCATATGAAGAAAAATTAACCCCTGGTAATCGAACTTGTAGGGGCAATCTGCTACATTACATGAGTAATGGTTTTTTTGATATTTATGTAAAATTAGACTCATCAAAAGAAATTTGGGATTCCTTACAGAAAAATATGGGGGTGATGATGCAAGGACTAAAAAATATGTGGTTAGTAAGTGGCTATATTTCAAATTGTGGACAATAAACCGATAATTGATCAAGTCCATGAATGTGAAAACATAGTAACTACTCTTTTGTCAAAAGGCCTTAAAATGATAACTTAAGCCTATGTTTTAATTGAAAAACTTTCACCTTCTTGGAAGGACAATAGAAATTTGCTCATGCATAAAAAGAACTTGATATTAGAGGAGTTAGTGAACCACTTGAAAATTGAAGAAGGAAATAGGCTTAAGGACAGGGGGTTATTCTTACTCTGATCTTTCTAAAGCTTAATATTATGGAAGCTAGGCCTACTGCATATGATAGGTTTAAGAACACGGGAAAAAACAATGATTCAGATTTCAAACCCGGTGGAAAGATTTAAACGTCAAACAACAAATTTCTCAGAGATTATCACTGCGGAAAATGTGGACATATGGCCCAAGATTGCAGAAGCAAAAGGAACCAGACCAGGGACCTAAAGCACAAGGCTTACCTTGTAGAGACAGAGAACATGGTAGCTGTTGTTTCAGAGGTGAACCTGGTGAAAAATATGAATGATTGGATCGTGGGCATCGGGGCTACCTGGCACTTCTGCACAAACCTAAACATGTTCCAAGAATACCAGAAAATGACCGATGGAGAGGTAGTTTACATGGGCAATTCTATAACAACACCAAAAAAGGGAAGATTTTTTTAAAACTCACTTCTGGAAAATTTTTTACTTTAATAAATGTGCTGCATGTGTCTGAAATGCGTAGGAATTTGATTTCAGATAGTCTTTTAAATAAAGCTAGTTTGAAATTATCTTTTGACTCAAACAAACTAGTTCTAACTAGGAATGGAGAATTTGGGGGCAAGTGATTTTGTAATGATGGCCTATTTGTTCTTGACATTGTTTGCATGAATAACAATGATAGTACCTCTTCTATTTATCTTGTTGAATCTCTTGAATTGTGGCATAGTTGCCTAAGACACGTAAATGTTGAGTCAATTAAACGACTTAAGAAAATGAACATGATTCCTAACTTCAGTGATACTAACTTTAGTACGTGTAAAGTATGTGTAGAAGCTAAATATGCTAAAAAAACCCTTTAAGTTTGTCGAGAGACAATTTGAACTTCTTGAGCTAGTTCATAGTGATTTAAAAGACTTTAAAATCCAAATGAGTAGAGGTGAAAAAGGATACTACATGACCTTTGTAAATGATTATTCTAGATACTCAATGGTATACCTCCTAAATACTAAAGATGACGCAGAAGAAATATTTTTAAAATACAAAGCTGAAGTAGAAAATTAGTTAGGAAGGAAATAAAAAGAGCTAGGTCCAATAGAGGAGGAGAATATGGCCCAACTTCACTAGAAAAATTTTGTAAGGGAAATGGAGTAATACATGAGCGAAGCCCTCCTTACTGTACAAAATCTAACGGTATCGTTGAAAGGAAAAATAGAACTTTAAAGAGTATGATGAATGCTATGTTTATTAATTTTGGACTACCTGATAACATGTGAGGGGAGGCTATATTATCTGCTTGTCATGTGCTAAATAGAGTTCCTCATAAAAAACTAGATAAAACCCCATACGAGATGTGGGAAGGTTATGCGCCTAATCTAAAATACTTGAAAGTGTGGAGGTGTCTAGCCAAGGTTGGATTACCTGACTCTAAACGAAGTAAAATTGGACCTAAGACTATTGATTCTACATTTATCGGGTATGCTTATCGTAGTGCTGCTTATCGATTTTTAATCAAGAGATCAAATAATTCATACACATGCGGTAGTATCATTGAATCCGGAGATGCTGAATTCTTTGAACATATATTTCCCTTGAAATCTAATGATGCACAACCTATTAATTTGCCTCCTTACGCAGTAAGTGTTAACCATGATCGTACTGATGATATAGACACTCTTGAAATTCGATGGAGTAAAAGAGTTAGGAAAGAAATCAACTTTGGACCCGATTTTGTTACTACTTTGCTAACGAAAATAACTGTATAAATGAAAAAATTGTAAGTGTCTATATGTTAGAAGAAGACCCCAAAACATATGAAGAGGCTGTGAGATCGATTGATTCAACCTTTTGGAAAGAGGCTATTAATAGTGAATTAGAATCAATCCTAAACAATCACACATGAGAATTGGTAGACCTTCCTAGAGGATATAAACCAATAGGCGGTAAATGGGTCTTTAGAAGGAAAATGAAGGTTGATGGGACAATAGATAAGTTTAAGGCAAGGTTAGTGGCTAAAGATTACACCTCGAAAAAAGGGGTCGACAATTTTGATACTTATTCACCTGTCGCTAAAATAGCCACGATTAAAACCTTGATTGCCCTTGCGTCTATTCATGATTTAATAGTGTATTAAATGGATTTCAAAACTGCATTTCTTAACGGTGACCTAGACAAAGAGATTTACATGGAACAAACTGAGGGTTTTGTTGTTCTTGGTAATGAAAAGAAAGTTCATAACTTATAAAATCTCTATAAGGTCTCAATCAGGCACCTAAAAAGTGCATGAGAAATTTAATAGCACGTTACTAGCTAATAATTTCCTTCTAAACAATGGCGACTCGTGTGTATTCTAAGTCTGATTCAAATGGATGTGTAATAGTTTGTTTATATGTTGATGATATGCTAATATTTGGCATGAACTTAAACGTTGTCAGTGAAGCGAAAAACTTTCTATGCTCTAAATTTGATATGAAAGATATGGGTGATGCAGACGTGACTTTAGGAGTTAAAATTGTGAAAATCCCTGAAGGCATAAGTCTAAACCAGTCTCACTATGTTGAGAAGATACTTAGAAAGTTTAACATGTTTAATACTGATCCTGTAAGCACACCTTATGATCACAGTGTAAATTTAACTAAACATAAACATGTTGCTATGTGCCAATCTGAGTATGCCAAAATAATAGGTAGGGTTATGTTTCTGATGAACTATACTAGACTTGACATAGCATATGTTGTAAGTCGACTCTGTAATACACACATAATCCCAATCAAGAGCATTGGAATGCATTAAAAAGACTGCCTATCTATTTGAAGGGAACTATGAATTGGGGACTTCACTTCGGAAAGTTTCCTGCTATTTTAGTAGGATATTGTGAGGCTAATTGGGTGTCTAAATTAATTCCACTAGTGGATATGTATTAACACTAGCTGGAGGTACTATATGCTGGAAATCCTCTAAGTAATCTTGTTCTGCTATGTCTACTGTGGAATTTGATTTTATTGCTCTTGAGTTGGCAGGTCATGAAGCCAAGTGGCTAGGAAGTTTATTGGGAGACGTGCCATTGTGCAGGCTTCCAGCTCCATTAGTATCACTTCACTGCGATAGTCAAGCTGCAATTGCTGTGGCAAAGAACAAAGTTTATAATGGCAAGAGAAGACACATTCGTCTCTGGCATAAGATCTTGAAGGATATTTTAGAAAGTGGAGTGATATCACTGAACTATATAGAGTCTGAAAAGAATCTTGTGAATCCGTTTACAAAAGGCCTTTGTCATAAAATGGTTGTAGAAACAACGAGGGAGATGGGATTAAAGTCTATATATGAATGAACTGTGATGTATCCAACCTAGTCTTAACAGGTTCAATGTGAAAAGTCATAGTTTCATTTAAGGAATGCACTTGATGGACATTGTTTGTATGTTACCAAGGGGTGAGTTTAAGCTTGAGCTCTTAATCGACTTATATCCATATGCTTGGTAGTGTGCGGAAACACACACTTGATGGGATCCACCTATGTAGGTATGGGAGTGTGGCCGCTCCCTATGAAGGTTTGAGACTTGCCTTCTGGAGCGCCTATGAATATCCCGGAGGAGCGCATGGTCAATGAAACGCGCCAAACCATAGGAGTTGCCGAGATCTAGAGTTTGGTATGTGTTGTTATGATTCAAGATAAATCTTGATCATAACCTAGGGATAATAGAGTATGAGATGAGAAAGAAGTGAAAGGAGATGAGAAATAGATAGAGATTAAGACGAGAGAGAGAAATCAAGTGTTTATCATTAAATAATGTTTTTTACATGATGAATCGCTCTATTTATACTACTTCCTATGACTTGAGAATACATTGCATTTGGACTCCATATCTAACTGACATTCCCCCTCTTAGCCGCCAATCTTGACTTGTTAAATAACATTTGACTAACCTTGACTTGTACAAGTGAACTAACGAGGACTCATTAGGCTAATTAAGCTAAAACTAAGGAGTTATACTGATTTATTCAACCCTATGGATTATTAAGATTATTAGTACTTAATTTCCTAAGCCCCATTTTGTAGAATCATGACAATACTCCCCCTTAAAAGATTCTTGTCCCCAAGAATCTAAGTAGAGCATTGACACTTGAAGTTCCTGCTATCACCGAAGAACGTGGCCAACAATGAGTTGTTGTTGCATAGTGCTCTCATTGCTATACACCTAAGTTGTGGGCAGTGGAAGTTGAGATGCTTAGCACTGGTGTTGATGATGCAGCTGGAAGAACTTACATTAGGAGGTCTACCACCATCATACCCAAACAACCAAACTCTAATGCAGCCCAACATCACTATTTTATAGCTAAAGTGCACTGATGGCCCATAATGCAGGAGCTATAACCCAAGAACCTCAGCCCTCAATCTAAATTCCAATTGCTTAGTTACTCTTTCATGGAACCAAAAGTCTCTCCTGCTATTAACCTTGCAAAACTCAACTCTTTTCTTGCTTTGGAAAAGCCTCTCAATTGAACTCAAGTTCTCAAGGCTCTCAAGAATCAAGCTTGCACATTCCATTGTCCATTTAGCATTCAGTTGATCTTCCTCAGAATAGCTTCCACTGTCTCATTCTAAAATTTTATTTAACAATTAAAGAAAACCCTAATTCAATTAAGTTTCTTTAATTATCCAACCCACGCAATATAATCTCATTAGATACATTATGAGAATTTTTCTTTTCAAATAATTCAACTTTTGAATTATCTAATCTAATTAGACTTATTTGAAAAAATTCTCCTACTAGATGAAATCAAATATTTCACCAAGTTATATGGCATCATAACTTTATTCACATCATAAATAATAATTAACTCTTTAAATATGTGAACAAAATTTAATAAGTACCATGTTATCAAACAATTTGAATAACAACACTCAAGGCCTAAGGGTTGGAGCAATTAAAGATTTTTCTAAATTCTTTTAGAAAAGATTATCAGATAATCTTAATTAGGATGATCCTAATTAATTAATTATTTATTCAAATTATAAAATTATAAAATAAAATATAATTTTTTTAAAATTTAATCTAGGCACGTCCCATTTTTCTTTCTTTTTTTTTTCTCTTAATTTATTTTATTATTTAAATAAATAAATAATTAATTAAATTTGATCTTAATCTCATTAAATCATAAACCGAATATCTAATTCAGTTAGAAATTCTTTGTGCCGTTGTATATGTCTAAATCATTCAACTATTTGAATATCTAATCCCATTAGATTATTTAGAAATAGACACCAACTACTTTAATTATAACTCATCTTAATTTAAACAATTTAAATTTGATGAATAGTGACCTCATCACGAAACTCTTTAATAACAAAATTAGGTATTCTATGTTTTGGATTATTACAAAATATTCAACAATTCAATATTTTATACCTAGGTTCAAAATCTAATCAAATTAGATTAATAATCTAAATCATTCAACTCTTTGAATATCTAATCTAATTAGATCTGATTTAGAACTACGCTCCTTGATTGAATCATGAATTGTCTAAAATTTTAAATAATTTAAAACTTTAACGAATATTCAATCTTGTCATTAAAATCTTTTAACAACAATATTCAGGATATCTTTTTTCTCTTAATGAAATTCCTAGTTTTATATTTTTCCTAATTTTTCATACCCTAATTTTATCAAACTTGATGTTTTAATGCTAATTATGAACGAATTCAGAGTTGGCACTGATACCAGTTGTTGGGAAAGTATTTTAAAATTTTCCATAAACGACTAGAGTGGGGCAGCGGAAAACCAATTTAAAATTCTTAATTTTAAATACATTACCCTGATCTAATTAAACTATTTTTAATAGGTTCATAATACGACAAACGAAAAGACATCGAATAAAGAATATATAAACATAGTATGTAGAATAAACAAAATAAAGAAAAGCAAATTAAATATTAAATACTTAATTTAGACATATTTGAAGCTTGAATCCAAACTCTGACTTGAAACTCTAAAATTAGAAGAAGAAAGCTTATTGACACCTTAAGATTTTCTTCGCAATGACCTCTATTCGTGCTAGATTGTGGACTCTCAAAATTTTTAATTTAGGAAAAGTTTTGAAAATTTTCTTTTAATCTTTACGAAAAATAATTTTTTGAAAAAATTATGCTAAATAATAATTAAGAAAATCCATAAAATAATTTTAAAATTTTCATCGTGGGAGAAACCTAGGTTTCAAAACCTAAAACATTTTAATAATTTCACAACACGGAAAAACAAGTTTATTTTAAAATAAAAGGACCTACTGACATCACCTGGACGTTAGCGCCCTTCACGCGTAATTCACGTAAATACGGATGGCGACTGGCGTCATCTAACGTCAGCGATTACCGTTTTCCCTTTTTTTTTTTTTAATTTTCAAGCGTATGTGCCGCTTGTTTGCCCCAGATTGGCCTGGACGCACACGCTCGGATAGTGACCTGATTTCTTGCCTTTTTTTTGTGTGTAGTTCCCACAAGTATAAAATTCATCTCATAAACATTATTTGGTAAAATTAATTTATTCATATCATGAATAAATAATTCATCTCATAAATTATGTTCAGCAAAATTAATTTATTTATCTCGTAAATAAATAATTAATCTCATGTATTCATTTTTAAATATTTTCAGACAGTGCTTGAGTTGAGACTTGTGGAGGGACCTCAGGAACAATTTAACTCTAGCTCCAAATCGGATAAATCTGATCATCATCTCATGATAATAAATGATCACCATTTAATAAAATTTAATTGCATTAAATAAGTTTTACTGCACTCTAGAATTAGAGTTCATTTAACAGGCACTAAGGCACTGGATCCCATTAAAACTTCGAAGTTAAGCGTGCTTGGGCTAGAGTAGTACTAGGATGGGTGACCTCCTGGGAAGTCCTTGTATTGCAAACCTTATAAGGTTGGGGGTCCTCGAAAATCGCTTCTCGGCATGGTTAACCCTGAAGGGGTAAGGCTGCATACATCCACCATTCCTAGACCTCGCTTATGCGGGAGCCCTGAAGGCACTAGTCTGTTGTTGTTGTTGTTGTTACACTCTAGAATTAAATATATTCACTCAAGAATTTATTGCGAGAATTAACCCCTTTGTTACATATCCGTGAGCAAAAAAAAAACTTTAATTACTATCGTTATTTTTCTCACATCTATAGCAGTAGTTCTCGACTCGCCATTCACGAACAATTCATAATACATAAACAATTTCTGTATTAATTCCAAATGTCAAACATATGGAATACTCTGGCCAAAATTTCTTGAATTTGTTCGTATATTTGCGAATTAACTAAAGGGATATCCTTCACTGAAGATTCCTAGTAAAATATTCGTTCCTGCCACACTTTAAACAATTGCCCAACGACATAAGATCCTGGTTATTTACTTTATCATTTTGTGCATCAAAGCAATTAACATCCCATGCACGAGTCCAAACTATTTACCAGATTTAGAGTTATCCTCTTACAGAACTAATTATTTCTGATAGTAGTTAAAGAAAGAACTAATCTGGTGGTCATGCTCAGTGTTCCAATTTTATTGAAAACACCAACATAATACTCTTGGATCCCTATCCACATAACCAAGACAAGTCATCAAAAGTATCATATAATAGTCTTATCAGATAAGTTGTCCAAACTTATCACCGACTATGAACATACTTTGACAACATGCCACTAGTTTGATTTAAGTCTTTCCGTTGTTCAATCTTACTGACCACCTGAATCAAACTTAACACGTCACCTTGGACAATGTTCATCTCATGGAACGTTTTAGAAAAAACAATCACGCATGTTTGATTAGTAAAATATAAAGACAATAAATAAACAAAAGAATTTTATTTCTTTAATTTTTAAAACTAACTAATTGAATTTTTCTAAGGACATCTTTTCCAACAAATGCCACTTATAAGCCATGTCTATTCTAGGAGATGCTTTTTTGTAGGATAAGACAAGCTTGCTTGTATTAGACATAGATAGCCATTATTGGAGTTTTGATTTAGAAATAAATGAACGATCTACGAATATACATTTGCAAATAGACTTTTTTTCACTTAATATAGTCAATTTATTTTTCAAAACATAAATAAAAACAATGATTAACTAAATAGGAAATAAAAATTAAATTTATGATATTAGTAGGTACGTAAAGTTAGTTCCCAAATAACAAAATTTTGTTCTTAAAGTTAAACTATTTTTTTGTAGTCCTAATATAGAAACACTTTGTTATGATTCAAGCTAATCTTGAATCATAAACTAGGGTTTCAAATGTTTAAATTGAGATATGAGATGAATTGAAATGAGAATTAGGAGAATTAGGTGAGAAGTAGATAAAATTAGATGAGACTAGAAGAGAATTATATGAGATTAGAAGAGATTAAAGATGAGAAGTAGAGAAGCTAAAAGAGATAGAGAGAATCTAGAGAGAAATCAAGAGAGAAAGATCAATTATCATTCAACATTATTGATTACAAGAGAGATCATCCTACTTAAACTAAGAGCTAACACAATGCACTTGGACACACACTTACACAAGCATAGCCGCCACTCTTGACCTCATACCACTAATCAATTGACTTAGCCAACTGACATAACTATCATAAATCAAGACTACGGGCAATTACAAGCTAATACATGGCTTATGCTAATGACTTACTTATAACCATTACATTATTAATACTTCCCTATATCCTAGAATCATGACAATGCTCCCCCCTTTAGAGATTCTTGTCCTCAAGAATCTTATTAGAGAGGATTGAGACTTGAAAAACTCTTACTGATGCGGAAAAACTTCTGAAATTGCAGCTAGAAGTGAGCACAATGAGACATATTTGCTGTTATTGCATCAGTATCTTGCATCTGGTTTAAACAAATTTACATCAGGTGGTCTGCCCATGTAATACCAGATCAGCCACGTAGCACGCAATCTCTTCATCTTAATCTATTTGTATGAGCTTAGCTTGCATCTTGCACTTGAACTTGTTGTATCAGCCACGTAACAAACTTCTTTAGGTTTAACTGCAGAATTAAGCTTCTGGAATGGAGACAAACCAAACTTATTCTGAATTCCTAGGCCTTGTGTGATGTTAATTTCATGAATTGCAGCTGCAGCCCCCAAGTTTCCACTGAAACCACCACTGTCAATGGCATTTTGCACTACTTCTTGCTCAATTTTCTGCTGCAAATGCTGTATTCTTTCCCAAGGAACCTTTAATTCTTTTTTTCCCGAATCAAAGGGTCTCAAGGTAGCTTGATTTGTCACTCCAATAACCTCTTGAGGGCTCTTTACTTGAGCTTCCAGATCAAGCTCATGTGATAGAATGTTAGGCTACTGCACATAGTTAAACTTTGCTGCAGAAATTATCCTTCGATGTTGTTGATCTTGTCCCTTTGAAGGTTCAATCACCACCTTGTGTTGATCTTGCTTAATTTCAATCTCCTCCTTTCCTGGTTGTGGCATTACTTGTGTTGTATGCTCACTCTCCCAAGTGACAAAATGCTCCTCAATCTTAGTCTCTTTCCTATTGAAAAATTGGACATCTAATCTACAACAATTGTTACAGATATGTCTTCATTGAAGCTGAAATAATGCTGATTCAGCTTGTTTTCTTAAAGAAAAGGTCACATGTACTTCTTCCTCTAGGATTGATATTGAATTGACTCTAATGCTTTCAATATTACCATAGGGATAAAAAACTTGGTCGAGGATATCTTCAGTAATGGGATAAAGGACATTCAAAATCCTTACCAAGAGTGTAGGATCCACATCCATATCTATCTTAATCTTATGCGAGGAATTCAGCTGAGAAAGGTAGAAAAGTAATTGCAGCCAACGTAGCTCAGTAGCCTTGCTCGTATACAATTCAAGATCTCAGAAGTGCAGCTGGATTCGAAGTTAATTCAGCAGGTTCAACAGCAACTAAGCAAATTTAGGAATTCACACACAATCACCACAAATAACTCAACCATTCTGTTCGATTGAAGCTGAGTTCCTACGTTTAGAAGACCTAGCTGTGGTAGAATTCAGCTCGATTAAATCAAGTGCAATGAGTAACTGATTTAATGTTCAAGTAAAAAAAATTGTCAAGAGCAACAAATTCACTTGCTCTTAAGAATGTAGCTCGATCGGAGACAATGCAGCAAAATCTAGCAGCAATGCAACACGAACTGAGACCAAATCAATGTGTACTGCTGCTATACCGAATCAATCAGATCGATTCAAAGCTCAGATACTTGTTATGATTTGAAATCGAATCAATCAATGTGTACTGTAGCTGCACTGTCTTTCATAGTTAGTTGTAACTCGTTATCAAGGAGCTTCCTAGAAAGCTCAAGACTTTGTAATTGCAAATATGATAAGTTGATTCCTAGTCTACTTATTAGAAACATTGTGAACTACCAACAAGTCATGATTCCAGTCGACGAGATATCACATACCATCTCTTGTTGACTTGCCAGTATTTGAAGGAAGATTAGCGTAGTACTTTGGGAAATTTCTTTTCCAATGACTTGTTTCGCAAAAGAAACAACTTTCTTTCGGCTTTTAGAGCTTTCTTGTTCTCTAAGAAGGATGATTGGGCTTAATGAACACTGCATTTACCTCTCATGATGCTTTTTTCCTCATATAGCTCTTTTATCAATTTAGACAATGAATAATCCTTATTATTCATTGTATTCCAACCTAATGAGTGAAAGAGATTGACAAAGAATTCAAGATCACATCCTATTGAGATGAACTATCAAACTTTGCATCAAGAACTTCCAGTTCACTTAAATAAGCCATCACCCACAAGACATGATCCTAAACAAAGCTCCCTCAAAAATTATAGTGTTAAGCATTTTTTTTCATGAGCTCTTTTCTTAAAATCCTATCTTGCACATAATTTCTTTGAAATAGTTCAGCATCTGCGGTAGTTGACATTTTAAGCATATGATATTTGAAGACATTGTCACTAATATCGTAACATAGCACCTGATTAGCTCTATGAATGACGATGCCAGTTTGAAATAAGCATCTTTTATTTTGCTTTTATTTGGTTGAATTCCTTGCAAAATCCTTAGTGGTTGCATTCCTTGTAGAGAAAGGGAAGAAGTTACTCTGTTCTCTGAATTTGGCAGAGCTAATTTTTTGGCTTTAGGCTCCACTACCTTTTTTTCTTGGTGATTCTCACAAGTATTCATATTAGTGTTTCTACTTTCATCTAATCATTTACTTCTGTTAGCACAAATTTTTGAAATCTTGCAAAATCCTTGCAATCAGGTAACCAAAATATCTTAGGTGTTGAGGCCGTGTATTCATTTTCCTTACTGTTTATTTCGGTATACGAAATATCATCGGGGATACAACAACAACCAAATATAAAGTGAGAGTGTGTGAAGGGAGAGATTGTGAAATATGTAGGGAGATGGAAGTTTATCAAACTTTTCCTTGACCACAAAGACACATGAACACAAGAACACTTCAAGTTCTTTTCAATCAATTTTATCAAGCCTTTATTTGAACCAATTCAAGTAAGTAATCAGGGGGAATATTAGTGCATATATACAAAAGAAAGACGTCCCATACAAATTCCTTCAACAGCTAAAAAATTGAAAAAAGCCACGCACTTCAACTGCCAAAAACGACCTGTGTGTCAAAGCTGTGTGTCGACACACACATCGCCACACAGGTTACTGTAAACTTGTGTGTCAACACACAGGTTGCTGTAAACTTGTGTGTTGACAAACAGGTTTCCTCCGTGCGCTTCTATAAAGGCTGTGTGTCGACATACGGGCCATCTGTGTCGACACGCAGCTGTTCCCTTGCTGTTCTATTGGATTGTGTGTCAACACACATTGCCTTTGTGTCGACACACATCCCTTACAAGTCTTAAACACTTAGAATATGAAATGGGACAGTCTTAAACACATTTATATACATATTGAACAAACATTTTACATATTATTCATTACACATTTTGAAAATACATTAACATTCCCCCACCATTTTCAAAATACAATCAATCTCAAAATTAACATCTCAGTTAAGGGACGCCTTATTGAGCATCAATGAAGGTGTTTTTCAATTGAACCCCCAGCTAGTGAAAAGATCATAAAGTTAATCGGATCGAAAATGGTAGACTAAGCTTTGAACCATACAACCCATTTGACTAACCGACAATCTTTTTACGCACAAGACACACCCAACAGCTCCCAGATCGGCACATTTGTGGCCTTGTCCTGTACCCTTTGTGAGTATTTCAAGGCCAAACCCTTCGTCAAAAATCAGCCTTTGAAGCTGCCAAACTTCAACACACACTAAGGTGGACCTCATTGAACATGTCCCTGCGACGTGATATTCAAAAAGAATTTAAAACAGGTCCATTAAGAACATTAGCTCATCCTCTTAGTATCTCTGATGCAGGTACCAATCACTTCATACTCGGGATGGAAAAATTCTCATTTAGTGCTTGCATAGCACAGATGACAAGCCTCTCTCACTGAACTTGAGACCTAGCATCATACTAGGCATCAAGTTGAGGGCCTATCTGTTAGAAATAGTGTACTAAAATCTAGATTTATTATGTTAATATTATTTTATTAAAGAATGAAATTGAAGTTCTAGTTGTTTCCTTGTTAAATTTATGTAAGCGACCATTTATACTGCATGTTATTTCCTTTTTGGAAACATCTATGAGATGGGTGTAGTTCTCAGACTACAATTTACATGTTTGTTTTAAGTGGTTTATGAGATTAACCCATAGACAGACTTAGAACAAATGGTATGGATTGTTGTTTGAAAGACTCGTAGTCGAAGACAAGTTCGGACCACTTGTATGCTAAGACTATAATGTGACATTTTAGATGACTTGTCTTGGTCATGTGGATGGTGATCCAAAAGTGTTATGTTAGTGTGTTTAATAAGATTGACACACTGAGTTGGACCATGTGAATTGCTTGTTTCTAGACTACTATCGGAGATGAGTGATTCATGTTGTACTATTTGAAAGACGACTCTAAATCCCGAGAGTATTCTGGATTTGTGCATGAAACATTAGTTACTTTGGTGTACTATAAGTAAGGTCTAAACGCATGACTGAGGTCTCAAGTATACTGGGTAGCGGCGTGAAGTGTGACAAGGATCAGGTATTCAGTAGGGAATCTACAGTCTCTTATGAAATAAAGATGTCCCCTTAGTTGATTCGCAAATATTTGAATAGTTCGAAAACTTTGGCCAAAGTATTCCAAGTGTTTGACATTTGGAATTTATACTATGAATATGTACAAGTATAAATGAATTATTCAGTGAAGGACGAGTCGGTAACTAATGTAGAAGCTGTGAGAAGGATAATGGTAGTAGTTATATTTATCCTTTGTCATGGACATCTTGTGAAGGGGTTGTTGTCATCAATACGGTCTATTAGGGAGAGATATCAAATAAATGGTTTAAGTCTAAAGTGTAGTGAGATTTATTTAGTGGCGTTAAGTCTCATTAGATGGTAATTAAATTATTTCATGAAATGATTAATTTAACCCATTTGGAGCTAGATTTAAATTGTCCCTGAGGTCTCTGTACAAGCCTTTGTATTTATTGCCATTGGAAAAATATTAAAGAATTCATAAGATGAATTAATTTATTTATGAGATGAGTAAATTTAATTTTGCCAAATATTATTCATAATATGAATAAAGTTGAAAATTATAAAATAAAATAATTTTGAAAAATTAAAATTCTTAAGATGAATTTTTACATGTCAGAAACAAAGCAAAAAAAAAAAAAAAAACACAGTTGAAACAGGTCGTTATCCGCGTGATTTGCATTGGATGAACCAGCATGCGGCACTTCCGCTGGTAATCCACGCCCGCATAAGCGGGCCAATGATTGGCTGACATGTGGCACGCGGTGACAGGACGAGAGCCGCGTGCACTATGCATTAAAACGACGCGTTTTGACCCATTTTTGAAGCTAAATGTTGCGTTTGGTTTTTAACAGGGTGAATCCCATATCGATTTCCCAACCCTTTTTTGCTCCGGTACACTCCTATAAATAGAGGTACCTATTGAGAGGTTTTGCATTACATTGAAATAAAATTTTTTTAGGGTTTTTGGAAATTGTTTCAAAGACTTAATTGGAGAGAAAAATTTTCATTGAAATTTTTCTTTCCTTAGTTTAATATTTTTCGGAGCCCACCCTCTGGGTAGTTCGAGGTCATTGCGTAGAAGATCACGGGGTCTCGATTTTGTTATTCTTTCAAGATTATTATTTCTTTCTCATATTCTATTATTCGAGCAACTCTAGGTATGTTCTTCTTTCCTTCTTTTAGTTTCGCTTTTCTATTTATTTATATCATTCGTTATTATGCTTGTTTAAGTTTATGTATTGTTATGAATGTATTAGAGTAAAAGGCCTGTAGGTCTAAATTAAAAACTTAGATATGTAGATTTAAATTATGAATTTAAATCAGCAGATTTAAAATTAGGAATTTTAAATCAACTCCAGTTTTGGAATTATGAATTTTAAACCCCTTCCGCTGCCTAAACTTAAGGGAGAATTTTTGAAACTCATCCCAACAACTGGTATTAGGGCAAAGGGTTTACAGACATAAACCTATTCCCGGGAACTCTCGCACGTGAGGTGTCACGGAGCGTGACTCTCCTACCTGGGGCTTAGGTAAAGAGAAGAGTCTCCTGCTGTAAGTGCTGTAATATGTGCCTTTTGCTGTGACCATAGTTCAGAACTGTGAACCCAACAATCGGCATCAGAGTTTATTTTCTAAACAAAATTTATATTTTTCCCAACACTATCATGGGCGATTAATGATGACAAGTTTCAACCCCATTCCTTCATTTGTTCGCAGAACCAAGTCTCTAGCCAGGCCTTTCATAAACGGATCCGCTAGATTCTTACTTGTTTTCACGAAGTCTACACTGATCAGAACCAAGTCTCTAGCTAGGCCTTTCATAAACGGATCCGCTAGATTCTTGAATAAGTTGCCTCACTATACTATGGCTTAAACCAATGTGTCTGGAATTCCTGTTATATAGTACGCTCTAAATAGTGTAGCCTGACTATCACAGTGGATAGATATCGGTGAGATCGGCTTAGGCCACAAAGGTATCTCATACAAGGGATACTTTAACCACTCAGCCTCTTTAGCCGCAGACGCAAGAGCTATAAACTCCCCCGCCATTGTAGAATCAGATATGCATGTTTGTTTCTTGGAACCCCAAGAAACCGCATCCTCACCAAGTAGGAATACCCATCCACTTGTGAGGTCATGATCCTCTACATCGAAGATCCAACTTGCATCAAAGTACCCCTCCAAAATAGGAGGATACCCTACATAAGAGATACCATAATCCATGGTCTTCTTAAGGTACTTCAGCACACCATACATTGCATGCCAGTGCATTTTACTTGGATTGCTAGTATACCTACTCAGCTTTCCAACAGCTAAGGCTATGTCAGGCCTTGTGCTTGTCATGGCGCATATGAAACAACCAATGACTCGGGCATACTCCAGTTATGACACTGGAGCTCCCTTATTCGGTACTAGTTTCACACTCGGATCCATGGGAATGGACATCGATGCACATAAACCAAAGTTGAACTTATTCAACACACTTTTAGTGCAGTGAGACTGTGTCAAGGAAATGGCATCGCCATTCCTTACAATCCTTATACCTAGGATTACCTCCGCCTCACCCATGTCCTTTATAGCAAAGTTCTTCACGAGAAACTGTTTAGTTTTCTCTACTTGTTCCATATCAATACCGAATATCAGCATGTCATCGACATACAAACATATAATGACCGCTATGCCATTATCAAACTTGCTATAGACACATTTATCTGATTCGTTTATAACGAATCCGTTACTTAGAACAACTTTATCAAATTTCTGATGCCATTGCTTTGGGGCTTCCTTTAGCCCATACAGAGAGCGTATGAGTTTACATACTTTTCTCTCTTGGCCCAGAACAACAAAACCTTCAGGTTCTTCCATGGACACTTCCTCTTCTTGCTCACCATTCAAGAATACCATTTTGAAATCCATTTGGTGAATCACCAGGTTTTAAATTGAGGCAAGAGCTATCAAAACTCTTATCATCGAAATTCTTGCCATGGGGGCATATGTGTCAAAGTAGACCAACCCGTGTTTTTGGGTAAGCCCTTTAGCCACCAATCCGGCCTTAAACTTTTCAATCATTCCATTGACCTTCATCTTCTTTTTGAAGATCCATTTGCACCCGATGTGCTTACTACCTTATGGAAGATCCACTAGGATACCAATGATGGAATCCATCTCATCATTCATTGCCTCTCGCCAAAAGGAGGCATCATGAGACCTCATCGCCTCATTAAACATCATTCCATGAAACAACAATATGGAACCACTTGGTCCACATCGTTCCTTGAACCTTCTACCAAAAACGTGTAGAAGTCCAAATCGAAAGATTTCTCTTTCCTTGCTCTCTTACTTCTTTGGAGTTCTAGAGCACTTTCAGGGACATTTTCCCTCATGATGAACATCGTCATATATGACACTCGAGTGTCATTCTCAACAGGCATATAATCCCTCGGTCTAGGGATAGAGGTAAATCGATTCTCGTCGAAGATGGCATCTCTCAGTTCTATTATTATATTTACATTGATATAATTATTAGATTGAATGACATAGAACCAATATTCCTTACTATGAGGCGCATATCCAACAAAAATGCAATCAATGCCTCGTTCACCTAACTTCTTATGTTTAGGCTTAGGGACTTTAACGACTGCCATACACCCATAACTTTAGATAATTCAAATTAGGGGCTCGTTTCTTTCGTAATTCATAAGGGATTATTTTATATCTCTTATTTGGAACACGATTTAATATATGACAGGATGTTAACATTGCCTCATCTCAAAATCCATGACAAAGACCGGAATACGATAACACTAAATTAATCATTTCAGTTAGTGTCCAGTTTTTCCTTTCATCCATAAAATTCTGTTATGGCGTATAAGGAGTTGTAATCTCATGTACAATTCTGGTGGTTTGAAATACTTGGGATCATAGCATTCCCCACCATGGTCTGATGTAAGGAGTTCGAGGAAGGTCTCATAGTATAGTTCGGTTTCTGCTTTATATGCTTTAAATCTATCTAGCAAGACATCTTTGTGATTTATGAGATATACATAACAAAATCTTGAATAATCATCTATGAACATTATAAAATATCTCTTTCCACCTAAACTCGGTGTTCTTAAAATCACATATATCGCTATATACTAGATCAAGTAAATTAGTCTCTCTTTGCAATGAAGGAAATGGTAATCTCATTATTTTTGTTAACATGCATATTTTACATTTATCATGATTCTTTAACCATTTCATGTAATCTACGAATATTTACATGACCTAGTCTTTGATGCCACAAAAATGATGAGTCAAGAATATAAATAGAACCATCAATTTTATTATCAACATTCATCTATAACATCCCATTACACAAGTACCGTTTGCTAACAAAGACCCCCCTTTCTACAGTACAAATTTGTCGGCCTCGAAGTCCAACTTGAACCCGAACTGATTTAGTAGGCCACCAGACATGAGATTTTCTTCACATCTACAGCATAACATACATCAGTTGAAGTAAGGATTTTTTCAGAGGTAAAAAGAAAATCAACTTTTCCCTTCCCTTTAATCGGTATGGTTGCCCCATTACCCATGAACAGCATAGTTCCGTTGTCCATGGGTTCAAATGTCGTGAAGAACCCCTTGTCCTTACACACATGTTTCGTGGCCCCCGAGTCAAACCACCAAGAATTATCACTTTTGACTAGGTTGACTTCCAATATCATCGCCACGAGCCTATCGTTCGAATTTTTGGTGCGATGATCAAGCCCCTTGCCTTTCTTGTTTTTAAGGTGATAACAGTCCCTATGCAAGTGATCAGGCTTTTGATACTCCCAACAGACCATTTTTGGCTTCTTGTCATCTTTCTTCTTTTGGATGTGTCCAGTTCTCTTGGGTCCCATGCTTGACTGGCATTCTTTTGTGATATTGATTTTCCCAACATCACTGGGCGGTCCTTGTTGTCATCCTATACTCTATAGCCTTCCTCAATACGCAAATGGTTAGCCAATTCCTCCATTGACATATCTTCCTTCTTATGTTTGAGACTTTTCTTAACGTCTCTCCATGAAGGAGGAAGTTTGTCAATCAAGGATGAAACAACTATATATCGTCCGTGTTCATACTATATTGTTCGAAATTATTCAAGATTTGTTCGATTTCATGGAACTGCTCCGTGACAGGATGATTATTTACCATTTTATAATTATTAATTGACTAACCAGGAACACTTTGCTCGTTGGATCCTCAGCCATGTAGCGTGCCTCAAGTGCAACCCATAGTTCCTTCGCGGTTGGCATGTTTGAGTAGATGTCAAATAGGGCGTCAGTCATGCTGTTTAGTATGTGCCCTCTGCAGATGTAGTCATCATTCTCCCACTTCAATCTGGCACTCTGCTCGGCCAAAGTCTCCTCCTCCTCAAAAGCGGGGGAAGGGAATGGTGTATTCAACACATACATCACATTCAAAGTTATAATGAGGAAGTGCATCTTCCTCTGCCACCAGTGGAAATTCCTGCCATCTAATTGATCCAACTTCACGAAATTGGCTGTCATTTCTAGAAGTGATGAAGCCATATCCCAAAACCGGAATTTAAACCTTAAGATTGTTAGAATAAATCTTTGAAATCTTGCAAAATCCTTGCAACTGGGTAACCAAAAGACCTTAGGTGTTGAGGCCGTATAATCACTTTCCTTAAGGTTTATTTCGGTGTGCGAAATATCTTCGGGGATACAACAACAATCAAATATGAAGTGAGAGTGTGTAAAGGGAGAGATTGCGAGAGATGTAGGGATATTGAAGTTTATCAAACATTTCATTGAACACAAAGACACATGCACACAAGAACACTTCAACAAGTGCTTTTCAATCTCTTTTATCAAGCCTTTATTTGAACCAATTCAAGTAAGTAGTCAGGGGGAATATTAGCGCATATATATAGAAGAAAGACGTCCCATGTCAAGTCCCTTCAACCACCAAAAAATTGGAAAAAACCGCGCACTTTAACTGCCAAAAACAACCTGTGTGTTGAGCTGTGTGTCAACACACACATTGACAAACATGTTACTGTAAACCTATGTGTCGACACACAGTTCCTATATGTCGGCGCACAGATTTCCTCCTTATGCTTCTGTAAAGTCTGTGTGTTGACACACGGGCCATGTGTGTCGACACACAACTGTTCCTCGGCGATTTTGTTGGATTGTGTGTCGACACACATCCCTTACAAGCCTTAAACACTTAGAATTTGAAATGGCACAATCTTAAACACATTTACATACATATTCAACAAACATTTTATATATTATTTATTACACATTTTAAAAATACTTCAACAACTTCTATTGGAAACTACGTTAGTATGGTTCTTTTATTTTTATTTATTTATTTTTTTTCCCCCTCTAGCCAAAGGAACTTATGCAAGAGTTGCAAGCGCCCTGTTCATTTGCTCGTAAATGTCCTAATGTGGGCATATGTCATAATTGTGGTCCCACGGGTAAGGATCCTTAGGTTGTGCAAATTCAAATTTATCTCAAGG
Source organism: Simmondsia chinensis (assembly GCA_018398585.1). Lineage (NCBI taxonomy): Eukaryota > Viridiplantae > Streptophyta > Magnoliopsida > Caryophyllales > Simmondsiaceae > Simmondsia > Simmondsia chinensis. Next base: position 13,067,640 of record JAGTTD010000017.1, on the reverse strand, counting down.
TTAGATGTCCATGTGCTCTTGATTGTGTGCATGCTCTCTCTTTTATATCTCTTCCAAAAACAGTAATGCAAATCAAGATAGGACTCCAGAGGAGAACTTTCCAAGTGACTCACTGAGTGTGGGAGTTGAGGAGTAAGGGAGATTAGTGAGTACATAGACATAAGCTTACACAGGAGAAGACACCATCCAGAAGCTCAGAGTCCAATAAAAGATAATATTCCGTTGTTCTACATGTTTTTCTTGTTTTCTCTTCTTAAGCTAACATTCTATTTAGAGTACGATTCTTCCTTTAAACTTTTAGGTCTCTATGTTTTTAGCCTCTAGGCTTTGTAACCTGATTAGCAGTAGAAATAGTATTGAGTTCAGGAGAGCAGCCTATAAATGGCCTTGTGATTCTTTGATTTGTCATTCGCCCTTTCTATAAAATTTGTCGATTCTAAATTTACCACTTAGAGAAGTTGCTGCATTCATTAGGTCTCAAAGACAACCACAAAGAATGTCCGACTCTACATGCCACCACTTGTTTCAAGCCAGCTTTGAATGGACATTTACATGGATTTTGTACTTGGCTTTCCAAGTATACAGCATGCAGCTGACTCTACTTCGTGGTGGTCGATCAGTTTTTGAAGCATTTCCTCACCTGTAAAGGTTCTGCTGATATAGTGCATGTTGTATAGTCGTGCTTTAAGAAGGCATGTTGCCTTCACAACCTACCCACCAACAATGTTTTTGGTAGGGTTGTTCGCTTTGTGAAAAATGACTTGAAGAGTTTATGGCAATAGGTGAATACATCTTTGAATTTCAACGCCATTTTTATCATTCAAAGATAGATGGCATGATAGAGGTCACTAACGGGTCTTTGGGGAACTTGCTGAGGTGTCTTGTAACTGAAAGTGCAAAGAAATGGGACTAGAAGTTACCAAGCGGAATTTGCTTACAGCTATTCTGTGAACCGTGGTACAAGATTCCCGCCTTTGTTCATTGTTTATAGCTTCAATCCACGTTCGACTCTTGGTTTAGAATCCAGTCTATATCTCACACAAACAAACACAGAAAAAAGGCTGAGGCATTCATCACAAACCTTTAGCATATATACATATAGGCCCATGAGTGTTTACCGTAGATAAATGCTCCATATAAGGCAACAACTTATAAAAATCCCTGACCGATGGACCTCAATGTGGGTGCTCAGGTTTAGGCGATTTTGACTAAAGATAGGTATTTAATATGGGAATATAACAAAATTTTAGCTAGGGAGATGGTGGCTTTGCGAGTGATGGAGAAGGTTGACCCCAAAAACCACTTCTTTTAGTTAGTTAGTGGCATGCGAACCTCAGACGTCTTCAATGTACAACTCCTTATTTCCTACCTTGGTGAGAACAATGAAGACAAACCTATTGCACATATGAGGGATAATTCTTTTTAAGTAAAAGGAAGGATGATGGAGACTGAGATACGACACTATGGAAGGACTCGCCACGTGACTTGAAAGTAAGAGAGTTGGTGAGCAAGGGGGATTAGCACATACAAAGACGTAGCCCCATAGGTGTGTATACCTTCTATACGCTTAAAGTCTAGTAAGAGGTTAAATAATGCCCTTTTTTGCAGGTTTTTGTTATTTTCCTTTCAGAAGTTAGAATCCTAGTTCGAGTAGGATTGTTCCTTTAAGCTTGAAGGTCATTAAGCCTCGTAATTGATTAGGAATAGAAGTCATATTAAGTTTAGCAGAGTAGCCTATATAATGGCTTGTGATTATTTGATTTGACAAATTTTCTCCTTTTTATAAGATTTGAAGTTTAATTTCCTTTCTTAGTTCTTTCCAAAAAGATCCAAGTTAGAGTTTCCCTTTATTTATTTTTGCTTTAGCAATTTGAATCATAGGAAGAATGCGAGAATCCTCTTCTGCCATTTCATAGATAAGAGATTACATCAATTTGAAGGGATAAAACGAGGGTTCTCACAGTCTTCTTTTAATTCAAATCGCTAAAGGAAAAGAGGAATATATGAAACTCTAACTTGGATCTCCTAGAAGAGAACTCAAGATAGGAAATCAAATTTCGAATGTTATACAATGGGGAAAATAGTTAAATCAAAGAACAAAAAAGCCTATTTACAACTTACTCTCCTAAACTCAATGCAACTCCTACTATTGATCATATTACAAGGCTCAAAGACCGGAAAGCATAAACACCAAATAGCTTAAACGAACAATCCTACTCTAACTAGGATTATGACTTCTAGAAGGGAAGAAAAGAAAAATGTGCAACAAGGCAGTACCTGACTTTTGCTTGGACTCTAAGCTATGAAGGGTATTCACTCCTACTGAGATACGTCTTTGTACTCACTAATCCCCCTTACCCGTCAAAGCGGTTTAGCTGTTTCTTGCCAAGTCACTTGGCGAGTTCTCCCTAGTTGATATGAATCAAATGGATCTTACACTCCAATCAACCAATTGAATCAGTGAATCAACAAATTTATAATAAGTCAATCCGAAATAGCAAAATATGTATAGTATATTCGTATATAATCCAATATTATAGTACAAGTGTGTACGGCTTTACAAGTATAAGCTAAAATTGATGAAGGGGGGGAGAGAAGAGTTGATAAAGAGAGGGTGGAGGGGAGGATGAGAGAAGAATGAGAGAGATTTAGGATATCAAAAAATGACTAACACTCCCTTCACCTTTATTTATACTACTCCCTCTTACATAAGGGCATACAAGGAAAATACCAAATATCTACATCAATACCCCGCCATGACCTGATCCTCGCCTCTAAGGGTTAAAATTGAGGAACCTTTGCTGGAAGTCGTAGAGATACTCCCAAGTAGCATCTTCGGGAGATTGGTCAATCCACTCGACCAAAATCTGATTAACTGCTTGAAATGCTGTGGTCGAGTATGACTTAGGGCTTATGTCTCGGGGGTTTAGGTGGCCACGTGTCAAGAAGCTATGAGATGACTTCTAGAATTGAAACACAACGATTTTACGATGAAACATGGATTATTTGATGAAATTTTGGTCCACAATTAAAGGGCCATAATTGGGGTGATGCTAGCTTGTGATAGGGCTGAGTGTTTACACCCTAATTTTGATAGGGCTAGGACAATGCCGTTTTTAGGTAAAGTGCCACGTGGCCATCACGTGAGGTCCTCCTCGAGGGGAGTTAGGCATTTAGTTGCTATGACAACGGCGTCTGGAGCCTAGTACTTGGGAAGCATTATTACCCTTGACAAGGATATCAACCACTCAAGGCACGAGATGGCTGAAGGGTGAAGTGAGCTCGAGCTTAAGAAGCTGCTAGGAAAGCTGCAAGAAGGGTAGTTTCCAAGCTTGAGAAAGTTACTAAGAGTGCAATTTCAGGTGCTTGGGCCTTAAGCTTAATTCAGGAGGATGTGGGGCTTCTAAAGGGAACTTCAATTGAAGATCAGGATTTCCCTCCAAAAACTCGAGACAGGTTGGTGAAAAGTGAGCCCGCGCGAGAAAGGAGCTTAGTGGCCAGACGTGGGTGAAGTTGCCGTAAAATTAAAAGTAGCAGTTATTTTCTTTTTCTATTAGTAAAGGACATTGCATCAGTCCAAAGTAGTACATATATACTCACTACAAAACTTCTTCAAGCTTTTCTTTACAGAACGCTTGTACTCTTTCCTAGGAGCAGAGTAACTTAGTTTGGTGTAGCGTAACGTAGATCTTTGCTGTACTTACCTCCATAGTAATACAGTTCTCGGGCTTCAGGTATGACTTTCCAATTTTAATCTATTCCCACAAATCAACAAGTTGAGATTTAAGGCTTTAGTTTAAGGCTTTGACGGCCAAGGCTTTGTCCCTTGATGGTGTTGGTCTTAACACTACTGTCACTGCTTAATAAGTTAGGTGAACTTATATTCATGCCATTGATTAGGCCTTTGACGACCAAGGCTTGTCCATTGATTGCATTGGTCTTAATCCAGTGACTTGGATACTATTTGATTCACCTTAATCTTGTCAGACCTAAACTCATTCGAGTTACTATAAGTTAAGGGTTCCTAGATTAAAAGCCTGATTGTTTAGGGCTTGTAAGTGGATTGCTGAGCTCTTGGGTTTGTCTCCACTCCAGTTCTTGACTTTTAAGTGTATGAGAAAAGATGTCTATGGGACCTACTCCATCATTGTAATTGCCACTTTTCTGCCATAAAAAACACATAAAAAATCCACAAAAATATTTAGCAAAGTCTTCTTAATTGAAGAGTAAGAAGAACTCACGGTATAACTGAAGTCAGATACACCAACATATCACAACCTTTTCTCTAAAAATGGTGAGTAGTTGAGGTCAAAGATGCATGGTTCGTAATTAGGCTCACTCCGCGTTGAGTCGCTTTTGCATGTTTGTTTTGTTTTCACATTTACGGCGACCACACATCCATCTCTTGAAACAAAATGTAACAAACACTAAGATCTCGACACTTTTTTCTGAGTATGGTTGAAGTTTAAAACCTACATACTAACCGATTTGAAATTCTTGCTTAGTATGACGGTCATCAACCTGTTGTTTCATATGGTTGTGTGCTCGTCGCAGGTGGAATTTAAGTTGTTTAATGGCCTCATCTCGAGCTCGTAAGCTGTGGTCATTGTGTCGACATTGGACGCACTTGACAAGTACGACAAATGTAGCATTTGGGCTTGCCCGTAAAAAACCTCAAAAGGTGTGGCATGAGTTGCCGAGTGGAAATTGGTGTCATACCATCATTAAGAGAGGGGTAACCATTTACTCCATTCCCTGGGCCATTCGCTGGCCATGCAATGTAGAAATGTCGCTAAATACTGATTGAGGACCTCTATTTTTCCATGGAAGTGCAGGTGATATGAAGATGATGAGTTGTGTGTCAAAATGTGCAAAGAGCTCTTGCCACGGAGTACTAATGGGCTTTGTGCCATCATCCACTTCACCAAGGTCTACTCCATCAAGCTTGTTGGCCAGTGCTCCAAGTACGAGCTCATCCTCACCTTCAAAGAAGTTGAAAGGTACGAGTGATTTTTATGTAGTATGCAATTTCTATATCTTTTAACCCAACTTATTTGAAGAAGCGCCGCAAGAAGAAGCGTGGAGACAAACTATGGAAAAATAAAACAAATTCATTGAGAAAAACAAGACACAAGAATTGGTGATCAAGCCTAAATATGAATAGATAATTGATGTGAAGTGGATTAACAAGGTAAAATACAATGCAGATGGCATGGTGTAGAGAAATAAAGCAAGACTAGTAAAAAAGGATATTCATAACAAGGAAACTCGCTTGAATTGGTGTATCATTTCTTGATTGGAAACTCGCTTTGCCTTACAGTTACAAGGCCAAACTTCATGTTTGTGGCAAGCTTATTTCCAAGGTTTATGAACAATCAAGTCAAGCTCACTGAGATTTAAGATACCTGCAAGGCACCATGAATCGTGAGATCAAGTATGGAAGAATGGAGCCGATGAAGCTTATTGGTTATCGTGATAGGGATTGGGGTGGTTTTATTAATGACATGAAAGACATATCACTTTCCTTGGCAATGGTGTGTTTTCTTGGGCCTTAAGGATGCAATAAAGTGTGGCTCAATCATCAGTAAAGGTAGAGCATTTATCAGCTAGTCTTACTCCCTGTGAAGTTATTTTGCTGAGAATAATAATACAAGATGTTGGAGAAAAGCAAGAAGAAGGAACAAATTGTTTTCTGACTATGAGTCATATATTGTAAGAATCCTATCTACCATAGCCACACAAGATAAGTGGCAATCAAGCATCATTTCAGTAGAGAGGCGATCAAGAATGGAGAAGTTAACTAAATTTAACAAGTCCGAAGACCAACAAGCAAATATTTTCACCAAGGAACTTTCCAGAGACAAGTTCAGCATCTAAGAGAAAGTCTTGGTGTTCAAGAAGTGCACACTAAAGGAAAGAATGTTAATAATGTGCTTTAGGATTGATCTAAGTTAAAAATGATTGCTCGTTTTTTGTATTTTGCATGTGAAATTCAAGGGTTGTAAAAATCGTCAAACTAATAGCCACCCTTTAGTAATCTTAGCCCACTTTAGCCATCCACTAATAAATTAGCACACCTTAAATTATGGTTTTCACACACTATTTATGTCGGAAATCTTCTACTACAAATATAGAGCATTACATAGTGTAAATCATATCGAACACAACACAAAACAAGAAAGAATGAAAGAATTGTTCTCTTGAATTATATTTTCTTTTCTCTCATTTTTCCTTACCCACCTATGTGTTTATATTTCTTTCAAAAAAAAACATGACTTTGGAAAGAAATAATGGTTTGATTGTTACATGTAATGTAGTGACAACTAAGTATTAGTTGTTAATTGGTTGTCAAATAGTTGAGATGGCTTGTGTAGCTAAACTCTCTATAAATACTTGTAATCAAGAATTGCATAAATAACAAGAATCGTAATCAAATCTCTCAATCTTCTCTTCTACTCTTTCTCTCCCCTCCTCTTACTCTCTTATGCACTCCTTCTGTCTCTCTTCATCTTCTTCTCTTACTAAATTCTCCATCCTAAACTAGGTAAATTTGGATACCACCTAAATTTATTGTTTCAATTAGTATCAAAGCTGGGTTGATTCTCAGTCATGACATAATCAATCAAAAGTAAATAAAAAGAAAAAAAAAAAATCCAGTTGCTATTTTGAGGTTTTTGTTACATGCAATCTTAGTCAATAAAGATAAAAAGGTGAAATTAGTTGTAAGTGAGCTAGATATTAGTTGGCACTAGGGTAAAAAGTAATTTGTTGACTTTATTATATTTAGTATCTGCACTGGGTCAGATATTACTAGCTATAATTTCATATAAGTACTTGTATTGTTGTCATTAATGAAATACAAATGAATCTCTATCTCTTCTTCACAAGAGGCTTGGTTTTGTTTCAACGATGTTTAATGAACTGTGAGAATCAATGATATATTACCCGGTTCAACCTAGTTGCTACTCATGAGTTTCAAAGTGATTTTCGAGCTACAATTTTTTTAGAGGTCTGAATTTTAGGGTCCAAAATGGATTTGTGGTGCTTTGATCCTAACTTCGGATGGCCGAATTTGGTTATGGGGTTTCTAGTCCAGTATAAGGAGATTTAAATCTAATCATCAAGTATTAAAATTTGATTTCAGAGGTCTGAATTTGAGTGTTATGCTCTGTTGTACACCTTGAATCTAGCTAGCTCAAGTCCTAAGCGCAACAGTGCTCGAGCTAAACTAGTGTTGTGGTGATTTGAGGAGTGAAATTCAGTATTGCGAAGAAGGTGTTTGACAAAATGCTAAACTATGCAATTCAACATTTGTTCATCTCAAATTGAGTTCAAGTCAAGCCTTCCAACAATGTTACACTCTTGATCAAAGTCTTCAAGCCTCTTTACCGAATAAACAAGGATGTTCTTTGCCAAGTGTCTTCTCCTTATGGTCTTCTTAATAGAATCACAGTTGTCTCATCTTCTATTATCGAGGTTACGACTCATGTTTGCTATTATATGAGACTTCAAAGTCTTCATTTTCTTGCACATGAGACATATATATGATCAATGTTGTGTTTTAGACATCAGCTATCTCAAGATTTGTAATACTACGGAGATGGAGTTAAAGGATATTGGCTCTCCTAATCCTAAACATGAGCCAAGGGATATGGTTTTACATCAAACTTCTATTGGGGATCATGAAAGAATAAGAAGCACACTTAGAGCAATGGCCCTCTCTTATATTTATAGAATAATGAATGGGCTATACAAGATACATAGAGCAGGCCCAATGGGCTCAATACATATAATATTGAGACCTATACAATATAGTCTAACATCCCCCCTCAACCGAAGCAGGAGGTAAGCAAATGCGAAGGTTGGATCTAAATAAAAGAAAAAAAGCACACGGAAGATTCTTCGTGAAGATATCGGCAATTTGCTGTGAGGAAGGAATATGAAGGACTCGAACAAGACCCAATTAAACGTGCTCACGAACAAAATGGATGTCAATCTCTATATGTTTAGTGCGAATATGCTGAACAGGGTTGGTAGACATGTACATGGCAGAAACATTGTCACAATAAACCAAAGTAGCTCATGGTAGAAGAATACTTAGCTCACTGAGGAGAGACCGGAGCCAGCAACATTCGGCCACGGCATTGGAAACTGCACGGTACTCGGCCTCGGCACTTGAACGAGAGACGGTGGGCTGACGCTTAGAGGACCATGAGATAATTTGCTTCAGAAGAAAACACAGAAACCTGAAGTAGAACGGCGTGTGTCTGGGCAACCAGCCCAATCAGCATCCGAATAAGCCACAAGTTGGTCCAAACGTGTCGGGGAGAGAGTCAAACCATGATCAATAGTGCCCTTGATATAGCAAAGGATGCGCTTAACAGCCATCCAATGCGATGATCGTGGAGCATGCATAAACAAACACACCTACTGAACTGCATAGGAAATATCAGGACGAGTAAAGGTGAGATATTGAAGGGCACCAACAATAGACCTGTATAAAGTGAGATCAGTCATAAGTTCACCGTCGTCCAAGGAAAGCTTGAACTTGGAATCTGTAGGTGTAGCAACAGGTTTGCAGGAGAGCATGTCGGCCCTGTCCAGGAGATCATGAGCATATTTAGATTGAGAGAGGAACAACCCTGAAGATAAGTGAGATACCGAGATGCTGAGAAAGTAATTGAGGCGTTCCAAGTCAGTCATGTCAAATTCAAATTGAAGAGATCAGAGGAGATCATGGAGGACCGCATGAGAAGAGGCCATGAGAAGGATATCATCAACATAAATTAGTAAAATAGCCATATCATGCCCACAACGTAAGACAAACAAAAAAGAATCTGACGTACAGCTGCGAAAACCCAACCCTTGTAAAAAGGTAGCAAAACGAGTGTACTAGGCACGAGGTGCCTGTTTGAGACCATAAAGAGACTTACGAAGCTTACAAACATGATCAGGATACTGAGAACTGATGAAACCCGGCGGTTGCTTCATGTAGACCTCTTCATTAAGTGTACCATTGAGAAAAGCATTTTTGACATCGAGCTGATGAATAGGCCAGTGACGAGAGGCGGCAATAGTCAGAACAGTACGAACAGTAGCAGGTTTAACAACGGGACTGAAAGTTTCACCGTAGTCAATGCCATATCGCTGTGTAAAACCCTGAGCAACCAACCGTGCTTTATAGCGTTCAATCTGACCTATAGATGTTTGTTTAATACGGAAAACCCACTTGGAGCCAACAATGTTACCATGAGGGGGTGGAGGAACAAGATCCCATGTGTTATTACGAATAAGGGCATTATATTCCTCAAGCATGGCATGCTTCCAATTATCATCAGTAAGGGCTTGCTTATAAGAAAAAGGTACCTCGGGCAAAGAGCTATGAGCAATCATAGAAGGCTTGAGAAGAGGCTTGACAATACCAGCACGAGCATGAGTCACCATAGGATGAATAGAGGAAGTAGGGGGCGGCACAGCGGTGGCGGATGATGGGGCCGCAGGGGTGCCTGCAGTGACGGGTGACGGGGCAGCAGGGGACCCCGGTGGTGCAAGGGGAGGGGTGGCGGCTGTTGCGGGTGCTGCCGCAGGAGGTGGCGGGTGCAGTGGAGTGAGGCCCGTGAATGGGGAAGACGCAAGTGGGGAAGAGAAAATTTGTTGAAGCCGGGTCATCGTATTTTGAGAGAGAGTGCCCAATCGTGCAAATGGAAAATCTGCTTCATCAAAAACAACATGCCTCGAAATAATAACTTTATTAGTAGAAAGATCTAGACATTTGTAACCCTTATGATTTGGTGGATAGCCCAAGAAGACACATAAAGTAGAGCACGGAGCAAATTTGTGAGAGGCGGTGGCACTTAGATTAGGATAGCAGGCACTACCAAAAACCCAAAGATGATCATAATTAACTTTCTGCCTATATAAACGTTGAAAAGGGATCTTTTTCTTAATAGAGGTAGATGGTAGGCGATTAATAGTATGAACTGCAACAGAGACTGCTTCAACCCAAAATTCCAAAGGCATACAGGCTTGAAATAAAAGGGAACGCATCATGTTACCAATAGTACGATGCATGCATTCAGCTTTCCCATTCTGTTGGGAGGTGTAAGGGCAGGAAACCCTACTCAGAATGCCCCTTTGCAGGAAAAGACCATTAAAGTCACGGTTGATATATTCAGTGCCCTTATCACATTGAAAATTCTTGATTTCCACGCCAAATTGATTCAACACAAGATTACGAAACTGAACAAACAGGTCAAAAACCTCAGATTTGGCACGCATAGGATAAATCCACACAAAATGAGAATAATCATCCAATAATAACAAATAATACTTAAAACTGACAACAGGTGATGTCCATACATCAGAATGAACAATATCTAAAGGACGCGAAGTACTGGTTACAGACGCTTGAAAGGGTAAACGACTATGCTTACCTAGTGGGCAAGCATGACACAAACTGGACTCAGAAGAGCTCGAACAAGATATAAATTTTTGTTTAACTAAATTTGACAAGACTGGCTCCCCGGGGTGGCCAAGTCGACGATGCTAGAGAGATTGTGTGTGTTTGGAAGCAACTAGGGAAACATGTGGGGAGGATGCCACTAGCTGTCGGGGTTGACCAGGGCGACTAATTGAGTTTGGTTTGGGAACAGGGAAAAGAGGCCCTGAGCTAGCACAACGAATAATGAGGGACATCGTTTTAGCATTTTTAATGGAGAAACCACCCGAGTCAAATTCTAAAAGGCAAGAATTGTCTTTACAGAATTGACGAACAGAGATTAAATTAGTGGAAAGACCAGGAACATAGAAAACGTTATGCAAATTGAAATGACCAACAGGTGTAATAAGAGAACCAGATCCAATCCCAGCAATCGATAAACAAGCGCCATTACTAACTAAAATTTTATCATAACCATGATAAGGACGAAGAGATGTTAACAAACTGGGGTTATTAGTCGTATGAGATGACGCACCACTATCCATTATGCAGGGAAAATCAACTTTAGGAGTAGAATGAGCAGTAAGATATGGAAAAATAGTTTGAGGAGACGCAAACCCTGAATAGAAAGTAGATCCAGTGGCATAAGGATTAATTGCAGGATGAAAAAGTGGTGGATATAACATATGCTCACCATAAATAGAAGCATCGAAGAAAGGTAGCCCGGGTTGTGAAATAGAACCAATCATTGGGTCTGGAAATCTGAATAGGGGCGGACGGCTGGCGTCGAGAGGCAGAGAGAACAGGAGTGAATGGCGGCCGGCGTCGCTATAGGGAGGCGCAACGTGAGGGAGGTGCGCCGGGAGAGAGGACAGGGGTGGCGGCGAAGCAGGGGTGGCGGGGCGACAGGGAGGCGCAGCGCTGGGTTAAGGTGAGGGGTGACGGCGCCGCGCGGGTTTAGGTTTAGGGTGGCGGCGGGCGCTGGGTTAGGGCACAGTGGCGGCGTTGAGTAAGGGTTTTCGACCCCTACTTTTTTTTTTGTGGAAAGAATGAAAATTGAAAACGAAGGCTAGAGTTTGCCTTTACCAGAGGGCTCGGGAGAGCTCTGATACCATGAAAGAATGAGAAGCACACTTAGAGCAGTGGCCCTCACCTATATTTATAGAATAATGAATGGGCTATACAAGATACATAGAGCAGGCCCAATGGGCTCAATACATACAATATTGAGACCTATACAATATAGTCTAACAGACCAAGATACTCTAAGACTCACAAGCATTGATGACATGAAGGATGACGAACCTCCTATGAATGCTAACAGATTTCTGAATGTAAAATATATGATTGATGAATCAAAGTCTATGGAAGAATAGAAAATAAATCCAATCTATGCAAATAAGGATGATAAGTCATCTCCATGTTCCACAAAATCTACAGAAACACAAAAGGCCATATATGTTCTGGATGTTGACTTTGCTAGGAAGTCCTAAGCATAGGCTTTGCAATAGATGTGGGTGCAGTCACTTGCAAACATATTAGTATGCTCTCAACTATGCCATATAGAGGATCGGTGATTAATGTTGTAGGTCTACAATTGACTAACTCACAAGCATCAATAGAGGTCAAGTAAGGGCACTTAGAGAACAGTTTGAAAGTTCAGTAATCAAAGCAACACTTCAACGATTAAGACATGAATTTTTCAACTTCCAGCAAAGGCACGATTTATTAGGTGCTTGCCCATAAGACAAGCATACTTTTGCCATTTGTGGAAAGTTGGAGTACATTGTTTTAAGTCGGTATGGTATTTGACTTGAATGAACTAACAAACATCACCTAGTGATCAAGGGAAGTGAGGCTGTTTTAGTTTCCTTGCTTTCATTGTCTAACCATTCTCTTTGATCGTGTTTGATGGAGAATATGGAACTTCCCACTATGTCACTTATTTCATCCTTGTGAATGAGGAGTCTTTGGTGAGGAGGGTATTGTTAAAAGTAATGTAGTGACAACTAAGCATCAGTTGTTAATTAGTTGAGATGGCTTGTGTAACAAAACGCTCTATTAATACTTGTAATCAAGAATGACATGAATATTAGAAGCATAATATAATCTCTTAATCTTCTCCTCTACTTTTTCTTTATCCTCCTACTCTCTTCTTCTCCTCTTCTCCTATCTCTCTCTCATCTTCCTCTCCTTCTATATTTTCTTTCTTAAACTAGCTAAATATATCTAAATTGATTATTATCATGTACCAGAGCATGGGAGGCATGCATTGTCATAAAGCCAAATTAGTTATGCTTGTTAGGCTAGTTTGTTAGGATATTTTGAGTAGTTACTTTGTATAAAAGGGAGGTAAGTCCGTTTTGTAAGAATCATTCCAACAATTAATACAATTCTTACTTTTCTATTCTCTTACACTCTTAATCTCTCTCTCATCCCCAATTCTTCTAATTCTCTTCTCATCTCCAATTCTTTTTATCCTTCTTTCTCATCTGGATTCTAGTTTTTTTCCCCTGTCGCATAGGTTCATGACATTTGGTATCAGAGCTTGATATTAAGCTAAAATTTTTGCAATTTGATGATTGATCATTAATTCTATACTAGCTAAGGGTAAGACTAACCCTACAATGACGAACATCGAAGACTAGTTGCAAGGTTTGGGATAGAAAGTGATGGAATCCCATCAGTTGCTCAAAGTCATACAACATAACAGCACGCAGATGCTTGCACTGTTGCAACAATTAGTGGTAAATTCGTCCCAACTTGCAATTTCTGTGGGGAGTCAGGAAGCAGAGGTAAGATTGCATGGGTTTACAGAAAATGTGGGGCAAATTAATGGTGATATTAGGGTCATTTCTTATCAAGAATGCAATTCCACATTCAAACCTCCCAAAATCAAAACCCATTTTGAAGCAAAGTGTGAAATTGCCAAATGGACAAAGAAAGGTGACTAAGATTGCAGGATTTTCAAATGGGAATGATATCTTGAAACTTTCGAAGAGGCAAGGTGAACTTCAATCAAAAAATGTTAAAAGAAAGCAAAAAAGAGGAAAGTGCCTCAAACCCACAAATTTTTTTTCGGCATTCAAATCACAATAAATTGGTAAAGGTGTTGGTAGTGCATGAAGCAAGTTATCGGTTCTAGTAAAAAGGCCAACCATTAGGTCTCTTATAAATTCAGGCCGGGTATGCTGAGATTGAGTTGTTGCAATAAGAATGCCAAGAAAACTCAAGCATTGAAACGCCTCCCTTGAACAAGAATTGGTACAAGAATTGCAATACGTTTACTCCTATTTTATCAAAAACTTTTAATCCTTGAGGACAAGGATTATTTCATCCACCCAAGAATAGTAGGCAAGTACCCGAGGAGTCGATTGGCCGGCATGTGGAAAACATGGCTGTGGGTTAGAGATTGTTGTAGGTTGTTGCATAATATGTTCATATATTGTTACATAATGTGTTGTAGGATGTTTTTCATGTATTAGTTAGTTGTCATATTATGTAGTAGATTGTTACTAGATATTAATAGATTGTTAGAAAGGTTAGGATTGTCACTTTGATGTAGTGGGATTTTTCATATGTAGTAGTTAGTAGTGATTGATATATTAGTAGGTTGTTGATGTAATAATCAGATATAGTGCATTTATCTTCGCTCGTTCATGCTTACACTTCTATGAAGACACAGAAAGACAATTGATATAGTGTCGCTGGTAGTATTGTTATGGATGCTAAAAATTAAAGGTTTGAGCTGTCATCAAATCTGATTTTGGAATTTCATCCTTGAGGACAATCATAACTTGAAGGGGTGGGAATTGTCATGTACCCAAGCATGGGAGGTACGCATTGTCATAGACCCAAAATAGTTATGCTTATTAGGCTAGTTCGTTAGGAAATTTTGGATAGTTATTTTGTACAAAAGGGAGGCAAGTCCTCTTTGTAAGAATCATTCAAGAATCAATACAAGTCTTACTTTTCTCATCTCTTACACTTGTTAGGGAAATATTAAACTGAGTATCAAAATCAGTCACTGGCTTCAAGGCATGTAATGAACCATTTTCCTTAAGACTTATTATACTAAAATAGTCTATCAAACCTAAAAATAAAGTAAGAATAAGAGCGTAGAAAGAATGGATAACCGAGACTTCAATAATGAGAGAATGATGTTTTTCAAGTTATGCTTTCATATATAGTTCTTGAGAATGGAGGGGGTATTTATAGCTTTTCAATTGTCTTTCCATGAAGAAACACATTTCTTCATGAAGAGACACATCCCTTCATGAAGAGACACACCTCTTCACCCAAACGACACCAAACTATCTTTTACTTATTTTGAAAATACACCAATAATTCTCCACCATTTTGAAAATATAAAATACCTACATTCTCATAAAAATTATATGTCATCTTAGAATAAAAGGAAGTCTTTATACATAAATAAGAGTGTCATTCGATTGAACTCTCACTTAATGAAGACACATCACAATTAGTTGGAGCGTATTAGTAGACTAACCTTTGAACTATACAATTCCATTTGACTAACCACACGTCTCCACACACAAGACTTACTCCCCACAACATACCTCAACTTCAACTAACACATTTTAGGCCTTGTGTCTCGTACCCTTGATGAATGTAACAGAGTCAAACCCATGTCATTAAAACACTCCTTGAAGCGGCCAAACTTCACACTTACTTAGGTAGACCTCATTGATCATGTCCCTGCAACACAACATTCAATAATTGCCTTGGGTCTATTAAGAGCATACACTCAACCTCCTTCTCCCTCTATCACAGGTTACCAGGCACTACACCCGAGATAGAATTTTACTTTTAGTGCTTGCAATTACGCGGATGATGGAACTCTATCATTGAACGCAAGACCTGGCGTTACACCAGGCGTTGGGTTGAGGGTCTATCACGGGTGACTATAATGGATGGGTTTAACCCATTCCTTTTCTTGTAATTAAGACTAAGTCTCTAGCAAGGCTTTTCGTTAAGGGATTCGCTAGGTTCTGCCTTGTATTTTCAAAGTCCCCATTGATTACCCAATCTTTCATGAGTTCTTTCACACAACTATGTCTTACACTATTGTGTCCAGACTTTCAATTATACACCTCACTCTCATGTATTTAAAAGCATAGCCTCACTATCATAATGGATAGAAATAGGTGATACTGGCTTAGGCACAAAGGAATTTTATAAAAAACGATCCTTTAATCAATTTGCTTCTTTATTATAGCAATAAATTCTATAATCATGGTGGAACTAATATATGTTTGTTTCTTGAAACCCCATGAGACAACAATCCCACCATGTAGGAATACCCACTCACTTGTAGAAGCATAGTTCTCCTTATATAAGATACAACTGGCATTCGAGTATCCTTCTAAAGTAGAAGAATACCCATTAAAAGTAATACCATAATCTATGGTCATTTCAGCACCTTATCTACTACATGCCAGTAAATTTTACTTGAATTGCTCGTATATTCACTTAACTTTCTAAGAAAAAAGGCCATAACGAGCCTGTTCATACTCCAATTGTACTACTAGAATACCTTAATTTGATACTAAATATCTATACCAAATATCAATGTGTAATCGACATAAAAACATATAATGACTCCTTTATCATTATCAAACTTGCTATATACGCATTTATCCGATACATTTACTGTTTCTTTTCAAAAACAGCATCAATAAGACTTCATGGCCTCATCATAGAGTCATACTTTATGACACAACAATATGATCTTTGGCTATTCATATTGTCTCTAGTTCGTTCTACTGAAATTTATAAAAATTTGGACCAAAAGATTTCTTTTTCCTTGCTCTTTTACTTTGTTACGCTCGGGATTGAACAACAAGCGTAAACTAAGTAGAATTTGGATAGGTTGAGAATTTGAGATGAGAAAGAAGGGAATTTAGATGAGAAATAGAGAATTAGACTTAAGATGAGATAAAAAGGGAAGAGGATTAGAAAATAGAGAGAGTTAGATGAGAGAGAGAATTGATCTCAATTGAGACTAATGTTTGTAATTTCATTCACAGAATGATCTGAACAATACAACCCTTACTTATTTATAAGCTAGCTTAAGCAAGAAATACAATGTATCAAGACTTAATTGGCTAACCAACTCAAGCTAGGAAACAACTAGAAGTTTCTAGACTACTACTAACTAATATTTGAATTATTGGCGCCAAAAGCAAGGGAGATAACAGCAGTAACGGCCCAGCAGTAGCGGCACACGGACAGCAGCAGGAGCAATATGCAGAACACAGCAGTAGCATTTTAACAGATTTAATAGATTTTTAATTCCCTAGCTGATTTTCCCGCCAAGTGCCAATTTAAACTCAAGCCTCGGATTCTCGGTTTGTAACATTCTCTTCCCCTTGAAAACATTCTTGTCCTCAAGAATGAAAGAGAACGAGACTTGGAAATCACTTATTGGAGGCGTTGCCCTTCCGAAACTGGAGTTTTTTGGACTTGTACAACTTCATAGTCAGGTCGTGCAGTTCTTTCCTTCGAGCTATTGGATTCACTTCATCCTCGCTGCCATTGTCCTGATCAGACCCCTCAATTTCAGCGTCATCTTCATCACTTTCGAATTGTCCTTCAACATCAACGCCTCTAGCCATCATGAGAAGCTCGGGATTGCACCTATGGCCGGGTACATAAGGTTGATGGCATTTAAAACAGCGGTTTCGAGGCTCCTTCTCAATGTTTAGAGGATCTTTATGCCCATCTAATATTTTGTAGTCTAACCCCTTGTGTTGGTGCTGGAAGTTTTCTTCCCGATGCTTGGGCCGATCAAGAAATGTTAAATCTGAGGCCTCAATCAGTTTTGCTTTTGCAAAAGCTTGTGACAAGGAAGTAGGATCAAGTGCCTTAACCAAATTCTTGATTTTAGGCTTTAATCCACTGATGAAGCTCGAGACATAGAAGGACTCAGGGGCTCAAGGTGCAATTGTAATCATACTGGCTCGGAGATTTTCAAATTTTGTCATGTAATCCTTCACGGTAGTGACTTAAGTTAGCTTGTTGAAGCTTTCCACGACATCACCCACTTCTTCATCACCATAGCGCTCACATAACTCGGTCATAAACTCGTCCCAAGTAAGAGTGGGATTGCTCCTCAATAAACTATATAACCAAACTTCATGATCCCCTTGAAGATAAATTGTTGCCAAATCCACCTTTTGATCATTGGGGATGGAATAAAAATGGAAATAGCGCTCACATCTTCTTATCCAAGAGTGAGGTTGATTTCCATCAAAATTTTTAAGTTGAACTCGAGGTTGTTGAAAGCCATTGCTTCTATTACCATAAGAGACTTCATCGCTTCGGTTAATAACAAATTCAGATGCATTTTGCCCCACGTTATACTGCTGAACCATATCTGATGTTTGCACAATGTGTCTGGCACTCAATCGAACAGGTTGTGAGCAAGTTGGATCATGAGGAGGATAAGGTGTCCTGCATTCTCTCGTTCGGTTCTGGTCTGTACAGAAGGACCAGGTGGTCATCCTGGAGGATCTGCAAGGAGAGCTTCCTGTCCAAGTGTTAAACCGTGCTGACCAGTAGTACCTCGAACATTAGAAACCAGATTATGAGGTCTGTTATTGTTTGGTTGAAGCTGAACTTGAGGACAAACTCTTGAACTCTCTGTAGCATGTATCCCCTGAGGATTAAGCTCAACACCATTACGCCTTAGCTGACTCCCGGGCAGAAGAAGAGTAGGACCTATTGTGCAATTGTGTTTACTCAATTGGTGTCGCATCTCAGCAAGCTTTTCTTCCAAAGTGTGTGATTGATGATTCAGCCGATCTATGATTCTATCCTCCATTACTTGAGCTAACTGATTGGCATGTGCAGTTAACTTTTCTTCAATCTTAGCCTCTGCATTTTGCTTGCGTATCTGGTCTTGCAACAAAGCAAAACGGTTATCCATACGATCCTCATTACCTTGCAATTGTTGAATCACTCGAGCATCAATCCTTCCATCAATTTCCTGAATTTGATATTGCACATTATCACTAATCTTTTCTTCCAAATCTTACAATTGTGGTGACACAAGATTCTCATTACCTTGATCATTTCCTCCTTGTTTATTAACTTGATCTTGCAAACGCTCAAGTTTTTTCTCAATTTGTTGCAGCCGATCTTCTTTTCTTTCATCCTTTTCCACCAACAATCTCAAAATCTGTTGAATGCTTTTTGTTTGGCTTCTGCTTTCAACATTATGCTGCTTAAGTTCAGCATTGTGCTGCTTAAGTTCAGTGAATTGTTGATCAAACTTAGCTTCCATGTGCTCTATTTGATCATGAAGCTCTTAATACTTATCAATGGAAGCATCCGCACTCAATCCGGCACCACCAGCACCAGACCTGGTTCGAACACCTTCAGTCATGCTTCTCGCTGAATCTTCACAATCGGATCTGCTTGATACTGCTTGGTTCACTGATGTGCTGATTTTTTTGGTAAAATCCGAATATGATCAATCAATTTCTGAACTTCCAGATCAAATTTGTGAAGCAAAAACTGAATTTTGATCGGCTTGAACTGAATTTTGATCGGCTTGAACTGAATTGATCAAAATCAATTTGTCTTCTCACTGAAGTTTGAAATAACCAGAAAACAGCACTGAATTTGAGTCTGTGGAATTTTTTTTTTTTTTTAATTTTCCTTTGATTACGCACTCGATTGGAAACCAAACGAGGCTCTGATACCAATTGTTGCGGTCGGGATTGAACCACAAGCGTAAATTAAGTAGAATTTGGATAGGTTGAGAATTTGAGATAAGAAAGAAGGGAATTTAGATGAGAAATAGAGAATTAGACTTAAGATGAGATAAGAAGGGAAGGGGATGAGAAAATAGAGAGAGTTAGATGAGAGAGAGAATTGATCTCAATTGAGACTAATGTTTGTAATTTCATTCATTGAATGATCTGAACAATACAACCCTTACTTATTTATAAGCTAGCTTAAGTAAGAATTACAATGTATCAAGACTTAATTGGCTAACCAACTCAAGCTAGGAAACAACTAGAAGTTTCTAGAATACTACTAACTAATATTTGAATTATTGGTTCCAAAAGCAAGGGAGATAACAGCAGTAACGACCCAGCAGTAGCAGCACATGGACAGCAGCAGGAGCAATATGCAGAACACAGCAGTAGCATTTTAACAGATTTAACAGATTTTTAATTCCCTAGCTGATTTTCCCGCCAAGTGCCAATTTAAACTCAAGCCTCGGATTCTCGATTTGTAACATACTTTTTCTAAGTTCTAGAGTCTCTTTGAGGATTTCTTCCCTCACAACATGTTCTCATCATATGACAAATACATGTTATTTTTCATCGAAATTCGATCTTCTGATCTTGGAAAAACCATTTCATCTTAATATATTTTAGTTCATGTTATCATAATGCATCATCATCTCATCAATATCAATGAAAGATTATCAAAATCACTTTTTCATACTCATCCACATTTACATTTATGATCTTCAATTTATCCACAATTTACCCACAATTGAATACCAAAGAGGGCACCAACACGCCGTCATCGGATCCCATTAGAACTTCGAAGTTAAGCGTGCTTGGGCGAGAGTAGTACCAGGATGGGTGATCTCCTGGGAAGTCCTCACCTTCAGGTTGGGGGCACTGGGAAACAGCCTCGCTTCAGGTTAACACTATGAAGGGGGAAGGCTGCGTACATCCCCCCTAGACCCTACGTAGGCGGGAGCCCTTGAGGCACTGGGTATGTTCCTTTAATTTACCCACAATTGAATCATATGAATCTCATACCATTTATAAGCATCAAACCTTTCGAGTAACATATGAATCATCATAATTCAGTGTTCATATACTCTTAAAAATTGCCATTTTAAGGACGAATAGCATCATAACATATGAATATAAAATAACACAAAAGTCTTATTTTCTATGCAATAATCATACTTATATTGTACTCAATTTGGATGTCTTAATATAAGTGATTAAGGATCAACATATAAAAAATAATTATATAATATTTACCATTCATGATCAACTAATTTTAATTCTATTCAAATTCACACTAATTTCGATTTTACCAAGCAAATAAAAAGCATTCATGTTCATAAATTAAAATCACAAAACTTCATGATTGCAACATTCATATATGCATTAATTGCACAACCGCATTAATATCCATGCTCATGCATAAATTATACCTCATATACATGAACATGCATGTATAAATACATTAATTGTCTGTGCATTAATTTCTCAATTTAATTATTCTTTATAGTACAGATTCTTAAGGGAATGAATTTACGATGTATACATAATACTTAAATTATACTCTAATCACATTCACCAATCATGTATACTATATTTTGTTTCAACCGTTGTGATTCAATGAGAATTAAAATTACGGTTCTTCATTTTTACCAATTTAAAACAAGCATGTGTCCATAATTTATTTATGTATTATTAGTTCTGGCATCATTTCGGCGTTTGGTTCAACTACCACCCAAAAGATTTCCCTTTTTGCATTGCCTCAATGTCTGGTTTAAACAACCATCCAAAACTTGGAATTTCTTACGTGGACAAGTATCATTGATTACAAGAATGAATACAACACATATCTTCCATGCCATGAAGTAACTATTTTCTCATTATGATATACATCAATTAATTCAAATTCATACTTAATTCAAAGTACTTTCTTATAATTCATAGTACAAAATTATTATTATCAAAGGAACCATTTCACAATTAAACATTAATTTAATTGCCAAAAAGACGCATGTAAAATGGTAGCACAAGTAGCATCATGATACAGTTAATCTACTATTATTTCCCGGGTTCGAATCCCATATGCGTACACATGGGAGCGATTCTATGGTGCAGAATAGCACATTTTCTGTAGGTGCAGAATTTGTGTGTTGACACACAGAATTATATACTCATATCACCAAATTATATACTCATATCACTAAATTATGTACTCAAAATCACAGACATGTGTGTCAACACATAGGTATCGTATGTCGACACATAGGTATTGTGTGTCGAAACACAACATATACTCAGAATCACCTTCCATGTACTCATATCACTAAATATGTACTCAAAATTATGGTTTTCTGTAGGTGCAGAAAATGTGCTTTTTTGCACCATAGAATTTCTGGTACACAAGGCCATAAAAAAGCAGTTTCATAACAAGCAAAACTATACAACCAATCATTTTTTTTATTTTTAAATTATTTGCAGTACGGTTATGAGACATCTATTTTTATTCTTTTTCCTTTTATTTAATCCTATGCCCATATATAAATGTCTTTGTATAATTAAACATAAAAGGGATATGCATCAATGGCTAAGAGCAGTATCCTTTCTTCCTTGAAGGACGACGGTTCGAATTTTATAACCGCAAATTATATTTGTTTTTGTTATTTTAGTTTATCCGTCATAATATACCAGCGCAACGGCTTTGGTATACTGACATGGTGAATTACATAATTTGTTTTCTTCATTTAATGATGCACGACTGGACTTGTAGACTAGTGGTAACTACCTATACAAATTCATACTTCTGGACACGCCGGTTCGAAACTTGGGCAAAACAACATCCCAACTTGTTGCATCAATTTATTCCATTGCAATTTCTAATGATAATTAATATAAACCGCAAAATTGTAATTTAATTTTTTTTTAATTTAATTGCATTGTCATAATGCACTCTTACTTCATATCATTATCCTACTTCAGATCAAATTGCTTCTGCTTTTCAATCACTCATGTATACTCAATAATATGCCAAAAAAAATGCATCAACATAAATACTCATAGATCATAAGAACTTCATGATTTTCACATAAATTTGAATTAGAAAACATATTTTGATCCACATCGATTTATATAACAAAAGGATCCAAAAAGACATCTCAATTCTATGTTAATCCCTTTCTTCAATCTCACAAAGCTTGCAATCAAATCACGCTAAGAGAAGAATCCATTTTCATAAATGAAAATAAGTTTTAAGATTGTTAGGGAAATATTAAAACAAATATCAAAATCAGTCATCGACTTTAAGGTATGTAACAAACCATTTTTTTTAAGACTTGTTTCATGGATACCAAAATAGTCTGAGGGATATAATGAAACCCAAAAACAAGGTGAGAGTAGGAACATACAGATGATGGATAACCATGACTTAAAGAATGAGAGTGTTGTTTACACCCTAAATTTGAGGGGATTCAAACGACACTATTTTGAGTAAAGTGCTACGTGCTTAACAATGAGGCCTCCCCCGAGGAGAATTAAGCCTGTAGGGGCTGAAGCAATAGCGTCTCGAGCCTAGCATCCTGAAGAGATGATCACCCTAATAAGGGTATTAACCATTCGGGGATTCGAGATGGTTGAAGGGTAAAAAGAGCTCGAGTACAAGGGACTGTCAAGGAGGCTGCAAGACAGGTCGTTTCCAGGCTTGATAAGGTTACTTAGACCACAATCTCAAATACTTGGGCACTAAGTTTAATACAAGAGGACGTGGCGCTTCTAGAAGGGACTTCCGCTAAGATTACGGATGTGGGCAACAAGGAATTCCCTCCAATATTGAATTAAGGACACGTTCATTGATATTTTGTGAGTTCTAGAGGAAGCTTAGTGGCCTGATGTGCGAAGAGTTGCCACAGAATTAGGAGCATCAGTTATTTTTCGTTTTATATAAATAAAGGACTCTGCGTCAGTCATAACAACAACACAATACAAAACTTCATCAAGTTTTCTTTATGGCACATTTGTGCTCTTTTCTTTGGAGCATCATAACTTAGTATAGCTTAGCTTAGCATAGAACTTGCTGTACTTGCTTCATTAGTAATACAGTTTTCTCGGGCTTTAGGTGTGAACTTTCAGTTTTAATCTGTTCCCAGGTTTTGATGAGTTGAGAATTGAGGCTTTAGTTTAAGGCTTTGACGGCCAAGGGTTGACCTTGATCGCATTGGTCTTAACACTACTATCGCTGCTTGATAAGTCAAATGAACTTAGGTTCGTGCCGTTGTTTAGGGCTTTGACGGCCATGGCTTGACCTTGATTGCGTTGGTCCTATTCCAGTGACCTGAATATAGTTTGCTCCACCTTAATCTTGTCAAACCTTAACTGATTTGAGGTATTACAAGCTAAGGATACCAGGCTTAAAAACCTGATTAACTTAGGCTTGTAAGTGGACTGCTAAGCTCTTTGGTTTGTCTCCACCTCGGTTCTTGACTTTTAAGTGTACGAAGAAAGGTGGTCGTGGGCGCAGCTCCGTCACTGTAACTGCCACTTGAGTAGGGTCCATATCCTTTTATTTTTTTGGCAAGCTATATATATATATATATATATATATATATATATATATATATATATATCTGTATATTCACAAGAATACTTAACAAAAATCTTCTTAATTGAATCATAAGCCGAACTCACGGCATTACCGAAGTCAGATACACCAACATACTACAACCGTTTCTTTGAGAACGATGGGTGGTTGAAGTCAAAGATGTGTGGTTCATATTTAGACTCACTCCCTAGTCATGTTGAGTCCCTTTTGCACGTTTGTTTTTGTTTTTAAATTTACGGCAACAACATCACACTTAACTACAAACAAAATAAAGCAAACATGCCTTTTGGCAGCCATAGTGGGAGGCTTAAAATGAGACTTCATCGTCTTTAGACCATCGTGGATTACCAGAATGTAGTTTCAGACCATTCCCCAATGGTCAAAACTAGGCGGTTTCAGTGCTCTCAAGCATGAGGAGCCAGAGGGTTTATCCCTGATTGGATCCCCGCTTGAGTATCCTCTTGAACAAAGCCCTATAATACGAAGGGATGAATCGAGTCATAGGCATGGCAGTGAGAGCGGTGGTGATGATGACATCCCGGAGGATGAACCTATAGGGATAGGTGGCCATTCTCATAAGAGTTTCATGGCTATGCTTCAACACCATTTAGAAATCGTGGACAAAAGAGTCCAACAAATAATGAGAGAAGCCTTTGAGAGATAACGTGCTGAAACAGAGCATAATTTGGCGACCCAGCGTGAAAACGCCATCGCCATTAGAGATGTGATAAATAACGTTGGAACCTCAATGCATGATAGGCTTCACAAGAAGACTGACAGAATCTTAGTTGAAATGAACTCTACATTGTCTTCTACTGCTATCCTTATTGTTAAAGACATGGCAAGACACAGAGTAGTTGAGGTCAAGCCCATCTTTGTTAGATAGGCTGAGGCTCATAATGGCTTGGTTCAAGCTGTTAGAGAGGATATCAGGCAACTTAGGCCTACACCTCTTCCGTTAGCACCAACCGGATACCCTCGTGGGGCGCCTTGGAGCTCATGATTACCAGTGACCTAGGTCAACTATAATGTCCTAAGAGGACTAAAAACCCAGTTTTGGCTAACCTAGGTGTTACGCACTTGGAATCTAGCCCTCGGAACAATGTGCCAACAGGGGTTGTTGACCCTTTGAATATGAGTTTTTCTTTGGCCTTGAGGGATCTCACTGCTAATGTGCCAGTGTTTCCTGTCTCGAGATAGGGGCAGAATCATTCATACCCTCCTCAGGTAGGTGACATAATCTCGAGGCCCACTCAAAGCCTTGAAGAAGGAATGCAAGGATAGGTGCCCACCCCTTGGAACCAACCTCTCACTCCAAGACCTTTCTGTACATATCACACTGGGGGGCAAGTTAACCACTCACTTCCTCCAGACCATAACTTGGGGACTGATCAAGCAAGGATGAACCAACAGCTTGCTAATATTGGTGTGCTCCCAGGCATGCCGTATAACCCAGGTTCTGTTGGGACATACTTCATGGCCAACCAAGTGTTTGGCCATGTTGACTAATGGGGTCAGCCCAAGTTTGGGGGACAACAACTGTTCCCACACTCGATTATGATGGGTGCTTAGGGGTATCCTGCAGATCGCCCTTAAGATCCTCACCTACAAGGGGGGCAATGGCAGGTGCATAACCATATGCCTAACCTACCTCTCTAGGACCAATTGGTTGTCCTTATTAAGCAGAGATATGGGCCAGGCCTCAGAAGGGTCAATGGACCCTTGTATAGTAAACCTTACCCTGACTACATTGATGGGGACTACCCACTTCCTCCAGGATGTAAAATCCCTGAGTTTACCCTCTTCTTAGGGGAAGAGGTTGTGTATGCCCTTGAGCACTTGGCAAGATTCAATTGCCAGTGTAGAGAAGCCGTTGATTATTAGTTCCTCAAGCTTAGGCTATTCCCTTGTTTCCTAACTGGGACTGCTTTTTTGTGGTACATTGGCCGACCTCCTATCTCCATTTATTGCAGGGATGTCAAAGTTAGGAAGTCTCATCAATCCCAAGACTTGAGAAAGCACTCATTTGATTTCTCAGGAGCCGATGTAA
This sequence comes from Simmondsia chinensis, assembly GCA_018398585.1. NCBI lineage: Eukaryota > Viridiplantae > Streptophyta > Magnoliopsida > Caryophyllales > Simmondsiaceae > Simmondsia > Simmondsia chinensis. Next base: position 13,041,778 of record JAGTTD010000017.1, on the reverse strand, counting down.
TATTTGATTGGCTTGAGAAAAATAATAAACTCAAGATTAGGGGTAAACATAGAAAACTTGACCCAAATTCTAATAGAGGGAAGTTGTCCTGTAAATGGCACGATTCGTTGACCCATTCAACCAAGAACTGCTTCATCTTCAAGAACGGGATTCAGGATGCCACAGAAGTAAGGGAAATAATCTTCCAAGGAGAAGGACAGATGGCTGTGGACAAAGACCCCTTCCCTAGTCCTATCCAAGTTAACATAATCGAGGTAGAAAAGCCTCGTGATTCCAATAACAGCCCAACTAATGATAACTTCTTATGTAGGATGGATATGGACAAAGAAAGGTTGGTCATGGCTAATGCTTTGTTTGAAAGATTGTTGGAATCTGGAACACTTAGGCTTCCCAGAATTGCGTTGAGATTGGTAGAGGATTACTGCAAGTGGCACATTACGGTGAACATTCAACAAACAATTGTGTTATATTCAGAAGGTTCTTAAAGAAGCAATGAGAGAAAGGTATTATTCTTCTCTCTGAGGAAGAAGAATTAGCCGTGGGTACTCTCGCTAATGACTACTAGTAGACAGTCTTCGCTTCCAAGAAATAGGCGTCAAGGAAGCTCTTGCTCCTCATGCATGACCTCTATGAAGGTTATGGACCTAAGTTAGTGTCAAAAACGAAGAATTTAACAAGACCTCCTCGTGGTCTTACTTAAAAGACCCAGATCATCATGGGATGTCCAAAGGAAAAATTGAATTACCACCTACTAGATGTGGACACTAGTTAGGCATTATGACAGTTAGGACACCAACCTTCTGGGGTTCGATTTGGTAATGTTTGGAGAAGAAATCACCTTGGACAAAGGGAGGTTAGTCACTCTAGCCTTACCAGAACTCAAAAGAGGAGGCAGCTGCGAAAGAAGGTAGCTCAATGGGAGTCTACTGGATACTTGCTTAACTAGGCTCTCTACAGAGAAAGCCAGAGTCCATAAGGGAAAGTAAACTATGAATAAGAATCTTGAGGATCTAACAACTGAGTCCAGGCCTTTTACTACTATTGTTGAAGGGCATACACAGAAGAAACTCGAGAGATGGGCTAGCCTCTCATCCTCTGAAGGACAAGAGTCTTGGTGGGACCAGCTTGCGAAGAATTCCCTAGCTCAGGGTGCAGCTGAAGACGAGGAGGAGTACTCCCTTCTTAGCATCAACTTAGTGGAACCTCTAGGCCATGTTAATCGAACATGGTATGATATAGAGAAGGATTTCCACGAGGAGGACTTCCCCCAACCATTGGAGCAGTCTCAAACCCAGCAGGATATGCCAACAAATGGCATCCTCAACACCAAGATCAGAACACACACATGGTTGTCAACCAGGAAAAGGGAATAAACAAAGGGATCCAGCTACAATTAGGGATGCTCCCAAAAAAAGTTGATGTTAGAACTACATTGCTCCTTCCTTTAGAGTTCATGGCAACTGACACTCAAGAAGGCCTTAAGGGTGACATTATAGCATCAGACGAGGATCCTCAAGTTGCCTTGTCTTAATACCCTACTATTAAAATCGCTTGATGAATCACCTGACATAATGAAGATGATGTTTGATGGACTTAATGCCGCCAATAAACAAATCAACTCCCTATACATCAAGGCCAAATTTGATGACATTTTGGTGAATAGGGTCTTGGTGGACAATGGCGCGACCATCAATGTTCTACCTACACATATGTTGGGGGTCATTGGTAAATATTGAGATGATCTAATTACTTTTGCAATCTGTGGCTTTTCTGGAGCTACTACTAAATCTGAAGGGGACATCCTGATTGACTTAACAGTTGGTAGCAAAGCAAGCTAACAGCTTTCTTTGAAGTGGATATACTACCTCGAGCTATAATACTTTGCTTGGGAGAGATTGGCTACATGCAAATTATTGAATCCCTTTTTCACTTCACTAGTTGTTAATCTTCTGGAACCATGATAAGTATGAGGTTGGTATAGCAGATAACAGGCCATTCATGGCTTGCTCTAAATATGTGGAGGAAAAATTCTGTGAAGATGACATTGGACCACTTGATGTTAAAAGAACCACTCCAAAATCTGCCTAATGATAGGACACAATTGCCATCCTTGACAGCCCACTAACTGACTAAGTTTGGCCAATTTGATGTAGATTCTAAAGAATCTGATTTTCAGGGATGCGAGAGGGCCCTTCTTGGAGAAGAAGATTTCCAACACACTCTATAATGCTAATGCGGAGGGGCCAAGACCTCCCGTTAATGGCCCAAGAGGCCATTTCCTCAGCACTAGCAATGCTCGTGGCCTAGCATGCTGAGGATCAGCTTCGGGCCGAGCAGCCTTTTAATGTTTCCGAGGTCCATACTGCAAAAAAAAAAAAAAGCTGGCACTCTCTGACTTAAGAGCAGCACCAGCCAAAATGGAGCATTTGAGGGCTAAAGTCCAAGATCCTCTCCTTGAGATTAATTTGGGCTTTACAGAAGATCCAAGACCTACCTAACTGAGTGCTCTGCTTTCTTAAGTGTAGAGATAGCAGTACCAGACTTTGCTTCATGAATTCAAGGGCTATTTTGCTTGGGATCTTATGAGATGCCTGGCCGGGACAGAAAGGTGGTTGGGCATAGGCTTCATATAGAGCCAAGTTCGATTCCCATCATTCAGGCGCATAAAACAATGTCCCTAAACGTTATTAATTTCGTCAAGGAAGAGATCGAAAGGCTCTTAAAGGCCAAGTTTATCAAGGCTGCCAGAAACATTGAATGGCTAGAAAATATTGGTCATGTCATTAAAAAGATTGGAAAAATTAGGGTCCGTATTAAATTCCGGGATCTGAATGCAGCCACCCCGAAGGACGAATAACTAATGCCTATTACTGATGTGCTCATTGACTCAGCTTTGAGGCACGAAGTGTCGGAAAAACATATGAATTTTGTTGAAAAATAAACACTGATGCTGACTATTGGGTTCACAGTTCTAAACTATGGTCACAACAATAGGCACCTATTAGAGCACTTAGAGTGGGAGACTCTTCTCTCTACCTAAGCCCCCAGTCAGAGAGTCACGCTTCGTGACACCTCACGTGTGAGAGTTCCCGGGAATAGATTTATCTTTATAACCCGTTTGCCCTAATATCGGTTGTTGAGATGAATTTAAAAAATTCTCCCTAAAGTTTACGCAGCAGAACGGGTTTAGAATTCATAACTCTAAACCTAGGGTCGATTTAAAATTCATAATTTTAAATCTACTGACTTAAATTTATAATTTAAATCAACAGGTCTAAATTCTTAATTTAGATCTACAAGCCTTTTACTCTAATACATTCATAACAATACATAAACTTAAACAGGTATAATAACGAATGCCGCAAATAAATAGAAAAGTGAAAAAGAATAAAGAAAGAAGAACATACCTGGAATTGCTTCAAAATAAGAAAACCAGAAAATCATGACCCCGCGATCTTCTCCGCAATAACCTCGAACTGCCGGAGGGTGGGCCCCAAAAAATATTAAACTGAGGAAAGAAAAAATTTCAACAGAAATTTTTCTCTCCAATTAGATCTCCGAAACAATTTCAGAAACTGTAAATAAATATTTCGACTCCAATGCCAAACCTCGAAATAAGCCCCTTTATTTATAAGAATATACCGAAAAAAAATCTAATTTTAATTGAAAAAGGATTCCCAGTTTAAATCAAAACGCGTCGTTTTATTTAAAAAACGAATTAAACGCTGCGTTTCATCCCCAGGTCAAACACTGCCGTGGTCCACCAGGGTGGGTGACACGTGTCATCGCGTGATTCATCCTCCCGTGAGGACGCGGATAGCCCAAGTGGGTGTCCGAGCACCCGACACGTGTCTCGTGCTGGTTCGTTGGACCTGATATATGCGGATCACGGGCTGTTTGAGATTTTTGGCTTTTTTTTTTTTTTTTTTTTGCTTTGTTTCCCACATGTAAAATTCATCTTATGAATTTTTATTTTTCAAAATTATTTTATTTTATAATTTTCAACTTTTATTCATCTCATGAATAATGTTTGGCAAAATTAATTTTACCCATCTTATGGATAAATGATTCATCTCATGAATTCTTTAATATTTTTTCAATAGCAATAAATACAGAGGCTTGCGCAGGGCCCTCGGGGACAATTTAAATCTAGCTCCAATTGGGTTAAATTAAACCATCTCGTGATATAATTTAATTACCATTTAATGAGACTTAATTCCACTAAATAAATCTCAATGCACTCCAGACTTAAATTATTTATTCGATATCTCCCTAGTAGACTGTATTGATGACAACAACCCCTCCACTAGATGTCCATGACAAAGGATAAATATAACCACTACCATTATCCTTCTCACAGCTTCTCCATTAGTTACCAACTCGCCCTTCACTAAATAATTCATTTATACTTGAACACATTCACAGTATAAATTCCAAATGTCAAACACTTGGAATACTTTGGCCAAAGTTTCTAAACTATTCATATATTTGCGAATCAACTAAGGGGACATCTGTATCTTATAAGAGACTGTAGATTCCCTATTGAATACCTGATCCTTGTCACACTTCACGCCGCCACCCAGTGTACGTGGGATTTCAGTCATTCATTTAGACCTTACTTATAGTACACCAAAGTAACTAACGCTCCATGTAAAAGTCCATAATACCCTCAGGATTTAGAGTCGTCGTTCAAACAGTACAACGTGACTCACTCATCTCCGATAGTAGTCTAGAAATAAGTAACCCAATGGTCCAACTATGTGTGTCAATCTTATTAAACGCACTAACCTAACACTTTTGGATCTCCATCCACATGACCAAGATAAGTCATCTAAGGTGTCACGTTATAGTCTTAACATACAAGTGGTTCAAACTTGTCTTCGACTACGAATCTTTCAAACAACAATCCATGCCATTTGTTCCAAGTCTATCTGTGGCTTAGTCTCATAAACCACTTAGAACAAACATGTAAATTGCAGTCTGAGGACTACACCCATCTCATGGATGTCTCCCAAAAGAAAATCACATGCAGTATAAATGCTCACATACACAAATTTAACTAGGAAACGATTGGAACTTCAATTTTATTTATTAATTAAAATAATATATCCAGAATAAATCTGGATTTCAGGACATTGTTCCTAACATGAAGTCTTGTCCTTCATGGATGGCTATTGTGGATACTAGCAAGTTATGATTGCTTTAGAGGATACCCATAAGATGGCATTCAGGTGTCCTAGGTTAATAGGGACGTTTGAGTGGGTGGCTATGCCATTTGGTTTGAAGAACGCTGGCACCACCTATCAAAGAGCCATGAACATGATCTTTCATGATCTCATTGGCAAGTCTATATAGATGACATCGTGGTGAAATCAAAATCCCAAGTTAAACACTTGGAAGACTTGAGGGGCACGTTCCTTAGAATGAGGACCATAACCTCAAGATGAATCCATTAAAGTGTACTTTTGGCATGCATGCTGGAAACGTTCTGGGTTTTCTGGTGCACCAAAGGGACATCGAGGTGGATATTAATAAGACTAAGGCCGTCTAATAGGCCAAACCACCTTCAAATAAAAAGGAGCTTTAACGCTTCATAGGATAGGTTAATTTTCTAAGATGTTTTATCTCAAATGTCACAGGAAAACCAAAAGTCTTCTCTCCATTATTGAGGCTCAAAGCTGAGAAAGGCTTCAAGTGGGAGGAGCCACATCAAGCAACCTTCTAGTCCATCAAGGATTACTTGATCAGGCTCCCAGTTCTTATTCCACCAAAGCAGAGCAAACCTTTGAAGATCTATGTCTCTACTTTTGAGGAATCTGTTGGTTGCTTGCTTGTACAAGACAATGAGCAAGGGTTTGAATAGACTGTGTTCTATCTTAGCTAATGCTTAAATAAATGTGAAATAAAATACACTTTGATTGGGAAATAGTGTCTATCATTATTCTATGCATTAGTAAAATTGAGACATTACTTCTTGGAATTTACTATATATGTAATTGCTTAGACGGATGTCCTTAAGTACATGTTAGATAGACCACTTATAAGAGGAAGGTTGAACAAGTGCAATATGACTCTACTTTTGTTTGAGATGGTTTTTTTTTATCACAAAAGTCAATAAAGGGACAAGCCTTAGTTGACTTTTTACCTGACCACCCAAACGTAATACTGGCTTGGACTACAAGCTAGACCAACTCTTGGTAGTCGAAATGGTCCCTTGGAAGTTATTCTTCAATGGATCAAGGACTAGTTCAAGTGTTGGAGTTGGAGTTGTGATAGAATCTCTTGCTGAGATCATCACCAAATTGGCCGTTACTTTGGTTGGCAAATGTTCCAACAACATGGCAAAGTATGAGGCATTGACAATAGGCCTACAAACTCTCTTAGAAATGCAAGTCCTCAACATTATCATTAAGGGGGATTTGCAGCTGGTAATTTGGCAAGTAAAAGGGAAATTCAATATTTGAGCGATATCTCAAATCGTTACTTATTAGTAGTGTAAAGGCCATTGAGTAAATTCGATGGTGTGCAATTTGAGCATATCCCTGGAGAACAAAAAAAAGGAGCCAATAACTTGGCCCAGTTAGCATTAGGGTATAAATTGCCTAAGATTTGGTGTGAAGAAACTATGGTCATTAATACCAAAGTCTTAGACCGTGACATTGAGTTCACTAAGTCTTTCTGTTCTGAGAGCAAAGTAATGTCAAGTGAATACTTGGAATGCTTTAAAACCCATCAAACTATCCCGAGTCAATATGAGGGCTAGATGAAGTCTCTAATGGATTACTTCAAGAATCCTCAAGACTACATTAAGGATAGAAAGATAAAGATAGGGCTCATAGATTCCATCTTGATGGTGAATCTGGCGACTTATATAAAAGGGACGCTGGTGGAGTACTTATCAAGTGCCTTAAGTTGGATGAAGCAAAGCTAGTGATGGTAGGAGCCCATGAGGGTATTTGTGAATCTCATCTAGTTGGAAACAAAATGCACTAGCTTATCAGATTTTATGGCTTTTGTTTGCCATCAATGATGGATGACCACATAAAGTATGCCAAGGGGTGTAGAGCATACCAAAGACATGGTCATGTGGCAAGAGTCCATGTGGCTAAAATGCATGCTATTGTCAAACTCTAGCCATTCAGAGGTTAGGCAATGGACATCAGTAAAGAAATTAACCCTCCTAGCATGCAGCACTCTTATATTCTTGTGGCCATAGATTATTTCACAAAGTAGGTGGCAGCTAAGCCATATAGAAGCATCAATCAACAAGATGTGATTGATTTTATCAAAGAATATATCCTATGTAGGTTTGGTATCCCAGAAACCATTACTGTGGACCAAACTAGAGTGTTCAATGAAGCTGATGTTAAGGAGTTTACCAAGAGTTTCAACATAGGAATCTTGAACTCATCCCCTTACTATGGTCAAGTTAATGGCCAGGCAGAGTTAACCAACAAGATTCTGAGGGCCAATATTGAAAAGATGATTGAAGATAACCTAAGGAAGTGGCATGAATTGCTACTGGATGCCCTTCGGGATTATAGAATGTTCAAACGAGATGCAACTGGGACAATTCCCTTCCATTTGACGTATGGCCATGATGACGTGCTTCTAATGGAAGTAATGATTCAGTCTATTAGACTAGCTCATCAAGGGAGGTTTTATGAACTTGAGTATGAGCAGGCTATGATGGACGAACTGACTAACTTAGACTAACTTAAGCTTGATGCTCTTCACAAGTTGAAAACATAATGTGGCCAAAGCCTACAACAAATGGGTCAAGCCTTAGGTCTTTTGACTTATGAGATATAGTCTGGAAAGTGGTTTTACTCTTTTGCCAGAAAGATCGTATCTTTGGAAAATGGTCCCGAAATTGGAAGGGCCCATTTAGAGTCATTGAGGTGTTTGGAGGTAATACTTATTAACTCCAAGATTTAGATGGAAGAACTCACCCGAGGGCTATGAATGGAAGGTTCCTAAAAAAATATGTGCCATCAATTTGGGATTCTAACAAGGAAGGTTGCGTTTGGTTCAGCTTTTTAACAGCTTAAAGCTGTGAAAAAGCTCTTTTTGACTATAGGGCTTGCGTTTGGTTGGCAGAAAAAAATCTTTTTATATCTTTTTCATAGCTAAAATAGAAAGATGAAAAAGCTATTTTATAACTAAGCAGAAAAAGATGCAAAGCTGGATCTTTTTCACAGCTTATTTAAGAGAAATGCTTTAAAAATATTATATTAACATTAAATCTTCACCATCATGTTCTACTTTTACTTCTTATCACCACTCCCACCGACCACCACACCTTTTATGGTCATGGGTTGCTACATTCACCACTTTCTACTACCATGACCAATTATTATCATGATTCTCTCTTACCTATTATAATTCAATAATTTACCTTATTAAGTAATCTTTGTGATTATATTATGTAATTTACTTTTTTAACTTGTATTAAAATGCTTTATTTTTTAAAAAAGATCTTTCTGCACTGCATAACCAAACACTTCACTGTAAAAAGATACAAATCTCAAATGGACAGATCTTATTTAAAAAGATAAGCTGAAAAAAGATAAGTTAAAATAAGCTGAACTAAATGCACCCAAAGCCTTTAAGTATAGATTCCCTGAATTATGAGCTCAGTTTTAGTATCAATGTGTTGAGGATCAACCCTATGATCCTTAAGTTAGAAAAATAGAAGAAAAGGAACCACTAATCTGAGATACGTGTTGAACAAAATGCGTACTTTTATTAACCTTGTGGAATAATACATGGCTTACATACAAAAAGTATTGCAGGTCAGTGACTTGTACAGTCAAAAATCCATTTAATAGAGTTCAGAAAGAGCTGAGTCCTAATCCTTCCTAAGGATTCCTATTGAAGGTAGCTAGGTGGTTGTACCATTCAACTCATGATCTAAGGAGAGAGCTTCTTCTAGAAGAGCTTGGCTACTCCTATGGGCCACCACAATGGCTTCCTCGAGCGTGCCAACCACAGTGCCTTGAGAGAAATGTTTTTGTCTCAGGGAAAGCAATTCTCCCCTAAGATGGCTCAATCTCTCCTCCAAGCAATGAATTTCATCCTCGAGGCCTCTAATCTCTTAAGCTTATTAACTCTGGGTCTTCTTGGCTGCCTCGAGTTCTTCAAATAGATGTTGCAGGCCACTAGGGTCAGCTGAGCACCCTAAGTCCCTTATGGCATTTTGGTAGCGCCACCTCTTTTGAAAAAGGGTTGGGATTTCATGGTTCACTTTCAAAAGCAGCTCTTCCAGAACCTCGAGTTCCTTGGCAATAATAGGAGCCACCTTTCGATCCTCCTTCAAGGTTCTTATTAGGGATATGGCCTCTTGAGAAGTGGCCTCTTCAGCTAGAGTCAAGACAGGGAGATGCGCAAATTCCCTTAACCTTAAGAGTTTAGGATACTTTTGGTCTAGTGGTTGAAAGGGAAATCTACCACTCGCTCCTAACTTCTTTGAAGGAGACGACATTCCCCCTAACCTTGGGGAAGGAATGGCTCTTGGAGGTGTGACTTATTAAAGGGTTGATGTCAAAAAGAGTTAGGATAAATCCTGACTTTTGAAAATAACCAAAGTTAGAAGAATTTTCTTTACCTTTGAAACCTTAGCTTGAGGAAAAATAAAAACTTTTGTTGGCATCTTTGCCATTGGAACTTCCACTAGCTGTTCAACCACAAGGACGTCTTCCTCAAGGAGAGCCTCTAGGAAACATTGCTTACATGTTAGACCCAAATATGGTTTGAAATGTCAAGAGTCGAAAAGCCAAGTTATAGAATCTTACCTTCAAAGATTTCCACGGTGGAAATTGAGCCTCTTAGGAAGAGGAATGGAGCTTGTACAAGACCCTGGCTCAAAGAGACTGGGAATGAAACCTCTTCAGAGAGATAGCTGACAATTGGCTCCATAGAAGAGGTAGCCGTGCCACCTCCTTCCTCAGTACTTGAGCTCAGTGATTTAGTACTTTGATTGAGCTCTAGTGCAACCTCTTGAGGTGGAGAATCCAGTATCTCCATGATAACTCGAGCTAGCTCTTCCAATGGCTGAAAAATGGGCAAAGTTACGAGCTGCTTTGATACAGATGGATGAGATACCAATCAAGAAAAGCTAATAACTCTTGTTTAGGGAGCCTGGCTCCTCTTTTTCTCACTAACTATGAGATAGGTACTTATTTGTCTTCTTCCTCTTCTACTGCTTGAATGGCTCCAATAGAAAGAGTTTAGGGAACCTCTTACTTTCTCTTCCTTAAGCCACCAATCCCAAGGGCTAGTGAACAGCTTCCTTGAGGGGATTCCTTTAGAAACATTTGAGTAAAGCTCCTAGTCCTAGCACTCCTAAGGGTTTCTAGGGCAGTTGCTGTAAAAAGTAAAAAATAAAGATCAATCTTTGTTCAAGCCATTAACATAAGATTGAAGCCCACTTCAGAGGTGGCTGTTTACCTAATCGTGTCTTTTAAGGGGTTGGCTTAATACTGATGGGCTGGCTTCCCCTCGAGCTGGGACCTACAAGCTCAGATAAAGTCATAAAATACAGCTTGGCACCTTTAGCCTCCAAGGAGAACCAATAGGCTTGAAACCAAGCTGCAAAATGTGGTGCGGCACATGAGGTGTACCTACAAACAACAAGATACCCATAAAGGGATTTCACTTCTTGGTTCAGCTCCGGAAGCTCTCTAAGCTCGACAAGTTGGATGGAGATTCTCTTAGCCCACCAAAGGTTCTTAGTCCTTAGATTGGGAAAAGGGATGTCATGGACCATACCAAATTGCCTGGAAAACAATCCAGGCCTATAAGTTTCTACACTAAGATGAGTTTAGTGATGGAATTATAGATCTTGAGGACATAGGATTTCCTGCTAGATCTGTGAATTGATGTCCGAAGAGACATAGTAATGAGGGTCTAGTTTTCTGAACTAGTGCGGACCAAGATTCCTGCCCCTGAAAGGACTCCATTGAGTCCCCATTCTACCTCGAGGAGACGTTAGCCTCTGAAGGAATTGGTCAAAGGACCATCCTGGTCGTAAGAGGACCTTAAGATCAACGAAGTACCCCCTAAAGTAGGAAACCCCCTCACCTGTGGGAGCGTAGGGGCCCCTGGAGTAGAGCTAAAAAAATAGGCTTAGGTCCATAATTAGACCAACCAAGAGGGTCCACCTTTGGATAACATATTTGTTAACTATGATGTCTCTAAGGCATCCATATACCTGGGCCAAGAATATTGGTCCCAAAGCCAATGGATTGGTACTAAAAACTAAGTTTACAGACATGGTCTTCAGAAACTTCAAGACTGAGTTAGAGGCGTTAGCGAAGAAAAGCTTGTTTAACCATAATAGGTAAAAGCATGCCTCTTCTTCTGTTGAGCCTTGACCAAAGTCATGAGCCCCTGCTACAAACATATTGACAAAGAACTCATAACCGCTGGGCAAATTAGTTATAGAGAAGGAAGAGGTGAAAGCTTAAGCCTCATTAGAAATAAAAGAGTCAAGAGGAAAATGCTTTCCTCCCGACGAAAAACTTGTTAAGGTGGCTAGTCCTCCAAGGTAACGCCAAGAAATCCCTTGGGGAGGAAAAAAGCATTATAACAAGTGTTCCAATAACAAGTGAGTGCTGCCACAATACGGTAGTCATACCTGAGAGCGATGGTGGAAAGCTTGATGGCTTCATAAATACGAAGATTCTTCCATTTCTCTTTGTGGGTCATCATTAAATTGTCCACCCACTTGGCTTACCGCTTTGTTAAGAAAGTTCATTCTTTAAAAGGCACCACTTCCTTTAAGATGTGTCTTCCTCCCTAAGAATAACCTACCAAATTGTGTGAAGCAGAGGAGATCCATCATTATCTGGAAAAAGTCCCTGAATACTTGGAACGTCATGGGATGGGTCAAAGATAGGCCTTAGGGCATAAGACGCAATGGAAGATGAAGGATCATTCTTTGATAACAAAGAAATATCCTCATCAATGGTGTAAAGATCGACTGAGCTCTGAAGAGCATCAAAGACTATCAAGATGTCTAATTGAAGCAAACGCGTCAATTACTCAATAGTGCTATCAATTTGAGCAATGGGGGCTGAGACAGCAAATGAAATTTGGGCCATTGTTAGATCAAAAGAAGCGAAGGATGGACAGCAAATTGGAGCAAGATTCAGAGATTCAAAGAGCGAAAGATAGAATTTTCAAGAGCGCTTGAAAGAGAGAACATAGCCCGTTAAACTTATAGATTTGCGGGAAGGAAGAGCAAATGACAAAATACTGATCTCTCGAGCTCCCTGTAGCCGTTGAGGGTCAAATTAGGACTTTTTACTCGTTGTAAATTTGAATTGACTCGCCCGGGGGGGGGGGGGGGGGGTGTGGGCATTTGTTTACACTCTAAATTCGAGGGGATTGGGACAACGCCATTTTGAGTAAAGTGCCACGTGCTGAACACGTGAGGCCTTCCTCGAGGAGAACTAAGCCTATAGGGGCTGAAGTAATAACGTCTCGAGCCTAGTATCCCGAAGAGATGATCATCCTAATAAGGGTATCAACTGCTCAAGGACTTGAGATGGTTGAAGGGTAAAAGGAGCTCGAGTTCAAGAGACTGCCAAGGAGGCTGCAAGACAGGTGGTTTCCACGCTACAAACGATTACTTAGAGAAAAATCCCAGATATTTGGGCACTAAACTTAATCCAAGAGGACGTGGGAATTCTAGAAGGGACTTTCGCTAAGACTACTAACGTGAGCACCAAGGAATTCCCCTCCAATACTGAATTAAGGACATATTTGTTTATATTTTGCCCTTACAAGATAAAGCTTAATGGCCTGACGTGGGAAGAGTTGTCGCAGAATTAGGAGAAACAATTATTTTTTGTTTTCTATAAATAAAGCACTCTACGTTAGTCCAAACAACAACACAATACAAAACTTCATCAAGTTTTCTTTACCACAAAGTTGTGCTCTTTTCTTAGGAGTAGCATAACTTAGCATAGCTTAGTTTAATGTAGAACTTGTTGTACTTGCTCCATCAATAATACAGTTTTCTCAGGCTTCATGTATGAACTTTTAGTTTTAATCTGTTCAAAATTTTGACGAGTTCAGAAAAAAGCTTTAGTTCAAGGCTTTGACGGCCAAGGCCTGACCTTAATTACGTTGGTCTGAACACTATTGTCACTGCATGATAAGTTTGGTGAACTTAGGTTCGCGCCATTGTTTAGGGCTTTGACAGCTAAGGCTTAACCTTAATTGTGTTGGTTCTAGTCTAGTTACATGAATATAGTTTACTCCACCCTAATCTTGTCAGACCTTAACTCATTCGAGTTATTATAAGTCAAGGGTGCTAGGCTTAAAAACTTGATTGACTCGGGCTTGTAAGTGGACTGTTAAGATTTTAGGTTTGTCTCCACCCCAATTCCTGACCTTTAAGTGTATGAAGAAAGGTGTCTGTGGGTCCATATCCTTTTATTTTTTGTCAACATATATATAACAATCCAAAAAAGACTTAACAAAAGTCTTTTTAATTGGAGCATAAGCTGAACTCACTGTATTACCAAGTCAAATACACCATCATACCACAACCTTTTCTTTGAGAACATTGAGTGTTTGAGGTCAAAGATGTGCGGTTCGTATTTAGACTCATTCCCTAGTCACGGTGAGTCCTTTTTGCACGTTTGGTTTTTTACCACATCACACTTAACTACAAATTAAATAAAGCAAATATATGTTTCTTAAGTTATGTTTTCATATATCAATATTGAGAACAGAGGAGGTATTTAGAGTTTTTGAAGTGTCTTTTGATGAATAGACACATTCTTTCATGAAGAGATACATCTCTTCATAAAGAGACACACCTCTTCGCCCAAAATATATCAAACCATCTTTTACTTGTTTCGAAAATACTCCAACAACACTCTCAATCTCTCTCTCTCATCCACAATTCTTCTAATTCTTTTCTCATCTCCAATTCTTTCTATCCTTTTTTTTTAATCTCGATTCTAGTTCTTTCCCCTGTCGCATAGGTTCGTGACAATTTTTCATTGATTTGAGGAACCAAAAGAATTTGGAGATTTACTGGTGATGAAGAACACCACTTTCTTAACTTACCAATCTTGAAGAATTACATATCTTATATATACAATGCAAAAGGGTATAACCACAAGGTTCTATCCTAATTAAAACTTATCTTGCGATTTATCAGAGATTATATCAAAACAGGATTCCATCAAGATCACTAAATCTAATTGTATAATCACAACATGATTGGATATGATATACAAGACCCATATATCTAAATACTCCCCCCCAAGTTGGGGCATAAACTTTAGAAATGACAAACTAGCACAATAAGGATTGGAACTGTCGCTTCCCTTATGCCTTCGTAAAAGTGTCAGCTAGCTATAACTAGTGACAATTTCTCTTGTCATAATCATCTCTCTAATGAAGTGAAAATCTATCTAAATTTGTTTCATCCTGTCATAAAAAGCCGGATTGGCTGCAGCATATAAAAGCTGCCTTGTTTTCAGAAAACAGCACCGAGCCTTTGTCTTGCCTCACACCAAGAGATGAAGAAGTGCTCATAGCCATATGATTTCGTTTGTTGCCATAGCCATGGCCTTATGTTCTGCGTTTGCTGAAGACCATGAAACACACATTTCTTTTAAATCCTCCAGTAGATAAGAGAAAAATCAAAAAATATGAAGTACCATGTTATCGAGCGCCTTGTTATAGGACAATTAGCCTAGTCCAAATTACACTATCCTTGAACCTGTAAGTCAGAAGATCATGAAAGAAGGCTACCTTGACATGATGAGAATTTTGGATAGCGCAAAACACGTGCAGCTGCCTCCCAATACCTCTGCCTAGGGTCATACATGAATTGGCCGAGGCCGTGCACTTAATAAGTGATGTCGGGTCATGTAATGGTCAAATAGATAAAGTAAACCTACCAAGTGTTTGTATTAACCTACATCTTCTACGGGTGTTCTTGAATTGTGACTAAGGTGGTGGAGTTGCTCAATCGGAAATTTTCCGGCTTTTCTCCCAACATACTTGTCCTATTTAAGATGTTAAAGGTGTACTTTCTTTGACATAAAAATAGTCTGAATGGCGAGTAGGCTAATTATAAACGAAGAAATTATTTCTGCATGCCCAGGTCCTTAATATGGAAAAAAAAAATGGTCAAAATACTTCTTGAAGGTGGCATAAGCATCAATATCAATTTCTGCGCCCCTCTCAATTTATCAAACCAATTGCATGACGCTTACTTAAGTCCATATATGTAATTTCGAAGATGACATATTTTTCTTGGCTTATTTACGTGGAAATATAGTGGCAGTGACATGTAAGATCATCATGGAGGAAACCATTATTGACATTCATCTGATGTTTCTCCCATCCTTTAGCAACCACAATAGGCAAAAACGATTGTCACGAGACTTGTTGTGAAAAACGATGATCCATTTTAGTGTATCCTCTTCCATGGCCTCTCTCTCCAGTGTGGATCTTCACAGTTGTTAGAAGCTCCATGGCTAATTACTCAAGGTAAAGGGCAGTTAGAAACCCTAGTAGTGCACAGAAAAACGATTATATAAGACTTATTTTGTGATAGGATAGGGTTTACTTAAAGACACTTGTTGAGGTGGTGACTAAGAAGGGGTTCCTGTAATGTGGCATATATAGTCTTCAGGATACAAGGGAGCTCGTCTACTTCTTTGTTCCCTCCTTGTTCATGGCCTATGGGTTCTGCATATAAGCTTCGTTAGGTTTTTGATTATCCACTTGTTTAGCAACGCCCAATTGCTAAAACTACATTCCGCTCACTTTGTGATGGGTCATAGTTATGGTCCGATCATCCTATGGTATACATCTCTGTTGGGAAAAGATATAAATTTTGTTAAAAATTAAACTCTGATACTGACTATTGGGTTCACAGTTCTAAACTATGGTCACAACAATAGGCACCTATTAGAGCACTTAGAGAAGGAGACTCTTCTATACTAACTAAGCCCCCGGTCAAAGAGTCACACTTCGTGACACCTCACGTGCGAGAGTTCCTGGGAATAGGTTTACATCTATAAACCCTTTGCCCTAATACTAGTTGTTTGGACGAATTATAAAAATTCTCCCTAGTTTTATAAAGTTAACGTAGCGGAACAGGTTTAGAATTCATAACTCTAAACCTAAGGTCAATTTAAAATTTTTAATTTTAAATCTACTTACTTAAATTCATAATTTAAATCAACAGAACTAAATTCTTTAATTTAGATCTATAGACCTTTTACTCTAATACGTTCATAACAATACATAAACTTAAACAGGCATAACAACGAATACTATAAATAAATAGAAAAGCAAAAATAATAAGGAAAGAATAACATACCTGGAATTGCTCGAATAATGAAGAATACCAAAAAATTGAGACCCCGCGATCTTCTATGCAATGACCTCAAACTGCTCAGAGTGTGGGCTCCAAAAAATATTAAATTGAGGAAAGAAAAATTTCACGAAAATTTTCTCTCCAATTAAGTCTTCGAAACAATTTCAAGAAACCCAAAATAATTTGTTTGATTGAATGCCAAACCTTTCGAATAGGTACCTCTATTTATAGTAGCATACCGGAGCGAAAAAATCTAATTTTTCGATGTGGTATTGCCAGTTAAAAACAAAACGCGTTGTTTAAATACTTATCAGAGGCAAAACACATCGTTTAGTAACAGTTTAAAATTGCCCCTTTTTCATTTTAAATAATGCGTGCAACGTGTCAAAGCTTGATTGACAGGTACCGTGGCATGTAGATCCCCCCCTGGAGCCACAAGCGCGCGACAGGTGTCGCGGGCTGGTTAGCCCATCCGTGAAGTCGAGGATCGCGATCTGGGCACTTTTTTCCATTTTTTCTTTTTTTGCAATGTTTCCACATGTAAAAATTCATCTTATGAATTTTAATTTTTTCCAAAATTATTTATATTATAATTTTTAATTTTTATTCTTCTCATGAATAATGTTTGGAAAAATTAATTTACCCATCTCATGGATAAATAATTCATTTCATGAATTCTTCAATATTTTTTCGATGGCAATAGATACAGAGGTTTGTGCAGGGCCCTCAGGGTTAATATAAATTTAGCTCCAAATGGGTTAAATTAATCATCTCATAAAATAAATTAATTAGCATTTAATAAGACTTAATTCCACTAAATAAATCTCACTGCATTCCAGACTGAAATTATTTATTTGATATCTCCCTAATAGACTGTACTGATGACAACAACCCCTCAACTAGATGTCTAAGACAAAGGATAAGTATAATTACTACCATTATCCTTTTCACAGTTTCTTCATTAGTTATCGACTCGCCCTTCACTGAATAATTCATTTATACCTGAACATATTCATAGTATAAATCCCAAATGTCAAAAACTTGGAATACTTTGGCCAAAGTTTCTGAACTATTCAAATATTTTCGAATCAACTAAGGGGACATCTGTATCTCATAAGAGACTGTAGATTCCCTATTGAATATCTGATCCTTGTTACACTTCACGCTGCTACCTACTGTATGTAGGATTTCAGTCATTCTTTTAGACTTTACTTATAGTACACCAAAGTAACTAACGCTCCATGCACATGTCCAAAAAACCCTCAGAATTTAGAGTCGTCATTCAAACAGTACAATTTGAATCACTCATCTCCGATAGTAGTCTAGGAATAAGTAATTCACATGGTTCAACTCAGTGTGTTAACTAACACTTTTGGATCTCCATCCATATGGCCAAGACAAGTTATCTAAAGTGTCACATTATAGTCTTAACATACAGGTGGTCCAAAATTGTCGTCGACTCCGAGTCTTTCAAACAACAATTTGTATCATTTGTTCCAAGTCTATCAGTGGCTTAGTCTCATAAACCACTTAGAACAAACATGTAAATTGTAGTATGTGGACTACACCCATCTCATGGAGGTTTCCAAATGAAAACCATATGCAGCATAAATGCTCACATACACAAATTTAACGAGGAAACGATTTGAACTTCAATTTTATTTATTAATTAAAACAATATATCCAGAATAATTCTAAATTTCAAGACACTGTTCCAAACAATCTCCAGTGTGGGCTTTATTGGTAGTATATTGTAGACTAGTATGTAATGTGCAGGAATATATCCCATAAAGGAAAAAAAAGAGGAATAGACTACACTTTGTAAGCGTGAGTCTCATATGGGTTTTTAGATTATTGGGCTGGTTATGCATTAAGGGTTCTTATTGATCTTTGTGGGCTAGGAGAAATCATGCATTGAACCGCGCGTGAGTGGTGCTAATGGCGCTTTTGACAGCTTATTAGGCGGCACTTGATGCTTGATGCACTTGTGCACAATGCAGTTGCAGGGTTTTATTGCGGTCTACACGTACTGGATAATAACATTTTGTGTATTAGTATTAACTGAACTAGCTAATTTCGAATCTCATTACTAATCAAATGTAGGGTTCATTTACCGAGCACTAATGTATCGGATCCCATTAGAACTCCGAAGTTAAGCGTGCTTAGACATGAGTAGTACTAGGATGGGTGACCTCCTGGAAAGTCCTCGTGTCGCCAACCTTATAAGGTTGGGGGGTCCTCGGAAACAGCCTCTTGGCAGGATTACTTCCTAATAGGGTAAGGCTGCGTACATCCACCCCTCCCAGACCTCGCTCAGGTAGGAGCCCTTGAGGCACTGGGTCGGTTGTTGTTTGTTTTTGTTGTATTACTAATCAAATAAAGTTAAATCAATTAATAGCAGTTGTGCAATTCTTAGTGAATTAAATCCACTTAAATATAGTGCCTCTGATGCAGCCGCCAAATACCCCTCGGCGGATATTGATGAGCTATTCGTTGAAGCCAAGAGTAGTCATGAAGAAAACGCCAAGAATAGACGAGAAGAGGCAGCCTCGCGTCTGTGAATGGCCCATTGCTTGGTGGGATACGGGTTGGCGGCAGGGGTAGTAGGCAGCATGGATGGTACGCGGTGAAGATTAGAGATTGGGTTTTAATTGGAGTTTGACTTATACTAGGATTAGATTTATTTTATATTTCAAAATCATTATATTTATCTTTTAGGGGTTTATGTTTATCCTTAGTATTTATATTTAGCTTTTGTACTTTATCTCATAGAATTTTAACTAGAGTCAATTAGCTCCTCCATAAATATAAAAGGAATTATGGTATTTTAGGAGTCAATTGTTTAGAAATAATTTATGAGTTTTGTTTCTTCTATTCTTAATTGTGAGAATTAGGATGAATTTTATGTTTCCCCTTGTAATTTTTAGTAGGGATTAATAAAATTAAGGGAAGGCCATTGAATCTTCCCGTTCCATTGAATCTTCCACTGCTGCATCAGTTGGTATTCGAGGTCAGAACGACTTCTGAGATGGCCCGTGGGTGACCGAGGTACGCTGCCATCGGAAAAGTTTGTGATCTAGATTTTCAACGGCAAACCAAGAAGAGATTCGAGGACTTGGAAGTGAGTTTCTAGCGAATCAAGAGTTGCCTGATTTAACTTGGGGAAAATACCGACTTGGAGCCGGGAACCCACCCCCAACGCCCATTGACACCGGGTGCTAGTAAGGACACGGGCGAGAGCTTTCAGAGTTCGTTCTCAAATGCTAAGCTATCGAACTGAAGGCAGAGGAAAGCTCAGCCTTTTATTGGCAACATCGATGATTTTGACGATCGGAGGTGGGAATCCGGTCTTCGGATTAAGAACCTGGAGTTTGAAGAGGAGAAAACCGTCATAGTGGTGGAGGAAACTCAGAACGAAGTTGGCGAGTTCGAGTTGGCGTCTATACCATTAGACGTAACCGGCGGAGGTCCTATCTTTGATTAGGCACCATATCTTGACTTATCTTCTCCGCCCATATTTGATAAGCCCACGTATGATGAGCCCATCCATGTCGAGGAGAAGGTGCCGGTTAATCAAAACAATATAACCAGAATAAATCTGGATGTCAGGACACTGTTCGTTACATTCTCCCACTTGTCCTAAATTCAATTTATTACAAAGTTTATACTCACCCATTTTAAGTTTGAACCAAAGGTCTGCTGAGCATAACCCTTAGTAAGCTTAATTACTCTATTGTGAAGTCAGTAATACAATACTGCTTGACATAACTCTCACTAATGGCTCCCACTCTAAGGGTAAAGACATGCTTAGACATCGAATGTCTATCATTTTAATCTGACTGAAAATCTTAAAACAATGTATCCAACAGGAACCAACTCGTCACTTTGAAAGATCAGCATAGGATCTCTAGGTCTTCTCAAGAACTAGAGAAAACACTTGACTGCCACCTAGTCCATTGGACCCAAGTTAGACCAACACCTGCTTACTATACCATAGCATAGCAGACATCAAGTCCCGTGCACAACATGGCATACCTTAGGCTCCCACTGCAAAAACATATGGAATATTCCCCAATCGCTCCTCCCGTTGAGGTGTCCTAGAACACTACTCAACAAAAAGAGGGACTCCATGCTATACCTTGACAACGTCGTGTCAGTATAAGTGGCTGGAGAGAGATCCAACATCCTACTCTTACGACCTTGCAGAAGCTTAATCCTAAAGGTAGAGTTGGCTTCTCCCATGTCCTTCATATTAAGCTTTCTTGACAACCAAACCTTTACAGCTAACGACACCCCTACATCATTCTCAATGAGCAGTATATCGTTGACATATAATACTGAGAAAGTCACTACTTTCTCTTAATGTCATTTGTACACGCATGGTTCGAGCAACTGATTGCACAAAACTAGAAGACTTAATTGCTTCATTGTGGCCAAAGGATCAAATTCAATGCCACGGTCAACCACAAAGGCTCCCGCTATGAACATGTCATGTGTCCTAACAATCCTTCCACCACACCTAAGCTCTCGTGTACCTGGAACATTCTCATTCCTACCAGTAGGTGCATCTAATGCATCCACTATGTCTTAAGTTGTGTCTAGCTATTCAGACGTTTTGTCATTTCCTTTAAATGCTATTTTGTTTTTGCTTTTGTAATTTACTTGCAAAATGCTTCTCTAAGTATTTCGCATTTTTCAAGTATATAAGGAGAACAACATTAATAAATCATAAACACATGTTCCTTAGTAAATAAAAATTTTATATCTTGTAATAAAGGTTCACAACCATATTCAAACTGAATAACAATTATTTTTCAAACCACATAAATCAAATTCCTGTCCAATGCATGTACAAATCAATAAGAATTTTTAAGAAGCAAAAACAAATTCTAACACTAAAATCTAAGCTATCGCTTCCTACTCCTAAGACTGCTACTCTTGTACTGCCTTCAGCTATGAGGTACATCTCCCATCATGTAGCCTTTTGGTTGGCCGTAGCCCTTGTAACATATTACAAACTTGGTCAGTTGAACCTGAGTCCACACACTAGGAATCTGGTGGACTCACAACCACACAAGACTCAAATCAATGAGATATCAATATACCTTCACCAAATGGTTTAGCAGTCTTTGCAGGAAGAGTAGCCATGTACTTTACGCAGTTTCTCTTCCAGTGGCCCATCTTTTCGCAAAAGTAACACTTTCCTTTTGCTGGCCCTTTGTTAGGGTTAGTCGCTACACTAGAGATCTTGCCTTTGCCTCTCTTTCCAGTCGGTCCCTTATTCTGCTTGCTCCCACTAGTCCTCGATACCTGAGTCAAGTGGACACTCCCCTTGGCTTGCATAACACCCTCTGCTACCTGTAGCTCTTTCATCAGCTCAAGTAATGTATAATCCTTATTATTCATTGTGTAGTTTAGCCTGAACTGAGTGAAAGAGCCAGGCAGAGAGCTGAGGATGATGTCCTGTTGAGATTGAGTGTCAATCTTAGCACCTAGAATCTCCAACTCGGACAAGCACGTCATCATTTTCATGACGTGCTCCTGAACTGGGGACCCTTCTGACATTTTCATGTTCAAGAGCTTCCTCATCAGTTCTTGCCTAACTGCCCTATCTTGACCACCAAACATTTCCTTTAAATGTTTGATCATCTCAGCTGCTGTTTCTATCTCATGCATCTGATGCTTGAGTACATTGGTCATAGAGGCCAAAATGTAGCATCTGGCTAACTCATTAGCCTTATTCCAGCGTTCATAATGCTCTTTCATAGTAGCTGCAGAATTATTAGCTGGCACTGTAGGTCGGGCTTTAGTGAGAACAAACTTATGACCCTCATGTATTAACACTATGTCCAGGTTTATTTTCCAGGTGAAGTACTTCGCTCCAATTAAGGCATTATCTTTCAGAATTGAATGAAGGGCACAAGTCGCAACCATTTCAAAAACACTGTAAATGCGAACAATCGTGTAACTACATTGTATGAGTCATGTGTAATGCAGTGATATATATTCATTCAAATTTAGCATACACAATAAGTCAGATATCCACCAAATTGTACTATCATGCATACAATGATGACCCAAACACACCACTCCTTACTCCCCGGTAGTGGATTCGCACGAAGCGAGGTCGGGTGAGAACTATTCTCAATTAACCTGTTTTCTTGTAACTCTTACTAAATATGATTAACTCACCACTTTATCTTAGTATCTAACATGACACAATAGAGCTCCCCGGGGAGGCTAATGCATCACGTTAATCAAGTGTAAACCATTACCTAAACCTCCATGCAAATACATGAAGTACTCTGCGGCAGCTTGGTCGCATCGCTTCTTTGCACTTTGGTATATCCTAAAAGAAGTCTAACCATGTAATCGGCAAACTAACATCCTCCGCCGGGAGGTCTATCGTTCTATTATACCGGCACTGGAGACCATGAGGTTAAAACAATTGAAGCCTCATCACCACTTGATTTTTATGGCCAGCGGTTTTTAATTAACATGCATTTACAACCTAGATTATCTCATAATCTCCTTTAGAATCTCATTCTAAAATTAACCAAAATAAATAAATTAATTTATTTAAAAATATTATCGTTTTACAGTAGAAATTATCTGATAATCTTAAATTAGAATCTCATCCTAAAACCAATCAATAAAATTAATTAATTAATTTTAATTAAAACAATACCAACATCCAAAATTAAATTAAAGACAAATTTATTTGAAATTAATAGCGATTTTGTGGTTAGACTATCCCATAGTCTATTTTTAGAATTATATTCTAAAATTAAACAAGCTTAGACTATCCAATAGTCTAATTTAGAATCTTATTCATAAATTTAATTAATAAAATTTGACTTTTATTTTAAAAATAAAGTTAACATAGACTATCAGATAGTCTATTTCAGAATCTTATTCTAAAATAATTTAAGATAACTTTTATGAAAAATAATACTGATTCACAAATTAGATTATCTCATAATCTAATTTAGAATCTCAATCTAAAAGGTAATTAATTAATAAAATAATTAATTTATAATTATTATGTAAACCAGTACTGAAGTGTACACGTCCCCCAAAAAATATTTTTTATATAAATACTAGTGGACGTCAGCACCATGTCAGCGCTGACGTCAGTGCCACGTCAGGGCTGACGTCTGCGTCAGTAGGTGACGTCAAACGCTAACATCAGTGGCAGACGTTGCCTTCTTTTTTTGTAAATTAAAATAATTAATTTAAAAAAATAATTGAATATAATCTCATTAAATAAATTTTATCCGATCTAGTAACATTAATTGATTCTAATCCTATTACATCAACTTTATCCAATTTCAAAAAAATTAATTGAATCTAATCTCATTAGATTAATTTTATCCGATTTCGTATAAAATAATTGAATCTAATCTCATTAAACTAATTTTATCCATTATTGTTAAAAATATTTGTATCTAATCTTATTAGATCAATTTTATCCAATTTCATAAATCATGACTGAGAGGGTACAATCTCATTATACGGACAACATAATCACAAATTTATGGGTTGTTCAAAATTAACGATTAATTTATTAACAATTTAAACAACTTAAATTTAAACAACTTAAATTGTTACTATAAACAGCCTAGTTAACTATTAAATCTTTTAACCGATTTAAACAATTTAAATCCTCACTTTAAAACAATCTAACTAACAATTAATTACATTAATAATTTAAACAATTTAAAACATTAATTCAAACAAGTTTTTTCCTTCTTTAATTAAATCTCTATTTTACTAACTCGCGGATCTATTTATTTCAATCTTATTATACCTATTTATGTATATTAAGAATGTAATCAGAGGCTGGCTCTGATATCAATTGTTGAGACAAGATATAAATTTTGTTGAAAATTAAACTCTGATGGCGACTATTAGGTTCACAGTTCTTAACTATGGTTACAACAATAGGTATCTATTAGAGCACTTAGAGTAGGAGACTCTTCTCTACTAACTAAGCCCCCGGTCCGAGTGTCACGCTTCGTGACACCTCACGTGCGAGATGTTACAAACCGATAGTCCGAGGCTTGAGTTCAAAGTAGCTTGTGGTGGGAAAAACTGTTAAGGGGGTTAAAATTCTGTTAAATGAAGTCTGTGCTGCACATGCGAGACCTGTGCTGCTACTGAACTACTTGCTGCGTGCTGCTGTTAGTTAGTTGTTAAGTCATGATATTAGCCTCGCTTTAGTTGTTGCTTTACATTGTAATAACCTGCATTAATAATTCTGCAGTAAACTAAGTGCGTTAAGGCTGTTAAGGTGTTAGTTTCAGGTAGTAGTGGAGTTTGGCGCCAAAATGCCATTTACATATTAGTTAGGTATATTCTAGATAGTTCTAGATGCTTCCTAGCTAGATTGGTTAGTAGTTCATTGCTATAAATAAGTGAGGATTGTAATGTTTAGAATTATTCAATCAAATATCTGAAATATCAATCTCATTTGAGATTAAACACTATTTTCTCATCCCCTTCCCTTCTTTCTCTCATCTAAACTCTAAACTCTACTTTCTCATCTAATTTCCCTTCTTTCTCATCTTATATTCTCAATTTATCCGCATTTTATATTAGTTTACGTTCATGGTTCAAGCCCGAGCGTAACAGTGGTATAAGAGCCTCGTTCCGAGTGAGTGAGTAATCAAAAAAAAAAACAAAAAAATTCAGAAAATTCATTCAGTGCTGGATTTTGAAGAAGAAGTTAAAAGTGAGTTATATGATCCACATTATACTTGATCATCATCAAAAGATTAGAATTCAGCTGCGTAAAGGATTGTTCAGATTTCACAATTCAGAATTTGGTGATTGAGGTAACTGTTTTTCGGAACTTCAAGTTGTAATTCGTTGAAGAATTGAGGTTGTTGTTGGATTATGTCAAAATTGTGTTGCTAAGCATAAAATTAGTGAAAATTCATCGTAATCTACGGCGATCTTTGAGAATTATATGCTATTAAGTCGACAATTGCTTAGGCGAAAATTTGTCAGCGAAGGCGAATTCTGACAGTGGACGGAGAACGAAAGTGTCGAAACTCGACTTGAAGATTGTGGTGAATTGTGTGTTTGAATCGTCATTACAGACCAAATTCGAACCAATATCAGATTCTTAGTCGGAATTAATCAAGAAAACATCATTGTCAGACATCGTTCGAAAGTTAGGGTTTGTCGAAAACTTTGTGCGCGAAAATCTGCAAGCTAGGGTTTGTAATCAGTGACGATTTTCGAACCAATAGCAACGGATTGTTTGTGCGGACGAAGGATTAGAGCTTCATAAAGCAATCGGTGTTGAAGAGTTTCAAAACAAGTTCGATATTTTTGCGAATTTCGATAGTGTACTCTGCGAAAGAGCTGGTTGTAGGTCGAAGTAGTTGTTCATTTGCAAATATGGCTGATGAAGAGAGAATTCGATTTGAAGTTGGTGTAAATGTTACGATTGGATCTCAGAATGCTACTAAAGAGGATCTTTGAGAATTACAGAAAAGCATTGATCAAAAGATGGATCAAATTCTGTCATTGTTAATGGACAAAGATGCAAAGGATGCAAAGGGGCAAGGTCGGTTGCAACAAATTGAGATTGTTCCACCTACGAAAGTGGTTCTACCGCAAGAGTTCGTTGTTGAGCAAAAAGAGGAGGTACAATCTGTTGTTGTTGAAGATGAACTCGACCACGACAATGCCGAAATTGATGAACACAGGCGTGAAGGACCTGAGGCTGAACAAGATGATTCTTATGAAGACTCTTTGTTAAAGTTAGAGTATCTTGAAGACGCTGAGGCACAATATGACACGTATCCAGAATGGACATATGATTCACATGTCCGAGGAATGATTAAGAAAGCAAAGAGTAAGTCGAAGAGAAATCGTCTAAGTGAAGCATTGGGAGATGTTGTGGGAAAAAAGAAGTTGCCCAAGCCAAAATTGAAGCGTGGGGTTGTGGTTCAACCTAGTATGCTTGATGATCAACGACAACAAACTCAAGAAGCTGGTCTTACTGATTTAAACACTGATATACTAGATTCAGTTGGTGTGTTTTTGAGGGGAGTAACGGTGTGTTCAATTACACATTCATATGACGAGTTGCCACCTGATCCCGAAGGAAATTTCAAGTTTATATGAAGCCGAAAGGGTTTGATTTTCTGCTGAAAAGAACTAAGAAAGCTGCACGAGTACGTTTCAAAGTCCAACGAAGGAGAGGCAATTGGTTAAACAAGCAATTGAGTTGTTAGCTGTGTATAACTGCTGTAATTTGCTGATACCGAATTCTGTTCAGACCAGAAGCTGTACAGCAGAAGCTTTAGCTGAGGAAATCGATGTTGAAGTCCCTTTGATCTGGGATAGAATGAATCACAAATGTTGGGAAGTTTAAATCATGCTGCCAAGATTTGCTTCCAAGTTCAGCTGAGACCAAATTTCATTTCTGGAAAAGTATTAGAAGTTCGAATGCTTATCTTGGAAAAACATGGTGCTTTGGTTGGTGTTATTATGTCTTTTAGAAGGTGTAATAACTTGTTCACTTCAAGTGGCTTCCATATGAACCTAAACCGAGCTGCAGTATGCTATCATGAATCGCAACAGGTTAGCACTGCTGCATTACTGGACTCTACATTGGGAAGCAATCTGGGATTCATTGAGCATGCCATGAGTCGGGTTAGTAGGAGGTTGTGTGAGCTGAATAAGTTGGATTTCTTTGCGGTAGAGCACCTTAACTCAGCAAGGAATCAAGTTCCAGTAGCTAATAAGCACTCTCGGCATTCCGATCGGCAAGTGCGGGTTGAAATAATTCTGTTGTGGAGCTGTTCGAACTGCAATTGGGAATGCTTACAAGCAGAATTTAATGTTTAGTTCTCTTGGTTTGAGTTTGGAAGGCCTCCCGAGGTGTTAAGGGATCTCAAATGCATTCTTATGTGTTTAAGGAAATGCAAAACCAGTTGTTCAGCTCTCCATAAGCAGAAATGCAGAAACATTGAAGCACGTTGTGATTCTCAGCTGCAAGATGGAATTCTGAGCTGTGTTAACTGTTTCATGAGGGGTTGTGATGTTTGGTTTGATCGTTGCAAACCTCCTGAAGACCATTATGCCCTCAAACGCAAGCTTTGCATCGAGATAAATGGCATACAATGTGCTCATTGGTCATTCCAGTTGCAGAATTCAGCAAGCATTCATTATTTCAGTCGCCTTTTCCTATGCAATTAGTGTTCTTCATTGTGACAACTCTCTTCCATTCTTGAGGACGAGAATGTTTTCAAGGAGAAGAGAAGGTTATGATCCAAGAAATCGAGGTTTGGGCTATGTTGAAGGTTTGGCTGTGTTGCTGATATTCTGCTACTGACATGCTGTGCTGCTGATATTCTGCTGCTGTGATGTGCTGTTATGTTGATGATTTTAAAACTATTATGTGCTGATTAGTATAGTAAATGATGTATGAGCTTAGTACTGCGTTGTCTTGGCATTAGCTTCTGCATTGTAATAATTCAGCAGGGAAAGGAGGCATATATCAGAGATCGAAGTGAAGATGTTCAAGGCTGATCTGAAATGCTGGTGTTGCAAGAGGTGTGATAGACTGATTTGGTTTTATCTGAATAGACCACCTGAAGGATACTCCAAATCAGAGGCAAGACTCCTTAGCAGAGACAAGAAGCAGCTCATCTATGGGATTATTTGTGTTGGAGTTGGTTGAATTGACATATTGTTGGTAGAAGTTGCTTCAGAACTTCTTTTCAGTTGCAATTCCAACTTGAAGTTCACTATCATCAACTTCAACTTCTATCTCTACATAAATAATTGATCTTCAAAGTCTCATTCTCTTTTATTCTTAAGGACAAGAATATTTTCAAGGGGAAGAGAATATTACAAACCGATATTCCGAGGCTTGAGTTCAAAGTAGCTCTTGGTGGGAAAAACTGTTAAGGGGGTTAAAATTCTGTTAAATGAAGTCTGTGCTGCACATGCGAGACCTGTGCTGCTACTGAACTACTTGCTGCGTGCTGCTGTTAGTTAGTTGTTAAGTCATGATATTAGCCTAGCTTTAGTTGTTGCTTTACATTGTAATAACCTGCATTAATAATTCTGTAGTAAACTAAGTGCGTTAAGGCTGTTAAGGTGTTAGTTTCAGGTAGTAGTGGAGTTTGGCGCCAAAATGCCATTTACATATTAGTTACGTATATTCTAGATAGTTCTAGATGCTTCCTAGCTAGGTTGGTTAGTAGTTCATTGCTATAAATAAGTGAGGATTGTAATGTTCAGAATTATTCAATCAAATATCTGAAATATCAATCTCATTTGAGATTAAACTCTATTTTCTCATCCCCTTCCCTTCTTTCTCTCATCTAAACTCTAAGCTCTACTTTCTCATCTAATTTCCCTTCTTTCTCATCTCATATTCTCAATTTATCCGCATTTTATATTAGTTTACGTTCATGGTTCAAGCCCGAGCGTAACACGAGAGTTCCTGGGAATATGTTTATATCTATAAACCCTTTGCCCTAATACTGGTAGTTTGGACGAATTTTAAAAATTCCCCCTAGTTTTATAAAGTTAACACAGTAGAACAGGTTTAGAATTCATAACTCTAAACCTAGGGTCGATTTAAAATTCCTAATTTTAAACATACTGACTTAAATTCATAATTTAAATCAACAGATCTAAATTCTTTAATTTAGATCTACAGGCCTTTGACTCTAATAAATTTATAACAATACATAAACTTAAACAGGCATAACAACGAATACTATAAATAAATGGAAAAGCAAAAAGAATAAGGAAAGAAGAACATACCTGGAATTGCTCCAATAACAAAGAACACCAAGAAAATTGAGGCCCCGCGATCTTCTACGCAATGACCTTAAACTGCTCGGAGGGTGGGCTCCGAAAAATATTAAACTGAGGAAAAAAATTTTCAACGGAAATTTTCTCTCCAATTAGGTCTCCGAAACAATTATCAGAAACCTAAAATAATTTTTTTGATTAAATGCCAAACCTTTGGAATAGGTACCACTATTTATAGTAGTATACCGAAGTGAAAAAAATCTAATTTTTTTGATGTGGGATTACCCAGTTAAAAAGGAAACGCGTCGCTTTATTACTTTGCATAGGCAAAATGCGTCGTTTCATAACAGTTCAAAACCGCCACTTTTTTATTTTAAATAACGAGTGTGTCGTGTCAAAGCCTGATTGGCACGTACCGTGGCACGCGGATCCTCCCCTGGAGCCACCAGCTCGTGTTGGTTGGCCCATCCGCGAAGTCGAGGATCGCGATCTGGGCACGATTTTTCCTTTTTCTGCTTTGTTTCCGCATGTAAAAATTTATCTTTTAAATTTTAATATTTTCCAAAATTAATTATATTATAATTTTTAATTTTTATTCTTCTCATGAATAATGTTTGGCAAAATTAGTTTGCCCATTAAATGTATAAATAATTCATCTCATGAATTCTTTAATATTTTTCTGATGGTAATAAATACAGAGGCTTGCGCAGGGACCTCAGGGACAATTTAAATCTAGCTCCATTAATTCTACTAAATAAATCTTATTGCATTCTAGACTTAAATTATTTATTCGATATCTTCTTAATAGACTGTATTGATGACAACAACCCCTCCAGTAAATGTCCATGACAAAGGATAAATATAACCACTGCCATTATTCTTCTCACAGCTTCTCAATTGGTTACCAACTCGCCCTACACTAAATGATTGATTTATACTTGAACATAGTCATAGTATAAATCCCAAATATCAAACACTTAGAATACTTTGGCAAAAGTTTCCGAACTATTCAAATATTTGCGAATCAACTAAGGGGACATCTGTATCTCATAAGAGATTGTAGATTCTCTATTGAATGCCTGATCCATTTCATACTTCACGCCGCTACCCAGTGTACGTGCGATTTCAGTCATTCTTTTAGACCTTACTTATAGCACACCAAAGTAACTAACGCTCCATGCACAAGTGCAAAAACCCCTTAGGATTTAGAGTCGTCGTTCAAACAGTACAATATGAATCGATCATCTTCGATAGTAGTCTAGAATTAAGTAATTCACATAGTTCTATACAGTGTGTGGATCTTAGTAAACACACTAACCTAACACTTTTGGATCTCCATCCATATGACCAAGACAAGTCATCTAAAGTGTCACGTTATAGTATTAACATACAAGTGGTCCAAACGTTTCTTCGACTCCGAGTCTTTCAAACAACAATCCATACCATTTGTTCCAAGTCTATCTGTGGCTTAGTCTCATGAACCACTTAGAACAAACATGTAAATTGTAGTCTGTGGACTACACCCATCTCATGGATGTTTCCGAAAGAAAATCATATGCAGTATAAATGCTCACATACACAAATTTAACAAGGAAACGACTGGAACTTCAATTTTATTTATTAATTAAAATAATATATCCAGAATAAATCTTTATTTCAAGACACTATTCCTAATAATCACCAGTGTGGAATTTATTGGTAGTCTATATTGTAGACTAGTATGTAATGTGCAGGAAGATATCCCATATAGGGAAAAAAAAAAAAAAAAAAAGAGGAATAGACAACATTTTTTAAGCGTGAGTGTCATAAGGGCTTTTAAATTATTAGCCTGGTTATGCTTTAAGGGTTCTTATTGCACTTTGTGGGCTAGGAGAAATCTTGCATTGAACCGCGCGTGCGTGGTTCTAATGGGGCTTTTGACAGCTTATTAGGCGGCACTTGATGCTTGATGCACTTGTGCACAATGCAGTTGCAGGGTTTTAGTGCGGTCCACAGCTACTGGATAATAACATTTTGTTTATTAGTATTAACTGAACTAACTAATTTCAAATCTCATTACTAGTCAAATGCAAGGTTCATTTACCTGGCACTAAGGCATTGAATCCCATTAGAACTCCGAAGTTATGCGTGCTTGGACAAGAGTAGTACTAGGATGGGTGACCTTATGGAAAGTCCTCATGTTGCCAATCCTATAAGGTTGGGGGTCCTCGGAAACATCCTCTTGGCAGGGCTACATCCTGACGGGGTAATGCTGCGTACATCCACCCTTCTCAAACCTCGATTAGGCAGGAGCCCTCGAGGCACTGGGTCTGTTGTTGTTTGTTTTTGTTGTATTACTAATCAAATACAGTTAAATCAATGAATAGTAGTTGTGGAATTCTGAGTGAATTAAATCCACTTAAATATAGTGCCTCTGATGCAGCCACCAAATACCTCTCGGCGGATCTTGATGAGCAATTCGTTGAAGCCAAGAGTAGGCGTGAAGATAACGCCAAGAATAGACAAGAAGTGGCAGCCTCGGGTTCGTGAATGGCCCATTGCTTGGCGGGATACGGGCTGGAGGCAAGGGTAGTAGGCGGCATGGATGGTAAGCGATGAAGATTAGAGATTGGGTTTTAATTGGAGTTTGACTTATACTAGGATTAGATTTATTTTATGTTTTAGAATCATTATATTTATCTTTTAGGGGTTTATGTTTGTCCTTAGTACTTATATTTAGCTTTTTTATTTTATCTCATTGAATTTTAACTAGAGTTAATTAGTTCCTTTATAAATATAAGAGGAATTATGGTATTTTAGGTAGTCAATTGTTCAGAAATAATTTATGAGTTTTGGTTCTTCTATTCTCAATTGTGAGAATTAGGATGAATTTTATCTTTTCCCTTGTAATTTTTAGTAGGGATTGATAAAATTAAGGGAAGGCCGTTGAACATTCCCGTTCCCCTAAATCTTTCACTACACGCTGTATCAGTTGGCATTCGAGGTCAGAGCGACTTTTGAGATGGCCCGCGGGCGATTGAGGTGCGTTGCCATCGGAAATGTTTTTGATTGAGATTTTCAATGGCAGACCAAGAAGAGATTCGAGGACTTGGAAGTGAGATTCCGGCGAATCAAGAGTTGCTAGATTCAATTGGGGGAAAATCCTGACTTGGAGCCGGGAACCCACCCCCAACGCCCATTGACACCGGGTGCTAATAGCGACACGGACGAGAGCTTTCAGAATCCGTTCTCAGATGCTAAGCAACCAAACTGAAGGCAAAGAAGAGCTCAGCCTTTTACCGACAACATCGATGATTTTGACGATCGGAGGTGGGAATCCGGTCTCCCGATTAACAACCTGGAGTTTGAAGCGGAGAAAACCGTCATAGTGGTGGAGGAAACTCAGGACGAAGTTGGCGTCTATACCATTAGACGCAACCAGCGGAGGAACTATATTTGATTAGGCACCATATCTTGACTTATCTTCTCCGCCTATATTTGATGGGCCCACGTATGACGTGCCCATCCATGACGAGGGGGAGGTGCGGATTAAGATTGAGAGTCTATCGAAGGGTGTGTGTCCTATTGGAATGGCGTATAGCTTACCGCCAACAAGGGAAGAGCAATGCCGGGATGACAGAGCTCCTGAAGAAGCCTTACCTGGAAGGCAAAGTTAATTACCGGGGGCTATAGTGGCGTCTAGAGCAAGGAGGCTCTACATGGTGAGATCAACCCGAAAGATCTCTTGGAGAATTCGAGGGCGAATTCTCTCCAAACGGGAGAGAATGATGCACCCACCAAATACCCCTTAGTGGATCTTGATGAGCAAGTCATTGAAGCCGAGAGTAGGAGTGAAGAGAACGCCAAAAATAAACGAGAAGAGGCAGCCGCGGGTCCGTGAAGGGTCGTAGGTGGCATGGATGGTACGCGGTAAAGATTAGAGATTGAGTTTTAATTGGGGTTTGACTTATACTAGGATTAGATTTATTTTATATTTTAGAGTCTTTATATTTATCCTTAGTTATTTTTGATAATTAGCGACCATGTCGCGAAACAAATCAGGCACTCGAACAAGCAAGCCCTTAGAAAACCCGCTCAATAACGGGGCTAAAAAAAACAACAATAAAACAAACAGGGCTACAAATAAGATTAAACAGGGCAAACCAATCAAAGGACTCACTACGAAAGACTCGGACTCGGGGCAAACCAAACAGGACAAAGGGGCAGTCAGGTCACCCTTCTTTCAAGCATAGCGCTCACCATAGGTGGATCAAAGCCGTCAAAGTTCAAACCTAACCTTCTCCACATTGCAATTACTCATTCAGCTTCAAGGATCTTTTCGGTCTCTTGAGTTCGGCCACCTCGCTTCGCCTTATTCCCCTTTTTTCAGTTACCTGAGGCCTTGGATGTAGTCTGCGCACTGTTCCTGGGCGACATATCTTTCAAAAACTTCTGAAGCTCCCGCTTTTCATTCTCCTTCTTCTGGCGCTTTGATGCTTTCCTCTCCTTTTTTGTCATCATCCCTTTTCCTTTTCTCATCCCAGCTCTGCTAGGTCCCTCTACACAAGGCTCTGACTTATTCAAGGAGGTGGGCTCGAAACCTGGAGGAAACAAAGGCCCCGAGGACCCAGAGTCATTCTCACTGGTGGAGTCTTGAGTTTCCTTCTCAAGAGGCAATAACTGAGCATGAGGTTGAGCTGAATCAGTTATGTCACACTCAACCCACGGGAGCAATGGAGGCAGCTGTTTGTTTCCACGCACTTCCTAAAAATGGTATATGAGCACCAAGCTGGGGAGACGGATGGAGAAGAGAAGCATGTGGCCAACTGCACTCCACAAACCACCTACTGACATACTGACCATCAATATGGAAAGCAAGCTGACCCGTCGACAGCTTAACTATGCTTACTCCTTCATTCAATGGCCCCATAGTG
Source organism: Simmondsia chinensis (assembly GCA_018398585.1). Taxonomy (NCBI): domain Eukaryota; kingdom Viridiplantae; phylum Streptophyta; class Magnoliopsida; order Caryophyllales; family Simmondsiaceae; genus Simmondsia; species Simmondsia chinensis. The sequence goes on along the minus strand of JAGTTD010000017.1, from coordinate 13,007,719 downwards.
CGACTCCCATGACCCTCATCGCCCACGTCAGCCGTCCTGTGAACAAGAGAATGTTGAGCCATTGTGGTATGGTGCACCAAGGTGGTGCACTGGTGGTCTCGGTGTGGATTCATTGATGAAGAGGTCTGTTCTCTTACTAATTAGGCCGATGCCGCCAGAGCAACAACACTGGAAGAGTAATCTGGAATCAACTCTGTCCTACCCTCTTTGACCAGGACCAATCTGGAAACCCCGTTAAATTGGACTTGGACCATTTGATGAATAAGTGATGGGGAGCAGGTGTCACTGAGGATCTTGGCAGCATCAATGCATCTCATAGCAAACATCCTCGGGTCCACCTAGATTATCTTCCTCCATAATCTCGCGAGGTCAAAAAAGCATTCCTTAGTCCAGCATTAGACAGGCAGTCCAAAAACCTCGATCCATACTCTTCTTTTAAGTGATCCAAGAATCTCGCCCGAGTATTTAGAAATCTTTTTGAATTTCCTTTGAAGAATCTCACGACGCGGGCAGAGGTAAGACTGCAAAGTCTCGGCGGAATCACAAACCAGGATAAAAGTGGTGGTGCTTAACCCTTTAGGGGTTAAACCGTGAAGGATGTTCTCCGTGATAAAGGTGAGGATATTATCCAGACCCACCTCATCCGACGAGTGCGCAATTATAGACCACTTTTGCCAATCCTCCACATTCTTGTTAGTGCTGGAAACCATAATCCTTGGTATGTCAGAACCCGCAGAACCTCTGGCCCGAGTAGTAGGATCCTTAGTATTTATAATTATCTTTTGTATTTATTTATTTCTTGGAATTTTAACTAAAGTCAATTAGCTCCTCTATAAATATAAGAGGAATTATGGTATTTTAGGTATTCAATTGTTTAGAAATAATTTATGAGTTTTGGTTCTTCTATTCTCAAATGTGAGAATTAGGATGAATTTTATCTTTCCCCTTATAATTTACATTAGAGATTAATAAAATTAAGGGAAGGCCGTTGAACATTTTCGTTCCCCTAAATCTTTAACTACGTGCCGCATCAGCCTCTATATAATGCCTCTTGTGCCCCATCAAAGAGAAGTCATATTTCGAAATTATCTTCTTTCTTCATTCTCTTCATTTTCAAGAGGGTTCAGGGAATTCTCTAGTTATTTTCAATAAAATCCAACAGGTTTATTATATATTAGGGTATATTTGCTTGAGTTAAGAAAAATCTTTGTGTAAGGGGAAAACAATACATTAAAGACAATGTTCAAACACGTCTTAAGCCTATGTCAATACCTAAATTCTCAACGTGCTTTCTATTGTAGAACCCACATCACCTATTTGCATCTCGGTCTCCATATGGGGCTCCCCTTTTGTTGGGTCATCTAGTAGAGTTTCAAGTTGTTGATGATGTCCATGTACAAAACCTCCCCACTGATTACCCTTATAAATTTCATCTGTTTTGTAGCCGGCCCTCTCGTTATCATGGAAAAGTCCATCTTGCCCCCTCTTCTTGTATACATCCTCAACAAAAGGGAAATACCTTTTATAATAGATAAGATCTTTGTGTCGTTTAAATCATATGCCTTTCACTCCTTCCTATACGGGTACCTACAAATGTGCACTTCTTAGCCTTCTTGCTAAACTTGTTATTTGATTTACAATTAGGCTACAAACAGCATGAGCACTTAGACACACGAAGGTGATTTAATGACGCAACTTCCCAAATAGAACCTCATAAGGGATTTTCCCAGCCTTTTTAGCGGTCGAAGATGATTGATGAGGTAAGCTATTGTCAAGATGCATTGCCCCCAAAACCTAACATGTAGGTTGGCTTCAAACCCCAAGGCCCTAGCTACATCAAGAATGTGTCTATGTTTTCATTCTACTCTCTCGTTTTGTTGTGGAGTACTTGTACAAGACTTTTGGTGTAACATGCCATTCTCAATAAGATAATGTTGTAACTTCCCTAGAAATTCAGCTCTATTATCACTTCTTATTAGTCGGACATGTGAACTAAATTGATTTTTAAGTGTAACATAAAAATGAATCTACAATTACGCTGCTTCATCTTCATCTTTCATCAAATAGATCCATGTCGCTCTACTATAATCATCGACAATCCTAAAGAATTAACTGGCACTAGTATTCGACATTGTAGAATACGGACCCCACAAATCACAATGTACGAAACTGAAAACTATTTCTGCATTATTTGTATTTGTTAGGAATATGCCTCAAATTTATGTATTTAGGATTTCTGGGTTGACAAAGGGTCACCGATCGATCGGGGGGATGTCCGATCGATCGGGTGAATTAAGTTAAAAACCCAGTTTTTTAGCCGAGAGAGTTCTGATTGATCGGGCCCTACCCGATCAATCAGGAATTTGTTTTCCTGTAACCCTAGCCGTTTAGTATAAACATGGGCTTAGGGGGTACGTTTTAGATATCCAATTAGATCCAATCAAAGTGAGCCGCCGTCACATTAATATTTGGGACCATTCAGAGAGGTTAGAGGGAGTGATTCAATAATTCTCCATAGATCTCATTTAGTGGATATGTATTTGTAATTCTTTCATGATTCATACTCAATAGAGAATGTCCATCTTCGACCGTGGTTTTCTCCCCTCTCGATTGAAGAGGGGTTTCCACGTAAATCTCTGCGTTCTTTATTTGTTCTTTTTTATCCTCTTTTATTTACTTTTCTTGTGTGTTATAGTATTTGAATCGAATCAAGTTCTGGGGTGTTAAGTTCCGCATTAAGGAGGCATTAATTTCCTAACAATTTGATATGTAGGTATATCTAGTTTGTTCTAGATTTTTCCCCACAAATTAGTATCATAGTATATGAGATTTGTCCAGATTTCCTCAACAATGGCATCAGAGCCCAACAATTGGTATCAGAGCCCTATTTATTTCGATTTGGTACTATGACATCAACGATTAAATCTAAAATTGAGAAGTTCGGTGGTCAAGAGAGTTTTAGTTTATGTCAGGTTCGCATTAAGAGCCTATTGAGTCAGAGTGGCTTGAAGAAAGCTTTAGAAGGAATAGAGAAGAAACCTGAGAGTTTATCCGAAGCATAGTGGGAGGAGTTAGACGAAAGGGCTCTTACGGCAATTCAGATGTGTCTTACCAATAACGTTTCAGCAGAAGTTCTGGAAGTGAAGACTGCTATAGAGTTGTGGGAGAAATTGCAGGATATGTTCTGTTTTAAGTCCATCTCCAACAAACTAGCAGTTAAGCGTCGATTGTTCACGTTTCCTATGTCATAAGGTACGTCACTTAAGAATCATGTTAATGAATTTAATTCGTTAATTTAAGAATTAAAAGAGCTTGATGATGCTCCTAAGGATGAAGATCAAGCAATGTTATTGTTTTGTTCACTCTCTACTTCATATAAAGGCTTCGTAGAAAGCATGATTTATGGTGGTAGGTCATCTAGCACAGTTGATAAAGTTAAGAGAAACCTACTGAGTAAAGAAAGAGTAGATAAGGAGTTGTCAGACTCCGTTTAGAACTCAGGTTGCGGTTTATTTGTGAGAGAAAGAACTAAGAATAAAAGATCCGATCATGGTGGAAACAAGTCTAGGTCTAAGTTTAGACATCATGACCTATCCTATAATTACTGTCATAAGAAAGGGCACATTAAGAGAGACTGTTACAAGCTTAAGAGGAAACTAGAAGTAGATAACAGGTCTGACCGGAGATCCACAGTAGCTAGTGTTGTTGTTGAAGATGAGGATGACGGTGATATACTCTCTATGTTTGAACCTCAGTCCAGTTTTAGAAAAAGTTGGATTTTGGATTCAGGTTGCTTCTACCATGTTTGTCACAATAAAGATTCGGTTTCCATGTACGAGTCAATTTAAGGCGGAGTTGCTCTGATGGGCAATGATACTACATGTAGAGTTTTGGGCATAGGAACAATTCGTGATAAGATGATCGATGTCACTATCAGGACGTTGAGTGATGTTCATCATATTCCTGATTTGAAGAAGAATCTCATCTCTTTAGGTACTCTTGAGTCACATGGGTACAGGTACACAGCTAAAGGTGGAGTTTTGAAGGTCGTTAAGGGTGCTTTAGTTGTGATTAAGGGCCGAAGGGTAGGAACATTATATGAACATGTCAGTTCCACATTTGTAAGATGAGTTAAGATATCTTCATCATCATTGTTGACAAAACTAGGTATCACAAAGTCAAGGCATTTGAGATTGGATCATTCAGATGATAAAGGTCTGTCTAAGCACAATAAAAGGGGCTCATTATGTGATCAGTCTACAGGACTGAAATCTTGTGAACACGGAATTTATGGGAAGCAGAAAAGAGTTTGCTTCAAGCAATTCCTGATGAATAGAGATGTCACATTTGATGAGTCTTCATTGCTATCTCCATAGAAGATGTCATCAGTTAGTTGTAATTCAGGTCAGGTGAAAAAGCTAGAGAAAGTTCAGTTTCAGTTAAGTAACGCAGTTCAGCAGTAGGTGACTGTTTTAGAAGATGTGTCAAGAGCCAATTTAGAGAAGAAGAAGATTGGCATTGCTGATAACCTTCAGGTATGTTCACTTCAGTGCTACATAGCAGAAAGTTCAAGCATCACTAGAACTCGGTTAGGTTTTTCTGTTTTGTTAAGATAACCCCGTGTGTGGGGTGTTTTATGGAGTAGGTGGAGAAATTTTGCTTAAGTGTAAATTTGAGTCAAGGTGGGGGGTTTGTTAGGAATATGCCTCAAATTTATGTATTTAGAATTTATGGGTTGCTCAGGGGTCACCGATCGATCGTAGGGATGTCCGATCGATCGGGTGAATTAAGTTAAAAACCAGTTTTTTGGCCGAGAGAGGGCCAATCGATTGGGCCCTACCTGATCAATCGGCAATCTGTTTTCGCGTAACCTAGCCGTTTAGTATAAATATGGGCTTAGGGGGTACATTTTAGATATCCAGTCAGATCCAATCAAAATGAGCTGCCGTTACATTAAGATTTGAGAGCATTATGAGAGTTTAGAGGAAGTAATTCAGTAATTCTCCATAGATCTCGTTCAGAGAAAGTGTCGTTGTAATTCTTCCGTTATTCATACTCAATAAAGAATCTCCATCTCCGCCCATGGTTTTCTCCCCTCTCGATTGAAGAGGGGTTTCCACCTAAATCTCTGTTTTCTTTGTTGGTTCTCTTTTATCCTCTTTTATTTACTTCTCTTGTGTGTTATAGTATTTGAATCAAATCAAGTTCTGGGGCGTTATGTTCTGCATTAAGGAGGTATTAATTTCCTAACAAATTGATATCCGGGTATATCAAGTTTGTCCAAGATTTTTCTTGACAAATTGGTATCATAGTATATTAGATTTGTCCAAATTTTCTCAACAATTGGCATCAGAGCCTAACAGTACTAACTAGAAAAGACATGCGACGTTGTATTGCTCTATGGCAAAAATCACAAGCCTCCCTACAATCTTTAATTGAATTGAAGTTCAAATTACCAAAAAAATGAGCAAATTTTTGATATGACGGATGTTCGAGCCTTTGATGCCATATCTCTAGTTGACTTTTCGTAGCCGATTATGCCAAAGGACTAGCCATGTGTTGCAAATAGTAAAGCCCATTTCTCAAATCACCCACTCTAATCAGCATCTTCTAGGTTTTTTTTTTATTTTTATAAGTCAGTTGTAATATATCAAAAAAGAGTCGTACATGAGTACGAGGGGCATACCCCAAGCACGGCCGAAGCCTACAAAGCAATTCAAAAAGAACGCACGTGAAAAAAGCAAACAAGGAGGAAATACAAAGGCACATCAAAAGAAACACCTAAGTACAAGCCTCTAAACAAGGGAAAACAAAGAGTACAAAAAAGTGCATCAAAGTAAAACCTAAACAAGTGCCAAAGAAAAAATCATGATTTCTTCTTGCCCTTCGATTTCTTGTTGTTAGCTGGAAGTTGCTTCTTCGAAGCCGCTCTAGTCACCTGACAATCAATCTGAGGCTGAACCACTGAACTCTCTCCAGGCCCAACAGAAGTAGCAGTGCCCATGGGGTCGGAAGACGTGCCTTGGTCACTGGAACTTAAAACGCAGTTACTTGGAATACTAGTTTCCATGTTCGTGCAACACAAGTCAGGCTCAACAAGCCCAACTAATCTATCCTGAGTGTCAGTAATTTCGGCTGGAACCATAGCATCTTCCTCATGGGTAGACGGAGCAGCATCCAAACGAAAATCCGAGAGGCCCAAACGATCACTAACCAGGGTCGGTGCGGATTGTGAACAGGAATTCGAGCCCCTGGCGGGCTCGGTAATTTCCACAGCGGCACCCCCGCCTTGGGCTGGTCCGAGAGGGGGGGAGAGAGAGCCAGCACCGTGATGGTGCTGGCCCAAAGGAGACCCCGGGCCATGAGACTCGAGCGCCCCCCCCCCCCCCCCCCCCCCCCCCCCCCCCGCCCCCCCCAACAACAAGGGGGGGCTGTAGCGAAGTGAGAGCTGGGCCATGAGGCCCAGCTTATCCAAGGTCCTCCCATGCAGCAAGGGGAGGCAGATGGGGCCTGTATTGAGGCCCAAGTCGTGGCCCATTGGAGGAGGAGAGTGTGGGCCAAGTGGAAGGGGGTAGTTCTGCAACAGAAGGCCCATCCTGATCTTCAATCCTGTCCCGCAGCCCATCATCGCAAAGCCCAGTCCTTGGCCCATCACAAGCAACACCATCAACACTAAGGGGCCCATCATGAGGCCCAACATGAGCACCACCCTCACCATCAAGCACCCCAACCCTTGGCCCAACACAAGGAGGCCCATTAGCCTCGAAGTGCTCAGGCCCAACAGTTGGGGCCACGCCACCCACTGCGGTGGTGCTCACCAGCCCATTAGTGGGGCCCCCAGCCGAAGGTTCGTCACCGGCCACCGTCCTCCGCCACCGATTTTTATTCTGAAGCTTCTTACCAGCTTTTTGAGCCGGATTTTCAGTGGAGGAGGTAGGAACAACGGGATCTTGACATGAATGACCGAAGACTTGAAATTTTTGACAATTCTTAGGAAGACATTCATACCTGACCTCAAGAGGAAAAAACTCAAAGCCGCCGTAATCAACGAACAATTTCTTGACCGGTGTAACTTTGGCATTGAGTTGAACACAAACCCTTGCGTAACTAATCATCATGGCCTCAGAAGTTGGCTTGTCCATATAGAGAGGAGTACCCACACCGCAAGCAACGGTGCTAAGGGTCTCTTTCGTCCATGTAGATGCATGCAAGCCATGAAGTTGAACCCAAATAGGCATGGATGGGAGGTCACGCTTCGACCGAAGACGATGCGTCCAACGCTCGAGGTAGAGACTGTAACCTTTGAGATGCCAAGGGCCACCCCACAGTACTTTCTCAGATGCCTCACGAGTTTTCAAACGGAAGAAGAGCACATCATCTTTGGAGATGACGCATTCAAGGCCCTTGTCCGTCCATAGTAATTTTGTTATCGCTACACATCGGGAATAAGCCAACCGACCCCCAATGACACGTCCAACAAGTGTACGGTGCCATTTTTCGACGGCTGAAATTGTATTAAGCCCAACAATATAGGTAACAACTTTACCATCAACATGTTTTGGAGGAATAAAGGATAAAGAGAGGGTGTCGGCAGCGGGAGAAGAAACCCCATCACCATTAACCACCCCTTCAACCACCATCGAAGAAGAACCACCATTATCCCTCACCCGAGCTTGCGTTTCGGCCATGGGCACAAACCTTTGAACCCGGGGAAGGAAGAGAAGAGGAAAAATCTGAAAAAAATCTCAGCTCTCACCGGAAACCACCACGCGAACCACCGCAAGCCGGAGGCCGCCCAAAGTACCGGTAGGGAAATTCAAAATTTTTCAAGAACAAACACCAGAAAAGGCAAGTGCAAGATTTTGGGAAGAGATCCACAATTTTCGCACCTTCCTAAATTAAACAAATCAGGAGGAGATCATTTGGAGACTTACCAAAAGAAGAGCAAAACCCTAGCTGCCAGAGGAGAGAGAAAATCAAGACTCGCAAGCCAAATCCGTTCGAATGGCGCGAAAGATGAACGAAACAGCAAGGAGAAGGATTGGAGAGGCTGCCCGTGGTGTTTCCTGTTAGGAACAACCAAGAAACGACTCGTCCTATGCAATCCACCGCCACCACCAACGGTCTCCCTCACTCACCAGTGTTTCACCCTCGAACCAAAATCAAAACAGACAAATGACTATTCCCCATGAAAGATCACGAGCCGAGGATTCTAGAACTGAAAATTGCTCCCCCGTACGACCCTGCACGCGCCGTCACGCGCCGGAGGAAGTCTGGCGCAGAACACCGCGAGCGGCCCACGCGCCACCTGCGAGCGGCTGCCGGAAATCGTCTTGAGTTTTCTTTTGAGAGATTCTCTCTCTAGCATCTTCTAGGTGAGGCCCTATATTTCACAAATGTAACAAATATAAGTAATGACGCAATTTAAACACATTTCTAGCTTTCTAATTGATATCAAATTGCACTTGATGTTTGTATATATACATTGTCCAAGATGATCTTATCCCTAACACTGACACGCCTTTTACCACAAGGCAAGACCTTGATGTTGGGAATCATCATTGCTTCATGCTTTTTTGGTTCTAAAGTCAATTGAAAAAACATGAGACATGCACACATATGATCCGAGGCACCATTGTCTAAAGTCCACCCTCATCAATGGATTCTTAAATTCTATAAGATAAATAACATGAAGTAAATAGGAGGTTGCTTTTAGTAGGTAGGAGGAGAAAGGGGTGAGGGTTCTCAGGAAAAAGAGAGAGGAAGTTCTCATCGGGGGACATAGGAGAGAGTGCGGCAAGAAGCTCAGGTAAGCTTGGAGAAAGTGGGGTAAAGAAGGTGGTATTTATAGGAGGAGGAAAGCCGGTATGAGGGTTGATGGTACCTTGATTGTTGGGGATTTCTTAATGTGGCAGGAAAAGGTTGGCAGCAGATGGATGATTGATGGAGTAGGTGGCGGCCTTCCATTAAGGAAGAAGAGAGGTGCGCCATTGGTAGATGAGTTTGGCGGCGAGCATGTGATTGGTTGGGTGGGTGGCATTATCGTTGAAGATGGTGTGCCATGATGGTATGCCGCCAGGTATATGCTTGCAGAGGAGAAGAAGGGTGCCGTGGTACTGTACGTGGTAGAGTAGGTGGGACAATGTGCCATGGTCATAAGGGATTCGTGGGATATTGGTTCCACCAAGGTCATGCCGTTATAGATTCAAGGTAGATGCTTGCCGTATGCCGCCGTGGTTGGAGCGCCATGGTATTGCATCAGGTGCCAGCCGTGAGGGGTATAACTGTACCAGCGGGGATGTGCCGCCAAGGTGGATGCCACAATTAACCCCCATTGACTTGCTAGCTTATTTTCCTTAACAACTTGCCCTCACTCCAAGGGTGAAGGTGAACTTATTCACATTCAACGTGGAGTGTATTTAGGCTTTCACAAGTTGGCACCTTGGTGTTCGCTTAGCCCTTATTGATGAGTTAGCAAACGTACGTTATCTCGTCAAAGATGGTCATTACGCCAGGTGCAGATGACGAGATGTTGACGTTGCCGAAGGAAAGGTGCAGGGCTCTCCTTGGGAATACGCAAGGCATTAATGCGCTAGCGGTTCTGGCTAACGTGTGCTGTGGAGTTGTCCCATTAGTCAGACGAGCCGTGCGTTGGATGGAGTGAATTTGGCCATTGATTTTCACAATCACCTTCCCTTTACTCACGTTTCATCTTCCTCTTCAAAGACATTTTTGTTTTATCGGTTCAAAACCCTAAATTAAAATTTCACATCTTCTCCCTTGCCATTCTTCTTTGTTTCAGGACCCTAACATCTAAGTCTTGTCCATCATCGTGTTTTGAGATTCAATCCTTGCTTTGTTTTGGTTCGAATTTGACTTAGAGCGAGTGGGGATCCTATTCTCTTTCACCTTCTTCAACCACTGAGACCATAGGCATGGCTGGTGTTGCTGATGCTCAGGAGTAGGAGGTTCGTGGTGAATAGAACCCCGAGGAAATTCATGAGGAAATCTCGCCTTTTGAGGGTCGCACTGGTGACGAGATTGGTATTCCGGAGACAAGTGAAGAGGTCACGTCCTTCGAACAAATAGTTAGGAAGAGAGCCGCCTCAGACCCTATCTCGCAAGGCCATCCTGTTGCTCACTAGACACCAGAGGAGGCTCGGCTTGCGGAGGAGTTCTCGAAGGCGTTTAGTGCCTGTCCTCCTCGTGCCTTTATATCACAGATTGCAGGTCAGAAAGGGGTGGTGATGTTGTGGATCAGATTTTATGTTTCCGATAATTTTGAAATTTGGGGTCCTAAGGAGGTCGAATGTCCTCTTTACCTGCCTGCGGGCTTTTTCTCTGTTAGCATGGATGCCCTTGATGCTTGTTTATGGTTTCCCATTCCACTCTTTGTGTCCAACATTTTGCACTTGTATACGGTTTGTCCTTGTCAAGTAACACCGAATACATAAAGGAATATTTACAATTTTTTGTCTGGTTGTTTTGTTAATGGGTTTAGGCCGACTCATAAAGTTTTTGATATCTTATTCAAGACGAAACAACTTAATAGTGGCACCTCTTTTTTTTTTTTTTGGGGGGGGGGGGGGGGGAAGCTAATTTTATTAAGAGTAACCCCTCTAATTTAAAGAATTGGATGAGTCAACTCATTTGGGTTAGGCCGCTGACACGTGAGATGGAGACAATGACCTGGGAGGAATGCCATATATATGATTATTTCACTGGGGGTTTTGAGGGAGATAAATTTTTGGTGACTCGAGAGATGTTAGAGCAAGAGATAGTTCTTGCCAAGGCTGGACTAAGCTTGAAGTCATATCCGGGTATGTGTACAACCAAGTTAATGTTCGTTTGGTCTTTATTATGTTAATAGATGCTAATTTCTTTTTCTTTTCGATTGAAGAGCTTCAGGCACTGAATATTTGGGGGCTTTCATCTCTCCCTACTTGGAAGAGAGGACTGAGGAGGCATCCTACCCCTGAAAGATGAAAGTCCTCTAAGAGGCAATCGTGCCAATCTTCTTCACCCGTCACAGGAAATGTGCCTCCCCAAACCCGCCGTCGCTTGGCAAGTTGAAGCACTACTTTGCCTGAAGATACCGCCACTGAAACTAAGGCAGAGATGGTGGCAGGTGACAGTCCTCTAGCCTTGGTCGCGCCAGGTCCTTCTCCCAGTTCTCCCGAAAGTGTCATAGTTACCGGGTTGCTTAGTGGGTGAGAGCTTGGATTGGAAACAAGGGCTTCAGAGCCTTCTACTTCTACACTGGTTGGTGGAGACATAGGACCCCGTTATGAATATTTGAAAGAACTTGTTTCTCTCGGGGAATTTGAGAGAGTTAGAAGAGCGTCAACGACTGAGCTAGCGTCATGTATCTCCTAGGTGAGGGATGTTTGTTGACCTTAACTTATAATCCTCGCACACCTTACGCATTATATGTGAAATTTGCAGCGAGTAGGTGCAGTTGCATCCATGTTGGAGGCACTTCTTGAGAAGGATGCCAATCTTCAACGTGCCTATGATGAGCTTACTTCTTATTCAACTGCCTCAAAGAGGTCTCAGGAGTCAGAACAATGGTCTCTTGAATCCGAACAACGTCAAGTAAGGCTCGTTGAGGAGTTGAGGGTGAAAGTTAATGAGCTAGAGGCATCCTTGACAGTGAAGGATCACGTGGCACAAGAATCTAAAAGCCAGCTAGAGAACTATATTGCCAACGTGCCAGCCCGATTGGCGGATGCAAGGGAGACGGCAGTGGAGGACTATTTGGCTAGTTCTGACTTCTCTGAGTTGAGGAGTCAATTGTATTAGGATGGGACAGATAAAGCCTTGGCAAAATTTTGAGAAAATGCCCAAGGTCTTGCTCCCCAGCTTGATGCAACCTCGCTCCAAAGGGTGGCTAAGGAAGTTAGTAAGGAGATGGAGGATGAAGTAGAGCATGAGTCTAGTTCTCAAGATGATGAAGAAGACTAGACTTTATTTTTGGTTGGGGTTTTTTTGTTAGCTCTTTAGTCCATTTTTTGTTGTAAATATAATTGGTTTAGAATTAATATTGCTTTTTGCCTTTCTATTAATGTTATCTTAAGAGTAATCTTAGAAGGCATTTTTGCTTTTGAATGATGACTCCTATAAGGTTTTTTGGGATCCTTGAGTTAGCATTTAACGTTTGAGCCTTCTATGTATTTTATGCTTTTTTGAATAGTGTAATGTTTGGCTATTAAGGTTGTTTTATACTTTTGAAGGGTGAAACGTTTTTGGCATCAAGGAGTTTCCTTGTGTCAGCGTATCAATATACTTGGCAAAGATGTATCTTAATTTCCTTGTGTTGGCGTATCAATATACTTGGTAAAGATGTATCTTAACAACTTAAACATTGTAACCGACCAGGTATTAGGCGAGTACTGTTAGCTAGTGGATGGGCACTTGGCGCAAGGCTTCTTTGAGCAGAGGGTTAAGTAAGACCTTCATTTGAGTGAAATGTGATTTTCTTGTTTTGATGGAATTGTCCTTATAGTGTCATTTGTGATTTTGGATTTTCAATTACAAGGACGTTGTACGTGAATGTGTATATTTGCCTTTTATGTGCTGGTGGCGCCAAAACGGTTATCAATTTTGTAAAGATGGCGCCTCCTAGCCTTGGTGTCATGCTGTGTTTGATATCTGCCATTTTTTTAATTTTGTAGTCCCCAACTTGTGATGGTGTACGATAGTCTCTTGCCTTTGTACAATTGATTGATAATAGCTAGTCTCCATCCCTAGTCATGAGCTGACATGGAACATACAGTTGATAGATAAGTAACCAGTCCCTTGCCTTCAGTCATGAGCTGAGGTGGGGCATACCATGAATAGATAAGTAACCAACTGTCTGCCTTCAGCCATGGGCTGAGGTAGAGCGTACAGTACTTAGACAAGTATCTAGCCCCATGCCTTCAGCCGCAAACTGAAGTGGAGCATAGTATTTTTCCTGCCTAAGAAGGACTTATAGTGTAAAGGGATTTCATCTACCTGGGAAGGGCTTACAGATACATGTGTGTCTTGCTTGCTTGAGAAGGGCTTCTAGTGTAAATAGATTTCACCTGCCTGAGAAGGACTTACGGCTACATGTGTGTCTTTTCCTGCCTCAAAAGGGCTTACAGCGTAGACGTATAATCCGTGAAAAGATAGATCATGAGCCCCTTGCCCCCAGTCGTCAACTGGGGTGGAGCGTACCGTAAATAGATGAGTAACCAGCCCCTTGCCTTCAGCCAGCATACCGTACATAGATGAGTAATCAGCCCCCTTCCTTCAGCCGTGGGTTAAGGTGGAGCATACCATAAATAGATGAGTAACCAGCCCCCTGCCTTCAGACGTGGGCTGAGGTGGAGCATAAATTAAATAGACATATTGACTCTATCGATGAATAGAGATTGGTGAATAGCATAAACCCATATCATACACCCATATATCAATCAACTTTTACAAATAGTGTAGCGTCAAATGTTAAGATCGAGATTGAATCTCAAACCCTAACCAAGGATAGAAGAGAGTTAAGATGAGAAAAGAAGTGAAATTAGGTGAGAGATTGGAGAAATTTAGATGCGAGAGAGAATTAATCTCAAAAGAGATATTTTCATTCATCAATGTTATAAGAATTACAAGACAATCCAGCCTACTTGTATTATGACTCACTAAGACAAGATACATTGCACATGAACTACTTCCTAACCGCCTCTTAGCTGTAGCCGCCACACTTGACTAATGACGGACCACCATTGACCTCTCTTGGCTGGCCTTGACCACTAGACCTCCCTTATTACAAGACCTAACAAAGGCTTAAGATACTAATTACATCAAGGCTTATTCTAATTACAATTCACAAGCCTCATCTATTTGAATCATAACAATACTCATCCCTTAAGAGATTCTTGTCCCCAAGAATCTAAGAAGAGAGTTAAGACCTTGAAGAACACTTGTTGATGTAGAGTAAGAAGCTGGAATGTGCTGAACTTGTCTTTCAAATACTTGCACCTGCATATAACATGTATGTAACAGAATATGAAATGCAACTGAGCAATTGAATATCATTCTTGTTTCTGCATAATGTTTGTTTTTGGATGTATTGCACCCTTCTGGTGGTCTACACAGATCAAACCAAACTAGAAAATTATAAACATTCAATCCACGGACCCTCTTGTTGCAAATAATGCAACCCAACATCACCATCTTACTGCAGAAACATGTAAAACCCTGAGTATGTTGTAGATGCCACCAACCAGCCTTGGTTCTTACCCAAAATATGCAATGCTTGAGCTTCCTCTTACCAACCATGAGCTCACTTTTGATGTTAATCCTGGCAGGCTGAACTCTTCTTTTATAGTCTTCCAAATTCACATACTTAACTGCAGACTTCAATGGTTCGGTAGTGCTGAACCGAAGTAGATTGTAGCTCCTGCTCAAACAGAACCCAGTTTATGGCTTGATCAGAAGGAAGCTTTCAGTTGTTAATAGATTCATAAGACTTCTCAAGGCCAAATTTGCACATTCAGTTGTCCCCTTAATACTCTGAAATGCTACTATCAATGAGAAAAATGAACTACTCAATGAATCCACAACAACTTCTATGCAACCTATTAGTTGCGTGACAATTTGCAAATTTGGAATTTTGCTCCACCAAGCTAAGTCTTCAATAGTCACAGTGGAATTCCAAAAGAACAATGTCATCACTTGAACTATCAAGATAACAGAACTCACAGCCCACAATTTGCAGCATACCAATTCCAAATTGTTAGCCAAGACTTCAGCTCCTGTTTGGATCTCATTGTGTTCCTTGGGTTTGAGAAGTTCAGTCAAAGGCTTTGCAATAGATCTATATCCCGTAATGAACTTCCTATAGTAGCCGGTCAGTCCCAAGAAAAGCCTCAACTGCTTCAACGACACTGGAGTAGACCAATCTTGCATCGCTTGAACTTTAGAAGGATCGGTTGAAACTCCTTCATATGAGATTACATGGCCCAAATATTCTAGCTGAGTCTGTGCAAAAGCACATTTTTCCAAGTTGGCAAAGAACTTATGGCTGCGCATTACTGTAAAAACTTCCCAGAGATGCCTGAGATGATCCTCAAAAGAAGAACTGTATATCAGAATATCATCGAAGAAGACCAGCACTGTTCTCCTCAGAAAGGGTTTAAAATTTTCATTCATAGTGGCTTGAAAAGTAGCAGGAGCGTTGGTTAGGCCGAATGGCATAACCACAAACTTGAAGTGTCCATGATAATGAGTATGAAAAGCAGTCTTATATATGTAACTCTAATTTGATGGTATCCCTGCCTCAAATCAAGTTTAGTGAAGAAATGTGCTCCATATAACTCATGAAGTAAATCGTCTATGACAGGAATAGAGAACTTATCTTTCACTGTCAAAGAATTAAGCTGTCAGTAATCGATGCACATCCTTTCCGTTCCATCCTTCTTCTTTACTAGAATAATAGGAGAGGTAAAAGGACTGTGACTAGACCTGATGAAACACATCTTGAGCAATTCATCCACTTGCTTCTCAATCTCTGTCTTCTAAGCATGAGGACACCAATACAGGATCTCGTGCTTTTTAAGAATTTATCCACAAATCTAAGTAGGCACACTCTAAATTAGAGAAGAATAATTGAGGCACAAAGTTTAAGGTTCTAAAGGTAAAACTATCTTTCCAAGGAAAAATCTGTCAATTACCTAGGTAATTGAATTCAAAAGTTACCTAAGCAAATTAAGTTTATCCATTCTTTCTAATCTTAAGATATTCAAACTGAATAGAGGACAAAAGTCATACCACTCATAACAAGACTTATCAAGTATGCCTAAAACTAATTGTTTTTGCACCAAATATTATATATATATATATATTTTTTTGGAAGAATTTATTTATTCAAGTCAATTTCGGCTCATGAGCATATCTACAGCAAGAATCAAGCTCCGACTCGTGAGCGATGACCCATAAGTAAGAGAAGCCACCACTAAGACACCCCCAATATTACCGTGTGAGTACATCTTCAGCGAGACTCAAGCTCCGACTCCTGGGCGATGGCCCATAAGTAAGAGAAGTCACCACTGAGATGCCTTCATTATGACTTCTCGATTATATCATCAGTGAGAATCAAGCTTCGACTCCTGGGTGATGACACATAAGTAAGAGAAACCACCATTGAGACGTCCTCATAATGGGTAGCACATATCACAAAATGTTTATAAATGGGATAGCGGTGCGAGAGATGATTTCCTCTCTCTTTTTTTTTTTCTTTTTTTTTTTGGATGCTTGGTTCCATGTTAGCTTTCTAAGAACCCCTTGTAGCGAGCTTTCATTGCGGCAACTCCCGTTCCAGTTAGCCCAGTGTATCAAGTATTGAAACACCCCTACGGATCTACTTACTTGATGTACCAAGGTAGGGAACCATCACACTGTACCACATATCCAAATGATAAACGTTTTTAATAGGATAGCGGTGCTTAGTGATTCACTCCCTCTGTTTTATTATATTTTTATTTTATTTAGACTTTGACATAACTTTTCAAAATCTATTATGTAAATGATAATCTTAATGCAATCCATTCAAATTTGAATATCTTTTAATCAGAAAGAAAAGTAAAACAGCCATGCTAACTAGTAAAGTCAAATACCATGGTTTTATCAAGATAGTGCCTTTTATATTTCGTGTTTTGCAGTAAGAACACAAAAACAATTAATTATCAGGTTATTCAAATTTAGTTAAAGTAAACGAGCT
Organism: Simmondsia chinensis; assembly: GCA_018398585.1. NCBI lineage: Eukaryota > Viridiplantae > Streptophyta > Magnoliopsida > Caryophyllales > Simmondsiaceae > Simmondsia > Simmondsia chinensis. The sequence goes on along the minus strand of JAGTTD010000017.1, from coordinate 12,990,981 downwards.
AAAAATAGTAGAAAAATTGCTTAAAAAGCGTGATGATAAGTTCTTTCTTTCTTTCTTTTTTTTATATGAAATTTTTTTTTGAAAGACTAATGATTAAAACTATTGAAAATAGGCAATCTTTTTGTTGGCCGACACTATTTACATCCCCATACAAAGGCTCGGAACTCTGGGAGGCACTAAAGCCGGCTCTAAAGCATAAAACAGGAAAACTTTTTGAAAAAAATTTGTTTCAAAACTTTAAAAATTGCTCTTAGTCACCCCCAAATTTAGAGTTAACATTGTTTTTAATATTAAAATAACTACAAAGATTAAGTGGGAGAGAGATACTTCCCAGGTTTGAGCATTACTTTTTGATAGTGCAGGTGGACATCGCGCTACCGCCAAACTTGTTTCAAAATACCTGTTTAAACAAAAATATATAGAAATATGAGACAAATAAAATAATGAAAGGAAAAATAATATAAATAATAGAAACACTTGGGTTGCCTCCCAAGAAGCGCCTTTGGTTATAGTCGTATGCTCGACTTTCTGAGTGGATTATTTGACATTGTTGAGATGAATGGAAGTTTTCTAAGGCTTGAGCTCTCCATCGATGTAAGGTTTCAATCTTTGCCCATTGACTTTGAAGTACCCTTTTTCTCATCTTGAATCTCAACCGTACCATATGAAAAAACACGGATTACAATAAAGGTTCCTGACCATCGAGAGCGCAGTTTTTCTGGGAAAAGTCGTAAGCGGGAGTTAAACCGTAGAACTTTTTGTCCCATTACAAACTCTTTGTTTAGAATGTGCTTGTCATGCCATCTTTTGGTTCGGTCTTTACAAATTCTAGCATTTTCATAAGCCTCATTTCTGAACTCATCTATCTCGTTGATTTATAGCAACCACTTTTCACCTGCAGTTGCTAAATTGAAGTTTAAGGTTTTTATGGCCCAGTATGCTTTGTGTTCCAATTCCACTGGTAAATGACATGCCTTACCATAAACTAGTCGATATGGAGACATTCCAATACGTGTTTTGAATGTTGCTCTATATGCCCAAAGTGCGTCATCTAACTTTTTAGACCAATCCTTTCTAGAGGCACTAACTCTTTTTTCAAGAATAACTTTCAATTCTCGGTTTGAAATTTTCACTTGTCCACTTGTTTGAGGATGGTATGGAGCACCCACATATTGTGTAACTCCGTACTTACTCAATAAAGCTTTAAGTTGGCGATCACGAAAGTGTTTTCCTCCACCACCTATAATTGCTCTAGGAGTTCCAAACCAAGAAAAGATGTTTTTTTCTAACAAAGTTTACAACAACTCTAGCATCATTGATGGGAAAAGCATCTACTTCGACCCATTTTGACACATAATATACAACAACCAAAATAAATCTGTTAGAAAATGATGAGAGGAAAAGACCCATGAAATCAATCCCCCAAAATTATTCAACAACTAAAATGTTATTTTGGGGCATTTCATGTTTCTTGGAGATGTTACCTGTCTTTTGAAACCTATCACATTTACTAACAAATTTAAAAGCATCTTTAAAGAGTGTAGGCAAATAAAACCCAGATTGTAAAACCTTAGCTGTAGTTTTTGTCCCACCATGATAGCCACCAGTTTCAAAAGAGTGACAGTGGCGCAAAATGTTCTCCATTTCCTCCTCGGGTATACATCTTCTGATAATTTGGTCTGCACAATGCTCATACAAGAATGGTTCTTCCCATAAATAATACTTTAAGTCAGTGAAGAACTTCTTCTTTTGTTGATAGGTCATGTCCTTGGGCAGTTCTTGTGCAACCAGATAGTTAACAATGTCAGCGTGCCATGGACAATTAGGATTCTCGCTTACCATCATAAGACTTTAATCAAGGAATTTTTCGTTGATAGAGGGACCTTTGTCCTCTCGTTTGAGTCATGACAAATGATCTGCCACAACATTTTCTGCACCCTTTTTATCCCGTATTTCTAAATCACATTACTGAAGCAAGAGAATCCATCTAATCAGTCTCGGTTTTACATCCTGTTTTGCAAAAAGGTCTTCCAGAGCAGAATGGTTAGTGTAAACAATTACCTTTAAATTGAGCAGGTAGGAACGAAATTTATCAAATGCAAACACTACAGCTAGTAATTCATTTTCAGTAGTAGCGTAGTTAATCTATGCATCTATCAAAGTTTTACTAGCATAGTAAATTACATGATAATTTTTGTTCCTTCTTTGTCCTAGCACTGACCCTACAGCATAATCACTAGCGTCTCATATAAGATCAAAATATAAGCTCCAATCGGGTGCTACAATTATTGGTGCTGACACTAGTTTCTTCTTCAAGTTTTCCAAGGCATGCATGCAGTCACTATCAAAGTTAAAAGGGACATCTTTTATCAATAAATTGCAAAGAGGCTGAGCGATCTTAGAGAAGTCCTTAATGAGCCTTCTGTAGAATCCTGCATGTCCAAAAAAACTTCGAATGCCCTTAACATTAGTTAGGGATGCTAATCGTTCTATCACTTCAGTTTTTGCTCGAACAACCTCAATTCTTCTTTTTGAAATCATATGCCCTAACATTATTCCTTCCTATACCATAAAATGACATTTCTCCCAATTCAAAACAAGATTAGTGTCAGCGCATCTTTGCAAAACAATGGAAAGGTTAGCTAAACAATCATCAAATGAGGCTCCAAAGACTGAAAAATCATCCATAAACACCTCTATGAAAATTTTCACCATATCTTTAAAGATTGCCATCATACATCTTTCAAAAGTCGCAGGGGCATTGCATAACCCAAAAGGCATTCTTCTACAGGAAAATGTACCATAAGGACAAGTGAAAGTGGTATTTTCCTGATCTTCCGGGCCTATGGCAATTTGATTGTACCCTGAATATCCATCAAGAAAATAGAAATACGAATGGGCTACCAGTTTTCCTAACATTTGATCAATGAATGGTAAGGGGTAGTGGTCCTTTTGGGTGGCATCATTAAGTTTTCGATAATCTATGCAAACCCTCTACACGGTGACAGTCCTAGTAGGGATGAGCTCATTGTTCTCATTTTCTACTACAGTTACCCCCCCCCCCCCCCCCCTGTTTGGAACTACTTGCACTCGGCTAACCCATGGACTATTAGATATGGGATAAATGATCCCGGCATCTAATAGTTTGACAACTTATTTTCTTACTACCTCTTTCATGGCAGGGTTTAACCGACCTTGAGGTTGAGTAGAATTGAAGCTATCCTCCATTAGAATTTTGTGCATGCATATGGAAGGGCTAATTCCCTTGATATCCGAAAGGGTCCATTCGATTGCTGATCTATGCTCTCTTAAGACCCTAAGCAGCCTTGCCTATGAAATATTAATCAATGAGGCATTAATAATAATAGGATAAGTGTTTGAATTACTAAAATAGGTATATTTGAGATGTGGAGGCAAGGAAGGGTCTACCTAAAATAAGAGGTGTCTCACTATACTCTTCCACATCAAGCACTATGAAGTCAGCCGGGAAGATGAATTTATCTACCTTCACAAGAACGTCTTCAATTACACCTTTAGGATACTTGATTGATCTGTCTGCAAATTGGAGAGATACAATGGTAGGCTTCACTTCTTCTAACCCAAGCTTTCTAAAAACAGAGAGAGGTATTAAATTTATACTTGCAACTAAATCACACAAAACCTTATCAAAACTAATCGAGCCAATGGTGCAAGGTATAGTGAAACTCCCTGGATCTTTTAACTTGGGAGGCAACTTCTTTTGCAGTATGGCACTGCATTCTTTAGTAAGTGCTACCGTTTTGAACTCTCCCAACTTCCTTTTGTTAGACGGGATTTCTTTCATGAATTTTGCATATTTGGGCATCTGTTCTAACATGTTAGCAAAAGAGACATTAATGTGTAACTTTTTGAAAATTTTCAAAAATTTAGCAAATTGTTCATTTGCTTTTGTCTTTTTCAAATGTTGAGTAGGGGACTTTTGGTTTGTAGGGTTGAGGTTCAGCCCTTTTTGGTTCATCTTCATTTTGGATTTTTGTTCCTTCCTCATTTTATATTTCTTGAGTAGTATCTATGGACAAGTCAATTATGGGTTGCTCATTTTGTTTGGTCTTGGTTACAGGAGTTGGTTCATTCAGAGTTTTCCCACTTCTTAATTCAATTGCATTGACGTGCTTACGTGGGTTAGTGATTGTGTTACTAGGCAAGGAACCTTGAGACCTTTCAGAGAGTTGTTTTGAAATTTTTGCGGCTTGGGTCTCGAGGTTTCAAATTGAAGCTTCTTGATTTCGAAGATTTGTTTGTGTTTAATGGATGAAACTTCTGAATAAATCTTCGAGATCAGTTTTTCTTTCTGGAGGTTGAAAAGGTTGTTTTTGAATCCCTTGATTATTCAACAAAAAATTTGGATGGTTTCTCCACCCTGGATTCTAAGTGATGGAATAGGGATTATTTTGTTGTTTTTTACGATTTGAAACAAAATTAGCTTGTTCATGGCTTGATGGGGCAAAAGTATTCCTTGTTTGGCACTCAATGCTAGGATGATTCCGTACATAAAATTCACACGTTAGCACAGGGGAATTTATGGCATTCACATTCGTGTTACCTATTTGTTTTTGAAGCATTGAAACCTGGGCGGTTAACTTTGTTATTGCATCCAGCTCATACATACCCACATGTTTCTTTTGCTCAGTTGCCCTTGCATAGTTGTTGCTAGCCATTACTTCTAGCAATTCATACTCTTCATCTGGGGTTTTATGATTTAGGGATCCTCCCGCAGCCGCGTCTACCATCGTTTGAGCATTAGGTGCCAAACAATTGTAAAAAATTTGGACTTGTATCCAAACTGCCAAACCATGATGTGGGCACCTTTTCATAAGTTCTTTGTAACGTTCCCATGCCTCATACAAAGATTCTGTATCATATTGCACAAACGAAGTAATGCCATTCCTCATCTTAGCTGATTTGGCTGGTGGAAAATATTTAGTAAGAAGTTTTTGAGCCAACTCATCCCAAGTTGTGATAGTTCCTGGGGGTAATGACATTAACCACGCATTAGCTTTATCTCTCAGTGAAAGAGGAAATAACCTTAAGCGAACGGCATCATCGCTGACACCATTATGCTTAAAGATATCGCATATCTCTAAAAAATTAGCGATATGCAGGTTTGGGTCCTCACTGGGTAGACCGCAAATTGAACAGTCGGTTGAATCATTTGCATAATAGCTGGTTTAATTTCAAAATTGTTTACTTGAATTGGTGGACGTCGAATGCTGGAAGTGCACCCTCCCATAGTAGATACGGCATGACCTTTTAAGGTCCTTTCATCATCATTTTTAGTATTATTAGCCATGGTTGCAGTCCTTTTTGTTTTCCTGAATAGTCGAAGAGTTCTTTTGATTTCAAGATCAAAAGGAGTTCTTTCTTTTTCAATTAAATTTTGCATACGAAGTAAAAATAAACGTCTATAAAGTCAAAGACAAGGATAGCAATAAAGAGAAATCTTTAAAAGTTACAAAAGTATAACGCAAAATTTAACAACACCAAATTTTAAGGGGAAAATAGGTAATACTAAAAGTTTTAAAAAACTTAGAGATAACAAATCTAACTTAGAAAAACCTATTTGGATGATAAAATAAAATAAAAATAAATTTAAAATTAATCCAAAAGCCTAAAAATACAACAATCTAAAATAAAAGTTAAGAAAACAAAAATTTTACAGAAAAAGAGGGGCTAGTAACCCTAATATTTTTGAAAACTTTAAAATAAAAAATTTAACTTTTAAAACCCTAACAAAGTGAACTTATATTCAAAATAAAATTGAAGATAAAGATAGAACATCAGACAAATAACAAAATGACAAAAAATTAAAATTTTTTTAAAAAAATACAATTTTTAGAGGGTATGTTCTATACGAAATTTTTCTTTTTTTTTTTCAAAGAATTTATCTTTACAATTGAATCAAATGAAAAATTTCTTAAACTTAAATAAAATTTACAAATTATTAACAATTTCAAATTAGCACACAAACTAGTTGGTTTCGATATAACTCAAACAGAGACAATCCCCAGCAACGGCGCCAAAAACTTGATGCGTAACTTTCCGTACGCGTTAGCAAGTGCACTAGTCGTATCAAGTAATAAAGAATGAGTAGAGTATCATTCCCACGGAGATTGTGTTTTGAGTGAGTATCAAAATTAGTTGCTTTAATGCTATTTGAAAAACAGAAATTTGAGATGTTGATATGAAATAAAATATAATAAAAAAGAAACAAATTATGTTAACTAATTTTTAGGTAAGGCTTACTGATTTTTTTGAAGTTTTTATGATTTAATAAAATCTAAGACATCTGATTTCACACAGTTGCATCAATGCGCCATTCTATCTTGTTATTCAAGTTGTTATCACGTGTTGATGGTTGAAAACCCTAATTTTCTAAATATTCTCTCTCGAGCAACATTTAGCATGCTCTTTTACATATTAACCCATCACTCTCGTGCATGAATGTAAATAAGAAAAGAGTTTTTAAAGCTCTATGATTTTTACTTAAAAGCTACACAAATCGCGATAATCTCTCTTTAGCATTCGCTCAATTTGTAGTGCTTATCATCTTAGCAATCACCATAAATCTCCTCTTATACTCATTATGAATCATTATAGGCCTTAAATGGTGATCAGGTATTCAAAACTTATGAAGAGCAATGATAAACACTTCAACAACGCAATAACAAAACATTGAATACGTTGAATTAGAAATGAGCGTATGTTACAACTTAGGCTGTATCGTAGCCTTGGAATAATAAAATTAGTTCATGATAAACTTAATATAAAACATTATTAACACAAAATTCATGAACTTAAGAAAGAAAAATAATAGAAAGAATTAAAAATACAAAATTACAAACCAAATTTTCTTCCCACCTTTCCTTCTTTCTTCCTCTCGGTTTCACTCTCTTTTCTCCCTACTTCTTGTGATTTTTGTGTTTGAAAAATTGGTGCCTAAACACTCCACAACCATCCTCTATTCATAGTAGTAGAGATGGGACAAAAAAAATGAAGAAAAATATCAAAACTTGCTTCTCATTTGTCCATGCTTGCGGCCACTTTGTTCAAGTTGCAAAGTTCTACATTTTCTATTTGTTCCTGATCTCCACTGCCCAACTGCAAAAATTCAGATCATGTGGATGTTATTTGGGTGTTATACAGTGTATTTGAGAAAAAATATTGATTAAACTTGCCGCCTAAATAAACTTTGTGTGAAAAATTTGTTATTTTATGTGGTTCTTGCTTTGAACCGTATAACTTGGGTGTTTTTGTTATTTTTTTTTTCTTTTATTTGATGTATCTTGCATTTACTTATTGATGTTAATGATAAAATCTAGCAAGACTTAACATAAAATGAGCATTTTTGCAAGAAAATAGCAATATGATTGAAAATGAGCAAAACCGAGAAAAAGCGATAGAAGTTTGATAAAAAAATGGTTAAAAATGAATAAAAATGATATAAATAATTATATATATTAAATTAGACTTATTAGCCGCCTCATAGTCTCCACAACCACCATGAGCAGCAACAAAGTCTTCAAATGCCTTCTGAGTAGACCGAGAAATATATGAATAACCTTCTTGCTCTTTGGGACACGCAACATGGTCTCTTGGTCGACTCAACACCCACCATTACCTCTCCCTCTTCTATAAATACCAACCTCCATTCCCCCATTGAACGCAGCCTCCCTCAGCCGCTTTCTCAACCCACCCCATACGTTACTTTCCCACCACCTCACCCTTCATTACTCACCTACTCCCTCAGTCACTATACCCTTCAATCCTCTATTCTATTTTGGCCCACCCACCTCAACTCCATAAAAGCTACCTCCTACTCGCCCCAAGCTAAGTATTTTATTACGCTTATTTACTATGAGACCCATACTGAATTAGGCATCGGAGGAAACTCCAGCGGGCCAACCTGCGAGACCGTTTGACTACTTTGCCCATTTTGCAGGAAACATTGGATCAAACGCGCCAGTGGCTGACATCCAAGCGAGACCTCGAGTCTAGCTATCATCCTAAAGAACATACTCAATAAATCTTGAAACACAAAGCATTGCCAACAAATTTAGTTACAAGTTCTGTGTTTCTTAACAGAATAAAACTTGTTATCCTCAATATCTAGGTCCTAAATCTTATTTCGCTGTTCTCGTTCTGAAGCCATCCTTTTGGCTATAACGAAGGATGGAAAATTTCTATTTTTCGAAAAGTTCCAAGCAAAGGGCAACAAAGTGCATAACATGTAAGCAAAAGTCATCACCTCTATTTCCCTTGCTATGTTTCAGTCCTAATAAGAAGGATGGACACCTAGAGCTTCTTCAGATCGAGCCAATCTCCACAGCAGTTGTGTAGTTTCTCATAGAAAGAGGGTATTGCAGAAGAGGTGGTTCAAACTTTTAGAGTAAAGTCCATAATAAACACAAATTCTCTAGACTTGGCATCCACTTCTAGTTAAATTTTCAACCAGTGAGAGTCCAATATGAATGATCTCACATAATAAGATTCTAACTTTGGGGTGGATCTTGAAGTTCTAGATCTTTTTGAAGTCCTAATTATCTGTCTTACTAAGATTGTAAGCTGGCCATGAGCTCTTAGTAGAAGCCATCTTCGATCTTATTTATTGGAATCCGAATTCCTATGATGATTTCATATACACCAATTGGATGTAGGCATGACGATGGGCCGGGCCGGGCATGTGGCCCCAGCACTGGACCATGCTCGGGCCCTAGCTCGACCAGGCTGCGCTGCCCGGCCTGGCCCCCCTTTTTAGTATATAGATATATATATATATATATATATGTAAAATATAACATATATAATAGTGCCTTATAAAATTATAAAATATGTTATCATTTTGACTAAAAAATGGTTATAATTTATTTATTAATAATATAACATACAAATTATTTGTAACAGATACAATACAACACAATCATAATTATAAATATATTTTGTAAAATAAAACGTAAAATAACTTGTTAAAAAGTATTGCTATAACAATATAACACTGCTATGTAAAATCATAAATATATTTTATAAAAGAAAATATATTATAAAAAATAGAATTATAACAATATAAATAAATTAATCTAGGCTTGCTACGGTTGGTGCGGTACTTGTACTGGTGCTATTGTCGTCTACTTCATTTATTGATGAACCCCAGTTTAGTCGATCTTCGTCTCTACTCGTTGCAGCCACACAGTTCTTCAAGACCACCAACATTTCCACGGTGGCTAGTGCTAACTTTTCTCTCTTTGATCCAAGCAATGTACCGCCTATACTAAAAGCAAACTCCAATGCTATTGTAGACAACTGACATGTTAGTATATTGCGTGCCATAGAGGAAAGCACTAGATATTGGGTTTTATTTGAATACCTCCATTACAAAATATCAAAATACGGATTAGCCTATGTCGGATAGTTGTCAAGCATAGGCGAATGCATGTGCAAATTTAGCTTATTATACAACGTGGGACTTTTTTTGGGTTTTAATTGGTTCAACATATCCCACGCATATGATCTTCCTCGAGAAGAGGATGAAAATGATGATGTAGAAGAAATATTTGTATCAAGTGATATTCTTTGAGAAGACACGAAAAATAAATTACGTAAATTTTAATCAAATTTAGACACGAAAGATTTTACGTCAAAAGTTGGTTTTATTTTTCATTAAATATTTGGGCAAATAATTGAAAACCTGTAAGTTTACAATGTGGATCAAAACGGTGGCAATAAAATATGCCATTGGTAATTCAAAATAATATTTTAAAAATTTTCCTAATCATGGCAGAAATAAAGCCCTGCAACATGGGGTTGGAGCAGTTATCTATCATCCAAATAACGTTATCTACCAATCTAGTTATTGCTTGTATAATGGTTAGGTAATAACATCCAAAACTAATGTTGTAGCCTCGTTAAAAATAACAAAAAATGTACAATTTTTTTTTAATTACATCCCAGTCTATATGTTCTAAATTAAAAGCATTTAGATCTGAATGGTTTTGCCATACAAATTCAATTAAGACGTTTTTGTATAGTATGATTCTTTCTAACATATCAACCGTGGATGACTACCAATTACGTGCATCTATTTTAAATTTTTTATAAGGAATGCTATGCGTGTCACATAGATTTTTAAATTTTCTTTGCCCAATTTTGGATGTCTTAATTACTTTAGCTACATCTATTAAAACCACAAGAGAAAAATCCATAAGTTGCATACTATCCCTTACTATTAAATGTAGTACATGACAAATGCAACGTAAATGTAAACATTTCCCATCTAACATGGGCTACATATACCTAATTCAATATTCAACAGATGCATCATTGCTAGGAGCATTATCAAAACTAATGCTAAAAGTTTTATGGTCTATCCTTCACTCACAGCATGCGTTCATAATGGCACCCGTGATTACGTGAGCATTGTGGAGATATTCAAATAGGAAAAAATAAATTATTCATTTTTGCATAATGTAGGAAGAATCCATCCAATATGCAGTTATGCACATAAAAGGCACGTTTGATTTGGACTTTCACGTGTCAGATGTCAACGACAACATGCTCATGTTCGCCTTTAAAATATTTTCAAGGTCGTTTTTCATATTTATAAATTCTATAAAAGTGTCCCGCTTCGAAGTGTTTCAAGGGACCCTTGGAGTTGTAGGGTTTAATGCAGTTTTACAGTATTGGATGAATCTAGGGTCTTCATTGGTGGTTAACGGCTTTTCAGCCGAAATGACATATCTCATTAAACCTTATCTGTTAGTTTCATGTGTAAACTTAAAGTTAGCAAGCACACCAATCTCTTGCTGTACGAGAGTTTGTTGGGTTATATCCGCATTTATTTTAGGGTGGCTTTTTGGTAGGTGTCTTTTTAATGTCCCAGTCCCGCTATTAAGTGGATAATAGAAAACTTTTGAAGGATCACATAGAATACAATATGCTTTAACATGCTCATGATCTAGTCTAAAATGTTTCATTCAATGCTAATATTACGTCTACTACTCCCCATAGAGGTGCAGATTTAAGTTTTATCATCAGTAGGTGTGAGTTTGTGTTCAGAACATCCCACACCGCCCAATTTTGGAAAATTTTTGTAGAGGTGTTCTTGTTCCCAATCATCAGTGTCGGTGTAGGTAGGTGACGAACCGAGTTCTAAAAATGTATGTCCCTAGATATTAAGCTCAACTCCTCTACTTGTTCTAGCGACTTTAGGCAATTGAGAAGAGCTAAAACTAGACCGATCATCTCCAGATGAAGATGAATTATGTGCCAAAATCTTACTAATTTGTAACTATAAAATGCACGTAACAATGAAAGTAAAGTGAATAAAAATGACAAATAATAAAGTTTTAATACAAATTTTATCGAAGCGAATACTGAAATTTGAACTTCTACAAGCTTCTAAGCGCAGAGCACAAATGAAAATTTGAACTTGAGAGATTGGGGAGCAAAGACCTGATGATTGTAAAGAAGAGATAATGTTATGATTCTCATAGTTGGAGTACATGAAAGATTGTAGTTAGACTAAGTCATGATGTAATAAGTGGTAGTATAAGCCAATGATGTGTGTAAGAAGGTTGATACACTAGTTAAGCATTGTTAGTTAGTTCGGGCGCAAAAGTTGGTTAGGCTATGATCTAAGTGCATTGTATCTTTAGATATTTTAAGCTTAGCCATCTTAAGTGATTAGTAGTATAAGTATGTAAAGTCTCTCTTGAAGAGCTCATAATTCTCTCTCTCATCTAATTCTCTCTTTATTTTCTCATCTCCAATTCACTTCTCTTCTCATCTAAACTCTCATCAATCCTAGGTTATGATTTGAGATGAGTCTAAATCCTAACAATTGGTATTAGGGCCAGGTCTGGCTTCCTAATCAAACGTGGTTTGATATCAAATATCCTTGATAGCATTGCAAATTGATTATGAGTTAAATTTTGAGTTCTTGATTGATAAAGCTTGCTGTTATTAATTGAAAACAACAAAAAATGTTGAAATTGATTCAAAATTGAGTTCTGAATTCTAAAGTTAACTGTTGAACGTAAGCGTTGATCAAAGCTTACAAGATCAACTGTTTCATTGAGTATCGGTGTATGGTCTTGATGATTTGCATTAAGACTTTGTTGAACTTTTTTTCACTAAGGTTGAGTTGCATTGAATGAAGTTCTATTGATCAGTTGCAATTTGATTACAATCAAACATAACTAGCGGTTACAAGTGAAGCAAGTTTTGGAGTTCGAACAAGATTCAAGCAGTGAAGCAAGTGTATTGCTAGATCATCTTATCTTGATCAAGAAGTCTGCAAATTGGCTTGGTAAAGTTGAAGTGAGCTTCTGAAGCAGAATATCCTTGATCAAAACCAGAAGAATCAGCTTAGCAAAGCTTGCAATTCAGTTAAATGAGGTGAAGGTAACAGATTATGAACGTCTATGTTACAATTGATCAGAATCCACTTCTGTGCTGCTGAACTGAAAGTATTAATTGAGTACTGCTGAATTTTAGAGAAAATTGTGTTGATAAGCATAAAAGTGCATAGGAACTTATTTGATTCTATAAGAAATATCTGAAACCGAATAGGTAATTGTTCAAAGATGGAGTTAACAACAAACTTAGAATAAATCGTAGAAATCTTACATTGTTCTTGAGGGTTATGGTTAGTAGAGTGTTGAAGTCAGTAATTGTAACTAAGTTCGAGTTAATTTAGATTCATAGCCTGAATTATTCAAGTAAATCACTGTGGTTAGCGTTTTTGTTCAGGTTCTCTTGATTTGCAAAGTTTCGCAATTAGGGTTTGATGTTTGAGTATCGTCTTCGGCTAAGTAGTGACATTGATTTGCTGGTGTAGAAGAGTTGATTTCGTGTTGCAAAGATTCCATTGCTGTGGTTGTGCGATTATGATCTCAGTGAGCAAGATTAGTGTTCGTTCAAGAATTTAAACATGAATTACATCACAAGCTTAGCTGTTGATGAAGGAAAGGTTACTGCAAACCCTGCTACAGCAGGAGCTAATTTCATTATATTAGCTCAATTGAAGGATCAAATGGAGGAAATGATCTTTCAAATGCAACAAGCACAGTTGGAATGGAATCGAAGGTTTTTTGGGCAATGGACTCAGCATTTTGAGGAGAAGCCTGTAGAAGCTGTGAATCGGATTGATGTGGAACCGGTTCAACTACTTGTTCGGGATGAAGTGATAAGGGAAAGTGATGTAGCTCATGAGGAGAAGCTTAATTAAGAGAATGAGATAGATGGAGAGGTTGTTATGCCGATGGAGGACAAAGGTCCTGATCTGCCGCAGGTCTTGCAAACAAATGAGATGCAAATAGGATCTGGGGTTGATGGCTTGGATTCAAGTCAGGTTGAAATGGAGTCAGTGCAATTAGTTGAGCATGACTTTGTGCCACTGGGAAATACAACCAAGAAATTATAAGTATGCATTGAAATCATAAGCGTTCAAAAGTTGAGATTTGAGCCCACTTTGCAAAACGTTGACATCAATTCGGAAGTTTCCCTTAATCACAAGAAGTGTTATTCAAGTACGAGGTTGACAGCATCGGAAAGGCCAATTATCCTTTACCAAGGAAATGTTCCAACCTTTTTATTTCTTGAGAAGAATAAGGTGTACCTTGAAAAGCAAAAAATACTCATGGATATTGAGTTGGGGAAGACTAAGTTGGTGTTTTGGTATGTGGAAAAACTTGGAGCATCTTTATGGATCAAAAGGATGTTGAAGAAAGCAACAGAAAGGGAGTGTTTGAGCAAGGGTGATTCCAAAATTGAGCATGTTGAAGTATTGGTAAGCAATCAAGAAGTTAGCACTGCTGTATCGATGAGCTCAACTGTTGCTGATATGGCATCAATAAATATATCACAAAATCTGCTAAGTACTTCTCTATGGCAAGTTGGTATACAGATTCAGAACATGAGGGATACTCATAGCATCTTCATTGCAGAACAACCAAATTCTGTTGGGAAATCAGATGTTGCTGCTGTGGTATCATCTAATGCAGAACACGGTGTGCTTTTGAGTGGAGAGAAGGTTTATCTAAGTTTAAGCATGAGTGTAAAACCTCCCCTTGGCCGGGTGAAGAAATGTGTGTCCTAAAGCAAGCTGAGCACACTGTCAGCTTGATGTTTTGCAAGATCAGGTTGATTTGCTTCCTTATTTGAGTGGAGTTGTGATTTATCCAAGTGCAAGCACTTGTGACAAGCCTTCTCTTGATCCGAGAGAAGGATCTTATGTTCTTAAGAGATTAAGACAAATAGATTCGATGAAGGAGCAAGTGGCTCAAGCTATTAATGTGCATCTCAAATTTCAGCAAAGAAAATGCCAAGTTCCTGATTTCAGATTTCAATTTCTTGACTTGGGATTGAAAAGCAATGAGCTGACCTGTTGGGGGTGTACAAATGGGTTCAAATGCCTATTGATCATTTCGAATTTAAGTACCAAGGGGTCTTGTTTAGAAGTATCAACATGGTGGTGAAGTCACTCACTAAGAAGGAGTGTGTTCTACAGTTGCAACATTTGTTTGTGAGCTTACATGGTTTGGGACTTAAGTGCAGCATAGTTGAAGTGGTTTTGGAAGTTTTGGGCTTGGATAAAAGATGGTTTCATCATCAAGCTGGGTTGATTGAGGGAATTCAAAGGTTTATTAACAGAAATTTAGCAATGCAACAAGCTGCTACTTGTGGAAGTATTTGTCCAATGTAAGCAGGCCAATCGATTCACTTGTGTGGAGCTGATTGGTACTCAATTTTGATCACTTATGGCAAGCCTCCTAATCCAATTGTTAAGGACTGTAGTGTGAAGGTTTTTGTGGTTCAAGCTGCAACTGAGAAGGAAGAACATGGCCTGGAAACATGTAGAGATCAAGCTGAACTGAAAAAAAATTGTTACAAAGGTAGAAGCAACGATGAGGCCACCTAAGATTTTAAGTAAACGAAAGCATCATTCCAGGGGTTTTACCTTCAAAAGCAGGGACCAAGAGACAGTTCAGATGGGTTCTAAAGATGTTCGCTATTGGTTGGTAATTAGAATTTGTAAGCCAAGTCAAGTGTTGATGCCTATGATAGCAATGTTAGTCTATGGTGCAAGCAATGTTGCAGTTGGTTACATTGAGTGGAAAAGTTAGATGCAACAGCTTCATAGTCTTCATAATGCTTTACGTGAAGGAATTAACAGGAGAACAAGATCAAGTCTAGCTGAAATATGTACAAGCATCAGTAGGGAACTTGGAAACTAATCAGTCCTTGAATTGATGATATACGGTGTTGTTTTGAAGTTCCATTGGCTTCATGGGCTGATGGATTTTGCATTCCTACTTGTTCTCGTTGATAAAGGATCAGGATTGCTTAATTTGAGTCAATTTAGTTGCAGCATGTCAACTGAAGGCGAGAATCTGAAAGAGGTTCAAGCAAGAGTTGAAGATCTTGTGAACAACTTAGAAAAGGTAAGCTATAGGGTGAGGACAATCAATTGGGATATTTTGGGAGTTCAAGTGGTGACATCGTTTTCTTGGAGCTTAAGTGTGAAGCTTGAATTCTCATCTTAGTGGAGGACATTTCAAAAGATGCAAGATAAGGGGTCAATTGTTCATAATCTTCAGTTGGAATGTTGAAGTGGGGAGTATTGTGTTGGGGGTTTATTGTACACTCTCTTTAGGTTTGGGCAAGACAAGACAGTGGAAACATATGTTGAAGATACGAAGGATCAAAGTCAAATTATGATTGAATGTACAAGAGTTTGGGAAATGGAAGATAAGACTCCCATAACTTTGATGTTCCAACAAGAAGCACTACCGGCGGTTTTCAAGGAAGCTAATATGGATTTATTGTTCAGCTCATTGCACTCATTGAAGGCAGCATCGAAGTATGTTAATTTGTCAAGGGAATGTGCTAGCTGGATTCCAAGAAGCCTTGAGTACTTGGGGACAACTGAAAGTCTTTTCTTTAGCTGGACAATTCAGGGATTCTACAAGCTTCACAGCAGTATACCGATGGAATTTTGCATAATCAGACTGATGAAGTTCGAGATAAGTGTTGTTATTACTGTAAGTCGTGGCTCTCACCTGCAGAATTCAAGATTAGTAGTGCCTATTAACTTCTGGAAGTGGATGTGTGCTTGCATCAGATGCAACAAAGGGGTCTTCAGTGTAGTTTATGGAGTTGGTGTTTGGCTGATTTGTTGTGATAGGGGAAGACCACATGAGGAGAATTCTCCAATCAGATGCAAGACTTTGATCGCAAACCCATATAGATGAGCAGCATTGATAGCATCCAATAAGAAATAGTTAGTTCCTAGCTGAAATTTTAGATTCATACTTTAGTAAAATTCATATTCAGATGTGCTCTTTCTTCCAAAGTTTTCTTCCTCTACAAATTTCAGTAGGGAGCTTGTCACCTTCAACTCCAACTCCTACATCAATAAGTGTTCTTCAAAGTTGCAACTCTCTTCTTTATTCTTGAAGACAAGAATCTCTTAAGGAGGGAGTACTGTTATAATTCTCATAGTTGGGGTACATGAAACATTGTAATTAGAATAACTCATGATGTAATAAGAGGTAGTATAAGCCAATGATTTGTGTAAGTAGTTTGATACACTAGTTAAGCATTGTTAGTTAGTTTGGGCGCCAAAGTCGGTTAGGCTAGGATCTAAGTGCATTGTACCTTTAGATATTTTAGGCTAAGCCATCTTAAGTGATAAGTAGTATAAGTATATAAAGTCTCTCTTGAAGAGCTCATAACTTTGATACTGAAAATATCTCATTTGAGATCAATTCTCTCTCTATTTTCTCATCTCTAATTCACTTCTCTTCTCATCTAAATTCTCATCAATTCTAGGTTATGATTTTAGATTAGTCTCGATCATAACAGAGAATTGGAGAGAAGAGAGAATTGATGATTGTTGTGTGGTGAAATGAAAAAAAAAAAAAAAAAATTGGTTACTATTTATAAATTTTTTTTTTTTTTAATATATTATCCTAGTGGCTCAAAGAGCCGTTGAGGATAGAGTTTGGGGGGCTTTTTCCCCCAGACCGGGCTCGAGCCCTCACTTTGGAGGAGGCCCGGGGCCCGGCCCGGTCCTTGGCCTGCTAGGCTTGGACCTGGCCCAAACGGGGTGGGAAGGATGGTTCGAGGGCCAACTGGGCCTGTTGGCCACCGTTAATTGGAAGAATCTTTACTTAGAGCATCCGTATCCCACTCCTCCTTCCTAATAAACTCTTCCGCCTTGGTTCATGGGTCAATTGTCTTCCCGTAGTTAATTGCTTGATTAGATAAATTTTCGAAAGAGGACCGCCTATTGTACAGGAAGCAAACTATCATCATCCATCTAAGGCCTTTCCATTGAATATCCTACACTCCAATAAGACGTTTACAGGCTGGTGAATCAGTCATCATGGGGTGTAATATAAAAAGACAATTACCTCTCAGGTCCTTAGCTGACATTAGACTGACCTTTATGCTATCTTGGTTCGAGATGACCTTTCATCCCAACTTGCAGAAAAAAAGCCATGTAGACCATTTCCATTTTCCTAAACTCTAAGACCCTTGCCACTTTTGAACCTATATATTTTATCCCTCGCAAACATATTGAAATCAGTCACAGAGTTCTTCCACAAGAGCTTTCTATTTTTATCATCCCACTTTGCAATCCTTCTCTGGAATTCTAAAGCACTGCATTGTGTGTGCAAGAATAAATTCCAAAGTTGACTGAATGATGGCTGACCTGCCCATTCCAAGTTTGTGGCCTAATAATTGATTCTCCAAGCCTCACCCAAAGAGTTAAAAGATAAAACGGTAGTATGTGTAGATGAGGATTTTTTTAGTTTTTGGATAAGTATGATCGAAACTTTTGTACTATTATTTGAAATCAATGAAATATTTTCGACTTTTTTCTTGTACACAAATACAACAGGGCCATATTGTAATTTAGACGCTAATGTAATTTTTCAACTTTTTCTAGAATGACGTCTAACTGATACGAACACATGGTTTCAGATGTTTAGTTGATGGTATCTTACTTACCTTCTATTGTTTAGGATATTTGTTTTACACTATCCATATTTTATTAAGTGTGTTGATAAATAGTTTATGATCATTTAGTTGTGTTAATTCATTGTGCATACCATCATAGGCATTTTGTTGGGAATAATCACACTATCAAGCACAGCTAAAGCGAAAATATCAAAAGCATCGATACAATGAGACCCATATTTATGTGGAAACCATATCTCAACTAAATGGAAAAACCACGGAGCTAAAACGGGTGTCTCAATCCACTATGAAATTCTTGAATAAAAATCTCCTATTACAACCCCGAATCCCATATTACAATCGTCATCAATCATTAATGTGACTCTTGCACGGTAACAGTGAGCTACCGACCCTCCTCAACATAGCTTAGGAAAGAGAAAGCTACAAAAAATTTCATACAACGACTCTCAATCAAAAACATCTTTGAATGTTTCTCCCTGGCCAGGGTGCCGCCCCATTTTTACTCCCTTTTCCTTTCTCTCAACCATCAACCTATTCCCCTCTTTATAGTCCAGTTATCTAATCCTAATTATAGTATCGCACTATATTCATATCCTAAACAATCTAAAAAAATCTTACCAAATCTCTTCTAAATCAAATCATAATCAAATATTAAATCAAACCTAATTTCCCCAACACATTTTAATATTCTCCAAAGAGTCGAAGAAGATGGAGCCTTGCAAGACATGGAAGAGAAGAAGGAGGATGGTGGCGGGTCTCAAGGATACTAGATTTCTATCGTCAAAGAAGAGTCGTAGAGCATGAGAGCGCAAAATTAAAAAACAAGTGAAGTGGGACTTGTAAGATTTCCTGAAAGATATATATTTTTGGAATAGTGTGAATAAACCAATCAAATCCCTTAGCAAATAGAAAAGGGGAATTTGGTAAGAAAGGGAGACAATGATAAAGATGTTGATAAACTTCTTGATGTGAAGCATGGGTTGGAGTTCGGGAAAAACATAGTTTGACATATGATGGCGATGATTCGGATATGGTTGATCAGGTTTTTTGCAAGGATGGAGTAGGTGTTTAGTTGGTCCTGACCTATACCAGTCTCTCATCAGCTTCGATATGGTTTGACGCCTTCCCCTACACCGGGTTTTATTTAGTGGTGATGCAACTGTATTATGCCCATTTGAATTTTTTTTTTTCACCTGTTTGTGTTTTTCTTCCCTGTATTCATGTTTTGTTGGATGTTTGCTGCTTTTTGTTACTTATTTTTGACTTTACACAGGTTCATTAAGGCCTTGCTTGTACGATTGGCTTGTTTTGTACTGCAACTTTGTCGCTAATTATTGGAACAAAATTGAGTATATTGTTGTTATGAACCAAACGTCTTACTTGCTGTTAGGATGGTTGTTAGCTTCTGTTCTGTAATAACGTTCCATTTTGTTGTAATACTTGGCAAAAGGTTGTAAGTGCTCTTGGCGCCAAGGTTCTTTTGTGGTAGTTCAGTCCGTTGTTGGACAAGGCTTGAGTCAATTGTTGCGGCTCTTGCTATTAGTGAGTCAGTTAGTGTGGGTTTGATTCGTTGTTACTAGATTGAGTATAAGTAGTCTTTTTTAAAGTGTAATTCCTCATTCAATAAAATACAATATATCTTTTGATATCAATTCTCTCTCTCATCTAATTCTCTCTCTAATTTCTCATCTACTTCTCATCTAACCTCTCATCTATCCTATACTCCCACTAGGTTAAGTTCAAGTTTGATCTTGAAGCTTAACAATTGGTATCAGAGCCTAGTTGCTACCGATCGGGCAAATCTTTGATTGATTGGAGCTTGTAAAGGACAAGGAGAAAGAATCAAAGACTGGTGGTGTCACAATTCGATCTGGAAATGCTAATGCTGCTACAAATCCAACATATGCTTTGGTTGTTGGTGCCAGTGTTGCAGCAGGAGTTCGGTTTGATATAGCTGATCAATTTAGCAATCGAATGGAGGAAATGTTCACTCGAATGCCGAAATTTTAGTTAGAGCATGATCAAAATAATGTTGATCTAATGATTCAGCAATCATAGCAGTTTGAGGAAAAGTTTGTGGAACTGCGAACTCAGACCAATAGTCTGAATGCATCTTTAGGTGTTGGAGCTGTATTGTCTCAGAAAAGAAGGCCAATAGTGTACCTTAGCCATGCCTTAAGTTCTAAGCACCAAGAGTTATCCACATATGAGAATGAGTATCTTGCAATCCTTCTAGTAGTTGATAAGTGGAGACACCACTTGGATGGCCATTGTTTTATCATCAGGACATACCATCAAAGCTTGAAATATCTGCTTAAGTAGAGGATTGTTACAAGAATTCAGAACAAAGGCTTGATGAAAGTGTTAGGACTTAATTGTGCTATTGAGTATAAGAAGGGAAAAGAGAACTAAGCAGCTGATGCTTTGGCTCGAAGATTAGAAGACGTTAAGTAAGGTTATTATGGGGTTGTTTCAGTGATTCTTCCAGCTTGGATTGAAGAAGTGTACAAGTCCTATGAGAATGACAATTTTGCATAAGAATGTGTAACTGCTTTCAGCATCAACAGATCTAGTAATATTGCACGTGAGGAAAAAGTATCTGTTGTTAGGGGAATCATTAGACTGAAGGGGAAATTGTACATTGGATCCTTTACTGATCTAAGACAACAAATTATCAGTGCTTCCCATGATTCAGCTTGGGGACGCAACTCAGGTGTTAATGGTACTTATTAGAGGCTCAAAGCTTACTTCCGTTGGACTAGTATGAAGAAGGAAGTGAAAGAATTTGTGCAAGCTTGTGAGACTTATCAGCAAACCAAGGCTAGTGATCACAGATATCAGGGACTTCTCCAACCTCTGCCTATTCCAGATGGTGCTCGGCAGAGCATAAGCATGGAATTTATTGAAGGCTTTCCAAAATCAGAGGGCAAGGAAGTTATCTGGGTAGTGGTGGATCGTTTTACCAAGTTCAGTCATTTTGTTGCATTAGCTAGACTTGTGACAACAGAGAAGCTTGCAAGTGTATTCCTAGACAACATCTATAAGCTTCATGGATTACCATAACCCATAGTATCTGATTGGGACAAGCTCTTCACCAGTCATTTCTGGAGGGCATGTTTTGGGTTCTTCCTACCATCCACAGACATATGGCCAAACGGAAAGAGTTAATCAATGTATAGAACATTACCTCAGGAGTATAGGAAAGATGGTTATCTTTGGTTGAGTATTGGTCTAACACACACGCTCATGCTTCAATTCGTACCGCACCATTCAAGGCTTTGTTATGATCCTTCTTCATCCTTGTTGTTGCAAAAGCTAGTGACATCAGTTCCTGAAGTGGCTGATTTTGTGTTGCAAAGAAGACAGTTAGTGCGACTTCTGAAGGATAATCTTCATCAAGCTCAAGCAAGGATGAAGTATTATGTAGATAAGAAGCATGTGGACAAAGCTTATGAAATAGGAGGTATGGTTTACTTGAAGCTTCAGCCATATAGACAAGCTTCAGTGGCAGTTAGAAAGAATGTCAAGCTATGTGCTAGATACTTTGGGCCATACAATGTCATTGAGAAGATTGGGAAAGTGGCTTATAAGTTGGAATTGCCCCCTCATTCTTACATTCACCCTGTGTTTCATGTGTTTCTTTTGAAGAAACAGGTGAAGAATGGCTAAGACAGTTCAGCTCATCCCCTAGAAGCTAGTTCTAATAGAACTTTGCTGTTAAACCCTACAGTAATCTTGGATTCCAGACTACAGATTGTTGAAGGCAGATCAATCAAAGAGGTTCTGGGCCAGTGGTCTAATTTGGACAAGAAGGATGCTTCGTGGGAAGAGTTGTCATTCATGAGAAGCCAATTCCCTACCCTTCAATCTTGAGACAAGAATGTTTTCAATGGGAGGGGGTTGTTATGAACCAAATGTCTTACTTACTGTTAGGATGGTTGTTGGCTTCTGTTTTGTAATAATATTGTGTTTTGTTGTAATTCTTGGCATAAGGTTGAAAGTGCTTTCGGCGCCAAGGTTCTTTTGTGGTAGTTAAGTGGGCTGTTGGTCAAGGCTTGAGTCAATTGTGGCGGCTCTTGCTATTAGTGAGTCCGTAATGTGGGTTTGATTCATTGTAACTAGATTGCATGTCAGTAGTCTTGTTTGAGGTGTAATTTCTCATTCAATCAAATACAAAATATCTTTTGATATCAATTCTCTCTCTCATCTAACTCTCTCTCTAATTTCTCATCTACTTTCACTTCTCTTCTCATCTATCCTGTACTTCCACTAGGTTAATTTCAAGTTTGATCTCAACGCTTAACAATTGTTGCCAAGTAGTTAATCAAAAACCTGAAGGCCTCCTTCACATGCATTTGCACGTGAATTCTCTTCTTCATTCAATGACAAAAGAATGCATGCCATGCTTATAGAACGTTTAAGACCAATGGACAAGTTACCTGAATGTGAATAATGTCTTCAAAAATAGTAAATAGACATATTTTATTAAGTACATGTAAACTTTATCTTTTTAAATAGGGAAAGTGAATGCCAAGTTTTCTTGGAATGCAAGTGTACTAGGGACAAAAAGGCTAAAGATGATCGCGAGCTCTCATGCTGATTCAATTATCAATTTGTACCACATGCTTGCTTACTCTTCACCTCCATAACTTAAATTATATTTTTCCCTCTATTTTGTTGTTATTATGATAACATATTGTTATGATTGAGAATAATCTCGAATCATAACCTGGGATAGATGAGAGTTTAGATGAGAAAAGAAGTGAAAGGATATTAGAAATAGAAAGAGAGTTAGATGAGAAAGAGAAAAATATCTAATGATATTTCATTCATCAAAATTACGAGTTTACAATAAAGAGCTCAACTACTTATAACAACAAAAGCTAATGGCGGCTAAGGAAATTAATTAATAAAATTAATTTTATTTAAAATAAGTAGCGATTTAAAGTTTAGACTATCTATAGTCCATTTCTAGAATCTCATTTCAAAAATTAAATATGCTTAGACTATCTCATAGTTTATTTTAGAATCTTATTCTAAATCTAAATTAATTAATAAAATTAATTTTTATGCTTAAAAAAATATTAACTTAGACTATCTCATAGTCTATTTTAGAATCTTATTCTAAAAATAATTTAAAATTAACTTTTATTTAAAAAAACAAGGATTCGCAACTTAGATTATCTCATAATCTAATTTATAATCTCATTCTAAAAGGAAATTAATTAATAAAATAATTAATTTAATTATTATATGAACCAGTAAATAAAATCAAAATTTTTTAATAATTGCTGACGTCTGCGCCTGCAGGCATTTTTTAAAATAATAATAATTAATTTAAAAATTAATTGAATCTAACCTTATTAGATCAAATTATCTAATTTTGCAAATCTTAATCAAAAATGTATAATCTCATGATACAAAAATCATAATTGCTAGTTTATAGATTGATGATCTGAATTAATGACTAACTCATTAAAGGTTTAAACAATTTAAATTGATACCGTAAATAATCTAATTAGTCATTAATTCTTAAACAATTTTAAAAATTTAAATCATTACTTTAAATGATCTAATTAACTATTAATCAATAAACGATTTAAACAATTTAAACTGTACTTTAAAGAATCTTTCTTTCTTAATAAAATCTCTATTTTATTAAATCGCAAATCTATTTTTTCGATCTTATTACACCTACTCATGCATATTATAAATGTAATCAGAGACTAGCTCTAATACCAATTGTTTGAAAAAAATAACTCTGATGCCAACTGTTAGGTTCATAGTTCTCAACTATGGTCACAACAAAATGCACCTATTAGAGTACTTAAAGTAGGAGACTCTTCTCTCTACCGCAACCCCCGGATGGAGAGTCACGCTTTGTGACACCTCACTTGCGAGAGCTCTCGGAAATAGAGTTATCTCTGTAAATCCCTTTGCTCTAATGCCGGTAGTTGGGACGAATTTCAAAAATTCTTCCTAATTTTATAAAGTTTACGTAGCGGAAGGGGTTTAGAATTCATAATTCTAAACCTACGCTTGATTTAAAATTCCTAATTTTAAATCTACAGATTTAAATTCATTACTTAAATCTACATATCTAAAGTCTTAATTTAGATCTACAGGCCTTTTAATCTAATACACTCATAACAATACATAAACATAAACAGGCATAATAATAAATACTATAAATAAATAGAAAAGTGAAAACTAAAAGTGCAGGAAAGAAGACGTACTAGGAATTGCTCCAATATAAGAACACCAGAAAGAAAGTAATCTTCAGAAGAGAACCAAAATCGAGACCCCGTGATCGTCTACACAAGGACCTCGAGCTGCCCAGAGGGCAGGCTCCGAAAAAATTATGCTGCGGAAAGAAAAATTTCAACTGAAAATTTTCTTTCCAATTATGTCTCTGGAATAATTCCAGAAACCTAAAAATTTATGTTCAATAGATTGCTAAACCTTTGGAATAGGTACCCCTATTTATAGTAGTGTACCGGTGCGAAAAAATAGGCTAATTTTCAATGTGGGATTCGCCCAGTTAAAATCAAAACGCATCGTTTAATACAAAATCAAAGTAAAATGGCGCGTTTTGAATAAGGGAAAAAACGCGTGCCCCTGTCTGTCACCATTTTCCACGTGGCACGCAATGATTCCTCCGTGCCCAAAGGCACGGATGATTCCTTGGGTAGCCTCAATGCACGATACGTGTCGCGCGCTGATTGGCTACGGCATATATACACGGATCACGGTCCTGTGCAATGTTTTGCTTTTTTTTTTATTTGTTTTCCACATGTCAAAATTCATCTTATGAATTTTAATTTTTAAGATTATTTTACTTTATAATTTTCAACTTTATTCATCTCATAAATAATGTTTGGCAAAATTAAATTTACCCATCTCATGGATAAATAAATCATCTCATGAATTTTTTAATATTTTTTTAATGGCAATAAATGCAGAGGCTTGCACAGGGACCTCAGGGATAATTTAAATCTAGCTCCAAATGGGTTAAATCAGTCATCTCATGAAATAATTTAATTACCATTTAATGAGGCTTAATTTTACTAAATAAATCTCACTGCACTCTAGACTTAAACCATTCATTTGATATCTCCCTAATTAAGTGTATTGATGACAATAACCCCTCCACTGGATGTCCATGACAAAGGATAAATATAACTACTACCATTATCCTTGTCACAGTTTCTCCATTAGTTAAGGACTCACCCTTCACTGAATAATTCATTTATACTTGAACAAATTCACAATATAAATTCAAAATGCCAAACACTTTAAATACTTTGGCCAAAGTTTCTGAACTATTCAAATATTTGCGAATCAACTAAGAGGACATTTGTATCGCATAAGAAACTATATATTCCCTATTGAATACACTTATCCTTGTCATACTTCATACTATCCAGTGTCCGTGAGAATTTAGCCATGCATTTGGACCTTACTTGTAGTACACTGAAGTAACTAACGCTCCATGCACAAGTCCGGAATACTCTCAGGATTTAGAGTCATTGTCCATACAGTACAACATGAATCACTCATATCTTATAGTAGTCTAGAAACAAGCAACTCACATGGTCCAACTCAGTGTGCCAATCTTATTAAACACACCAACATACCCCTTTTGGATGACCATCCATTTGACCAAGACAAGTCATCTAAAGTGTCACATTATAGTCTTAGTATACAAGCGGTCCAAATTTGTCTTCGACTACGAGTCTTTCAAAAAACAATAAATGCCATTTGTTCCAAGTCTATCTATGGGTTAATCTCATAAACCACTTAGAACAAACATATAAATTGCAATCTGAGAACTACACCCATCTCATGTGTGTTTCCAAAAAGAAAATCACATGTAGTATCAATGTTTGCTTGCACGAATTTAACAATGAAATGACTTGAACTTTAATTTTATTATTTAATAAAATAATATTAACAGGATAAATCGTGATTTTAGGACACCATTCCTAACAATCTCCCGATTGTCTTAAATTCAATTTATTATAAATTTTATATTCATCCTCTCTATGTATGAACTAAAGGTCTAGTGAAGTAAAGGTCTTAGTAAAGTCAACTACTTTATTTAAAACTACATGCCCCTCTTTGCAGCTTCTGATGCTACAACATATTTATCCTCTGTGGTGAAATGAGCAATACAATACTGCTTGATATTCATCCCACTAATGGCTCCTACTCCAAGGGTACAGAAATGCACATACGTCGTACGTTTAACATCTCTATCTGTGTAAAGTCAAAATCCGTATAGCCAACTTGAACTAGCTCGCCAAACCCTTACAGTTGATAACAACCCTACATCATTCCTAATGAGTAGTATATCATTGACGTACAATACTAAAAAAGTCACTACTTTCCTTTGATGTCGTTTGTACACGGACGGTTTGTCAACCAATTGCTCAAAACCATAAGACTTAATCGCTTTATTGAATCTAATATTCGATGAGCATGATGCTTGCTTCAATCTATACATCGACTTCTTTAGTTTCCATACCATATGCTCTTGATTTTTGCTAATGAAACTATCTGGGGGCACCATATAGACGGCTTCTTCAAGACGACCATTCAAAAGGGCCGTTTTGACTTACATTTGCCAAATCTCATGATGAGCTACAATAGATAGGAGTATCCTCATGGACTTTCGCATGGCTACTGGTGAGAAGGTCTCATCATAATAAATTGTTTCATTTTAGGTAAAATCCTTAGCAAACTAGGCGCCTCTACAAGATTCCAGACCTGATTAAAATACATAGATCCTAACTCAGATCATTGCAAAGACCTATTGGTCAGCATCCTTGCCCTTAACTACCTCATTGTAGCTGAGAGGATCAAATTCAATATCACGGTCAACCATTAAGGCCCTCGCCATTAACCTGTCAGGTGTCGTGACAATCCTCCCATTGCACCTAAGCTTTCGTGTACTTAGAACATTCTCAACCTTAACAGTAGGTGCATCTAATACATCCACTACATCTTGGGTTGTGTCTAGCCGTTTAGAATTAGTGTCCCTTTCTTTTTAATTTTTATAATACTACTTTGCTTTGGTTTTTATAGTTTTGTTGCAAAAATCCTTCTCTAAGTATTTCGCTTTATTCATGTACAAAATAACTTTTGATCAAAAACATCATGAATAAACCATACCTGCATATGCCTTTAATAATAAGCAATTTATTACTTATAATAAAAGAGTCACAATCAAAATTAACTAAAAACAACTATCCTTTAATAAACCACATAAATTAAATTCCTACCAAAAGTAGGTACAAATAAAAAAAACTTTTAATATCAAAAACTCTGACACTAAAGTCTAAGCTAACATCTCCTACTGCTAAGACGGCTACTCTTGTACCATCTTCAACTGTCAGGTACAGCTCCCATCATGAAGCCTCATGGTTAGCTTGAGCCCCTATAACAAATTACAAACATGGCCAGTTGAATCTAAGTCCACACACTAGGGATCTGGTGGACTCTCAACTACACACAGCTCAACCAAGTGAGATATCGTCATATGGCTTTTGCAGTCTTTGCAGGCGGAGTATCTATGTACTTTGTGTAGTTCCTCTTCCAATGGCCCATTTTTCGCGAAAGTAACACTTTCGTTTTGTTGTTCTTTTGTTAGGATTAGTCGCTACACTAGCAACTTTGCTTTTGCCTTTCTTTCTAGTAAGTCCACTGTTGAGCTTGCTCCCACTAGCCCTTGAAACCCAAGTTAAGTGGACACTCCCCTTGGCTCGCATAACACCCTCTGCTACCTAAAGCTCCTTCATCAGCTCAGGCAATGAATAATCCTTATTATTCATTCTTTTGTTAAGCCTGAACTGAGTAAAAGAGTTGGACAGAGAGCTGAGGATGATGTCATGTAGAGACTAACTATCAATCGTAGCACCTAGAATCTCTAACTCAGACAAGCACGCCATCATTTTTATACGTGCTCCTGAACTGGAGACCCTTTCGACATCCTCGTGTTCAAGAGCTTCCTCATCAGCCCTTGCCTAGCTGCCTTATCTTGACCACCAAACATTTCCTTTAAATGTTTGATCATCTCAGCTGTTGTTTCCATCTCAAGCATCTGATGCTTGAGCACATTGGTCACAGAGGCCAAAATGTGGCATCTGGCTAACTCATTAGCCTTATTCCAGCGTTCAAAACGCTCGTTAATAGCAGCTGTATAATTATTAGCGGGCACCGTTAGTCGAGCTTCAGTGAGAAAAAACTTATGACCCTCATGTATTAATGTTATGTCCAGGTTCATTTTTTGGGTGAATTAATTCGGTCCAGTTAAGGCATTATCTTTCACAATTGTGTGTACTGCACCAGTCGCAGCCATTTCCAAAACCGTAAATGCAAATAAATCTGTAACCATCTTATAAGAGTCATGTATAATGCAGTGATATCTATTCTTTCATTTTAGCATATACAATAAGTCAGGTATCTACCAAACTGCACTATCATGCATACAATGATGACCCAAATACACCACTCCTTACTCCCCGGCAGCGGGATCGCACGAAGCTAGTTCGGGTCAGAAATATTCTCAATTAGCATGTTTTCTTGTAACTCACCACTTGATTTCTAAACATGATTAATTCACCGCTTGACCTTAGTCTCTAACATAACACAACAGAGCTCCTCGGGAAGGCTAATGCGTCACGCTAGTCAACTGTAAACCATTACCTAAACCTCCATACAAATACGCGTAATACTCTACGGCAGCGTGGTCACATCGCTTCTTTGCATTTTGGTTTATCATAATAGAATGTTATGATCCGAGAATTCAAGGTTTGAGCTATTGTTGGCTGTGTGGCTGTTCGGTGTTGGTGTGCTGCTGTGGTATTACTGTTCTATCATTGGTACTGCTGGTTGTTGCTATGTGGGCTGTTAGTGGGCTGTTAGAAGTACAATTCTAGTTAGATGCTGCGGGTAATATCTGAATTGGAGCAAGTTGGTGCCAAAATGCTTTAAGAGTTAATTAGAAGATATTTTTTGGTTATTCTAGATATTTTCTAATAAGGCGGTTAGTAGTGTGTCTTGATTCATTGTATTGCTTGTCTTGTTTGCTTATAAGTAGCTGATTGGTGTAATAATTCAAATCATTCAATGAAATATCAAAAAATATCTCAATTTGAGATCAAACCTTCTCTCGCTCATCTAACTCTTCTATTTCTCATCCCTATTTGTCTAATTTCTCATCTCAATTCACTTTTTTCTCATCTCATACTCTCGTCTATCTCAATTTTACTTAGCTTATGCTTTGTGATTCAATCACGAGCATAAAAATTGGTATCAGAGCCTCGTTTGGCTTCCAATCGAGCTCATAATCAAGAAAACTTCAATATTAGATTGTTGTGCTGCGCAAGAGAATTAAATGCTTTGCATTTGATTTAGTTGAATCAAATTCAACTAAATTGAGTTGTATTATGTCAAGCCTTAGTGTTAGTTGCAATTAATCAACAACAAAAAAAAAAGCAGAAAAAAACAAACAAGATTCGTTCAGCTCAATTAGTTGAAGATTAGCTGCGATCATTCTTGTTCTGCAGAAATTAGGTTTTGTTTTGAAGTGATTCAAGCTGTGTTTAGTTCGAATTTATCTCGACCCATAAGCATCAATCAGGCTGTGATTACATCGGACTTAATTCTTGCTGAATCAAGATCGAACTGATCAAGAATTCAGTTCAACAAAACTGTCCAGCAATAGCAGAGCACTTGCAAGTTATTTGTGCTGCAGCAAAGACATAAGAAGCAAGTATCCATCATGGCTGGTGTAGTAACTACCAGATCTGGTGCAGAAGCTGGAAATTCAGCCACTCTTGTTGATCCTAGCAACTCTTATGCTACTGTAGTTGGTGTAAGTGCAGCAAAGGAGACATAATTTGTTACTAATGAACAACTTAATTCGAAAATTGATGCAATGTTTGAACGGTTTAGACAAGAGAGCAATCAGCAAAGGAATGAAATGTTTGATCAACTTAAGCAAAATCAACCGGAAAATGATCAAAAGAGGCAAGAGGATAGAGATATGATGCATCAACAGATGAGGCAGGTGCTTAGAGAAAATGATCAAAGTAAGGAGGACCTAGTGTCTCAACAACTGCAAGGTTTGGAGGAAAAGATTAATGATCATGTGCATCATCAAGTTCTGGAGGCTGAGGAGAGAATTTCAGACCGGTTGAATCATCAATCTCAGAACATTGAGGAAAGGTTCAATGAATTGCGTAGACAATTTGATAGGCAAAATGTATCAATTACTCCTAAACCTCTAATTCCTGTTAGCCTAATTCAAAGAAATCAGCAGAGAGGCTTCCCAATGAAGTGAATCCTCCAATACCAAATAATGATGTATTTCAAGATGGACCACAAATGGACCACAAAGTCTCATTCTCTCTCATTCTTGAGGACAATAATGTTTTCAAGGGGAAGGGAATGTTATGATCCGAGAATTCAAGGTTTCAGCTATTGTTGGTTGTGGGGCTGTTCGGTGTTGGTGTGCTGCTGCAGTATTGCTGTTCTGTCATTGGTACTGCTGGTTGTTGCTATGTGGGCTATTAGTGGGCTGTTAGAAGTACAATTCTAGTTAGATGCTGCGGGTAATATCTGAATTGGAGCAAGTTGGTGCCAAAATGCTTTAAGAGTTAGTTAGAAGATATTTTTTGGTTATTCTAGATATTTTCTAATAAGGCGGTTAGTAGTGTGTCTTGTTTCATTGTATTGCTTGTCTTTTTTGCTTATAAGTAGCTGATTGGTGTAATAATTCAGATCATTCAATGAAATATCAAAAAATATCTCAATTTGAGATAAAACCTTTTCGCTCTCATCTAACTCTTCTATTTCTCATCCCTATTTCTCTAATTTCTTATCTCAATTCACTTTTTTCTCATCTCATACTCTCATCTATCTCAATTTTACTTAGCTTATGCTTTGTGATTCAATCACAAGCATAACATAGAAGTCTAACCCTGTAATTTGCGAACCGACATCCTCCATAGTGAGGTCTATTTATCTAACATACTACTAGACCGTAATGGAGACCGTTAGGTTACAACAATTAAAACCTCGCACCCACTTAATTTTTAAAACTAGTGGTTCATAATTAACTTGCATTTACAATCTTGATTATCTCCAAACCCCCTTTAGAATCTCATTGTAAAATTAACCACAATTAATTAATTAATTAATTCAAAAACATTGTCAATTCACAATATCGATTATCACATAATCTTGCTTTAGAATCTAATTCTAAATTTATTTAATAGAATTAATTAAATAAATTTACCATAAAAAATGGCACCGTATATTATCTCATAAGCTATTCTTTAGAATCTTATTCTACAACTAAATAAATAAATTTAATTTAATTTTTAAATTTAAGACAATATCAAAATTCATATTATCTCATAAACTATTCTTAGAATATAATTCTAAAATTAATTTTACTTAAAATTAGTAGTGATTTAGAGTTTAGACTATCTTATAGTCTATTTTTAGAATCTCATTTCAAAAATTAAATAAGCTTAGACTATCTCATATCTATTTTTGAATCTTATTCTAAAATTAAATTAATTAATAAAATTAAATTTTATGTTTAAAAGAATATTAACTTGGACTATCCCATAGTCCATTTTAGATTATTATTCTAAAAATAATTTGAAATTAACTTTTATTTAAAATAACATTGATTAACAACTTAGATTATATCATAATTTAATTTAAAATCTCATTCTAAAAGGAAAATAATTAATTTAATTATTATGTAAACCAGTAAATAAAATCAATTTTTTTTTAATAATTGCTGACGTCCACCCTGATGTCAGACATCAGCTCAACAGGCGCCGATGTCATGATGGCTTCAGTGTCTGCTGACATTTTTTTTATAAAAATAATAATTAATTGAAAATTTAATTGAATCTAATCATGTAAGATTAATTTTATCCGATTTCGTAAATCTTAATTTAATATGTATAATCTCATTATACAAAAATCATAATTGCTAGTTTATAGATTGATAGATCTGAGTTAATGATTAATGCATTAACGGTTTAAAAATTTTAAACTGATACCGTAAATAATCTAATTAGCTATTAATTCTTAAACGATTTAAATAATTTAAGTCATTACTGTAAACAATCATATGAATTAACTATTAATTCATTATTGATTTAAACAATTTATATCGAACCGTAGATTATTATCAATGTCCAATTAAACAACATTTCCTTCTTAATAAAATCTCTATTTTATTAAATTGCAAATTAATTTATTTCGTTCTTATTATACATATTCATGCATATTATGGATGTAATCAGAGGCTGGCTCTGATACCAATTGTTGGAAAAAATAACTTTAATACCGACTATTGGGTTCATAGTTCTCAACTGTGGTCATAACAAAAGGCACCTATTAGAGCATTTAGAGTCGGAGACTCTTCTCTCTATCTAAGCCCCCGCACTACTACAAAATAGAGTTATGCCAATGGTTCAAAACTATTGATGTTGACTCAAAATAGTTGTTGTAGGTCTATGGCAACAATTTTTGAATCGTTTAAGACGTGGCCGTTGTCATAGCCTGTGGCAGGCTATGACAACGGTTTTTTGCATTATAGCAACGATGTAGGAACCGCTGCAATAGAGCTATCAATGGCAACAGTGTTTGCCTTCCGTATGACAACGGTTGTATTTATTTGAGGCAGCGGTTTTTTTTTTGGTTTGGAAAGGTCTACCTGCCATAAGAAAAGATTAAATCCTGCGCACAGAGTTAGAAGTAATATTTAGTAAAGGACATATTCCGTCTTTATATTGACAACAAGATAATATTCACCAATAAAGTCCAACAAAAACCCCAATTTAAAAAACATGATTATCCACCAAGGTAGAACATAACTTAGTACAAAATTCAATTGTCATTAGCAAATGTATGCACCACATAAAATGGGGGCCCCAAGCATTTACTACCTACACCATAACTTAATACAATTTCACTGCAATTATTGACCATCACTGACCCTTCATCAACCAAAACAGGTCATGCCAATTCTAACTCTCCTCCCTCACATTAAAGCCCAAGAAAACCATGAGACCTTTAACTCATGCACGAAAAAGGAAGTAGTTCAAAATGTAACAAATGTGTAGAAAGTTAAAACTTGATGGGTATATAAAACACATGTTAAGTTAATAAACTTATGTCAGTGCATTCTCAAATAAGTTTATAGTATTTCATGTAACCACCAATTACGTTCCTTAACAAGCAATTTATCTAACAGTATTCCCCTAAAAATCACCTAATAACTATGAATCGCTATTATAAACTCTTAATTCACTACTTACGTAATGAATAAGAAAGAATCCAACTTAATATATAACATTCATAATTTAATCTATCTTTGAACCAAACATGAATATGTAAAGTGATTTGACCATTTAATAGTAACTAGAAAATGAGAGTTGAATGATAGAAATAGACATTGCCAAGTGTGAATTCAGTACACTCAATAACATTAAAGAGTTTCAAAGAGTTTACTAAAATATGAATAGCAACTATACAGGAAACTAGAAAATGATGTTACAAAGAGGGCACTAAATCTTCCATAGATTATAGAGTAATTAAACTTAAGAACTTCATAGCAACAAATCTCAAGCCACATTCCAAAAAACCAAGAAAATAAAAAAACAATCTTAAGCAACGTGAACACAAGTCATATTGTATATCATTTATCATGCGGTCTCTAATCTCTATCTGAAGCCCACATTTCTCACACATTATCTAGCTTTAATATATAAAGCAGACCATGGTACTAAACAAATATATGAACTGAACAAATTGAAGCATACATTTCTCACACATTCTCTAGCCTAACAACATACACTAAACCATAATACCCAAATATAAGTCATATTGTATTTTATTTATTACACGGTCTCTAATCTCTAATTGAAGCACACGTTTCTAAAACGTTCTCTAGCCTAAATATATAAAGTAGTCCATAATACCCAAACAAATTTCATAAAATGCTAAAGCACCAAACCAATTTCCTCAGTTGATCAGCATAATTCCCAAAATTGAAAGCACATTCTATCAAAAATATCACAATATCTCAAGCCAATCTCAAGCCACATGACCCTAAGAGGGGAGGAAGCAGAAACATAAATTGAATAAGCACACCTGATTCTGTTGAGGATTTCTGGCGCCAAATGAAGAAGCACCATTTTGATTAGGAGCACTAGCAACATCACTAGGTGATTCAACTAATTCTATAGCACTTTAGGTCCAAGATTACTTAAGCTTGGGCCAATGGCTCCAAGCTTTGATATAAGTTCCTTCAAAAATTCTTGTGTAACATCAGCTTTGAGTTTTGCTTTCATAGCATCCATAACGTTAGATGGAACTTGTATGTCGCCCACTTTGGCCTTTCCTTTAACGTCCCTTTAACAAACACCCCTCCCATAAAGACAGAGTCTACCGGGATGTTCATCAGTCACGACCTCAGCGAAGGCATCCCCACAGCTTTTGCACCACCCTTTGCATTAATTTTGTCGTGTTGCGACTAAACTTCACCCTACATAAGTGTACAAATGAATGAAGAGTCAAACAAAGCAAGATATCAGCCGTTAACTTGTTAATAAATTAACTTACAATTTTAGCACCGATGCTCTCTACATCTTTTTTGTATTCTCTATTTACCAAGTCTTCTTTTGCGCATTAGGATGAACATTTCTGCTCGTGAAGGAGTTTGCTTATCTGGATCAACTTGTTGCTAAGTGTAATAAAATCTTAGTCTTTAGTAATTGTAAGAGTGGGCAAAGTGGAAATAATAGTTAGAGAGCTCTTTTACTAATCTATAATTCATACATGCAAAGCTTTTTCTCCCAGCCATGTGCCTATATTTCTGCACAAGCAAATTATAGCTGTTAATTGCAGCCGAATTCTATGAAACATATATGAGAAAATATGTCATAAATATAATTACAATAAATATATAGTGAAAATATGTTCTTTTAATCTATTATAAATATCTAAGTGGCCTGGGTATTCCATAGCCTAAAGAGAGCTCACATTTGATAATAAGAGATAACTCCTCTAGAGCGGTTAGCCCACCTGGTTGCATCGTCCTCATGCTTATCAAAGTGATCTTGCTCTAGGTCATGTTTGTATGTCCTCCATGAAGAATTCACTGATGATAACACCCACTTGCAACTCTGTGGTGGAATCGCATACTTTTTCTGCAAAATTAATATGATGCCTCAAGACAAGTATTAGTAACTTAAGACAGTAAACAATTAAAAATTATACCTCTATGTAGTCCAATATAGCTAGCTTAGGTACTTTACTCCAATGGATACGATTTAGTGGGAAAATGCCAGGATCTCGGCCCAACATTTCCAAGAAGCTACTAAATTCATCAACAATTTTATCTGATGGACCAACAACTTGGTTATATCCATTCCCAAATATAGGAACTCTATCCGCTGAAGATTGAGCATGAACATGTTTTATTTTGGTGGGCCTTCTATGCTTCTTGATATGAGAGGACAGATCTACATATATAGAAAAAAAACATTATTGAATAAGGCATTTAACAATTTGATTAATTTACATTTTTTTGATTTAATAAACAGATGCACCTTCACTATTTTGAGGATCACCTTCGCCACCCTCAAAAGACAAATTTCTTTGGTTCAGCTAGGATCCTCATTCTTGTCTTTCAGAAGCTTGACTTGGCTAGTTTTTAAGTTCTCGGGATCTTTCACTGCGATGTAATCTTTGTTCTTGATGACGAGACGCCTGGTTTTGCTGATTTCCAACTTCTTGTTATCTTTCACTCTGATGAGTTCCTGTTGGTTTTTGTTCAGACACTTGGTGTTGGGATCTTTTGCTAGCTTGAACTTTAGTAAAGAAATTCCTACTCACTATTGATTGAAGCTCTTGTGCTTTAAGATTTGTTTCTTCATTTTCCGAACTAAAATCATCATTTGCATGACCAAAAACATCATTTTCATAATTAAAATCATCATCTTCAGCACTGAAATCATCATTTCCAGCACTAAAATCTTCATTTTTAGCATTGCATTCTTCGTTTCTAGCAAAATCATCCACATAATCAAATTACGACAAACTCAAATGAGCTTAAATCGCAACACACGAAAATGGAGAAGCTATTCATGTCTATTTTAGGTTATTTACCATGAAAATATGCATGAAATCAATTTAGAGTAAATTCAAATGAACTTAAACCTCAACCCATGAAAATTGCAAAGCTATTCATGTCCATTTTACCTTATTTACCATGAAAATATACACGAAATCATTTAGGGCAAAGACAAATGAACTTAAACCGCAACACATGAAAATGGTAAAGCTATTCATGCCCATTTTAAGTTATTTACCATGAAAATATGCACCAAATTAAATTTGGGCAAACTCAAATAAACTTAAACTGGAACACGCAAAAATAGAGAAGTTGTTCATGTCCACTTTAAGTTATTTACCATGAAAATATGCACCAAATTAAATTTGGGCAAACTCAAATGAACGTAAACTGCAACACACAAAAGTGGAGAAGTTGTTCATGTCCATTTTGAGTTATTTGTCATGAAAATATGCACCAAATCAAATTAAGATAAACTCAAACCTCACCTCACGAAAATGGAGAAGCTGGTCATGTCCATTTTAAATTATTTACCATGAAAATATGCACCAAATCAAATTAGGGCAAACTCATATGAACCTAAACCTCAACTCAATAAAATTGCAAAGCTATTCATGTCCATTTTAAGTCATTTACCACAAAAATATGAACGAAATCAATTTAGGGCACATGCAAATGAACTTAAACCACAACATACAAAAATTGCAAAGCTGTTCATGTTTACTTTAAGTTATTTACCATGAAACTGTGCACCGAATCAAATTAGAGCAAACTCAAAGGAACTTAAACCACAACACATGAAAACGGAGAAGCTATTCATGTCATTTTAGGTTGCTTACCATGAAAATGTGCACAAAATCGAATTAGGGCAAACTCAGATGAACTTGAACCACAAAACATGTAAATGGAGAAGATATTAAGTCATTCACCTTAAAAATGGACAAAGAAAAAGGAAAGTGACGAAAATTGGACAAAAATAGAGCAAAGTGAAGTGAAGCTTACCAGGAAGCTGAGAGTGTGAAGCAAAGCGAAGTGAAGCATAGAGTGACAAGAAAAAGGAACGACCTAAGAGAGAGAGAGAGAATGAAAGTTAATGAAGAAAAATGAAGGGACCTCAAAACTTGTACATAATTTTACTCAAAACTTGCTTTTTGAATTATTAATATTTAATTTAAGAATTTTTTTTTACCAGTTTTAACTTAGCACGTAATTTTGTTTTTGAAAATTTTGGCGGCAAAATTTTATAAATTTGGCAGTATACTATTAAAATTTTTATTTACCCCTTTACTATATCTTTTGTAATGCAATTTGTGATAAGTAAAGTCTTAAAACGTACAACAAGCAATCAATATTGTCATAAATTATGCACGGTTTTGTAATTTCCCAACAACTGATATTTCCCATCATAATTGCCCTACGATTTGCTACGCTTTTTACTGTTGTCATGACAAGTCGTTGTAAATAAGTATCAAATCAAGTTAACCATTAAGTACTGATCGAGTCGAGTATTAAACCACTCGACTCATACTCATTTATTAGTTATGTACGTATTATTTGATACCGATCAAAATCTAATTAGGGTATAAATGAAGGAGATAGTAATTCAAAAAGAAATTAAAGAGAGTACCAACAAAATTGGACCACAACAAATTTAAAAAAAAAAGAGCATCTAACTCAGAAAATTTTAACATTGTCACTATGAGATTATATAACTGTTGTCAATCATTGTAATAAGTATCATTTTAAAAAACCATTGTAGCAAAACGTTGCCATATGTAATTGTGTCCAACGGTTACTTTTTCGTTACGAAAACTATTGCTATAGCCGTCCTTACCCAACGATTTTAGAAGCGTTGCATAAATTTATCTTATGCAACGGTTTTTGAACCGTTGTAAAACAACCGTTTCCATAGACCTGTTTTGTAGTAGTGTCGGTCGGAGAGTCAGGCTTCCTGACACCTAACGTGTGAGAGCTCTCGGGAGGAGGGTTATCTCTATAAATCTTTTTGCTCTAATACTGGTTGATGGGATGAATTTCAAAAATTCTCCCCAGTTTTATAAAGTTTACCAAGCGGAAGGTATTTAGAATTCATAATTCTAAACCTAGGGTTGATTTAAAATTCATAATTGTAAATCTACAAATTCAGATTCATAATTTAAATCTATAGATCTAAATTCATAATTTAAATCTACAGATCTAAATTCTTAATTTAGCCCTACAGGCCTTTTACTCTAATACATTCATAACAATACATCAACTTAAATTGTCATAATAACAAATACTGTAAATAAATACAAGAGCAAAAACTAAAAGTGAAGCAAAGAAAACGTACCTGCAATTGCTCCAAATAAAGAAAACCAGAAAATAATAATAATCTTCAAAATCGAGACCTCTTGATCTTCTACTCAATGACCTCTAGCTACCGCGAGGGTGGTCTCCGAAAAAAATTAAACTAGAAAAGAAAAAACTTCAACGGAAATTTTTCTCCCCAATTAGGTCTCCGAAACAATTTTCATAAAACCAAAAATTTAATTTCAATTGAATGCCAAACCTTTGACTAGGTACTTGTATTTATAGTAGGCTACCGATGTGAAAATTACTCAAAAACTGATGTGGGATTCGCTAATATCAAAATCCACTAAAAAAGGGACAAAAAGTGTCATTTTAAGCATTAGAAAGGAACAAAATGCAGCATTTCGTTACCAGGCCAAACATGCGTGTTTCATCAAATGGAATGATGCCACATGGCCACATATGATTCATCCCTGCATGGAGATGTGGATAGCCGAGGGAGGACAAGCCAGTGCCCGACACGTGTCGCATGCTGGTTCGTCCGATTCAAAAAAAACACAAATTGCACTGTACATGCTATTCCCTTTTTTTTTTTTTTTTTTTTTTTTTTTTTGCTTTGTTTCCCACATGTAAGCATTCATCTTATTAGTTTTAATTTTCCAAAATTATTTTATTTCATAATTTTTAATTTTATTCATTTCATGAATAATGCTTTGCAAACTTAAATTTACCCATCTTATAGATAAATAATTCATCTCATGAATTCTTTAATATTTTTCTATTGGCAATAAATACAGAGGCTTGCGTAGGGACCTTAGAGATAATTTGAATCTAGCTGCAAATAGGTAAAATTAATCATCTCAAGAAATAATATAATTACCATTTAATGAGATTTAATTCCACTAAAAAAATCTCACGGCACTCCAGACATAAACCATTTATTCATTATCTCCCTAATAGACTGTATTGATGACAACAACCCTTCCACGAAATGTCCATGGCAAAGGATAAATATAACTACTACCATTATTCTGCTAACAGCTTCTCCATTAGTTACCGACTCTCACTTCACTGAATAATTCATTTATACTTGAACATATTCACAGTATATCATTTATACTTGAACATATTCACAGTATAAATTCCAAGTGTCAAATACTTGGAATACTTTGGAAAAAGATTTCGAACTATTCAAATATTTGCGAATCAACTACTGGGACATCTGTATCTCATAAAAGACTGTAGATTCTCCATTGAATATCTGATCCTTGTCACACTTCACGCCACTACCTAGTATACGTGGGATTTAGTCATGCGTTTAGACCTTACTTATAATATACTAAAGTAACTAACACTCTATGCACAAGTCCAGAATACTCTTAGGATTTAGAGTCATCGTTCAAACAGTACAATATGAATCACTCATCTTTGATATTAGTCTAGAAACAAGCAACTCACATGGTTGTCTAAAGTGTCACGTTATAGTCTTAGCATACAAGTGATCCAAACTTGTCTTCGACTATTAGTCTTTCAAAAAACAATCCATACCATTTGTTCCAAATCTATATGTGGGTTAATCTCATAAACCACTTAGAACAAACATGTAAATTGTAGTATGAGGACTACACCCATTTCCTGGGTGTTTCCAAAAAGAAAATTACATGCAGTATAAATGCTTACTTACACAAATTTTACAAGAAAACGACTGGAATTTTAATTTTATTATTTAATAAAATAATATTAACAGGATAAATCTGGATTTTAGGACACCATTCCTAAAAGGTTACTCGGTCCTTCACGAACTAACACTTCTTTAAGGTGGCGAACATATGTTGTTCCCGCAAGGTACACAGCACTTCCTTGAGATGCTTCATGTGCTCAACTCGATTCTGGCTATAAATGAAAACACTGTCGAAGTAGACGACAACAAACCTCCCAATGAAAGGATGCAAGACTTGTTTCGTAAACCTCATGAAGGTACTTGGCACATTGGACAATTCGAACGGCATGACCAACCATTCGTAAGGTCCCTCTCATGTCTTGAAGGCTGTTTTCTACTCATCTCCAGGCGAGATAAAAATCTGATGGTACCCACTCTTCAAGTCTAACTTCATGAAGACCGTCGAATTATGTAGTTGGTCAAGCAAGTCGTCCAACCTCGGAATGGGAAAACGATACCGTGATCTTCTTAATAGATCTACTATCTATGCACATCCACCAATTACCATCCTTATTTGGCATCAACAGAGCCGGCAATGCACAAGGAATCAAGCTCTCCCTGATAAACCCTCCAGCCAGAAGCTCCAATACTTGGCGTCTTAACTCCTCATGCTTAAATGGATTCATACGATAGTGAGGCCTATTCAGAAAGGCAGCCCCCGTCATCAGATCAATGTGGTGCTATATATCTCGTAATGGCGGTAGTGTATCTGGTAACTCCACTGGAAATACATCAGCATACTCACTCAACAAGGTAGTAACCTCACTCGGTATCTCCCACGGATTGACCTTACTATCCTTCCCAATCAACATGAAGATGATATTGGTGTCGCCAACCTCCTTGGAAAACATAATGCGTCCCTGTATACTCAGGCGTTGAGCCGTTAAGGCTCATGGCCCCTCATCCTTCTTGGGCAACAGCATAATCTTCATCCCCTTGAAGATGAAGTTATACTAGTTTTTCCGTCCGTCCTGAATGGCACTCATATCATATTGCCGGTCCATTTTCTGGAACCATTCAAGACCAAGATTCATTCTGTTGAACGGAGTCCATTGAGTCCCTCACCTATCTCGAGGGAACATCAATCTTTCTAGGCATTGGCCAAATGACCATCCTAAAGGTAGTTGGATCTCACAATGAGCAAACTGCTCACCAAAACAAGAAACCCCCTCACCTGTGGGAGCGTAAGGGCCTCTAGGGCACAACTCGGGGAAATAGGCTTGAGCCCAAAGTTGGACCAGCCACAAACAACCACCAACGCGGACAACATAGTTTTTTGGTTATGATCTCTGAGACAACCATATACCTGGGGCAAAACAATGGTCCCAAGGATAAAGGGTCACTACCAAATGCTAAGTTGTTGGCCATGGTTCAAAGGAACTTAAGGACTAAGTTAAAAGAGTTTGGACAAAAGAACTTGTTCATCCAAAACACGTAGAAGCACACCTCCTCTTCTTCAGAACTTCGCCTAAGGTCATGAGCCTCTGTTACATACTTTTTGACAAAAGACTCATAACCTCCAGGCAAGTCTATGACGAAGGAGGAGGCAAAAGCTTCAGCTTTTCAAGAAACAAAAGAATTGAGGGGCAACTCTTCTCCCCCAAAGAAAAGACCCGTTAAGGCCGCTATATCCTCTAGAGTGATTCCTAGAAAGTCCTCAGTGGGGAAAAAAGCGTTATAATAGGTATTCTAGTAGCAAGTTAGTGTTGCCACAAAGGGGAAATTATACCCGAGGGTGATGGTAAAATTCCTAATAGCTTCATAAATTTGAAGATGCTTCCATTTCTCACCATAGGTCACCATCAGCCTATCTACGCATTCAGGGTATTGCTTGGTCACAAATTTTCATCCTTTAAAGGGGGTCGCTTCCTTGCAAATGTGCCTGCCTTCCCAAGAATGACCTGAAGAGACAGCACGAAGAAGAGAAGACTCATCGGTATCTGGAAAAAAAATCCCTCAAGACTGGAAATATCGTGGGATGGGTTAAAGATTGGTCCTAGGGCATACGATAGCAGGTTCAATGAGGGATCATTCTCTGGCAACCAAGAAAGATTCTCTTTGATAATGTTGAGAGTGATTGGGCTTTGAGGAACATCAGAGATTATCAAAGGGTTAGATTGAAGAAAGTGTGTCAGTTGCTCAATTGGACTGTCCGCCTGAAGAGGGGAGTAGAAATGGAGAATGAAATATGCGCCATTGTTAAATCAGAAAGAAGCAATGGATGAAGAGTAGAATGAATTAAAAGTCGGGGATTCAAGAACAACAACAAGAATTTGCAAAAGCGCTTGATGACAACGTAGAGAGAAAACAAAGCAAGAAAGTGGGAATTTCAAGCCTTACTATCATATTTATAGATAGACAGGTAGAAAAACCAAGTGATGTATAGTGTTCTCTTGAGCTCCCTAGTGCCGTTGAGGGAAAAATCAGGCAATTTTTTACCTGTTGTAAGTTTGAATTTACCAACGGCTAAAGAGGAATATTTATTTACACCCTAATTTAGAGGGTGTTGGGACGACACCGTTTTGGGACAAGTTCCACATGCTCAGCATGCGAGGGCCTTCTCAAGGGTTGTCAGGTATTTAAGTACTAAGATATTGGCATCTCGGGCCTATTATCATGAGAGAATTATTACCCTTGACAAGGGTATCAATCACTCGAGGCTCAAGATGGTTGAAAGGTGAAGTGAGCTCGAGCTCGATGGGCCATCAAGAAGGCTGTAAGACAATTGGAATCCAAGCTCGAGACCGTTACTTCGATGTTAAGCTTAAATCAGAAAATGTGGGGTTTCTAGAAGGGACATCTACTAAGATTATGAACATGGGCACAAAAGATTTCCCTCCAATACTGAATTCAAGACACGTTCATTGAAGATTGGCATGCAAAGAAAAAGCTTAGTTGCCAAA
The DNA here is from genome assembly GCA_018398585.1 of Simmondsia chinensis. Classification (NCBI taxonomy): domain Eukaryota; kingdom Viridiplantae; phylum Streptophyta; class Magnoliopsida; order Caryophyllales; family Simmondsiaceae; genus Simmondsia; species Simmondsia chinensis. The sequence goes on along the minus strand of JAGTTD010000017.1, from coordinate 12,947,876 downwards.
CGTGGGTGAAGTTGCCGCAGAATTAAAAGCAACCGTTATTTTCAATTTTAAATAAATAAAGGACTCTGCGTCAGTCCACACTAGTACATACACTCATTACAAAACTTTTTCAAGTTTTCTTTTCCAGTACACTTGTGCTTTTACACTATGAGTAGTGTAACTTAGCTAGGCGTAGTGTAACATAAATCTCTATGGTACTTACCTTAATAGTAATACAATTCTTGGGCTTGAGGTTTGACTTTCCAAATTTAGTTTGTTCTCACAAATTGACAAGTTGAGATTTGAGGCTTTAGTTTAAGACTTTGATGGCCAAGGCTTGTCCGTTGATTACGTTGGTCTTAACACTACTGTCACTGCATGACAAGTCAAGTCAAATAAGGTTGTTCCATTGATTAGGGCTTTGATGGCCGAGGTTTATCCCATGATTGCATTATTCCTAATCCAATGACTTCAATACGGTTTGCTCCATCTTAATTTTATCAGACCTAAACTCATTCGAGTTTTTATAAGTCAAGGATGCTAGGCTTAAAAACCTACTTGACTCAAGCTTGTAAGTGGATTGCTGAGCTTTTGGGTCTGTCTCCACCCCAGTTCCTGACTTTTAAGTGTATGAGGAAAGATGTTTGTGGGCCCTGCTCCGTACTGTAACTGCCACTTCATTTTGATCCATATCCTTTAATTTTCTATCATAAACATACATAAAAAAAAAACAAAAACATTTAACAAAGTCTTCTTAGTTGAAAGGAATGCATAACTCACGGTATAACCGAAGTCAGATGCACCAACATATCACAACCTTTTCTCCAAAAGCGGTGAGCAGCTGAGGTCAAAGACCTACGGTTCGTAATTACGCTCACTTCTTAGTCGTTGTGAGTCTCTTTTCCACGTTTGTTTTGTTTTTATATTTATAGTGACTACCTACACATAGCTTGAAGCAAAATAGAGCAAATGAAAGCATTTTTTTCAAAAAGGGCAAATCGGGAAGTTAAGAAAAATATGTAAGAAATATAATTATGGTAGTTGAAATGTTCATTTCTCAAAGATATTTAATTGCAAGGTCGATTGTTAATATAATAATAATATAGGAAGTATTGTTCAAAGATATTTCCTTGAGTGCATTAGTACTTATTTAATGGAACTAAGTATTACTAAATTACAATCAAGAGTTCTCTTAAGATGATCATCAAATTTGATTGTTTCGAAGCTAGAAATAAATTATCCTTGAGGTCTCTTCCTAAGCCTCTAAGTATACCCTAGTTGAAAATATTTAAGATGAATTAATGAAGTGAATTATTTATCCATGAGAAATATAAATTTACTTTTTTTAACAAAATTCATAAGACGAATGTATACATATGAGAACTTAAATAAAAAATAAAAAAAAGCAAATGAGCTTTTAAAAAAATCCCGTGATTGGATGGTGTAACGTGGTCCAAGAGTTTAAAAGGTGCTGGCACATACAATGCGGTATCCGCGCCTCTCATTGGAAACTAATAGGCGAGTGACATGTATCACGCATTGGGGCTACCACATCCTCCATCCGCGCCACAATGAACGAGCCAATAAAATGTCGCCACGTGTCATTATCGATGTGGCTAAGGCGTGGTGTGCTTGAACCTTGAGATGATTTCGTTTTCATTTAAGTTTTTTCTAGCATGTCCAACACCGTCACTTTGTTTTTTATTCTAACAATTAATCTAAAAATAATTTAATTATAAGTCAATATACCCAAAAAATAACCAAACTTGATTTTCTAGCAAAAAAATAACTCAACTTTAACTTTTCTACTAAAAGATAATCCAACTCTAACTTTTCTATCAAAAAATAACTAAACTCTATTTCCTAACTAAAAATAACCCCAGTCCAACATTTTTGTCAAAAAATAACCCAAGTCTAAAAATTTGATTTAAAAATATTGAATTATAGTGCATCATATGATGCACCAACAATATATTTTTCTTCTATATATTTTTTGTTTGGCTTGTTCTCTGGTTGTATTCACCTGTTATTTTGCTTGTTTTTTACCCCTGGCTGTTGCCCTTTGGTGGGATTGTACTTAATTTATTAAAAAAAAAAAACATTTTTTTTGGTTGAGTTAGGTAGGAAAAGAAACCAAGCTAAGCCAAAAATAAATAAAAAATATATATATTGTCGAAGTGTCATACCACGAGCCATGCTTAGCTACCAATTTAGTATTTTTTTAGATTAATTTTAGAGTTTGGTTATTTTTAATAGAAACGTTAGAGTTTGGTTATTTTTTTTATTAGGAAATAGAGTTGGGTTATTTTTTTATAGAAAAATTAGAGTTAAAAGTTGGCGTTGGGTTATTTTTTGGTTAGAAAATAGAGTTGGATTATTTTTTGACATATTGACATATAATTGGGTTATTTATAGATTAATTGTGGTTTGTTATTTTATCTAAGACCCTATTATGAACAAGGGTCTTGGAAATTTCATATGACAATCAAACAGCTTTCTAAAATAAAATTTCGAAGAACTAAAAAAGAAAAGTTTCTCTTTGAAAAATTTTGAAACCCTGTATTTTGGGTGGTCAAGATGAGATTGTAGAGAAGGTCTCGCGGTCTCGGTTTTCCCTTCAGGGCTGCATTTTGTGGGTCTACAATCTGAGTATTACTAACTCTTTTCCTTTTGTGCTTTGCTTTAAATTTCGCCTTTCTATTTATTCAGTTCTTGTTTATTATAATTGGTATTCTATGCCCTTATGAATATATTAGATTAGAGGTCCCTAAATTTAGAATTAAGAATTATTTCTTTCAGTACTGCTTTGATTACTTTTAGTGAATTATTTTTGAAATACTTTGGACAATTATTGTAAGTGCGAGCCTCTAATTACGTTCACATATTGGCATGAGTCCACTACCAAGCACAGTAAAAGGTTGTCAATAGAATTGTGAATGAATGAAATCACGAATTTCATTAAAGAAAAGAACGACGTGAATATATTGTTACTAAAAGCATTAATGACGAAATCATCTATTTATGAAATTTTCAAATTGTTTAAAATTAGTATGAAATTTTTATTCAATACAATAAGAGTATATTTCCAAATAGATCTAAAATAATTAGATATTCAAATTATTGAACGTTGTAGAGATATATAGTTTCATGAGGAACATTTTATATGATTAGACATTAATTTAATGTAACATATTAGAAACAAATGAGATTAAGATCTAATTGTTTTATTTTATCATTTGTAATTGATTGCTAATGTCAATGCTACTCAAGTGGGAGCCCTTGAAGCACTAGGTCTGTTGTTGTTGTTGCTAATATCAGCGCTAACGTCACATGCTAACGTCGGGTCTAAGGGCTGTAGGTATGTTGACGCCAGCTCATATCCTAATAAAATAATTTTTTATTTTAGTTTTCATTTTTTCTAAAATTTTTTTTGGGTTTTGATGATGTTAGAATAAGGATTATATAATAATCAATCCACCTTAGAGGGTACCAAGGCCTATAGGTATGTTGCTACATGTTATGATCGTTAATTAGCTAGCACATTCTATTGTTAGAAGCCTTCTTGAAGTTTAGGCGGGAAAAGACGTAGTGAAGTCAAATTAGTTGTTAGTTGGTCAATTTGGGCGGCTGTTGCTTTTGGCAGTTTAATTGGTTCAATCTTGTATAAACACGTGAGATCTAGCTTGTATTGATCATTGATAAATGAAATCAAACTTCTATTCTTTTCTCATCTCTTAATTCTTTCTACTTTCTCATCTCTTTCACTTCTTTCCCTCATCTAAACCCTAATTCAATTATAGTTATGATTCAAGATCGTTCTTGAATTATAACAATTGGTATCAGAGCAATTAGCTCTAAAATGCGCATAATTGAGCTGAATTAGTGTATGATCCGTGATTAAGTAGCTGAGATTTATCCAGAGTTCTTCTTTGTTGCGACTTGCTTGTTGCAGATCGAGCAAATTATCGAATTGAATTGGAATTCAAGTGATCCTGCTCGCTCAATTGATCCTTGCTTAGGATCCATAACAGATGAGTGCATTTACATAACAATCAGCCATATTTCATTTAAAAGTTGGAACAATTGACCCTTAAACAAGGTCCATAGTCGATGAGTGCATTTACATAACAATCAACTATATTTCGACTACAAGTTTGAATAACTGATCCTTAATCTAGGATCCTTAAAAGTTGAGTGCAATAACATAACAAACAAGAACTTAATTCCAATATTGTGATATGTCCACTGCGTGTTGCCCTTATAGATACAACAGTGCGGTTTTTGCTTCAAAATCATGCCTACAACCAGATTTGGAGCTGCTACATATGTAGCTGTAGTGGTTGGAGATGAAGCAGGAGCTGTTGGAAATGTTACAGCCGCTAGACAAGCTGATACAATTGCCAATATTGCTAGACAAGTCAACACCATTATCTTATCTCTTTAGCACAATCGTGAGGCTACATAGAGTCTCTTCACACAAGTTAGTGGAATGCAGCAACAATTGGATAAGCAAGTATTGGCTCTTAAGGAAACACAAAATCTTCACACTCAAGTCACTCATATCCAGCAGCAATTAGACAGACAAGGCACATCAGTTTGTGTTTTGAGACCAGCCAGCCAGTTGCACTCTCCAATTGTTCAAACTACTTTTGAGGGAAGAGGAGATGTAACAAATAAAAATGTGAAGTAGTGGATTCAGAAAACCACGAATTGATATGAAAATCTTTGATGGAGTACAGCCACAGTCCTAGATTAGAAGATGTGAGCGGTAATTCAACTTCTATCACATAACTGAGGCTGAAAAGGTGGATTTGGCAGCGGTAGATCTGAAAGGCGGTCAAGAGACTTTGGTATTTTGGCCTAATGAGGGGCAGAGCTCCTATCACTTGGGCTAAATTTGTGAAAGAAATCTGTGAACGCTATGGAGAGGAGGACCTTGGTGACATTGTGGATAGTTTAAGCAAGGTAATTCAGACAACAACCACAGTCAAGGAATACGACCCTGAGAGCAAGAATGTTGATTGCTCATCCAGAAATCACTGAATCTTACTACGTTTCAAGCTTTATCAGTGGCTTGAAATTCAAGATTAAAAATTTGGTGAAGACTCTAGAGCCTACTACTCTTTCTCAAGCTTATTCCAAGGCACAACTCTTTGAAAATACAATCTTATCTTCTACTGAAGGAACTAGATCCAGAGGTGGACAAGGAAATTCAGCATCAAATTCCTCCGGGGTTTCTAGTGGCTCAAGAAACCAAGGTACGGAAGAGAAAAAGGCTCAACGGTTGTGCTGCAAAAGTAATCAGAAGTACTTTTTTGGTCACAAGTGTAATCCTAAACACTTAATGGCAGTCACTGGGGTTGAATATGAGGAAGATGTGGAAGACCTTCAGGGAGTTGAAGATGATATAGACGATATGAAAATCCAAGAGCAGAATAAAATTGAGGACTTGGATGAAGATGAGCTCAAAATTTTAGTGCAAGCCTTAACTAGTGGAGGTTTCCTTAACACTATTAGAATCAGAGGTGAGGTTGGACAACGGCCAATATTGATCTTGGTGGATAGTGGTAGTACTCACAGTTTTACGGATCCTAAGGTCGTGCGTGCAATTGGACATGAGATGATCAAAAGCAATCCTTTGGCAGTTATGGTGGTAGATGAAAATTCTATTTTAACTCGGACCAAGTGTTAAAAATTCTCGTGGCTGATGCAAAAGCACAGTTTCACTTATGATTTCATGTGTTGAGACATGGAGGGTGTGATATGGTCTTAGGGGTGGATTGAATGAAGACCATAAGCCTAATTGTGTTTGATTTTGCTGAACTCACTACCTCATTTGATAGAAATGGCCAAAAGGTGTTGTTGCAGGGCATTAAAGAGAAAGGGAGATTGCAGCTTATGACTGGTAAAGGTCTGGAAAGTGTTATCAGGAAGAAGAATTATCAGTGGATTGGGCATTTATTCTCCATGGAATCAGCTTCAACTGTGCACGATGAGCAGCAGCACCCTGAGTTACTTAGGCTTCTTCAGGCTTACAGTGATCTATTTGAACAGCCTACTGCTCTTCCCCCTGCAAGGACCTTGGACCATGCCATATCATTAAGGAATGATGCTTAGCTAGTGAGTTTGAGGCCTTATAAGTATGCTCATTCCCAAAAAAGATGAGATATAATGCCAGGTGGATGATCTTCTCAAAACTCACTTTATTCAGCATAGCCATAACCCATTTGCATCACCAATGATTTTAGTGAAGAAGAAGGACGGAACATTAAGAATGTGTATTAATTATAGACACCTTAACTCTCTTACAATTAAGGACAAATTTCCTATACCTGTTATTGATGATCTGCTTGATGAATTGCATGGAGCTAGCTGTTTTTCCAAGCTAGACTTGAGACAAGGATACAACCAAGTTAGAGCCAAGAGTGAAGACATTCACAAGGCTGCATTCCGCACTCACCATGGACACTATGAGCTCGTGGTAAGGCCTTTTGGGTTGTCTAATGCTCCAGCAACCTTTCAGGCACTTATGAATGAGGTGTTCAAGGACTACTTGAGGAAGTTTGTGCTAGTTTTCTTTGATGACATTTTGATATATAGCCCTTCTTACGACAGTCATTGGATCCACCTTCAACAAGCGTTTGAGCTCATGAGGCAGCATCAGTTGTATGCTAAATTGCCTAAGTGTACCTTTGCAAGTTCTCAAGTGGAGTATTTGGGACATGTGGTATCCAGGCAAAGAGTTGCTACAGACCCAGTTAAGATATGCAAGAGTGGCCGGTGCCCACATATGTCAAGCAATTAAGGAGTTTTTTGGGATTAACTAGTTATTATCGCAAATTTATCTCAGCCTATAGTTTAATGGCAAGACCTTTAATAGAGTTGCTTAAGAAAGATGCATTTGAATGGAATAATTTAGCAGAAACGACTTTTCAAAGACCCAAAACAGCTATGTGTACAGCCCCGGTATTAGCCATGCCTAATTTCAATCTTCCTTTTGTATTATAAACAAATGCAAGCAGTATTAAAGTGGGAGCTGTGCTTTCTCAAGAAGGGAAACCAATTGCTTACCTCAGTCTAGCATTAGGTCCCAATTCTTCTTGCACTGCCAAAGTGGAGACATTATCTTGAGGGGCACCACTTCGTTATCAAAACTAACCATCAAAGTTTGAAGTACCTCTTAGAGCAGAAAATCACTACAAGAGTGCAAGCCAAGGGGCTCTTGAAGATGTTGGGGTTGGATTATTCAATTGAGTATAGATCAGGCAAAGAAAATATAGTAGCCGATGCTTTATCACGCTGTCAAGAAGGGAGCGAGCAAGCTAACTGCAGTGTTGTATCAATAACCATTCCTTCCTGGGTTGAAGAGGTTTTCGCATAACTATGATGGGGGTGTATTTGCTCAAGAATGCATCCTTGCGGCTTAAGTCAAGTCCTCTGCTAGTTCTGAATCAGGGATAACGGTGAGCAATGGGTTGATTAGAGTAAAAGGGAGGACCTACATGGAGACTAGTGCGGGTTTAAGGCAGCAAATAGTTTAAGCAGTTCACTCTTCTGCTTGGGGTGGACATGAAGGTATTGAGGGAACTTATCAGCTGCTTAAGCAGTAGTTTTATTGGGTTGGTATGAAGACAGATGTGGCAAAATGGGTGAAGAGTTGTGAAGTTTGCCAACAGACTAAAATTGATTGTGCTCCTTACCAAGGATTGTTGCAACCATTACTACTTCCAGAGAGAGCTTGGCAACGTACAAGCATGGATTTCATCAAAGGCTTGCATAAGTTTAAGGGGAAGGAAGTAATATGGGTTGTGGTTGATAGATTCACTAAGTTTGGACACTTCATTAGGCTCAATCATCCCATTACAGCGGCTAGACTTGCCAAGATTTTCTTGGATCACATGTATCGGCTTCATGGATTACCTCTGTCTATTACTTCTGATCGTGACAAGCTATTCATCAGCCACTTCTGGACTGAGTTGTTTGGATTGTTAGGCACAACACTTGCTTTAAGTTCTTCTGACCATCCTCAAACAAATGGCCAGACTGAACGAGTGAACCAATGCTTGGAGCAGTATTTACACAGCATGACTTTCATTCATCCTAAACACTAGTTTCGTTGGCTTGCTTTGGATGAGTATTGGTACAATATGCACGCACATTCAGCCATTAATACTACTCCTTTTAAGGCATTGTACGGCCATGATCCTCCCTCACCAATGGGCCTTCAGGGAGTGGAGTCTTCTGTTACAGAAGTATTGGAATTACTAGAGCAAAGAAGGCAGTTAATGATACAGCTCAAAGACAATTTGCAGCTGGCCCAATCTCGAATGAATTTTTTTGCAGATAAGCATAGAACTGACAAATCCTTTGATTTAGGTGACAAGGTTTATTTGAGTTGCGGCCTCATGGGCAATCCTCAGTTGCTGTACGCAAAAATGTGAAGCTGGGAGCACGCAATTTTGGACCCTTCAAGATATTGCAGCGAGTAGAAGAGGTTGCTTACAAGTTAGACCGGCCTCCTGACTGCTTGGTGCACCCTATGTTTCATGTTTCACTCTTAAAGAAGCACGTATAAGAAGGATTTTGCAGCTCTTTAACTCCTCCAGATACAGCCAGAGGTGGAAGCATCTTGCAATCTCCTACGGCTATACTTGCAACTAGACCAAGTTCAACCTCACAACAGACCATGGAAACCTTGGTTCAATGGGCTAATTTGGATGCGAAGTACAACACTTTGGAGTCCCTACCTTTTCTTAGAAGTAAGTTTCCCTAGTTCCATTCTTGAGGCCAAGAATGTCTTGAAGGGGAGGGGATTGTTCTGTTCGTTAATTAGCTAGCAAATTCTATTGTTAGAAGTCTGCTTGAAGTTTAGGTGGGAAAGGAAGTTAGTGAAGTCAAATTAGTTGTTAGTTGGTCAATTTGGGCAGCTGTTGCTTTTGGCAGTTTAATTGGTTTAATCTTTTATAAATAAGTGAGCTCTAGCTTGTATTGATCATTGTTAAATTAAATCAAATTTCTATTCTTTTCTCATCTCTTAATTCTTTCTACTTTTGGATCTCTTTCACTTCTTTCCCTCATCTAAACCCTAACTCAATTCTAGTTATGATTCAAGATCGTTCTTGAATCATAACACTATGTTGCATAATAATCATTCCAAATGTGTTTAGAAGCCCATTTAATTATTAGAGAATCTTTAAATAGTCTAACCGGATTAGAAATTGAATAATTAAACTATTTGGAAAAAAATTTCATATAACATCTAATAAGATTAAAGTAACGCAGATTGGATAATTATGAGAAGCTAATGCAGTTAGGATATTATTTAATGCCTAATAAAATTAAGACTATGATTCTAATAAATATTATGAGATAATAAGAAATAAAAGAAAGATTTAACAAATGATAAGCATCAAGTGCGAGTGAGGCTCATGGGTTGAATTATTGTGTCCTCATTACTAGTCTAACAGTATAGTGGATTGTCACTACTCGACAAGGCGGGTTTTTGTTTACGGAACATAGGATTCGACTTCTTTATGATTGAATGAGGTCCAACAAAATAGATTCAACCAAGCGCAACTGAATATCTTGTGGACTCGTGCCGATGTCTAAGTAATGGCATACACCTGACTAAGATTGTATGCTAGACATCATGGGAGCTATGTCATATTATCCTAGAGGTTAAGTAATAATGGTGGGTTAATTATGTTTAAGAAACATGTAAATTGAGAATAATCCTCGCTTGCACTAATAACCCGATACAACCTTGCTGCCATGGAGTAACAGGGTACATTAGTTAGGCCATTATTGCATACATAAAACTATGGTTAGGAGGATTTCATGGTTTGTTTTTTTTGGTAAACTAATTAAAATTTCACTAACTCGAACTATCAAGTGGGAGTGAGCTTCGGTAGGTGAATGATCACTGCCTACGTCATTAATCTAGTAGTATAGTAGGTGGGTAGTACTTGAAGAGGGCGTTTATTTTCAATCTACAAGGTTACACTTCTTAAAAATAATTCAAAGTGTAGGAAAGCAAGTGCAATCGCATCACTGTATAATACTTTGTGGACTTGTATGGATGTCTAAGTAGTGGTGTGTGCTTAAGGTACTATTGAGCGGGCCTTTTGAGGAGCACTTTCATATGAACTTAGAAACTAAGGAAAAAGTGGTGTGGTAACCATGTTTAGAAAGGATTATAAAAAAACATATTAATTGAGAATAGTTCTAACTTTACTGATATCTTGATGTGACTTCACCATCGACTAACAAGTAGTTTGGTTAGGTCACCATATCATGCATGTTAGCATGCAATTATGCACTTTGCAATTTGTATGTTTGCCAAAATTAAGAAAAATAGCACTATATGTTGCATTATTTGTTTGCAGTTTACTTTTTGGATTGCTTAATATGTTGTATAATGCATTGTGATCATTATTAATAGACATGTTATTCTAGATACAGAGAGTTGATGAGTCTATAGATGTCAAGGAATAGAAGTCCTTCGTCCGGAAGCTAAGAGTTCAGTTTACTTTTAGTTTTACTTAGACATTTTGCATGCTTTCCATTATTTCTTCTAAAAGCTACAATTTTAGTTAGATGAGGTTTACCTTTTAAGTTTTCAAAGTGTTTTTGGCCTTGTCAATCAGATAGGAGAAGAGTTGGATGGCAGGTCGGAGTAGCTTTCAATTTTTTCTTGTTTGTAAATCAATTGAGTATTTTATTTTCCTCTTGAGTTATCTTCCTTGAGTTTCCAGCTGTGTTTCCCTTTATTCTTCTAATCTTTATCATGTTGAATTGGAGGAATGTCCTTGAATCCTTCCTTTTTCCCCTTCAATTCAATAAGGCGACTTGCATTATTTGTTAGAAATCTAAAATGTTCTGCCATGACCCACGGGAGACTGACATTTGCGCCCCTTTAAGAAGTCTATGAGAAGGACTACTTTCGTCGATGCAAATGGCATTAAAGAAGATGGATGCTATGTTCTACCGTTTCGAGTTATCCTTTTAGCATCCCACCATGCGACTTAGCCATAATATCCATAGGGTGTGAGTGTGAAGGGAAGAATAGTAGAGAGCTTCAACAATCCCTTCTATATGGTTTCCTCCCAAGGGCAAAATTGTAGGGGAAGGCTGACTACAGACATGTCTGAGTACACAGAAGATGGGTATTTGGAATTTGGGGTTCGAATTGATAACCCAAAACTTCGATGCATAAGGAAACCGGAGGTGTTCTTAGATTGTCTAGCATCTGTTGATGAGGTGATTGATTTTAAGGAGGTTCTTAAGCACAAACGAGTTCCTTTGACAATGGCTAGGAAGCGAGGGACGAAATTTGCCTAGTTGCGTCAACTAAAGTGTTCATAGTTGAGGCAGGCAAATAGTAGCAACAAAATATAGGAAAGGACAAGGAAAAACATGAGAGGCACCTTCCCACCCAACAATCATGCGCGCTTTTGTATCAGAGCACAAATTTTTTTGCCAAGAGTCAAGACTCGTGGAGGATAATGCCATAGCATTTTGTGCCTTGATGGCAACAAAGGATTTGGGGTAGTTGGAGGAGCAGATGGAGAATGGGTATATTAATGAGCTAAGGAAGACTTTTCAACAACTGTTGAATATGTTTGACATTTCCATGTCATCAGCTTAAAAGAGCACCCTGCAGGCCCAGAAGCACCATTAACAACACCAGACTAGCAGTTCTTTAAGAGGTCATGAAAGCGGATTGAACCCCAATATGTTAAGACCCCCATCCAATACTAGTGCCTAAGACTATCTAAAGAAATAGCTAGGGCGAGTACCAATAAACTGAGTAACTAAGACTTGGCTTGAAGTATGAGGACACACAACTTCTAGTGTGGTGAGACCGGACATAGTCGAGTGCCATAAGAGGGAGAAGTACGGTAAGGGGTTGTAAATTGAGGAAGCTGAAGCTGTGAGGGTGAATTAGTCATTAAATAGCTTGAGGTGGTAAACAAACTAATAAGCAAGGAGGAAGTTGCTTGGGGAGAAGGGCATTTGCTAGTGAAGAGGTGGTTTGCCTTGCATGCGATTAGCTCCACTATCGGGAAGGTTTATCACCTACTCATTATTCCAACAGTTGTGAGAACGTCGTATTTTGGAAGGCAATCACGAAGTCGGGCTTGAAAAAAGAGGGTCATACAAGTCCTTATATGCTTTCTTGGCTAAGGAAGGGGAACTAGGTAGCAACAACAAAACAATGCTTGGGTTAATTTTTTATTCAAGTGAACTAGCAGCATGGGGTGACATAGTAATCATGGATGTCTATCATTTGTTGGGCGGAGGATTGCATGTAGCTTTTTGTGCGGGGGACCACGGTTGTTTTATTTCTCAAAAAGGAGGAAGCATATAGATTTGACCAAGAAGCCTAACTACTAGACAAGAGCCATGTTCATTGGAGAGGTTGTTAAGATTCGATTTTTGTTTGCTCTGATTGGCAAGCACAGTGTTGTAGATCATGGAGAGATCATAGATAAGTTGAGAAGCCTTTGGGGTGAATTCATGGATGTCTTGCTAGAGGAGTTACTGAGTACCTTATCGTCATTGAAGGACATACAACACCAGATTGATCAAGTCCCAGGCACAACGTTACCAAAACCCAAATTCCAAAATTTGAGTCCAAGAACGAATGAGAAGCTTCTATGCTGAGTAGAAGAGTTAGTCTTGGGTTCATACAAGAGAGCTTGCTTTCTTGAATTATTCCCACTATATTAATGTTAAGAAAGATGGAACTAGAAACATGTGTGTGAGCATCAAAGCCATCAACAAAATCATGGTACAATATCAATTTCTGATTCTGAGGCTTAGCCTGAACGTGTTCAGAGAGTTGTACTTGACGGGGTTGTACTATCAAATTCATATCTCTTGAGGGGATTTGGGGAAGATGACATTCAAGTCTCAAGAGTCATTGTATGTGCGGAGGGCCATACCGTTTGAGTTGTCCAATGCATTGAGTACATTCATGTGGTTCATGAATCAGGTATTAATCCTTTACATTAGAAAATGCATGGTGATTTACTTTGATGATATCTTGATCTGTAGTCAAAGAAGTGATGAGCATTTGGGACACCTTAAGGCATTACTCATGACATTAAGGGAGCAGCACTTGTTTGCCGCCTTGAAGAAGTGTGCCTTTCTTAATGACCAGGTAGCATTTTGTGTTGTCTAAGAATGGAATGCAATGGACCAAAGTGAGGTAGAGACAATAAGTACTGCTAAGATTCGAGTACATTGATAGAGGTCCATAGTTTCCATGGACTTGTTTCAGTTTATAGAAGGTTTATAAGAAATATCACCACAGTTACGGCTCCTATTATGGATTGTATGAAGGACTGGAGATTCAGGTGGACATCAAAGGAGTCTTATGCCTTTAAAGTGAAAATTTAGATGTGGATAATAGTGCCAATACTTACTTTGTCTGACTTCAAAATACATTTACGTTAAACACTGATGCTTTAAAGATTGGCATTGGTATGGTGCTTAGCCAAGAGGGAAGACTGATTACTTACTTTAGTTAGAAGCTTAGTTGGAATAAGCTAAGGTACTCAACGTATGACGTGGATTTCTATTCCTTAGTATAATCATTGAGGTGTTTGATATCTTATCTCACCAATAAAGAATTCTTTATATGCTCAAGACTGAAGTACACTAATAGTCAAGACAAGTTGTGCAACAAGCATGCAAGTTGGCAGATTACATAGACCTCTTCATTTTTTTCCCCTTTAAACACAAGTCTGGAGCAAAGAATAAGGTGGCAGGCGCCTTAAGATGGAAGATGTTGATCTTAACCAATAGTAAGACTACAATGCTAGGGCTTAAGACGCTAGCAAAGCAATATCATGTTGATCCTACCTTTGGGGATAGTTGTTGTGCAATAACACAAGGAACGACCCCACGTATTGGGCCACATGGGATTCGCTTTTAGGGGGATCAACTATGCATACATGCATCTAGCCTATAGCTTAAGATCATACATGAATAACATAATGTGGGGCATATATTTCAAGAAACGACATTCAAACTGGTAACAAGTACATTCTAGCTTCCAAACACGAGGTAGAAGGTTAACCAATTTGAGAGCAGATGCCAAATTTGATAGATTACCAAGGTCTTTACTATTAGATAACTACTAGGGTTCGAGAGTGTCAAGAGTTGTTGTGCAATTCTCTCTCTCCCTATTATCTATAAATAGGGATTAATGTACTTCACCTTCAGTCACGCAATTACAATTATTCTTTTGCTTCTTTATACTTTCACATGGTATCAGAGTGATATTGAATCACTCTTCTTTTCTCTAATCTTGTCATTAATCTTCCTTTCTTTTTGCTCTTCATCTATGTTTCCTTCTTTTTTTTTTTTTTTTTGGTAATTCGATTTAGTTCTCTATTTGATATTGTCTTAAATTTTTATATTTATTGCAGCCCAAAACCCCAATCAGAACCCATCCCCTAGCCTTGGCCCCCCTCCCTCTCCTCTACCAGCAACCCCAGCTGCCTCCCAGGAGCCGGTAGCAGTAACTCGCACATTAGTGGGTTCCATTTTTCCCTGTGGCAATGCCCCACCAATAACAATTGGTAACCGACCAACGTATGTCGGCACCACCACTTCGGGATCTCTCCTCTTTTGGTCAAACGATGCCTATGTCAGCATCATTAGAATGTCGTTGGCCATTCTAAGGCTAATAGTGACTCCCAATCTAGGCTTGGCATCTCACTCAACTGTTAAATTCTAGATTAAATCTTGAACTTAACCTTAGAATCAATAGAATTTGGGATGAGGAAAAAGTGAAGGAGATGAGAAAATAGAAGAGTTAAGATGTGAGAAAGAAGTTTATCTCAAAAAAGATGGTTTAGTATTTTCATTGAATGAATGAGAATTACACATGATCCTCATACTTATAGGGATTTAGATACAATGCACTAAGACATAACACCTAACCAACAATTGGCGCCAACACCAATTCAAACCACATAACACACAGCCTTATTACATCACAACTTAAGGAAATGCTACTAATTTGCTACATATACTTGACTAATGACATAAACTAAACTACTGATTAATTCTCGTTACAATTGTCATAAGCCCCACCTATGGGAATCATAACATTCCCTTCCCCTTGAAAACATTCTTGTCCTCAAGAATGGAAGAGAGTTGAGACTTCGAGTTCCCTTGTGGATGTTAAGTAGGAGCTGCTTGAGATGAAGTCCTGGGCTACAAAATCTACTGTTGCAATGAATAAGAAACACCAGATCTGAAATGCAACTGAACATATGAGCATGATGCTTCGACACAAGGTCTTCGAGTGGAGGTGTTGTACCCGTCTGGTTGTCTGCACTGATCAAACCACACCAGCCACACATCCTCGACCATCCCATGGAACACTTTGCTGCAATTAATGCAGCTCAACTGCAGCATCTTGTTGCGGACACAGGTAAAAGACCGAGGATGCTGCAGCTGTAACCAAACAACCTCAGACTTCACCCAAAATCCGCTTTTCTTGAGCTTCTTATTGTTCAACCTGATTTTAGCACTTGTTTGGACCACTACCAGCTTCTTGTGTTCAATGGTCATGCTGTAGCTAAAGTGATTTACTCTAACAAACTCTAATCCTTTGACAGAAGTGAGCATGGGAGCTAAACACACCAGTTCAAGAGACCACTGTAATGATAAAAGAACCTGATGCCTCACCAATATAAGAACTAATTTGTCCTCAATTTCTTTGCTGTTGCGTGTACATTTTCCAGGTAGAACAGACCTTGCTCTTCCACTGCACTCACCAATTAAGGGATTTTGGAGATGGTTAACACGCTGATCAACTACCTCTACTTGTATGTAGCCATGGAATGTACTCAATTGGCAATACTCATCCATTTCTCTTTGCCTTTGTGGAACAGATCTCCAGAGTTCAACAATCATTTGGATCAGACCCTGCAAACTGTCCTGCTGAAATGGCTCACCCTCTTGCACTGGATGCACAACCGCATGTTGCATTGCTAAGTGTCTGTCACTAGGCCTTCGGATTCCTTCACCCAACTCACGAATGAATACGCTAACCACCAGCCTAAGGAACTAATGGAGCTTCCCAACAGATACAATCAACACACTCAACCAGTACAACTCTTCCACTACTGTCAGTGAAGGGATTGGCATTAACCAAAACATTTGAGCATTTGTGACTTTGGCTTTAAATTCTGAACTTTTGTTCCACTAATTTAAGTATTCATGGGTCACAACTGAATTCCAATCATAAAATTTGGAGACGAACCACAGATCGGGACACAATTGCCACCCCAATATTACTGAGAGAACTTGCAGAACCAGAAGACATCCCTCCTGAATGTTATTGCTGAATTGCAAAACATTTTCAGCAAAAATTGCTCTTGTTCTCTTGTTGTACTCCTTCAACCACACATTGAGAAGGTATTGAAGCTTGTGTATGTTATTTTTCCATTCGGAATAACCACAATAAACCACTCTGAATATGCCCAGATTCTGAATCTGGGCAGCACCTTCCAGCTGTTGTTTGTTCCAATTACTAGGAGCTATTGTCTTAAAATTCACTTGGCTTCGGCCACCAGCTTTGATGTTAACCTCTTCATGACCCATAGCTATTACCATACTTTTATCATAGCTTGCACTGGAAGAGAATTGCTCTTCATCAAACAACAGCACCATACCAGCTTTTCTAATCACTTGTGATTCATCCCCTCTCGGTTCAAAGGGCTTGCCATCATCAATTACATGCTTCATAAAGACTTGAGAGTCTTTTCCCTGGTCAGGAGGCCACCTATCGTAAGAGCTTGCACTTCGATAAGCCACAACTCTACTAAAATAAAGAAATAACTCACTCCGAACTTGCCGACCGGCATGCCGATAGTACACTACGGCCACTATATATTCGTAATCTC
Organism: Simmondsia chinensis; assembly: GCA_018398585.1. NCBI lineage: Eukaryota > Viridiplantae > Streptophyta > Magnoliopsida > Caryophyllales > Simmondsiaceae > Simmondsia > Simmondsia chinensis. Next base: position 12,930,969 of record JAGTTD010000017.1, on the reverse strand, counting down.
TCCTCCAACACAAGAGTCCTTGCTCAACATCCAAGATGATGTTGTTTTGGTCCTAAGTTAACACTCCACCATGTCCACAAGTGAATTTAAGTATACCTTGATTTGTATTTGAAGATATTGCAGCAGCAACAACTGAATCTTCAACAGAATCACATTGCTCAGTGATGAAAATGCTTCCATTCTGCACATAAGCTTGCCAAGGAGTAATACTTAACGGATTTGGAGATGTACTCAGCGAAATCCCCGCAGTAACCTCGAGTTTTTCAGTTGGAATCATAGCTTCTGCAGCAACCACACTTGAGTCTTGTGTACCAGCATGTACAGCGGTAATATCAGCATTCTGAGTTAGCTCCGGTTGAGCATCACACCTCATATGCTGCAACACAACCTTTTGCCTCAATTTCTTCTTTGTAATCTTCTTTGTTTCCCAAAAATCTTTCAATGCGTCGTTAAGATGATTCCTCTTTGCCTTACTTTTTGCTTCCTTTAACATTCCATGGACAAGGAAATTGTATTCCCCTTCCGAACGCATGGCATACTGCGCCTCATCATCAACAAGAGACTCTAAATCCAGCAAGGAGTCTTCATAAGGATCATCCGGTTCAAACTCAGGTTCTTCACACTTATGTTCAACAATTTCGGCCTTATCAGGGACGAGTTCATCTCCAACGGCAACAGAGTCCACTTTCTCCTCCCGCTCAACACAGAACTTCCATTGTTTAACGCTATCCGCTAGCTCCGAATAATCATTTGCATCAAGAACACCAGTACCATCAAACTGATGAGAGGAACCAGGCAGATTCATAGCAGGAGAAATTGGCTTTCAAAATTGTTCACGAACCTTAGCGCATTTCTCTTCAGGTTGCTGCATAAACTTCACTTCAAGTGGCCGCATATGCTGATCAGAAGGCATGTTAAGCCTTTCCTCCAATTCTTGTGATTGAAGAACGACCCGATCAGATCCCTTTACTTCCAACGGTTGAGTTTGCTGATCAACACTTCCCTTGATAATTTGCTTGAATTTTTCCAGAATTATCTCCATCTTACTGTCGAAATATGCATCCAAATATGCCAATGTAACCGGACCGGTTGCATCATTACAATCCATATTCGCTTCTGAACTTCACACTGGGAATTGATCTTAATGATTTTCAAATTTTAAAGCAGCACAATCACTAGTTATCAACAAATTTTTTTTTTTTTTTTCTGAAATTCAAGATCGGATTTAAGAATCAAGCAGATTCCAAACCCTAACTATCGAGTTCGAACAGAGGAAAATCGAACAAACCCTAACCGTAATGTTAGATGAGTAATTCGACTTACACTTCTCAATTTTAGCTCGACTCTAACTCACAATCGAGTCCTTAACACAATACTCAAACAATCTTCACGGACGAAATCGGATTTCAACTCTTACGGTTTCACTGTCAGAATTTCGCCTTCACTGACAAATTATCGCCTAAGCAATTCGCGACTCGATAACCTAAAATTCTTAAGAATCAACACAAATTTTGATGGATCCTCACCATTTCTAAGCTTATCAACACAATTTCATCACAATCTAGTAAGAAGAACAGATTTGAGTCGAGTTTGAACTTGCTGTTCAGAACAGTTACCTCAACTCCGATTTCTGAGTTGTAGAATCTGATTAAACCTCTATTCAGCTTGTTTTGTGATCTTTTGATGATGATCAAGTATAATGTGGATCAATTTACTCACTTATAACTTCTTCTCCAACTGATCAAAGGGAAGATTGATCAAGACAATTAAGCTCAACACTCACCTTCAACAACTACTGCTTGTGTCAACTAAGTATGATCAATGTACTGCAATTAACTCTTAATTCCGATCACAACTACGATCAAACTGAACTTGCTCTTTACTCACTGAATTCTGCTGTTTTAACTGTGAACAATGTGATCAACACAAGCTGAATTCAAGACTCACAACCGATCCACAATTGAACCTCTTTTTATGTGTTTTTTTTTCAAGCACTTTCTCTACAATTCACAACAGAATTCAGAACAGAATTCTTAAGCAATTTGCAATGCAATCAAGGGATATTTGATATCAAATCAGGTTTGATTTGGAAGCCAAACGAGGCTCTGATACCAATTGTTAAATTCTAGATTAAATCTTGAACTTAACCTAAGAATCAATAGAATTTGGGAGGAGGAAGAAGTGAAGGAGATGAGAAAATAGAAGAGTTAAGATGAGAGAAAGAAGTTTATCTCAAAAGAGATGGCTTAGTATTTTCATTGAATGAATGAGAATTACACATGATCCTCGTACTTATAGGGATTTAGATACAATGCACTAAGACATAACACCTAACCAACAATTGGTGCCAACACCAATTCAAACCACACAACACACGGCCTTATTACATCACAACTTAAGGAAATGCTACTAATTTGCTACATATACTTGACTAATGACATAAACTAAACTACTGATTAATTCTCTTTACAATTGTCATAAGCCCCACCTATGGGAATCATAACATCAACCTCTCTTCCTATTCCTCACCCAGCACCGCTACAAGTAGTGGCCACTTCATTGTTGGTTTTACCGTCGGCACCAACATGACCCCTACTACAGCTCAGTGCTCCGTCTTTCTTCCTTCCTCATATCGCTGAAACCCTAACATCCATTGCGCCCATAATTCTTCCCCTATCTAATATAACTAATATCATAACTATTAAACTTGAAAAAATAACTGACTATCAAGTGTGGCGTTAACAATTTTATATATTACTAATTGCTCATCAGTTGTTTGGTTATATAGATGGGTCACATCCATGTCCCTTCCCCACAATAATCAGTCTAAATGTAACTTTTATTCCCAATCTTGACTATATAACCTAGATTAGAATAAATCGGAGCTTATGCTCTTATATTGCTGCCACATTATCTAATTCTCTCATCAATGATATATTACATCAACCTACATCAAAAGCTATTTGGAATGCCCTAACAAAACGGTTTAGAGACCACTCATTGGCCAAAGAATTTGACCTATGCACCCAACTCCATAACTTAAGAAAGATGGCAAAACCATGGACAAATATCTCTCTAAATTCAAAAATATCACCGATCACCTTGCAGCTATAGACTCACCAATTTCAAATAGAGAACTACTTCATGGTGCCCTTTATGGGCTACCACCTAAATATCCTATCTTTGGTACGCATATGTGCCAATCCCCTCGCAATCTGGGTTATGAAGAACTCAAAATTGCCCTCCTTCAAGAGGAAGCCACCGTTACCCGCTACAGTGTACGCCCTAATACTGACCAATCACATGCTTTAGTTTCAACAAGTGCAGGATCAATTGGACGAAATCAAGGCTGTGGAGGTTGCGGCTCAGGAGCTCAAGGTCGTAATAGTAACCATTGTGGAGGTCAAGGAGGCTGAAACAGGGGACAAGGTCATGCTAGCATCACCAACCAGGGTCACACAACATTGGAGGAACAACCCCATATGCTGCACCACCTACCACCCCTAACTTAATTCGACCTACAAAGTACTCCCTCATACAACCCAGGATATTGCATACTCTGCCCGCACCATCAGCCCTGCCAAATCCGTGATTACCTCAGACACGCTATCGTCAAATGTCCTCATCGGTTTGATCAAACCTCGTTTTCAAGTCCCTGACAATCATATTTTCTACAATGTTTGTTCAAGAACCTCATGATTACAATTGGTACTCCAACTCTGCCGCATCCAACCACATGACTTCAAATCTAGGTATCGTCTATAATCCCCTTCCTTATAATGGCTATAAACGCATTCTTATTGGTAACGGTGCTCTACTACCTATTAGCCACGGTGGGTCCTCAAACCTACCCACTAATCATGGTCCCTTAATGTTTAAAAATGTCTTACTTGCCCCACAACTAACTTACAACCTATTATCTATAAACATTTATGTCAAGACAATAATTATTTACATAAATTTGACGGCAAATTTTTTCGGTCAAGGACAAAGCTATGGGGACACTTCTCTTCGAGTGCACAGTAATGAAACTCTTTATAGTTTTTTGGCTCACACATCCGGTCTCTTCGATCAAGCCCACACTGGACAGCTTTGGCATAATCGGCTAGGTCAGTTAGGTAGCAATGTTTTATGAATTTTATGTAATCGCAAGCATTTTTTGAGTAATAAAATTACGAAGTTTTGTCAAATATCTTGTTTGGGTAAATCCCATAGGTACATTTTAAACGTGCAATATATATCACTACTACTGCTTTTCAACTCATTCAATCAGACACATGGCAATCTCCAATTTTTTCAACATCTCAAAACAAATACTACATAATTTTTATAGACGACTATACACGATTTATATGGCTATACCCAATGCAATATAAGTCCAATGTCTTCAAAATTTTTGAAACGTTCAAAACATTGGTTGAAACCCAATTTGATAAAAAAATAAAAAAATTTCAAAGTGATGGTGGAAGAGAATTTGACCATCGCTGTATGAACAATCTATGGAAACCCCTCAAACACAACAGTGCCTCTAGCCACCGGCACCTAACCCTTACCGTCACCTACCCCTAACACTGTAGGTAGCCTACCCCCGCCCACTGCTAGCTCACCCATCATCGAGACCATCTTGCAGCCCACATCCCCAAACACTGCCACAAGCATTGTGGCTGCTTGACCTAGCCCAGACCTTAACTCGACACCACTTGGCGCACCAATAAGCCAACACCACAATTAGCGAACCCAGCACCGTGAACACCAGCACAGACAATGATGTCCCTGATAACACACATCACATGTGAACTAAACTTAATGATGGTATTCATAACCGTGGCACCCCTTATCTCTCACCTCTATAATGGTTATTCCAGAACCAACCTGTTGCTCATAAGCAACAAAGAACCCTAAGTGGCAAGAAGCTATGGTTGATGAACTCAATGCCTAAACTTTAAATCACATTTGGGACCTTGTTCTCTATAACCCAACCAAAATTATTGTAGGTAGAACCTGGAAATATCATGTGAAATATAAAGCGGACGGGTCGGTTGATCGTTTCGAAGCTCACTTGGTTGCTCGTGGTTTTCATCAACATGAAGGTATTGACTTCAAACCTTCATCCATTCATTTTGTTCTTTCCCTTGTTATAACCAATGCCTGGCCCAATAGGTAACTAGACATTAAAAATGCATTTTTTACATGGTCCTCTTAAGGACGAGGTTTACATGCAACAACCTAAGGAGTCATACACCCTAAATTTCCAACACATGTGTGCCCGGGCATGGTTCCAACATTTGAGCAACTTTTTTTTTACAATATTGGTTTCCTATGTAGTAGGGTTGACCCATCTCTCTTTCTCCGTTGCACCCTTACTCACACAACTTGCCTTCTCCTATATGTTGATGACATAATTCTGACAGGCACACACCCTCATGCCCTAGATACCCTTATTCGAGCCCTCTCCATCTGATTTGCAATGAAAGATCTTGGACCATTACACTACTTCCTAGACATTGAAGCAAAATGGGACACCAAGGGTCTTTCCCTATCCCAACTTAAATACACTACAGACCTTCTCAAACGATGCACGATGCCAATCCCATAACCCCCCGCCCCCCACCTGCACACAACTATCCTCGAAGGAGGGAGAATTACTGCTAGGTCCCACTAAGTACAGGAGCATTGTAGGTGGCCTCTAGTACCTAACTATTACTCACCCTGATATTTTCTATGTTGTTAACCTTGTCTCTCAATTTATGCATGCCCCCAGAACTAGTCATTGGCAGGTCGTCAAGCTCATCCTCTACTATCTCAATGGTACTCCCGACCACAGCTTAACAATTCTCCCTGGATCATGCACCACAGTAGTGGTTTTTGCTGATGCTAATTGGGGTGATTGTCCTAATACCTGTCGCTCCACCACAGGGAACGCTCATTTCGTTGGTCCCAACTTCATTTCTTTATGGGAAAAGAAACAAATCGCAACATCAAAGTCCACTATTGAGTCTGAATATGGCGTGGTTGCACAAGTTATTGTCGAAAGTGATTGGATCCGTTACCTCATGAGGGATCTTGGCTTACGACACTAGGCCCATGGTCATCTATAGTGGTAGTGTCTTAGCCTCCTAACTCGCGACCAACCCCACCTCAAATGACCGGAGCAAACATGTCGATGTTAACTATCATTATGTAAGAGTAAAGTTCTCAGAAGGTTTGATACATTCCCATCATCGAACAAACAGAAGACATCTTCACCAAAGGACTCTCCGCTAATCACTTTCTATCACAAGGCCAATCTTCACGTAGCTCTTCCTCATTTAGATTGAGGGGACATATTAGACGACTACTAGAGTTTTATCGCTCTTTTACATTATTACCCCAAGGGTTATAAAGTGTCAAGGGCTATTTTGTAATTCTCTCTCTCCCTACTATCTATATATAGGGACTCAAGTATTTCACTTTCATTCAAGTAACTACAACTATTCATTTGTTTCTTCAAGCTTTCACACGACCAATAGTAGGCTTTACTTTCCCCTACTAGTTCCTAGCTAAGCTTAGGTGAATATGAACATCGACTTCGTACTCAGAGTTTCCCTGGACCCAAAGAGGAGCAATTCTATTTTCATGATTATAGGCGCATTTCATGGCATACAAGAAGGTCGTACCATAGAAACAATATACGTGGCATAGTTGTACGCTCGAGAGGTGTACTAGCTTCACGGTTTAGCAATGAACAATGTTTGTAACTAGGATGTTCGCTTGGTAAATGACTTAATAAGGAGCCTTTGGCACATCGAGAATACTTCCCTGGATTTCAAAACTGTTCATCGCTTGCAAATAAATGGCCACATGGAGGTGACAAACCAATCTTTGGGAACCTATTACTATGTCTAGTTGTTAAGAATGTGAAGAGTAGGGTTCAAAAGTTGTGCTAAGCATAATTCACTTACAAGTTCCTTCAATTACAATACAAGGTTCACGTAATTCCTTATTGTAAACCTTCAGCACATCTATGAGCGGACTTAGGGCATTTGCAGCGGGCAAATACAAAGTCCAAATCAGCAACAGATAGAAGGGGCCAAGCAATGGAGTTCCAACTGGTGAAATAGGTGTGGGAGATTTTGACTTAGGTAGCCTTGGATTATATCAAGCTTTAACCATGGAAGATTGGTCTTTCAAGGGTGACCGAGAAGATCAACCCTAAACTTACCATTTATAGCTACCAAGTGGCATGTGGATTACTGGCATTTTTAACAAAAAGCACCTTCTTCCTTAATTTGGAAAGAATGACGAGGTCGAGTCAACAGTTAACTCAATGGAAAATTTACTCTAGGCCGAGGAGGATGACGCATATCAATTCTCATGTCTAAGGGTCAATTCGCGAAGTTGAAGAGGCTATTAGGCGAGTAGGGAGAGTTGGCCAGTCCAGAGATATTAGACAATAGGAGTCCTCTCCAGAAGCTCATACGTTAGTTTGCTTTGAATTACGCCTTATATTTTTTGATTGTTTTTGTCGCTTTCTTCTAGGAGCTAAAGTTTTAGCTAGAATAACTAAGTTTATCCTTTAAGTTCTTAGTTTCTTTCTAGCTTGTAAATTAGATACGAGGAGCGTTGGAGGGCAAGAAGGAGACTAGCGTTGGAGGGCAAGAAGGAGACTAACTTTATTAATAGGCTTGCAAATAGTCAATTTGACAACTTTTTTCCTATTGTTTATTGAATTGGAAGAAGGTCATTGAATTCTTCATTCCTTTTCCCTTCATTGTAATGAGGCGACTTGCAAAGCTAAGACCTCTTTTCGTCACCAAAGTAGCAAAAAAATGTAAAATTTAGTCATCTAAGTCAAATTTTGAAATATCAGGTCACCCAACTCTTAATGAAAGACACAGCTTAGTCACCCAACTCTTACAAAAGGCTCCATTTAATTAACCAACTACTTTAAAATACACAATTGGGTACTAGCTTTTGTAGTGCAGCAAATACTTCGAGAAGAGAATTAGAGGGTCATTGCTTCAAGCTGATCAAGAAATCCACGATTTGAACAAGTAACTTTTTACTTTTGATTTTTTTATTTTTTTTAATCAGTAGTACCTTCATGTTAGTCTTTTTAACACTTAAGTGAACAAGGCAATGGAGACTATAACAGCTAGAAATTGTCATTAACTATTCCTTGAATTCAAATATAAGCCATAGTGAAGTAAAAGGAAACCTAATTTATGCTTCATTTTTCTTATTCCTGCATCATCTTATAGTATTTATCATTGATTTTCTCATTGGACGCCAAATTCGAGATTTGCGAAACAGTAGCCAATCACCCATGACTCACAACCTTATCCTACACAAAATCCGGTAATGAATTCGTTTCACGCATATCATCTGTTCACCTACCACATACACTTTAAAGATCATACCACTATGATTAACAAAAATCTTGCCACATAATGGATGGCTTTAGATTAATCAAAACGTCGTAGTGGCAAACCATCAATATTTTATGCGATTTAGGGGTTTTGATACTTCTCTCTTCTTCATAAACGGGCATGTGGACATAGGAAACCATGATTCAAGATGCTTCATCTTCATACATGGTCATGTGCACATAGAATACAATGACTCAAGGTGCTCCATCTCCATGTATGGCCATGTACACATAGGATAAAATGACCCACGGTGCTCCGTCTCCATACATGGGCATGTGAATATAAAGTGCAATTATTCAAGATGTTCCATCTCTATACATGGGTGTGTACACAAAGGATACAACAATCTAGGGTGCTCCATCTCCATACAAATGCGTTTGCACATAGGACGCAACTATTCACGGTGCTTCATCTATGTACAGGGGTGTATGCATATATGATGCATCTATCCAAGTAGCTTTTGTTGAAAAAATGATACAAGCTAATCTTTAGTTTTTTGGCAGTTGTAGCCCACATTGGAAAAATAGTGTGGATGATCCTTTTTCTTAACGGGTATATTTATTTTTTGGGTAATATTTTAACTGCGCCTATTTATTGATCGTTTACCGTTACTAGCCGTTTAGGGTCATTAAAATTGTGACCGTTGGGAATTTATTAAAAATATAGCCGTTGCAATTTATTGCAATTCATTGCACCCGATTTTAATACGTTTTACCGTTTCTATCATTATTTAACATATACCCATAAAACTCTTTCTCACTCTTGAAGGATATATGTTCTCTGAGTCTCTCTCTTTACTCTCTCTCTCTCTCTCTAACCAAAAACCCATTGGGGGTTGAGCATGAAAAGCTCTACAATTACAACAACAAGATTCAGCCAATTATTGTTTCTCATATGGATTTGCACATGACGTCATCCTTCTGTATCTCTTCATGTCATCCTAACCCTAACCCTAGTTCGGACCCGGGCTCTACTATTTGGGTCGAGTTTCGCGACCCGATCCATGCCCTTGCTTGCCTGTCTTTTCCTATACATCATCATCGGATTTGGGCAAAGTTCAAGGTACTCCTACCCAGCAATTAACGAGTGCACATTAAGAGTCGGATCGCGTTAATTCAGGAGGACGACTGCTGGTTATACTGTGTGCACTGGAGCAGCTGTGAAATTATCTTTTAGGACAGTGGCATTTACCACTGCGGGATATCATCCTTTGTGAGATCTTTCTAATTACTCTCTCTTTTCGTTGCTATGATTAAATATTAATCAATTTTCTAACAATTATTTGATTGCTATGTTTAGATAATTATCGCTGTTATTTTATTGGAATTTTGGTCTAGATTTTCAGCTATTTTAAGCAAAATTATTTACTCAAATTTCACTAACTATTTACTGTAATTTTAATGAAATTTTCACTGCGATTGGACAAATTTTTTTCTAACAACCTAAAAGATGATTTTATCAATTAATCATGAGTAATTAGATTTTTAGTATGCTCTTAGACTTGAAAGATTATTCAACAGATCCGAATGGAAAAAAACTTAGATCTGCTTTGAATTTTTGCGGTTTCGCTAGTCTGATGCCTTTTCTGCTTAATTTAGTGTACGAGTTATGAATCTAGTGTTGACGTTTGGAGATGTATATGTTTATTTTATTAAAAAATTAAAAAACCCTCAATCTGTCACTCTTGAGGATCTTATTACTTACGTAAACTTGTGGTTATTTAACAGTAATAAACTTGTATATTATTAACGATGAATTGATGATTAAATAATCATGACGTATTGAATTACCGGAGCATAGATTACTATATATCCATAGTGGAGAGGGCGTCAGTTGAGGCAGTGAGAATTGGAGGGCTGTTACGATTTCTTAGGTCATGTTGGGCCTTAATTGAATTAAAAAAGGAGGCCCATTTCGCTTCTGCTGAGATATATTTTGGACCGACAGTTAGGCTTTTAACTATAGAGAAAAGAAAAAAGAAAATAGAAATAAGACATACTTAATAATAAACTAAAAATTATGCATGAAGTTTGAGTATGTGTATGTGTGATGATTTGAACTTCATACATTATTCGTATATTATGTGGCCGTTGTTGTCATTTAGTGACCTTGTTTGCAAATTGAAAGGCCTCTAGATTATTGGAAGTCAGACTTAGGCAACTTAGCAGAGAAAAACCCTTACATTAATTGCGTATGAATTATGCAATGAGCTAGCAAAATGTGGGGGAGTACAGCCTAGTAAAATAATAATGTTAATTTTGCAAGAACTTGTGTTGATTGCATTATTTTGGACTTCCAAAAAGACAATGTAAATTATATTGGCTTTTATCTAGTTAGGTTGAAGTAATGATACTCCACCCTGAAAGAGATATATAAAAGACGTTCTTGAAGGGCGTAAACCAATTGGCGGTAGAGTGGGTATTCAAAAACAAAATTGAAGGTTAACGGCTATATAAAAGTCAAAACTAGTGAGCAAAGGACAGGTCCAAGAACATTAAATTGATTTTTGATGCCTTCTTGCTCAAATCTAAGATAGAAACAGTTAGAGTTCTTACAAGTTCTTGCTCTTAGTCATGATATTGTAGTGTATATATCAAATAGACATCTAGTTGTGTCTCTAAATAATAACCCCAAGGAAAAGTTTGTCTAGAACAACGAGAAGGGTCTATGACCCTTAGTATGGAAGATAAAATTTGTAAACTTGTGCATGTTAAGGTTGGAGACTGATGGCATTCTAAATCGCTAATTCATGACTGGATTTATTGGAGCCCAGTGATGGTAACTCTTGGGCTGCCAGTGGTTATGAATGTAGAGGCCTATAAGTAGGACCCCTTGTTTAAGGCTTAGAGATGGGGGTTGAAAGCAAGGGACTAAAGATGTAGTCCAAAAGTGTGAGGTAGAGTGTGAGTGAGAAACTCTGTTATAATACCTCTGTTATAATAGTGAAATTATGTTGCTCCCCCTTAGTGGATATAGGCTTCGACTGAACCACGTAAATTCCGGTGTCTAATTATTCCCCCATTCCCTTTATTCCGCATTGTTATTTCGATTTATAGTTCGGTGATTCTGGGCGGTCCTAACAACTGATATCGGAGAAGGTATTAGTTGTTGTGAAAGGTCCTAATATGGGCTTAAATAAGGTCCCAAAGAGTGACATCAAAACTTTATATGACCTTGGTCATATGCTGTTGGTGCTACTGTTGTGTGGCTAACCATGCTGTACGAAAATTAATTTGCGTGCTTTTTCAATTTTCTGTGTGATTGGTGTAGTTAATACGTGCTTAATACTTGAGGTCGATTGTGAGCTTGAGCCTTGAACCAAGAATTGGCCAACTCTTAGGTTAGGCATGTCTAGTTGCACAATCTTGAATCCCATTGTGTTGGTAGAATGCAGAATATTTTGAGTTTAACCATATATTAAATCTTGTATGTGAGAATTGGATTTTTTTGCATATTTTGGGTGACCTAAGTGAACTAAGTTGATTCTTGTAAAGGGCTAACAGGACTTGTGAGTTCTTGAAGATCTATGTGTAATTTTGTGTATTAGTCTCCATGTTGATGTGTCTCATGTGTTTCCCATGGCTATGTTTGAAGCAAGTTGTATATGTTGTTACATGTTGTTTGAAATGATGAAAAACATGTTGTTTTAAGTGTTGAAACATGTCCTTTTTAAGCTGAATGTGCTGCTACATATATTTTTTGGGTTGTATGTTGTTGTACATATTGTCATATATAGATTGTGGGCTAAAAGATGCTGATGTCCATGATGTTATGGACTTTTACATGCTGGATTTTGCAGTACAGTGGTAATACTTGTTGTTTCTAATGCGCAACTGTTGTATTTTGTGTACATACTATAGACTATGACTGTTAGCTGCTAAATTTTGTGTTGTACTAAATTTATTCTTGCTGTAGTGCAGTGCAGCTGCTGTTTTTGGGTGTTTTACTGTCATTTTAAGCTGTTTTGCTGAATTTTGGCTAGGAGTTGGGAAAAACATGTATGTTTGAGTCACATGTGGATTTGGTTTTGCCTTTGGAGACTATTATGCCTTTAGGATCATTGATTTATGCTTCATTTCTAGTTTTGTGAAAGAGTAAGGTGTTGGTCATATGAGAACATTGATTGATCATAGGCTTGGTATTTAGCTTGTGTCTAGATACCTTATTTGGGTTATTGTCATATGTTGTATGCTCATGTTGGCCATTTGGATGACATACTATATGACCCTAGTGTCCACTTAATGAGGAGAAAAATGTTGCATCACATCACAAGATAAATACGCTAAGGTGATTGATAACACTATGTTTTGATGAATAACACAACACACATCTTATTATATCATATGTCAGTGGTAGATCTTGTCTACATGCATTGATCCAAATGATGAATATTTAAGTGCTCTAATTAAATTGTTGAGTACTATGAATGGGGTTTACATTGTAATATACTCCTTGTTGTGTTGAGTGTTTGATATCAATGGGAGATATAGGCTCGTTAGTGAGCTATATTTTGCGACACCTCTTTGAAACCTGCATTGTTTAGTTGTCCCAAAACATTGAGTTGGCAGGTAGAAAAAATTAAATGGCTTAGCAAATGCAGTGTGAGACATTCCATTGTGGGGGTTGTAAGAGCACCCGAGAACTTGTGAGATATGTTTTCTGATCATAATCTTTTATGATTATTGAGTTTTTGCCGATGTTTCCTAGTCATAGCTAGCTTATGAAAATTGATTATAGTGGAAATATTATTTTGGTGATTCTCCAAAGTTAGTGTGAATAGTTTGATAATGCTAGCACTTGGGCTCAAGAGCCTTATAGAGGCTTGGGTTGTCTTATGTTGAATTGTCAAGGCACCTTATGAAATGTGGTCTTTAGTACCTCTTTCTCTTGATATCGCCAAAATTTGAAATAATATTGATAATGCATGGACTACCCTTAATAATAATAATGCATGTACTCTAAGTACAATGAGAAAGGGTATATGGTCTTTTGTGACCTAAACTGGTGGTGATCCAATTGATTTGAGATGTTGATGTTTCACAATTGTGATAATATGTGAGATTGACAAATTTGTGGTATATGTCTTTCGTGCCAGCTGTATATACAATATACGTATGGTATGTGTACTATTGGAGTACTTGGGGTGGCGATATGATTTTATTGATAAGATATTTGCTCCACTATTGTGTTATATTGACTCTTGTTGAAGTTGGCAGGCGATGGAGTTAGTTGTTTAATGGCTCGTTGCAAATACCTTAATGTGGGAGTAAGAGCAACTCGTGATTGGTGTTGGTAGTGGTCAACTCTCAAGTACCACTTTATTCTAGTACAGTGTTGAAACGCCATTTGTGATAGTTGAGCTTGATGCTTTAACTTAACCCATAGTCTATAATGGATGGTGTCGACACTGCACACTTGATGAGTTTGGCAAGAGAATATTTATTTGTCTCAGGCATAAGATCATAAGCAATCTAGTTGAAAGAAAGTGATATAACTAAATTATGTAAGGTCTGAAAAGAGCCTTGTCAATCCATGGATAAAGATACTATGTTGAAAAATGATTGTGGAAACATCGAGGGGGGCAGGACTAAAGTCTGTACATGAGTAAACTGTGATGTATCCAACCTGGTCTTAACAGGTTCAATGTGTAAGGTTCACTGTATTTTATGTTGTCCTTCCCTATGGTGTGACAGTGCGGAGATGGGTCTATAGCAATATGTTTGGTGGAGTAAGCAAGGCTTGCACTTGATGGAGACTATCTGTATGTACCAAGAGGTGAGGTTGAGCTTTAGCTTTTAATGGACCCATATCCATATGTTTGGGGGTGTGCGGTAACACACACTTGATGGGATCCACCTATGTAGGTGTGGGAGTGTGGCCACTCCCTATGAAGGATTAAGACTTGTCTTCTAGAGCGCCTATGAATATCCAGGATGAGGGCATGGCCGATAAAACGCGCCAAACCGCAAGAATTGCGGAGATCTAGAGTTTAGTATGTGTCCGAGCGGCAGACTATACAATCCCTTTTGAGGTTCAAAACGAAAGCCACCTAGCAAGATGTTGGTCCTAAACTTGGTTTACACTAGATGACGATTCAAGTCGCGAGACATTGGCACTGAAAAACTGAACTCCCTTTGCCCTATCTATTCTTCTTTGTTCTCTTCCGCTTGTATCCTTTCTGGGGGATTGTTGGAAAATTGATACAAGCTAATCTTTAGTTTTTTTGGGAGTTGTATCCTACATTGGAAAAATAGTGTGGGTGATCCTTTTTCTTAACGGGTATATTTATCGTTCAGGTAATATTTTAACCACGCCTATTTACTGATCATTTACCATTACTAGCCGTTTAGGGTTATTAAAACTGTGACTGCTGAGAATTTATTAACAATATAGCTGTTGTAATTTATTATGACCGTTTATAAACATTACCGTTTCTATCATTATTTAACATATACCCATAAAACTCTTTCTCACTCTTGAAGGATATATGTTCTATGACTATCACTCTTTGCTTTCTCTCTCTCTCGCCAAAAACCCATTGGGGGTTGAGCATGAAAAGCTCTATAATTACAACAACAAGATTCAGCTAATTATTGTTTCTCATATGGATTTGCACGTGACGTCATCCTCCTCTTTCTCTCCACGTCATCCTAACCCTAACCCTAGTTCGGACCCGTGTTCTACTATTTGGGTCAAGTTTCGTGACCTGATCCGTGCCCACGCTTGCCTATCTTTCCTATACATCATCATCAGATTTGGGCAAAGTTCAAGGTACTCCTACCAGGCAATTATTGAGTGCACGTTAAGAGTCGGATCACGTTAATCTTGGAGGACAGCCCCCGGTTATACTATGTGCACCGTAGCAGCGGCGAAATCGTATTTTAGGACAGTGACATTTACCATGGTGCGATATCATCTTTTGTGAGATCTTTCTAATTACTGTCTCTTTTCGTTGCTATGATTGAATATTAATAAGTTTTCTAACAATTATTTGATTGTTATGTTTAGATAATTATCACTGTTATTTTACTGGAATTTTGCTCTAGATTTTCAGCTATTTTAAGCAAAATTATTTACTCAAATTTCACTGACTATTTACTATAATTTTGCTGAAATTTTTCACTGTGATTGGACTATTTTTTTTCTAACAGCTTCATCTCCATGCATAAGCACATCCACATAGGATGTGATTATCTAGAGTGCTCCGTTTCCATATATGCATGTGCACATAGGATGCAATTATTGAAGGGCGAGTCTTGGGTAAATCATGCTAATATCAATCAAAGCAGAAAAGGCCAACATTGATGAATAAAGACATGACGAAGCTAATGTGGGTCAACTGTGAAATCTACACCAAACAATTGAGGTACAAAAAAGGCCAATACGTCAATTAAAACAAATTCTTAAACATATTGTATATACAGTTCAGGTCATAGGGTAGAACATGGGAAAAAATCAAAAATTCAAAAAAAAATTGTTCTTCCCTGCCCTCCAAATTGATAGGTGCCTTAATTTTTACCCTATTGGCAAATATTTCAAAAATATCAAATTGTGGATCACATAAATGTCACTTGTTTTGTGTGATTTTAGTTTCATAATTTTTTTCAGATACATCAAAGCTGCTTATCCCAATTTTTTAAGTTCATCACGAAAAAAAAGAATCCTAAAAGAAAAACTCATCAAAAAATCTCTTTATTTTAAACTTAAAAAAAAAAAAGACCTAAACTCAAACCCAGTAAAGCTCCAAAGGCTCGGGTCGCTTCGAGCCGGCTCATTTAGCTTATCGAGCCAAGCCCGAGCCTAATGAAGCTCGAGCTCCTAAGCTTGCAAGCCTAAATAAGCCAAAACGAGCTTTTCTTAATATAATAATTTTGATTAAATATGACCAAAGAAAACAAATTTGAGCCTAAATGAGCCTAGCCCAAGCTTAAACGAGCCCAAACAAGCCTAGATTGAGCTTAAATTAGCCAAAATATTGCAAGTTTAATTTGAGCTCGTCGAGCTTAGATTGAGTCGAGTCGAGCTGAGCCTGAGCTTTTGATGAGCTATGCTCAAGCTCGAACTTTCCAAGCTTGGCGAGCTTTGAGCCGAGCCCGTGCCGAGCCTCGAACCTTGCAAGCTTGGGCTCGACTCGGCTCAAATACACCCCTACGCCCAAGCCAACATCTAGGTCCAAAACTTCTCGGAAGTTATTGCTTATGTGAACAAAGCTATTGAGCTTAATCCTTCAATGGCCAAAGCCAACATGCGAAAAGCCACCGCCTGTATCAAGCTTTAGGAATTCAAAAGCAGCCTTAGAAAAGGATTCATCATTAGCACCAGAAGATTCAAGGTTTGCTAACTCGATCATGGACCATCTGATTACGTCCATCACAAATTGTGTAGTGAGGAATGGAAGCGCAAGCCCTCGGAGTACAAGTCCAAGAACCGTAATGCCATCTCCATCAATGTGCTGAAATCAATGGAGCATCTCCACAACTGGACTTTGATCCCACTGGTCATATCGAAACTCAAAATCTGGCTGAATTACTATGAAAGTTTCCAAATTCCTTGTGTTCTGATATGCCTCTAATTTTATGTAATTTAGTTATAAGTCTCGCCGTGAGCAAGCCGATCAATCGGGGGAATGTCCAATCGATCGGGGGCAACGTTGGGGCATGGGAGCAGCAGAGCCTCCGCCGATCGATCAGGGGGAGCCGGTCAATTGAGAGCCCAAATACGCGTGACCTAATTCACTCAGTATAAATATGACGTGAGGGTTTCTGTTTTAGGGATCCAAAGCAAAGAGAGCCGCCATCATCATTAAGAGAAAGAGAGAGGAAGTGTCCCTATAATTCTTTCATAGATCTTATTCAGAGGAAGTGTCTTTGTAACTCTTTCATTATTTTCGATCAATAAAAAATCTCAATCTCCGCCTGTGGTTTTTTCCCTCTCGATTGAAGAGGGATTTTCCACGTAAATCTCTGTGTTCTTCATTTGTTCTCTTTTATCCTAGTATTTACTTCTCTTATGTGTTATAGTATTTGAATCGAATCCCTTTCTTGGGGTGTTAAGTTCCGCATTATGAAGATATTACTTCCTTTACAAATTGATATCATAGTATATCATATTTGTCCAGATTCCTAACAAATTGGTATCATAGCATATCAAATTTGTTTAAGATTTCCTAACAATTGGTATTAGTGCCCTATTTGTTCAATTTGGTAATATGATGTCTGCAGTTAAATCTGAATTTGAGAAGTTTGGTGGTCAAGAGAGTTTCAATTAATGGTAGGTTTGCGCTAAGGGCCTCTTGATGCGGAGTAGCTTGAAGAAAGCCTTAGGTGGAAAAGAGAGAAACCAGAGAGTTTATCAGAAGGACAATGGGAGGAGTTAGATAAAAAGGCTCTCACCACAATTCAGATGTGTCTTACCAATTATGTTTTGATATAAGTTTTGAAAGTGAAGACCACTAAGAAGTTGTGGGAGAAATTGTAGGATATGTTATGTTTCAAGTCAGTCTCCAACAAACTTGCTGTTAAGCGTTGGTTGTTCACCTTTCGTATGTCAAAAGATACGTCACTTAAGAATCATGTTAACGATTTTAATTCCATTATTCAAGAATTAAAGGAGCTTGATGATGCTCCTAAGGATGAAGAT
Organism: Simmondsia chinensis; assembly: GCA_018398585.1. Lineage (NCBI taxonomy): Eukaryota > Viridiplantae > Streptophyta > Magnoliopsida > Caryophyllales > Simmondsiaceae > Simmondsia > Simmondsia chinensis. The sequence goes on along the minus strand of JAGTTD010000017.1, from coordinate 12,912,922 downwards.
CAGGCTATGTTGTTGTTATATTCACTCTCTACCTCTTATAAAGGCTTAGTTGAAAGCATGATTTATGGTGGTAGAAAAAACATCTTTGTTGATGAGGTTAAAAGAAACTTACTGAGTAACGAAAGAGTTGATAAGGAATTGTCTGATTCTGTAAATAACTTAAGAAGTGGTCTATTTGTGAGAGGAGGAATTGGGAATAGAGGATTGGATTATGATGGAAACGCATCAAGGTCTCAGTCTAGACATAAATATTTATCCTGTAATTACTGTCATAAGAAAGGGCATATTAAGGGAGACTATGTTAAGATCGAGATTAAATCTTGATCTTAACCTAAGATAAAGAGAGTATGGGATGAGAAGAAGTGAAGGAGATGAGAAAATAGAGAGAGTTAGATGAGAGAAAGAAGTGAAGGGGATGAGAAGTAGAGAGAGATATCAAAAGATATCAATTTGTCATTTATCAAAGTTATGAGTATTACAAGCTAGAACCTCTCTACTTATACTACTTACATGATATGATCTAATACATTGAATCTAGACATTAAAACCAACCAACTCACCAAATTATCTAAAGCATATGAAAAATATCTACTAACTAACTTCTAAGCTTATTTGGCGCCAAGACAACTAACACAACCAATACCCACATTATGTAGCCAGCTACTGCAACTTATTACTAACGCTGCTAATTGAATGCAACTAACATGTCTAAGCTACTACATTACTCTTAAGCTATACTAACAGCACCTAACAGCAGCAAGACAGAAACCTGGACACCAACAGCCCATGCTTTGGATTCTCGAGACATAACATCCCCTTCCCCTTGAAAACATTCTTGTCCTCAAGAATGGAAGAGAGTTGTAACAATGAAGATCACTTAATGCTTATGAAAAGATAGCTGAAGTAATGAACTCTTGCTGAAGTCTGCAGATGGAAGGACATCTAAAGCAACTCCATATGAATGCAGCAGAACACATTAACACAATGCTTGTTCCGCACAAAGTCTTCGTGTGGATGCGTTGTGCCCCTTCTGGTGGTCTACACTGATCAAAACAGACCAGCCAAACCTCAACAACCAACCCATGGCACAACTTGATGCAATTTATACAGCTCAAAGCACTATCTTGATGCAGAGGCCCATAAAACGCATCAATGCTTCTGAATTCCTGCTTGTAGTAAAGTGCATAACAAAATGTAAATATCATTAAACCCATAAGACTACATATGAATTCCTTTAACATCTCAGGAGGCCTTCCAAACTCAAACCTAGAGACCCAAGGATCAAAATCAGCTTGAAGAAATTCCCAATTACAGCCCAAACGGCCCCATATCTTGATCTTAGTGACAACACACATTGAAATTCCATAAGAATGTAGCTGCAACTCCTTCATCCTGGAACTTATCCAAAATTTGTATTGCTTAAACATCCACTTACTAAACCATCTCAGACCAAGCTCAACAAACTTTTGATTGCTTTCCAATTCCACCTGATATGCTGCAGAACTCAAAATTGCAGTAGTGCTAAACCGATGCATCACATAGTGATAGATTTCAGCTCGATTTCTGTCCATATGGGAGCTTCTCAATGTGAACAAGTTATTACATCGTCCCAAAGCCTTAATAGCACCAAAAACACTCAATCCAAACAACTCTTTCGCTGCTGACAGTGAAAGGATAGGAATTTCCCAAGAATTTTCAGCAGCTTCCTTGCATTCTTGCTGTCCTAACTTGATCAATTGAGCACTTGTGACTTGGGCTTGAAATTCTGAACTTTTGCTCCACCAAATTAAGTACCCACGGGTCACATCTGAATTCCAAGGACACAAGGTCATCGCTTGAATGCCCAAAGCAACCCCATTGACAGATTGTATTCTGCAGCTCATAACTTCCAGCCTGATCTCAAAAATTCCTTAGATCCCATGCTCATCCAAGCACCAAACATGCCTCAAATGATCAAGCTTTGCTTTCTTGTCACCCATCAAAAGCATGAGCAACAAATATAACAAGTGGAGACACCAACAGAACTCTTGATCAGCTGTAAACTCTTCCCAATCTCGAGCTGATCTATTCCAAACTCCCTTGCTGATTTCCACTCCAATGTTATGAATGCGAGAATCCAAGGCATGTGCGGGTGGAGGTTGTGAGCTGTGTTCTATGCTGCTGCTGATGTTCTACTGTTGTTTTGGCCCCAATATTGGGGTTTAAAAGTTAGTTAGGTAGCTTCTAGATATTTCCTAGATATTCCTTCTCATAAGATGGTTGGTTATGTGTCTTGATTCATTGAATTAGTTGGCTTATCTTGCCTATAAGTAGTGTTCAGCTGTAATTCAGATTTATGGAATGAAATTAACTACCTCTTTGAGATTAACCTTCTTTCTCTCATCTAACTCTTCTCATTTCTCATCTCCTTCACTTCTTTCTCATCTCATATTCTCTTAATCTTAACTTACGTTTGTGAATCTATCATAAACGTAACAATTGGTATCAGAGCCTCGTTTGGCTTCCAAATCAAACGTGATTTGATATCAAATATCCTTTGATTGCATTGCAATTTGCTTAAGAATTTAGTCCTAAATTCTGTTGTAGAGTTGCAGAGAAAAGTGCTTGAAAAACACATAAAAAAAGTTCAATTGTAGATCGATTGTGAGTCTTTGAATTCAAGCTTGTGTTGATCACATTGTTGATAGTTAAACTCCACAATTCGGTGATTGAAGAGCAAGCCAGTTGATCGTATACGTGTTCAGATTCAAGAGCTAATTGCAGTACTTTGGTCACAATTAGTTGAGCATCAACTTCTGTTGCTGCATTGTTCTTGTTGACTTCAGTAAGCTTAAGTGATACAACTTGATCAACATTATACTTGATCACAATCAAAAGATTAGAAAACAAGCTGCATTGAGGATTAATTCAGATTCTACATTTCAGAAATTGAGGTTGAGGTAACTGTTTTTCTAAACTATAAGATACACTCGATCCGAATCGATTTTGTTGCCAAATTGTGATGAAATTGCTTTGATAAGCTTAGAAGTGGTGAGAATTCATCAGAACCTGCGTTTGATTCTTAAGACATATATGTTATTGAGTGGAGAAGTGTTAGACAAAATTCTGACAGCGAAGCGAAAGTCTGACAGTGAACTAGGAAGCGAAAATTGTTGAAATCTAATTTCGTTTGTGAAGTTCGCTTTGAGTATTGTGTTGAGGACTTGATTGCGAGTTAGAGTCGAGTTTAATTCAGAGGTGTAAGTCAAATTACTCGACTAACATTGCGGTTAGGGTTTGTTCGAGTTTCCTATGTTCGATGTTCGCCGGTTAGGGTTTGGAATCGGCGGTGATTCTTAAAATTTATCTTGAAATTTCAGAAAATTTCCGATCTTAACAATTTGTGCTGCTGTTAATTCGAAAATCATTCAGATCAATTCACAGTGTGAAGTTTAAGAGCGAATTATGGAATGGTAATTGCTGCTACTTGTTTGAGGAGTTATGGATGGCTTGAAGCTATGTTGGGCTGTTGGTATGACCTCAAAGTTGGTGCATGAAGCCAAGTACAGCCACGGACAATGGCACCTGGACATTGGAACAATTAGCAGTTGGGAAATGCTGATCAGATTCAGAACCTGAACTTGTTTGGGGTGATCTGTTGTGGTTGTTTTGAATGGAAAAATTATATGCACAAGCTTCAATACTTTCTCAATGTGTGGATGAAGGAGTACAACAAAAGAACAAGGGCAATTCCAGCTGAAAATATTTTACATTTCAGCAGTGAAGCTCGGGGTGGATTTCCTCTGGATCTGAAATTAGTCTCGGTAAAATTGGGGTGTCATTTGTGTCCTGATCTATGGTTCATCTTCAAGACGGATGACAGGAACTCAATTGTGACCCGTGAGTACTTAATTTGGTGGAGCAAAGGTTCAGAATGTAAAGCCAAAGAAGTGCTCAATTGATCAAGTTGGGACAACAAGAATGCAAGATGGCTGCTAAAAATTCTTGGGGAATTTTAATTCTTTAAATGTTAGCTGAATATCGGGTGTTAAGTACACTCATGGATGGTTCAACTATGATCTTGAGAAGTCTTATGAACTTGCGGAAGATGGGAAGCTTCTTGATGAACCCAACACGAACTGGAATTGATGGTAGTAGCAGTTACAGATTGCTTCTTTCTCTGGTGATCACTTTGGGCTGCACTTGGGACTGCCTACCAACAATTTTCGACACTTGGTTTGAGTATGGGAGGCCTCCTGAGATGTTAAGGGACTTCATGTGCAGTCTTATGGGTTTAATGACATTTAAATTCGGTTATGAAGCATTTTACAAGCAGAATTACAGTGTTGCTACTGCGGTTAATGATTCTGTGCAGCAATACCAGGTCCTGAGCTGTATTAACTGCATCAGGAAGTATCTTGGAGGTGTTGTTGATGTCTGGTTTGATCAATCCAAACCCCCTAAAGAGGATTATATATTCAAGCACAAACATTTTGTAGCAACAAGAGACATACTCATGTTTCTGCTGCATTTTGGAATTAGTTCAGCATAGGTCCGTCTCAGTTGAAACAGATTTCAGCAGGTCCAGTTGCAGTACCATTCAGTTCTTGATCTGCATGGGTTACATACATGTTCTTGCTGTTGTATGAGATTGCAAGGCAGTCAGCACACTCAAGGTGTCTTCTATTGCATAACAAGTGAGTTTCAAGTGCAGCTAGAGTACTTCAGATGGTTGCTCAGTTGCAAGACTTCAGCAAGAAGTTCAACACTTCATAAGCAAGGAGTTCAATTATCTTTTCATAAGCTAAGGGATCTACATTGTTACAACTCTCTTCCATTCTTGAGGACAAGAATGTTTCAAGGGGAAGGGATTGTTATGAATGCGAGAATCCAAGGCATGTGCGGGTGGAGGTTGTGAGCTGTGTTCTATGCTACTGCTGATGTTCTGCTGCTGTTTTGCTATTTTAGCGCCAATATTGGGGTTTAAAAGTTTGTTAGGTAGCTTCTAGATATTTCCTAGATATTCCTTCTCATAAGATGGTTGGTTATGTGTCTTGATTCATTGTACTAGTTGGCTTATCTTGCCTATAAGTAGTGTTCAGCTGTAATTCAGATTTATGGAATGAAATTAACTCTCTCTTTGAGATTAACCTTCTTTCTCTCATCTAACTCTTCTAATTTCTCATCTCCTTCACTTCTTTCTCATCTCATATTCTCTTAATCTTAGCTTACGTTTGTAAATATATCATAAACGTAACATCCAACTTCAGCAAAAATTATCCTCAATGTTTCACTGACCTTGACCTTCCAAACATTAAGAGAATATTGAAGCTTGTGCATATAACCTTTCCATTTAGAACAACCACAACAGATCACCCCAAACATGTTCAGGTTCTGAATCTGATCAGCACCTTTCAGTTGCTGTTTGTTCCAATTTACAAGTGCTATCATCTTTGTCTTTGCTTGGCTTCGTGCACCAGCTGTGAGGTCATACCAACAGCCCAACATAGCTTCAAACCATCCACAATTCCTCAACCAACTAACAGCTGTTACCCTTCCTTCAAGGAGAAGCTTTTGTAACAGTTGAGACTTCAATGACACCAATTCTGGAACAATTGAGACTACAATGACACGATCTGAATTATGCAGCTTGCAACATGTAAAATCCTTTCCCTCAAAGCTTGCTTTGATGTTAACTTCATCATGACTCACAGCCTCTACCATTTGCCCACCGTTTCTTGCACTAGCACTAAATTGTTCATCATCAAACAGCAGCACCATAGGTCTAACTTTTCCAATCCTTTGTAACTCATCCCTTCCCAGTTCAAAGGGCCTGCCATCATCAATTACATCATTTAAAGCACCTATTGTACTGATGTGGATCTGATCAGAGATCTTTCTCCCCACATTACAACCTTTGTACACAACCATCAGCTCAATTGCTTGCATAGGAACCAAGCTTTGCTTGTTGTGAACCTTGAAACGCACTCTCGCAGCCTGATTACTTCAATTCACCATGAAATCAACTCTTTTCAGCTCCATATAGCCTTGAGTATCTTCTCCCGGATCAGGAGGCAACTTGTCATAAGAGTGTGCATTGGAATACACTTTTTCTCCACTCGAAAAAGGAAATAGATCATTCCGATCTTGCCAATCGTCCAGCCGACAATTCATTTCAGCAGCTCTAAGTTCCTCATCATTCACCCAACACAAGAAACCTTGCAAAGCATCTAAGATAATGTTGGGTTCAAGCTTCTGGTCCTGAGTTAGCACAACCGTACACCCAAAAGTGAACTTAAGCATACTCTGATTTGTATTTGATGACACTACAGCAGCAACAATTGATTCCCCAACAGAATGACATAGTTCAGCAGTGAAAGTACTTCGATTCTGCACACCAGCTTGCCATGGAGTGATACTTAACAGATTTGGTAATGTATTCATTGATATTATAGCAGTGGCACCAACTTTGTCAGTTGAAATCAAAGGTTTTGCTATATTCAACCCTGGTATACCAGCATATACATCAATAAAATCAGTATCTTGAGTTAGTTCTTGTTGATCAACAAGCATCCCAACTTCTTCCAGTGAATCATCCCGTTGTCCCATAACTAAATTGGACTCAATTAAGGCAACCACAGGTTGTTTATGGCTCTATTCTTGCACATTCAGAAGCTCCTTAGGCTGACACACAACCTCTCTCTTCAATTTCTTCTTTGTAATCTTCTTTTTTTCCCAAAAATCTTTCAATGCTTCATTGAGATGGCTTCTCTTGGCTTACTCTTTACTTTCTTTATCATTCCCATGACATGAAAATTGTATTCCCATTCCGGAAGCACGTCATGCTGTAGCTCAAGATCTTCGAAATACTCTAACTCTAGCAAAGAGTCTTCATAATGATCAACTAGTTCAACCTCAGTTTCATCCAACTCGTGTTCATCAATTTCGGCATTACCTTGGTCCAATTCACCTTCAACTACAATAAGTGGCTCTACATTGTGCACCTCAGGCTGTAAAACCACTCTTTGAGGTCGAAATATATCAGCTACAATCTCTTCTAAACGCTGGTTTAATGTTTCAAGAGTGCGTTGAAAGATCTCATCGACTTCGGCTCGCCATGTCGAAAGTAAATCGGAATCAGTTGTAGGTTCCATTTCTCTTGCTTACAGAAACTGAATTTCGCACTTGATTCTGCTAAAGTAATCACCGCAGATTCCAAACCCTAATTGACGAACTTCGACTCAGAGAAAACTTTGAACCAGAAACCCTAACTGCGATGTTTCTTACGTAATCAGACTTACAATTCTGAATTAGGCTCAACGCTAGATCTCAGTCAAGTCCACAACACAATACTCAAACAATCTTCAAGAACGAAATCAGATTTCACACTTTCGGTTCTCAGCTCATTGTCAGATTCTCGTCCATGCAAATCTCAACTCAATAACATATAATTCTTAAGAATCAATGCAGATTCTGATGAATTCTCACCACTTCTATGCTTATTAACACGAATTATATCACAAATCAGCAACAATGCAGCTTCTGATCGAATTGTAACTTGAAGTTCAGAAACCGTTACCTCAACCTCAACTTCTGAATTGTAGAATCTGAATTAACCTCAAATCAGCTTGTTTCTGATCTTTTGATTATTATCAAGTGTAATGTTGATCCAATACTCACTTCAGCCTTATTCAGCAACTTGACAAATTCTGATGATCAATAACACATGCTGCTGCTCAACTGAATGTGATCAATGTACTGCAATTAACACTCAATTCTGATCACATGTATGATCAAACTGAACTTGCTTTTCAATCACTGAATTCTGCTGTTTCAACAGTCAACAATGAAATCAACACAAGCTTGAATTCAAGGACTCACAACCGATCATCAATTGAACCTCTTTTTATGTGTTTTTCAAGCAACTTTTCTCTGCAATTTACAATAGAATTCAAAACTGAATTCTTAAGCAAATTGCAAGGCAATCAAAGGATATTTGATATCAAATCACGTTTGATTTGGAAGCCAAACGAGGCTCTTATACCAATTGTTAAGATCGAGATTAAATCTTGATCTTAACCTAAGATAAAGAGAGTATGGGATGAGAAGAAGTGAAGGAGATGAAAAAATAGAGAGAGTTAGATGAGAGAAAGAAGTGAAAGGGATGAGAAGTAGAGAGAGATATCAAAAGATTTCAATTTGTCATTCATCAAAGTTATGAGGATTACAAGCTAGAACCTCCCTACTTATACTACTTACATGATATGATCTAATACATTGGATCTAGACATCACAACCAACCAACTCACCAAAATATCCAAAGCATATGAAAAATATCTACTAACTAACTTCTAAGCTTATTTGGCACCAAGACAACTAACACAACCAATATTTATGCAGCCAGCTGCTGCAACTTATTACTAACGCTGCTAATTGAATGCAACTGACATGACTAAGCTATTACATTATTCTTAAGCTATACTAACAGTACCTAACAACAGCAGGACAGAAACCTGGACACCAACAGCCCATGCTTTGGATTCTCGGGACATAATAGACCATTACAAGCTTAAGAGGAAATTAGAAGCTGATAACAAGTCCGACTAGTAGAGAAATAATCAACCCGCAGAAGCTAGTGTAGTTGAAGATGAGAACGATGATATTCTGTCAGTGTCTAAACTACAGTCCAGATTCAGAGAAAATTGGATTCTGGATTGGGGTTGCTTCTATCATGTTTGTCCCAATAAACATTGGTTTTTCACGTATAAATCAATTCAAGGTGGAGTTGCTTTGATGGGCAATGAGGCTGCATGCAAAGTTTTAGGTATAGGAACAATTCGTGTTAAGATGTTTGATGGCACTATCAGGACTTTGAGTGATTTTCGTCGTGTGCCTGATTTGAAGAAGAATCTCATCTCTTTAGGTACCCTTGATTCGCATGGGTACAAGTACACAGCTCAAGGTGGAGTTTTGATGGTCAGTAAGGGTGCTCTAGTAGTTATGAAAGCTAGAAGGGTTGGAACTCTATATTAACTTGATAGTTCTACAGTGATAGGATCAATGGCTGTTTCGACAGCATCTATGACAGAATCAGATATCGCGAAGCTATGGCACATGGGGTTGTGTCATTCAGGCGATAAGGGTCTGTCTGAGCTCAGTGAAAGGGGCTTATTGTGTGGTCAGTCTATAGGATTGATGAAATCTTATAAACATGGCATTTGTGGGAAACAAGAAATAGTTCGCTTTAAGCAATTCCTGATGAGTAGAGATGTCATGTTTGATGAGTCTTTGTTATTGCATCCACAAGGCGTCATCAGTTAGTTGTGATTCGGGTCAGGAGATTAGGCCAGAGGTAGTTCAGTTACAGTTAAGTAACACAGTTCAGCGTCAAAGAGCTTTCACAGATCACAGTCAGCCACCTCTAGTACAGATTTCTAAAAGAAATAAAGAGGCTGAAACCGTTCAGCAGGTGGATCAGTATTTAGTTGCTAGTGAAAGACAGGAGAGACAAGCTTATGAAGACATTACTGCTTGTGCGCTTACAGCTGTGTCAAAGGCTAATTCAGAGATGAAGAAGATTTGCTTTGCTGATAACCTCGCAGATATGTTCACTAAAGTGCTACCAGCATAAAGTTCAAGCATCGCTCGGACTCGGTTAGGTTTTCTGTTTTGTTGAGATAACCCCGTGTGGGGTGTTTTGTTGAGAAGGGGGAGAAAATTATTTCATGTGTAAATTTGAGTCAAGGTGGAGATTTGTTAGGATATGCCTCAAAATTTATGTAATTTAGTTATAAGTCTCGCCATGAGCAAGCCGATAGATCAAGGCAATGTTCGGTCAATCGGGCGCAGCGCTGGAGCATGGGAGCAGCAGAGACTCTGCCGATCGATCGGGATCCCAAATATGCGTGACCTAATTTGCTCAGTATAAATATGACGTGAGGGTTTCTGTTCTAGGGATCTAAAGAAAAGAGAGCCGCCGTCATCATTAAGAGAGAGAGAGAGGAATTGTTCCTGTAATTCTTCCATAGATCTCGTTTAGAGGAAGTGTCTTTGTAATTCTTCCATTATTTTCGATCAATAAAGAATCTTCATCTCCGCCCGTGGTTTTTTTCCCTCTTGACTGAAGAGAGGTTTTCCATGTAAATCTTTATGTTCTTCGTTTGTTCTATTTTATCCTAGTATTTACTTTTCTTGTGTGTTATAGTATTTGAATCGAATTTTGTTCTTGGGGTGTTAAGTTTCGCATTAGGAAGATATTACTTCGGCTACAAATTGATATCATAGTATATCAGATTTGTCCAAGATTTCCTAACACCTTAGTAGATTGTGATGTACGATTATGGAATGCTTCATGATCCATTAGAGCTGAAATTCCGATAATTGTGAATGGTGGTGGGACCAAGATTTTTGACCACTGGGGGCACAATGCAAATGAAGATACATTTGTACATGTGCATCAAAAATCAAGTATAGTAATGGGCAATGACGGATTCAAAAAGTTCAATTAATGGGAGAAACTAACAATTTACAAATCATACTTTAAACATAAATAAATAAATTATTATTAGCTACTAAATTGCACATAGTTACAAAATTAATCAAAATCAAAGAATATAAAAACTAAAGATTAATTAATTACATAAAATAACGCAAGTGGGACTAGAAATTAATACAGTAAAATATTTATAACTTTGCTAGAAATTTTATGAGTGATTATAAACAAGAAATTAATTGTTTTGTCAATTAGAGGCCCTAATAGTGGGAGATTTTTAATAATATGTAATCCATAATTATTATAAAAGTAAAAGAAGAACCATTACATAATTAATTAACTTAAAATTGAATATATAATTATTGAAATAAACTTATAAAAAAAAAAAAATTAAAAATAGAGATACTAGCATATAAGAAAATAAATGATTCTCATTTTACATGTTAAGTAGGGGACCAAAGAAAAAACTTTAAAAAAATATCAATAAAAACAGGGACGAAATGAATCGAACCCACGACCTTGTATAGAAAATCACAAGTGTACAACCACTTTAATGCTAACTACAATGCAATACTAAAGCACGCACTATATTAAAAATATTTGTCCTGAACCCCAGACTAAGGGCATGTGCCCCCGGTGCTCAAAAGTTGGAGCCGCCCCTGATTGCCAAGCTATTGATGGAAGATGGCACTTCTGAATCGCATAAAATATTGCTAGTTTTCAACCAGGACGTTTTCATTAATCTAAAGCTACCCATTGTACTGCAAGAGTTTGTTAATCATGGTGGTGTGAACTTTAAAGTGTATGCAGTAGGTGCACAGGTGATATACGTGAAACGGATGTGGCAGAGGATAAGCTTGAGAGTAAGGGGGTTTTGTTACAGTTTTGCAAATCTCCGATTTGGCGTCCAATGAGAAAATCAATGATAAATACTATAAGATGATGCATGAAGAAGAAAAGTGAAGCTTAAATTTGGTTTCCTTTTACTTCACTATGGTTTATAATTGCATTTAAGGAGCAATCAATTACAATTTCTAGGTATTGTAATCTTTATGGCCTTGCTCTCTTAAGTGTTGAAAAGACTGACATTAAGGTACTATTGATTTTTAAAAAATAAAACCATAAAGTTATACATTTAAATTTTAGAGCTCTTGATTAATTTAAAGTAGTGACCCTCTGGGTTTCTTCTCGGAATGTTTGGTGCACTCCAAAAGCTTGTACTAAATTATTTGGAGGACATATTTTTGAGGGGTTTTAAAAAATATGTATACAGTCCTAGCCGACTAGGATTTACATTCACAATCCTAAATGTCGTGAATGTAAAGGATTGTTGTTGTTCAAAAGAGAGACGCCCTTGCGGCTTATTGGTGTTCAAAAAACAAAACAAAAAAAGTCAAAGAGAGAGAGATTTGGCAGCAGACAGATGAAGGATTTTATTTTGATTTATTTTTTTGCTTTTAAAAGCTTAAATTCACATTAAAAAATTTTCAAAAGAAATTTTTTTTTTTTAACCATTGTCATAAAAAAAAAGAGAAAATTATTAATTTAAAGTCATAACATAAAGGTACATAAATCACACCCATTTTGACTTGAAGTGGGGGCATTCTATAGGCATGAAAATTTTATCATGTATATAAATTGTAAAGTGGGTCAAAGAAAAGTGCAAGCCCAAATGAATTCCAAGTCCAACTAAAGTTCAAATGGTTCTTAAGCCGAACCCAAAAGGCCAAATGATTTAAAGTCAAACCAAAAGACCTAAATGACTCTCAAGTCAAACCTAAAGTAAAACCTTAAGCTCAAAAGACTTTTAAGTCGAACCTAAAACCAAAAAACTGACTTCCAAGTTAAAGTAAAAATCAAAGCCCACAAAATCTTGGGAATAAAGTAAGAGTAGGCTCATAAAATTTTCAACATAACTCGAGCTCGATCTTACTAAGTGAATCCTCTAGCCCAAAGCTTATGGATTCTTCCTCTATAAATAGAAAACTCATAGCTTTAAAACTAGGGCATAAAAAAAATAAAAATAAAAACATAGAAGTAAGGGTGAAGGATCAAAATTCTATCAATTTTTTTCTCTCAACATTAGATACAATAAGTGATCCACGTGGAGATCAAAGCACGCCAAATTCGAGTTCATTCCCTCAAAGTTCAGATTTTTAATTGATATAAAGCTTCGTGCCCTCGGTCAAGCTTCCAAATTTAATCATTAACAACATCAATCAAGGTCAACATTTGTGGAGATCACATGAGGACTTTTATTATTTTATTTTCTAAATAATAATATAAAGATTGTACATATTCTTCATCAATGCAATTGTTTTATTATAATTTGTACCTTTATTTCATGTCTTTTCAGTTGATTTGAAATTTGTGTTTACAGTGGCAACTACCTTTTTTTTTTTTTTATTAATGCTACAGTAAAATGATAAAAATACCCTTCAATAACCAAATTTTAGAACAAATTAAACGAAAGCAGATAGTTTCTACATAATACAACATCTTACAACATCTTGAATTTCGTGCTTAAAAAGTAAGAATAAGGGTATTGAAGGGAAATCCTCCTATTTTACTGTATAATTATTTAAAAAGCAATTATCACATCAGCTCTGTCGACAGAAATTGACATCATCATGCTGGAGAGGCACCTTTTTTATTAAAACGATAAAAAGTTAAGAGTTTTTTATTAATTAAAAAAGGTCATAATCTTTTTAGTTATTTCCAAGAATGTCGATATTAAAATATAAATAACACTATCGTTCTTTCTATTATAGCAAAGTTTCCCCTATCCCAAAAGCCTCCAAAATCGCAATTCTACAATTGTAAGAAACAATTGTAGAGCACGAAAGTTCGAAAGCAATAAATGGAGAAATAAATGCTGCACAAATATAAAGATTTGTATTTCTTCAGAAAATATGGGTACAATCTTTGTAGACGTATACTAATTACAAATATACAAAAATCCTCTGATTCGATCTCCACGAGACTTGATGAGTCCTTTGTTGATAGCTTGGACTTGGAAACTTGAAAGAGGGCACAGGGCTTGATCTCAATCAAGTGATTTCTTCAAAGTAAATGGCTCATGGCTTGATCTCCATCTTCAAGGATGATTTGGGCTTTAGAACTTGGAAACTTGAAAGAGGCCATGAAGCTTGATCTCAATCAAGTGATTTTCTTCAAAGTAGACGGCATGTGACTTGATCCCCTTCTTCAAGGTTGATTTGGGTTTTTACTTTGAAGGTCAAGGGCATGAAGCCTAGTCTCTATTCCATTTGAATTTGGAGGCTTGAAGGGAGAGTACAAGTAGTTCTCTTTCATTTTCCTCGGGGGAGTATTTTGACTCCTTTTCTTTCTCCCTGCCCCCGCCCCTTTCAAATGAAGAGGTATTCCTCTATTTATCGAGGAAGAGCTTTTACTTTGGGGCGTGGGCTTAGCTTTGTAGCAATGGGCCCGAATTAGATTTAAGGCTTCATGGGCTCATGTTTACTTTGACCCGAAGGCTTTAGGGGCTTAAATTTTGACATTTGACATAGAAGTCGTTTGGGTCTTCGCTCGACTCGGAATTCATCTAGGTTTAGGGTTCGACTTTAAAGTCATTTTGGGCTTGATTCGATTTGAGAGTCATTTGGACTTGGGCTTTGACTTGCGGATCATTTTGGGTTTGACTTTGAGAGATATTTGGATTTGGACATGAAAGTCACTTTGGGTTTGAAGTTATTTGGGTCGACCCAAATTTGGTCAAAATATTGACTTTAGTCATTCGAACAGAGTCAAATGTTGACTTTTATTTAAATCACATTCTTTTTGAATCTGACAAAATTTTCATGTCTACGAATTGCCCCACTTCAAGTCAGGACATATGTTATTCGTGCACGATAATGTCAAGTCTAGAGTTCTTTTTTATTTTTTTTTCCCTTCTAAAATTAAGGATATTTGATCGAATTCTCAAAATTAGGCAAGAATTGTCTATGAAATCACTTTTCATCTTACAGATTTGCATATCCTTGATTTGTACATTCTCCACATGAATTTTCTTTCCTTCCTTTGCAACTTTCCTTATGCATGTAATTGGCATTGATTTTCCTTCTTCATAGTTTACAAAATCTAGCATATCAAAAGGGCAAGAAATGGTTGTATTTGTGGGACAATTAATCATTCCCAATTTTTCACCTCAAATTACTAAAAGAGCTAGCTACCTTCATTGAAATTTTGACGGATTTGTGAGGCAATCACGATATTGCTGTTTGAGGAAAGGAATTTGGGAGTCATTAGGATATATCCAACCTTGGAAAATACATATGAAGAATTTGTCTATTGGGGAATCCAGGTTTTGCCATGTTGATCAATGTAATATTGGCAAGAGCATCATGTAGATTTGTGAACACTTTGGGCAACTTTCCTTTTCTCTTCAAAAACGCTTCCTGTGCCCTTCTTGCATTTTTTTAATTTTTTTTTTTTTCTCTTGACTTTCCAAATTTATTTTACATTTGTAGGATCACACCTAATTGATGTCAAGCCCCTTCATTATATAAGTAATTCGGTTGTTGCCATTGCTGAAAGCATTGCATATTAGTAGCATCATTGTTCATGGAATTGCGGGAGGTTGGAGTCTACCAAGGCTTTCAATAGGTAAGCTTTAAACTATGGTTTAATTTTCTTTCCCTGAAATCTCAATTTCTTCTCGATGCTTCCGTGATATATGTTTGTTGTTGAATCTCTAGCTTCCATAATGATTGCAACCTCAATCCTTTTCCCTTTGGTTTAGTTCGACTTTAAAGTCACTTGGGTCTTAATTTGACTTGGAGGCGAATTCGGGTTTTATGTTAGACTTGGGCATCAATTTAGATCGGTTTCACTTGTGTGTCAGTTGGGCTATGCTTGACTTGGGAGTCATTTGAGTTTTTTTTTTTGGTTAAACTTGGGAGCCATTTGAACTTAGTTCGACTTGAGAGTCATTTGAATTATGGTTCGACTTGAAAGTCATTTTAGCTTTAGTTTTGACTTGGGAGTCATTTTGGGCTTTGATCAACTTGAAAGTCATTTTGGTTTTCAATTTGACTTGGGAGTCATTTTGGCATTGATTTTGACTTGGAAGTCATTTTGGCTTGCAATTTAACATCAATTAGAAAGGTTGCTTTCGAAGATTTTTTAAACCGTAAAAGAATCCTACTCCGTCAAACAAAGTTATGCGATTTCAAATTCAACACTTTTGAAAAAAACAAACACCAAATTAATGAGAAGATCTCTCAAATTTTTCTGTGCGAATTTTATTTATTTATTTTCCTGTAATTGTTTTTTGTTTTTTTTGCAAATTTTTTTTTAACCCGAATTTTTTTTTTAATTAAAAGGGAGCAAATTCACTTTGTTTCGGCCTTTTTTTTTTGGAATTTTCTTTCTGGAAATTTTTTTTATAAATTTGCAAACATCATATTTTCCACCTTTTTTTGTAAAATTTTCTTCTTTTTTTTAATACAAAATTTTTTAAAATTTTGTAAGTCATTTCTTGTCGTGAGTTCATGCTTCAACGGTCGCTTCGATGTTCTGCTTCATGGAGTGGACCTTCTTGTCTCTAGGTATACTTCTATGCATCACACATGTCCTTTTCCCATTGCACCTGTTTTTTTTTTATAGGAAGTTTGTTTATAGAAGACCAGACGACGACCCCGCGTGTGGGGAACTACACATCTAACTTCGGTCCGTGCCCCCATCGGGTCTTAGTTGGTGGAGGCCCTTGGAGTCCATTTTGAGAAGATCTGACGACGACTCCGCGTATGGGGAACTACAAGTCTGACTTAGGTCCGTGCCCCTCTCCGGGACTTAGTTGGTGGCCGCCCTTGGAGTCCATTTTGAGAAAAACTGATGACGACTCCCCATGTGGGGAATTACACGTCTGACTTCGGTCAATGCCCTCCGCCAGGTATTAGTTGGTGGCGGCCCTTCGAGTCCATTTTGAGAAGACCTGACGACGACTCCGCGTGTGGGTAACTACACGTCTGACTTAGTTCCGTGCCCCTCGCCGGGTCTTAGTTTGTGGCAGCCCTTGAAGTCCATTTTGAGACGACTTGACGACGACTCCGTGTGTAGGGAACTACACATCTGACTTCCGTCCGTGCCCCCCACTGGGTCTTAGTTGGTGGCGGCCCTTGGAGTCCATTTTGAGAAAACCTAACGACGACTCCGCGTGTGGGGAACTACACGTCTGACTTAGGTCCGTGCCCCCCCGCTGGGCCTTAATTGGTGGCGGCCCTTGAAGTCCATTTTGAGAAGACTTGACAACGACCCCGAGTGTGCAGAACTACACGTCTGACTTCAGTTCGTGTCCCCCGTCGAGTCTTAGTTGGTGGAGGCCTTTGGAGTCCATTTTGAGAAAATCTGACGACGACTCCTAGCGTGGGGAACTACACATCTGACTTCGGTCCGTGCCCCCCGCCAGGTCTTAGTTGGTGGAGGCTCTTGGAGTCCATTTTGAGAAGACCTGACGACGACCCCGTGTGTGGGGAACTACACGTCTGACTTCGGTCCCTGCCCCCTGTCGCGTCTTAGTTGATGGAGGACTTTGGAGTCCATTTTGAGAAGACCTGATGACGACTCTGCCTGTGGGAAACTATACATCTGATTTCAGTCCGTGCCCCCCCTCCCCTTCCCCCCCCCCCCCCCCCCCCCCCCCGGGTCTGAGTTGGTGGAGGCCCTTGGAGTCCATTTTGAGAAGACTTGACGACGACCCCGTGTGTGGGGAACTACACATCTGACTTCGATCCGTGCCCCCTTTTGGGTCTTAGTTGGTGGAGGCCTTTGGAGTCCATTTTGAGAAGACCTGACGACGACTCTGCGCGTGGGGAACTACATGTCTGACTTCGATCCGTGCCCCCCATCGGGTCTTAGTTGGTGGAGGCCCTTAGAGTCCATTTTGAGAAGACCTGACGATGACCTTGTGTATGGGGAACTATACGTCTAACTTCAGTCCGTGCCCTCCTGTCGGGTCTTAGTTGGTGGAGGCCCTTAGAGTCATTTGAGAAGACCCGACGACGACCCTGCGTGTGGGGAACTACATGTCTAACTTCGGTCCATGCCCCCCGACGGGTCTTAGTTCGTGGATGGCATCGAATTCAAGTGGACAGGTGACACGCTCTCATCACCATGTTGACCTCTAGTGTTGAGGTTGACATGGGTGTTTGAGCTTCTTTTTTTTTTTTTTTTTAACAATTTGCAAGCTTGGATGACCTTGTTTTGGACAACTGGAGGGCCCTATGTTCCCTTATACATGTGGGATGGATTGGTGGCATGCAGCCTTTATGACATGCATTAAGTTCAGAGTTTCTTCATGCAGTTTAGCCTTATGTTACCAGGAGCAAGAAGGGGGTTCTATCGTTTTGGCTAGTGGTGATGTTTATCCCCATGGTCCAAAGAGTGAAAGAAACTTGCCAATTTTGCTAGGAGTTTCATCGCATTGTAGGCTCATGCCAAAAGGAGCGGAAAGAGGGTTTTGTTTGTTTAATTGGTGACGATGTTCATTATGCCCCAAAGAGCGAAGGGAACTTGCAAACTTGGTTTGGAGTTTGGTCATGCAGTTTAGGCTAATGCCACAATGAGCAAAAAAAAAAAAAAAAGTTTTGCCAATTCGGTTCGTTGAACTTTCTCCAAGTTGTTGTTGGCATCAAAGTTGGTTGGTATTGTGGACTTGACTAGTCAATTTTTTTGTCAACTTTGTTGGCTTGGTGAATTTTGTCTGATTTTGTTTTGGTTGCACAAATTTGTTGGTTGCTCGGACCAATCCAGTTTGCTAAGCTTTTCCTAGTTCGTGTAGGCACATCAAATCGGCTTTTGGTTGAAACCAATACTGACCAAATGTTGCCCAAAGAGGGTGGGAGAAGGACCCCTTCTTTTATTTCTTTTCCTCTCTTTTTTTGTTTGCAAGCATCATTGCATGGATGGATGTTTTTTATTTTTGTGAATTTGGTTTGTCCATAAAGACATTTAGAAAATTTAGTTTAACATGGAAGCTGTTTTGAATTTGGGTTTGACATGAAGAATGTTTTGAACTTGGATTTGACATAAACATTGTTTTGGATTTGAAAGTGACGTGAAAGCCAATTTGGTTTAGGTATGACGTAGAAGTCAATTTTGGTTTGAATTTGACTTAGAAGTCTTTCTTTCCCTTTTTTGGAATGACGTGCAAGTCAACTTTGGTTTGCCGTAACATAGTAGCAAATTAGGATTTTTTTTTTTTTTTGGTGGAATGAGTTGGAAGTCAATTGAGATTTTGATTTGATGTAAACGCCATTTTGAATCTTGTTATGATTGTTTGGATTTAGGTATGACGCAAAAGTCAATTTGGGTTTGGATTTGACTTCGAAATTTTTCTTTCTTTCTTTCTTTTTTTTTGGGAATTACGTGGAAGTCAACCTTGGTTTGACGTGACATAGAAACCAATTAGGTTTTTTTTTTGGGAATGACGTGGAAGTCAGCTTTGGGTTGACGTGACATAGAAGCCAATTAAGTCCGTTTGTTTTTTTTTTTTTTTTGTGGGTAATGACTTGGAAGTCCACTTTGGTTTGGCGTGACATAGGAGCCAATTAGGGTTTTTCTTTTCTTTTTTTGGGAAATGAGTTGGAAGTCAATTTAGATTTGGATTTGATATAAATTCGTTCTGGATTTGGGTAGGACATAAAAGTCAATTTGTGTTCGATTTTGAAATAAGATTGGCTTTTTTTTAAAAGCTAAGAATGCATAGTGAATGACACTCACTTAGCATAAATTCTTTTTTTTTTTTTTTTCTTAAGAAATGCGACTGTGCATGAATACTTTATGTATTTGTGCTGCCTATGTACCATCAGGGACGAAACTTCCCTTTAGGATCAAGCCATCATGTAGTTCGAAAGGTGAAAAATATTTCTTAAGAAAAATTTAGCCATTCACAGTTTATACTCTTGTGGGCCAGGAGTACCCATTTGTTTACCACCTTAGACTTGGTGGGGTGTTTCAGCAGTTTAACCACATACTACACCATTAGTGGGAAGAACGTTTCCCAGTTTGGTTGTCTGCATCGATTATGTTGGGTGAAATCGTTGGTTTTGTTGTTGCTTGAACCATGTTGGTTGAAATTACCATGTTGAAAATTCCTGGTTGCTCAAGATTTTGCTAGCTTGGTAGATTGGAGAAATCATCGATTTGGCCGATTAAAGCATTGACCGCCGGGATAGTCAAAGCTTCCACTGACTTGATGTTCAAAATTTTTTTTTTGCCAAATGGTTGGCTGAACTCGTCTGCTTGTTAGACATGTCATTTTTTTTGTGTGCAGACTTTGCTGGTCGAGGTTCAGTTGTCTTGGTTGGTTGAACTTTTGCCACCATGTTGATCATGCTGAGTTGTTGCTTAAAGTGTTATCTCATTCTTGGCTTCAAGTTAGGTGTAACTTCATGTCTACATGTTGGTTGTGTTGACATGTTGAGCTTTGCCAACTTGGATATTTGCAATCTCGCTGAACCGGTGGTCACAACTTGGTGATTTGAACTTCTCGGACTTGTCAATGGAATCAACTTGGTTGGTTGTGCTAACCAATTTAGTTGATCTTCAGCAACTTGTAAGCTGCACCGATTTGTTTGGTTAAACTTTCAACAAGTTGTTGCTTGAGCCAATTTGGTTGCCTTAGTTTTGGCTATCTTTTCTATATAACCCACTTCTTTTGATGTGCCTTCATAATTGGCTAAAATTTTCAATGTAGTTGGCCACATCAACTTGATTGAACAAACGTTCACCATGGGTAAGTTACCTCGATGTGGAAACATCTGATTTTATTTGTTGAAACTTTTATCGGAAGGATGGTTCCAATTTTCACCAACTTCAAATATTTGGAATTTTGTTGATTTGTTTGGTTACACCTGCTTTGATTGTTAACATTCGCTGGTGAAGTGATTTAAACTTCGAACAACTTGGTCGATTTGAACATCCTCCAACTCGTTTGGTTCAACATTGTGCCAACATGATTGATTACATCAATCCAGCTGGTTTAACTCTCATCCACTTGGTTTCTTTTTTTCTCTTATTTTTTTTGGCTTTGTCATGGTTTCTTGAAATTCCGTTTGGTTTGACCTCTACGTCAACATAATGGCGCGATTCTAGGCACACATGTAGGCTAGGTTGGCTGGGCTAGATGAATTTTTCTGTTACCTTGATGGCTTTGCCATGTTGGTCAATCGCGCTCTTACGATGTTGTTTGGGAGGAAAATCCATCAACTTGCCTGGTTGGACTTTTCACCAATTTGGTTGATTGTGCTACGCTGGTTGATTCAACTTTCTCCAACTTGATTAGTTGCATCATCTTGAATGGTTGAGAGCAATTGCAACCCCAATTGGAAAATTTTCACTGGCTTGGTTCTTCGAATTTCTCTTTAACTCGATCGGTAGTTGTAAGCTGATTGATCAAACTTGTGCTACCTTTGTAGGTTGCTGTTATGAATCATTAGATTTTGTTTGTAATGTTGGGTTGTATCTTCGGTTAGAGGTTCCTTTGTTGAGTTTTAATTGAGTTGTAATATTTCAAATGTTAGTTGAGGGAAGGTTGGTGCTTTAGGGAGTTCGGTTGGTCAAGCCAGGTCAAACTTGGCTGTTGTGCTATTTTTGGCGCCAAAATACCTTTGTAAGTCGGTTAAGGTAGTTGACTAGGTTCAATGTTTCCAATTGTGTATAAATTAGCTCTTAAGCTTGTAATTCATCATTCAATAAATAGAAATCAAAATTCCTTTTGAAATTTCTCTCTCTTTACTCATCTCCTTCTCAATTTCTCATCCCCTTTCACTTCTCTTCTCATCTTAACTCTTTCTTCTACAAGGTCAGGCTTTCAATTTCGAATTGGAAGCTAACAATTGGTATCAGAGCTGGTTCAAGCAATCAATTGATTGATTGAAGCTGGCAAAAGCAAAGAAAAACATGATCGAAGGTGTTAGAACCAGATCAGGAGCTGGAGGAGCAAATGCATCTGGTCCGGATACTTATGCTGCTGCGATTGCAGGTCCTGGTGCAGATGCAACAATTGATCACCGCCGGGATCTATATGACAAGTTCGAGCAGCTAAATGCTAAGTTCAATCAGCAATATGTTGAGTTTAAGCAGCAGAATGTCAACATTCAGTAGCAGAATGATAGCATTCAGCAGTTGATAAGGATGCAGCAGCAGTTTATGGAAAAGGAAACGAATAAGGAAAATCGGTTGCAACAAATTGATGAGAAGATTGTAAAATTGCAAGATCAGGTTAATAAGCAAGGAGAATCAAGTGTCAATGCAATCTTGAAGCCTGCGAGTCAGATCTTTCATTCAGTTGAAGCAGATCAGCAGCAAAGCAAGGCAGACATAATCGAAGAAGTGTGCATGACTCGAGGAAAGACTCCGATATTGCAACCTGATGTAGGACCTTCAATTCACATTACATCAGCTGAGAATCAACCTTTGCAACCTGAAATTGATGTAGATAATTAGGATCGAGCTTCAGGACAAGTAAATTCCAAACTTGAAGCTTTGAATGCAGACCTCAATGTCAGGCCACAGATTTCAGTTATGCAGCGCAGAGTTGAAATTGATGAGTTCGATCATCTTAACAGACCTCCTAATCGACATTACTAGCATAGATCAGTGAGTAATGACAACACATCTGGTGGTAGGAGTGGTAATTACAGGCAGCCAAGAGTGGAAATAGATCCTTTTGATGGTAGGCAACCGGAATCATGGCTAAGGAGGTGTGATCGGTATTTTCTGTATTATAACATACCTGAAGAGGAAAAGCTCCAACTAGCCGCAGTACACTTACATGGAGATCATGAAGTGTGGTATTATAGTTTATTGAAGAGTAAACCTCATCTTTCTTGGGGCCAATTCGTAGAAGAAATGTGTGAACGTTATGGAGAAAGTGAATCAACGGACGTTGTGGATAGCTTTAACAAGTTGTCCCAAACTTCAACCGTGAAAGAGTCTATGATCAGATTTGAGAACTTAAGAGCTAACTTGCTGTCAGTTTTGTCCATAGCTCCTGAGGATGCTGAATCTTATTATGTTTCATGCTTTGTAAGTGGATTGAAGCCAAGGATCAAGAATATGGTGAAAGCCATTGGTCCTAAGACTTTATCAAGTGCTTACAACAAGGCAAAATTGATTGAAGCTACTCAAGTTCAACCAAGTGATAAGAATAAGCAACACGGCAGCAAGTTCAGGCCACAGCAGAGAACTAGTTCTGGTTCTGGTTTTAAGCGAGCTGTTAACAAGAGTTCATTGAGGTTATGCTTTCGTAGTAATCAACCATATCAACCTAGTCATAGGTGCAAATCTCAAGCACTAATGTATGCGGGGGGGTCCCGTGCTGATGCTAATTCTGGCAGTGGCCATTATGATGCAGAAAATGACAGTGCAGGCTTTACTTCGCAAGAGGAATTGAGTGATGATGAAGTGGAGATATCAATGAAGGCTTTGACTGGTAGTGGAGCTCATATTACCATCAAAATCAGAGGCAGGGTTGGAAAAAACTCCATCATTGTCCTTATTGATAGTGGGAGTACACATAGTTTCGTTGATCCAAAGTTGATTAAGAAGGTAAAGCATGTGGTGACAAAGACTCACCCCTTGGCGGTGATGGTGGCTGATGGCAACTCCTTAACAACTCAAAACAAGTGCCTAGCATTCCCATGGTCTATGCAAGATCATCAATTCACCTTTGATTTTAGAGTTCTTCCCTTGGGAGGTTGCGATATGGTGCTTGGTGTGGATTGGATGAGAACCTTCAACCCGGTTGTGTTTGATTTTGATAAAATGACCGTGGCATTTGAGGTTCATGGCACCAAAGTATCCTTGCAAGGCATGTCAGAGGAAGCTCAGCTCAAGTTGATTGATGGTAAACGTGTGCAAGATGGAATCAAGAAGAAGGCAATACAATGGATTGGGTATTTGTTCATGGTATCTGCGCTGGAGTTGCAGCAGGACATTCAACCAGAAGTTTAGACCTTAGTGGAAGAATTGGAGGACATTTTTGAGCAACCTAAGAGTCTTCCTCCTCAAAGGAGTGTGGACCATGCCATTCCCTTGCGTGCAAATGCTGATCCGGTCAAGATCAGGCCATATCTATATGCTCATGCCCAAAAGACAGAAATTGAGAGGCAAGTTGAGGAGCTTCTTCACATGAGTTTCATTAGACCAAGCCATAGTCCTTTTGCTTCACCTGTGATCCTTGTGAAGAAGAAAAATGGCTCGGCTAGAATGTGCATCGACTATCGACGGTTAAATGCCTTGACATTGAAGGATAAGTTTCCCATTCCCATCATTGATGATTTGCTTGACGAGTTACATGGTTATCAAGAGGGAGGGAATGTTTCTCAAGAGGGAGGGAATGTTATGAATCATTAGATTTTGATTGTAATGTTGGGTTGTATCTTCGGTTAGAGGTTCCTTTGTTGAGTTGTAATTGAGTTGTAATATTTCAAATGTTAGTTGAGGGAAGGTTGGCGCTTTAGGGAGTTCGGTTGGTCAAGCCGGGTCAAACTTGGATGTTGTGCTGTTTTTGGTGCCAAAATATCTTTGTAAGTCAGTTAAGGTAGTTGGCTAGGTTCAATGTTTCCAATTGTGTATAAATAGGCTCTTAAGCTTGTAATTCATCATTCAATAAATAGACATCTGAATTCCTTTTGGAATTTCTCTCTCTTTACTCATCTCCTTCTCTATTTCTTATCCCCTTTCACTTCTCTTCTCATCTTAACTCTTCCTTCTACAAGGTTAGACTTTCAATTTCGAATTGGAAGCTAACTGTTGCACTGACTTGCCATGTTGAAAACTTTGTCGATCGGGGTTTGTGAACTTTCACCAAGATTGTTGGCTGAACATTCCAGTGTCTAGTTCATGGCAACCTTTACTAATTGGTTTGCTACGCAAATCTAGTTGGTTGAACTTCTTGCCAGCTCGACTACTAGGAAATATCGCAAACTTGATTGATTCAAACCTCCATCACTTGGTTGATTAGAATTTACATCAAAAGGTTTGCTAAGTTTTTGTTAGTTCGTTAGATTGAAATCGCGATGACTATGGCCAGAATTTCAACCCTTTTTTTAGCTTTCATTGGCTAATCAGACAGAAAATCGGCCAACTTGGTTGCTTACAACTTTCGTTGGCCAGTTGGTTGGAACGCCAATCAACTAGTGGACCAGAATATTCAACGACTTGGATGGTTGAGACAGCTGCCAACCTTTTATGGTTGGAATTTCTGTCGATGGATTGATAGGAAGCACTAAATTAGGTGGTTGAATTTTCACCCACTTGGTTGCGCTAACTTGCTAGGAGGTAGGTTGAGCTTTGATCAACTTGGATGCACATAGCTAGATGGTGGGAAATGTAGCTAACCTACTGATTGAAATTGCCGTTGTCTTGTTGACTGCAATACCACCGACTCAGCTAGTCAAACTTTCTTTGGCTAGTTGGATGGAGCATCCACCAACTTGGTTGTTTGGAGACTTTGCTAGCTTAATGGTTGGAACTTTCAATGACTTTAGATGGGTGGAAATTCCATCAGCCTTCTTGAAAATTTTGTGGTTTTGATGGCTTTTTTTTTTTTTTTTTTTTTTTTTAAACTAGGTAGAACTTTCATCAGCCAATTGGTTTAGAACTTTTGCTAGTTAGCGGGTTAGAGATCCCACCAACTAGGTTAGTTGGATTTTTGTTGGTTTGCTGCTTTGAACTTTCAATGACTTGGATGATTGGATGGAGCCTCGGCCAACTTTGTTGGGTAGAAAACTTCGTTGGCTTGTATGTCAGATCTTTCAATGATAGGATGATTTAAAATTTCACCGGCTTTATTGTTGGAAATCGCCTGGTCTGGTGGGTTGAAAATTTTGCCAACTTGATTGGTTAGAGCTAGTTGGTTTAAAACTCCTGCTAGCTGGGGAGCTAGAGCTCCCTCCAACTCGGTTAATTACATCTTCTGTTGGCTTGTTGGTTGAGAATTTCATGGTTTTTAATGTTTGGAACTTTAACTAGCCTTTTTTTTGTTGTGACTTGGATTTAATCAGTTTAGCTTCCATTTCACCTTTCTTTTGGGGACATGTAAAGGGTTGATGGAAAGATTTTTGTGGCCTTAAGGTATTCCTTTGGACGAACTCCATCAAGTGATGGGAGTACAATTCCCGTGTTTTGATAAATTGATCAGAGTATCATCTTATTTGTCTTCTTTTTCCTCTTCATATTTCTTTCTTAGAATGACGAATCTTGCCCTTATCGGGCTTCCCCATCTGTCAAGGCTGAATGAGTTTGTGTTCTTTATCAGACTTCATTTGCTTATTTGGAACATCAACCACTTTTGTTATAGTTAGGCAACCACTGGCTCCAAGCTTCCGAATTGGATAACTTGAAGCCGCCTTTTTTTTTTTTTTTTTCCTTAATGAAGAGGGCACCATGTTCGCAACATCTGTGATGATGGCGATGTTGAGTCAACAACTGACTTAGTGGTATCAGCAGTAATTCGGGTTGCTTGTGAGTCCTGCTTCTTTAGGATGCTCTAGATTTGATAATGGAATCAGTTTCTTATCACGAAGGGTCTCTAACATGCACAGCAGGTCAGAATCAGGAAATAAATACTTTTTTTTTTGTTATAGTTCCTCCTACACTGTCCATTTCTTACTTGTGTCATGTACCAGGCTAACATTGTCCTTCTCAAACTCTCTTAGCTTTTATGAGAATCTTTGTAGGAGTAAAGTTGGTGAGCATGAAGACTAATGTTTTGATCTCTGACACCTTTTCTTCCTTCGCCGCATCATGGCTTAGAAAAGGAAATTTCCCCCATGGTTGGGCTTCAGTTGAATGTCATGTGCCTGGGTCGGCAACTATTCAAACATTCTAAGCTTGACGGTTTGAAGAATTTATCATCCCTCTAGCTGAAGCTTCGGCAAGTCGATTCTAGCAACTACAGCTTAAAGAATGCCAATTGGAGATGAAGTTCATGACCGAATCACCCCTACATTTGCCTAGTGCTGGTGAGTTCTGCCATGGAGACGGTACACCAAGCACTGTTGAACATGTCAAGGAGCGTTCTTTTCTTTTTTTTTAAACTTGTTCCCAACCATCGATTGGTAGCACCTTCAAAAGGGCTTATCAACTGCTTGCCAAGCAGATTACCACTAATGTTGACATTGCTACAAGTCTTAATTGAGTGGGCAACACGCTGGTAGGAGTTTCTCTTGCCATATAGCTGTTGGAATTTGGTTGCTGATAGCTAATGAGCATCTTGAGTCTGTCAATCATTTGAGTCTAAGGCCTTCTTTTTTTTTCTTTTTTTTCTTTTTTTTATTGACAGCGTCGTAGGAGGTTCCATCGGTTTGAGCCTTGATCTTGTGGCAATTGACTCTCTAAATTTGTTGAGAAGAAAAAAGCATCCATAGATACTAACTTCAGTATTGCACTATATTTTTTTGGTTGCATCGACCTTTTAGATAATGCCGCCTCAAGCTTAGACTCATCGTCATCACTCTCAACTTTCACCGTTTTACTGCTGTTTACCTTGTCATGTTTTACCAATTTGTCTTTTAGAGTTGCAAGCAGAAGACATTGCTTTTGGAGTTGCACATATTTTTCCACTTTACCCTTGGTGAGGATGTCAACCAGTGCTTATAACTTTGCCACTTGCTCCTTTATGGGGATTGCTGAGGTCACCATGACTGGCGTGATGATCAACTCAGAGCACTGCACTTGTTTAGTTTGAAGGATTTGAGAAAGTCCTTAATTTCTCGACGTCAACAGCTATAGTGGATGACTTTGTGTTGGCTTTAGAGGGGTAAAGGCTGGCAACTTGCAATTGGCAGTAAGACGGTGTGTCAACTCCTTGGTAGGGATGAAAATTTTGTTGACAACCTTTATCTTATTTTTCGAGACTGCACTAGCTGGGCCTTTGGTGGCAGCAAAAGCAAAACGTGTAGATTTGAGAGAGTATTGTTCACAACTATTGTCATACTTCTTGAGACAACACCCATCAGATATTAGCCAACATTAAAAGCAGACCCATCAATCCCGAGAGAGTTAGACTTGCCATCTTTCTTTACCAACAACTTGAAGTTGGCGCAATGCCATGAGTCAACTCTTTGGCACGAATGAAAGTGTTGTTGTCAATGTTGTCATACCTCATAAGACAACACCTACTTGATATTGACTCGCAACAAAAAGCAGACCCAATAATCTTGAGAGAGTCAGACTTGCAATTTTTTAAGAGTGGCAGGGAGTGCTCTTCTTTCTAACCATTGCAACTAATAGGCTTGAGATGTTGAGTTTGAAGAACGAGATGAGAGGCAAAGATGGTCCCACAGCGCGTGCCAAATTTGTAGAGCACAAAATTTCGAAAGTAATAAATGGAGAAATAAATGCTACACTAATATAAAGATTTGTATTTCTTTA
The DNA here is from genome assembly GCA_018398585.1 of Simmondsia chinensis. Taxonomy (NCBI): domain Eukaryota; kingdom Viridiplantae; phylum Streptophyta; class Magnoliopsida; order Caryophyllales; family Simmondsiaceae; genus Simmondsia; species Simmondsia chinensis. The sequence continues at coordinate 12,885,048 of JAGTTD010000017.1, read as the reverse complement.
GAAAATATGGGTACAATCTTTGTATATCTATACTAATTACAAAAATACAAAAATCCTCTAATTCGATCTCTACAAGACTTGATGAGCCCTTTGTTGATGGCTTGGGCTTGGAAACTTAAAAGAGGGCATGTGGCTTGATCTCAATCAAGTGATTTCTTCAAAGTAGAGGGCTCATAGCTTGTTCTCCATCTTCGAGGATGATTTGGGCTTTCGAACTTGGAAACTTGAAAGAGGGCATGAAGCTTGATCTCAATCAAGTGATTTTCTTCAAAGAAGAGGGCATGTGACTTGATCCCCATCTTGAAGGTTGATTTGGGTTTTTACTTTGAATGCAGAGAGCATGAAGCCTAGTCTCTATTTCATTTGAATTTGAAGGCTTTGGAATGGAGAGTACAAGTAGTTCTCTTTCATTTTCCTCGGGAGAGTATTTTGGCTCCTTTTCTTTCTCCTAGCCTCCGCCTCTTTCAAATGAAGAGGGATCTCTATTTATAGAGGAAGAGCTTTTACTTTGGGGCATGGGCTTAGCTTTGTAGTAGTGGGCCGAATTAGCTTTAAGGCTTCATGGGCTCATGTTTACTTTGACCCGAAGGCTTTAGGGGGTTAAATTTTGACCTTGACATAGAAGTCATTTGGGTCTTCGCTAGACTCGGAATTCATCTGGGTTTAGGGATTGAATTCAAAGTCATTTTGGGCTTGATTCGATTTGATAGTCATTTGGACTTGGGCTTTGACTTGAGGATCATTTTGGGTTTGACTTTGCGAGAGATTTGGATTTGGACATGAAAGTCACTTTGGGTTTGAAGTTATTTGGGTCGACCCAAATTTGGTAAAACTATTGACTTTAGTCACTCGAACTGAGTCAAATGTTGACTTTTATTTAAATCACTATCTTTTCAGGGCGCACATTAAATTTTGAATCTGAAAAAATTTTCATGTCTACAACAACCTTTCAATTTCCATCTATTAATTTTAAGATGTGTCATGTTCAAAGCATTAAACACTATAATTAAAATATTGGTACGAACACATAAAGTCTCTACAAACCTAAACTATTGAAATTCAAAAATTAGAAATGTAGGGACATAAAGCCTCTAAAAATAAACTAAAAAAGTCAAAAACAGTGAAAGCCGTGAACAAATTACTACACAAGCCACACCCTCATTGTTCCACGAATACAACCAGCTAACCTAAAATTACCCTAATATTAGGACAACGCCCTAATTTTCACAGAGGAATGCTACAATTCATGCAAGGCATCGAAAAGAGAGAGTAGGGCTAGATGTCGGTAAAATCATATTTAAAGTTTTACTTAATTTCAGTAAGATTATGAGCTTTGAAATCGAAGTGCCAACACAATATTCCTTTTAACTCACGTTTGGCATCTTCTATTGGTGCATCAATCCATATTATTATTGTTTAAATTATTACATATCGTTCTTATAACTTTCCTTCTATTATTTATTCTCTATAATTTTTCTTCTATTTTGGTATTCCAGTATATCATAGTATTAGATGGAGAACAACAATAAATTGCAAAGTTTCCTTCTTTCAAAACATTTCTTGCCCAATCTCAAAAATATTAGAAGATACTTTCTAATCACAAATTTCACCTACAACAAAAAAGAGCATTCTTTTAATTTTCAAAACAAACAAAAGCAAAAATATATAATAATAACAATAAAATAAATAACCAATTAAGACTTAATACCCAAAAATTCGAATTACAACAATAAAAAATCAAGAGAAAAAAAGAGAGAAAAAGTAAACGAAAAAAAAAAAGGGGCCATAATGAAGCCATTAATGTAAAAATACAAATCAAAATATGAAAAACAACAATCATTAACCTTTATAGGAAATAAAAAAATAAAAAATAAAAACAAACAAAAAAAAGCAAATTTAAAAATGTCTTGTCATCTATCAAACCATATAAAGATAATAATTTAATATTGTTTTTTAAATTTAATGATTCATCATATAATTTTGTATGTATATTTTGTCCAAATATATATATATATATATATATATATATATATATATATATATATATATATATATATAATTTTGTATGCAAATATAAATGAAAAGGATAAAACGTAGTGTAGATATCATTAGTAACAACACAACAATATTATTCATATTTAGTTTATAAATTTAATTACACATATTTTATTAAAAATAAAATTTTAATATCATTTTCATTGACATGCTAATAGAGATTACAAATTTTATCTTATCTATACTAAACTATTAAGTAGAAGTTCCCACTTTCACCAAAATGCAACAAATTCTAATATCTAAATTTTTAAGAGGAGTCTATCTAATTTTCAAAGAAAAGGAAAAAAATAACAAATTATTTAATATAATTTTAATGCATCAATTTAATTATGCAATTTTAATGCATCAATTTAACTATGCAATTTCCATGCTTCAATTTAATTATACAAACAATTCATTTTCTTTTTCATCTTCTTCAACAAATTTAGATTTTAGAATTGGTGTCCTTTCATTTTTCAGTATATAAAAAAAATAAAATAAATTGGCAAGACGTTTAAAACAATCATTAACAAAAAAAAACTATTCACATGCATTAACCCCAAATCCTTCCTTAAGCCCAATGAAATTCATTTAAGCAAAAACTTATTCACATTCATTGATTTAATGCAAAAAAAATACCAAAAATAGAAAAAAAAAATTCATATTCTCCCACGCATAATAAAATAAAAAAATAATAAAAAACTAATAATAATAAAAATAATAAATAAGTAATAATAAAAAAGCCTTTTCATATTCTTACATACATAATAAAATAAAAACCACCAAAAAAGTAATAAAAAATAAAATTAAAAATAGAAAAAATTTCATATTGTTCCATACATAATAAAATAAAAAGTAACAAAAATAGAATATTAAAAAAATAACTACTTATATAAAATATCAAAATAATGATGAAATAATTAATTTTCTTTTAAAAAATGCGACACTCCATCTAAGGCAAAAAACTATTCACATTTTTTAATTTTATAAAAAAAATACAAAGAGAAACCTTTCATATCACTTCATACATAAATTCATAAAATAAAATAAAATGTAGAAAGAAAAAACTAATAATCAAAAATACCAAAAACAACTTACATAAAATAAAATAATAAAAATCAATAATATATATAAAATATAAATTATACATAAAAATAATTTCCTTTTACAAAAATTTGAAATACCTAAAATTAATTTATTAAAAATATTTCAAAAACTCATAACTACATAAAAATTGAAAAAAAAACTCTTCATATTTTGTAATTTAATGAATCATCAATCATAATAAATAAATTAGAATAAATACATTAAATAAAATAAAATATAAAAGCCTTTGAAGTCAAGCTTATTGTCCGGGCAATTGTTTATGCCAAAAACGAAAAAAATACCTCGATTCAGTAATTTAATTGTTTATGCAATTGTTTATTGTCTTTTCCAATAGACTTCATCAAGCGAAGGTCTTCAAATTGATTATTTAGCCTTAAAAGTGACTTTGACTGAAAATAAATTAATGAAAACTACTAATAAAAATTACCAAAATTTTTTTTTTCACATCCTTTTACAAAATTAATACTATAATATAAAATTTGAAAATTAATAACTACCTAAAATAAAATTAAAATCTATTATTATCTATGAATTAAAAAATATACTATCTATGTATAACAATATTCAAGCCATGACAAATGAAATGTAATAATTAATTTCACTAAAAAATTCAAAAAATCATATTTACAAAAAATTAATTTTCTTTTAAACCAATTAACATTCATTTAAGTTTTTTAAATAAATTATTACAAAGGGTCCTTAATATTATTTTACTCAGTGCTTAGGATTTCTCAACATTATTTCACTTATTAGTGTATATATTAATATATTAGTAATTAATAATAATAATAATTAATTTGTTAATAAAATTTAATGAATAAATAAATGCCAAAATTATTGTACTAAACCATTAAACCATATTTCAAAAATTAAAATCTATTGTTATATTTTTTCACAAAATATTAAATTCAAAAACTATTGCAATAAATCAATAGATCCTCATTTTAGGAACTCAAAAGCTACTATTGGGTTTTTTTTAAAAAAATTGCACAAACATAATCACAAAAAACTCATTGCTTTCATTGTCACTCATCATCAAAACAAGGAAAAGAGGCATTACCATATAATTTGCAGCATTCAGCAGGCCATTCGGCAAAAACGACATCTCCTATAAGGTTAGCAGTTTGTCTTTTTCGTACACATTATTTTTTGTAGTATTTGATAAATATTTGAGAGGATATAGGATTATATGGAAAAAAAAGAACTTTGGGAGAAAAATTAAGGACATTATAGAATATATTATGAAAAGTATAGCACATTATAGGATATTTAGAAAGAAGAACAATGTGAAGTTAAGGGAAAAAATTAGAATATGAAAAAAATATAATTTTAAAGGGAAAAAGAGAGAAATTATCCTTTAAAATTGTACCTATTGTACATTGGAAATAAAATTTAGGACATTATACAATATTTTATGATATTATAGGATATTCGAAAATAAAACATTATGAGGCAAAGGGAAGAAAAAAAATTGAGAAAATGAATTAAGTAAAAAAAAAGGACAATATAGTAATTTCTGTGAAGTAAAAGAAAAAATATTACGAAAAAATGTAAAGGAAAAAATTAATTTAAGATTTTTTTATGGATGATGTTTATTCCTTACTTAAAAATAGTAATAAAAAATATTTTTCCTTACTAAAAACAAAATTAATTATATAAAATAGTCCTGCAAAGTTATAGAAATTGTACTTTGGGGAAGAAAATTGAGGACAGTATTCAATATTTTAGACTTTGAAAATATTTGAACCTCGAAATATTTAGAATTGTAACCATTATAGGATATTATAACAAGTTGTTACTTATTTGGTATTTTGAATTTTTACATTTTATTTATTTATGTATGAAAGGATATGAAAGTCATTTATGTGAAGCGAAGGAAAAAAAATTAATATGAAAAACTATTAAGGAAAAAAATTAATTATAGATTTTTGTATGGGTAGTGTTTATTTCTTACATAAAAATATTTTTCCTTATGTTAGAGTTTAAAACCAATCCTGGACCTTCACCTGTCAGCTTAAGCTTTTGGGATAGATGGTTCCTTGACATGGTATCAGAGCCTTGATGACCAAAAAGTCAGGAATTCGAATCTCAACAGCCCTACTTTCAATATTAAAACAATTAAGCACAAGGTAAGAGGTGGGCCTATGCATTTTCCATGCTTCAAGCCTAAAGGGGCATTTGCGTGAGGGGGCACCTTACAAAGAACAAAATCAATTCTTTCTCCATACAAAATAGTTTTTTAAAATTATATACATTATACTTTGGTGAGATAAATTTATGACATTAAAAAATAATTTTGAATTTGAAAAATTTTGAACTTGGAAAGATTTTAAAATTATAACCATTATAGAATATTGTAGTTAATAGTTTTTTTAGCATGTATTATTTAGTTATGAGTTTTCAAATTATTTTAAAAGAAAATTAATAATTTTATTACTTTTTTGGGATTTTTAATTTTTTAATTTTATTTCCTTTTATGTATTATTGTATGAAAGGATATGACCGTCATTTCTATGACGCGAAGAAAAAAATAATATTAAAAAATATAAAAGAAAAAAAAATAAGTCTTGATTTTTTTTTATGGGTGGTGTTATTCCTTACATAAAAATAGTCATAAAAATTGTTTTTCCTTACATAAAAACAAAATTAATTATTTTTTCAAACAATACAATATCTTAAAATTATAATCATTGTACTTTGGGGAAGAAAGATTTAGGACATTATACAATATTTATAGTTTGAAAAGATTTTAGAATTGTAACCATTTTAGAATATTGTAACTAATATTTTCTTTTATATGTTTTATATAGTTATGAATTTCATAATTTTTTTTAAAGGAAATTTTATTATTTAATTACTTTTTTGGTAATTTTTATTTTTATATTTATATAGTTATGTATGGAAGTACCTTGGTGTATGCTTTTTGCAGACAACATAGTTCTGGTAGGGGAATCTCGTGCGGACATAAACGAGAAGCTGGAGCTATGGAGAGGTGCATTAGAATCAAGGGGTTTAAGGATTAGCAAATCTAAGACCGAGTATGTGGAATTCAAATTCGACCATTCCACCGCGACCAGCACCGAGGAGATTAAGATTGAATCAGAAACCGTACCGAGTAAGGTGAGCTTCAAATATCTGGGATCCATGATACACCAGAATGGTGAAGTGGATGAGGATGTCAGCAACAGGATTAAAGTAGGCTGGCAGAAGTGGAGGATGGCATCCGGGGTGCTGTGTGATAGAAAGTTTCTGCTAAAGTTAAAGGGAAAATACTATAGAACGGTAGTAAGACCGGCTATGCTATATGGGGCAGAGTGTCGACCAATGAAACAAAATTAAACACAGAGGATGAAGGTGGCAGAGATGAGGATGCTACGCTGGATGTGTGGCCACACAAGGAAAGATAGGATTAGGAATGATGTGATACGAGGTAAGCTGGGTGTAGCCTCGATCGAGGATAAATTGAGGGAGCACTGTCTAAGGTGGTTTGGACATGTTAGCAGAAGACTGACTACAGCCCCAGTCAGGAGGTGTGAACAGCTCAACAGGGCAATAAGCAGAAGAGGGAGGGGCAGACCAAAGAAGAGTTGGCTGGAGACGATTCGTCAAGACCTAACCCACCTAAACCTAAGAGAGGAGATGGCCTCAGATAGGGCACGTTGGAGGGCTAGCATAAGGATGGTGGAGGTGGCAGAGTAGAGTAGTGCCGGGAGTGGCTGGTAGTCTAAGATCATTAGGCAGGCATAACCTCAAGTGTATCACTTATAGGCTAGCTTAGTCTCTGATCATGCTCCTTCTTCTTCTTCTACTTCTCTTCTCCTTCCTCTTCTTCTTCCTTTCTGCTACTTTTTCATCAAAATGTATTGGTTATTGATTGGTAGTTTATCTACAGGCACTCAACTACTTCAGATTGGGGGTCCCCAGAAATAGTCTCCTTTCCAGCCAGAAGGGGAAAGGCTGCGTACATCAAAAGAAAATTAATTTCATGTATTTATGAATTTTGCAATTTTAAAAAGAAAATTATTTATTTTATTACTTTTTTCGTATTTTTTAACATTAGTTTTTATTATTTTATTTTATATGTTTATACTTTATTTTATTTTAAATTATGTATTTACGTGAAGTGAAGGAAAAAAAGTTATACAAACAACAACAATAACAACAACAACAACAACAACAACAACAAACCCAGTGCCTCCAAGGGCTCCCACAAAAGCAGGGTATGGGGGGATAGATGTATGCAGCCTTCCCCCTTCAGGGGGCTACCCTGAAGAGAGGCTGTTTCTGAGGACCCTCAACTTGAGAGGCTGGTCTGCAACATAGAGCATATGACCAACAAAAAAAAAGTTACACAAAAAATGTAAATGAAAAATTAATCCTAGATTTTTGTATGGGTGGTATTTATTCCTTACATAAAAATAGTTATAAAAATAAAATTAATTCTTTTTCCATATAAAATTGTTCTTTAAAATTATAACCATTGTACTTTTGGGGAGAAAAATTTAGGATATTCTATAACATTTTAGAATTTGGAAAGATTTAAACTTTGATAGATTTTACAATTGTAACTTTTATAGGACATCGTAACCAATAGTTTTTTTAGCATGTATTTATGTAGTTATGAATTTTTGAATTTTTAAAAAGAAAATTAATTATTTTATTACTTTTTGGGTTTTTTATTTTTATATTTTACTTTATTTTATAAATTTAAGTATGAAAGATTATGAAAGTCATTTATGTGAGGTGAATATGAAAAAATGTAAAGTAAAAAATTAATTCTTGGTTTTTGATTGTGTAGTGTTTATTCCTTACATAAAAATAGTCAATAAAAATATTTTTTCATGCCTAAAAACAAAATTAATTCTTTTTCTATACAAAATAGTCCTTTAAAATTATAAACATTGTACTGGGGGAGAAAAATTTAGGACATTGATTTTTGAATTTGGAAAAGATTTGAACTTGGAAAAATTTTAGAATTGTAACAATTATAGGATATTGTAACCAGTAGTTCTATTAGCATGTTTTATGTAGTTATAAATTTTCAAATTATTTTAAAAGAAAATTAATTATTTCATTAGTTTTTTGGTACTTTTAATTTTTTATAATTTATTTTTTTTTATATATTTATGTATGAAAAAATATAAAAGTCATTTCTATGAAGTGAAGGAAAAAAATAATATGCAAAAATATAAAGAAAAGAATTAATTCTAATTTTTTGTATGGGTGGTGTTTATTCCTTGCATAAAAATTATCATAAAAATTATTTTTCCTTACATAAAAATAAAATTAATTCTTTTTTCATTCAATATAGTCTTTTAAAATTATAACCATTGTACTTTAGGGAAAGAAAAATTTAGGACATTATTTTGAATTTGGAAAGATTTGAACTTGGAAAGATTTTAGAATTGTAACTATTATAGGATATTGTAACCAATAGTTTTTTAGCATATTTTATGTAGTTATGAATTTTAGAATTTTTTAATGAATAATTAATTATTTTATTAAGTGCTCTAAGGGAAAAAAAATTACACCTAGGAAACATACAAAAGTAACTAACTATTACAATTTGTAGAATTTTGTTAGAAACCAATTGGAGAAATATCTAAAAAAATACATAGACAGACCATGAATTTTCTACACTAAAGCTCCACAATGGGAGGACTAAACGAGAAACTAGATAGTTGAACTCATCATATGCATGCATTGGGAGGAGGAATATTTTTATAACATAAATCAAATCAGAAATTTTGAATAACAACTATAAACAAGGTATTAAAATAATCGTTATATTTTATATGCGTCTCAAACAAACGTTTGTATTGTAACTGGAGGGCTGATATGGCCGGAGTTGTCTTCCAGCCAAAATTGCATTTTACATTTTCTGTTTTGACAACATTAATGGAACTTCATTTGCAATCTATTTCAATATCCCAACTGGTACCATTATGTGATTTTTATTCCGTTATGTTTAGTTGTTAGTTTCCTTGATGATTATTAATTAAGGTCTATGGGTGCCTGTTCTTACCAAGAGATAGTACATGCACACCTTTTGAATTTCAACAACTCAATGTTTCGTTGGCTGTTTATATAAATTATTTAAATTGGATTTTATAGATCAATGTAAGTAATAATAAAGTCAAACGTAAAAAATATGCTTCAAATAAATTTTGGATTTATTACATGGGATTACACATATATTATATGTAATCATCCACAGTCTAATACATCCAACAAGTACAAATACATATAGTAGCCTTGCATCGCACGGGGTTTTGCTAGTAACACATATTATAAAGTGTTCATCTCACCACAACTCTCCCCTCATGCAGTTCTCAAATCCATAGTATTAGGATAATAGAGTTATTTATATTATTATTAGCCCAAGGGCTTTGTTGTAATTGTATTTTCCTTGGTTTCTTTATATATATAATACCTCAGCACCTTGTTGGATATGTTACCATAACTCAACTCTCACATGGTATCAGGGAAATTGGGCTAAAAAAATTAACCCTAACCCAAAACACCCGGCGCCGCCACCCCCTAACTCTAACCCTCTTCTCTCACGGCGCCCCTCCCTCGCGCCGCCGCAGGTCCGGCCGCCGCCCTCTCATGCCATGCTGCTATTGCCCCTCTCCCGTACGAACGACCAGCCGTTCCCCTGCTCACGGCACGCCCTCCCCTGACTCCCTCATCTTTACACGGCACACCCTCCCTTGCTCACGTCGCGCTGTGCCGCCACCCTCCAAGCTATTACCGCCCTGCTGCACGTCCGGCCGTCGCCTTTTATCTCAGGTACGATCTAAGGAGGCATAGTTTGTTTATTCCTTTTTGATTGGTGAATCTATGGCTAGCAACACATCACCCTCCTCCTCCTCCTCTCCAACTACACAGACGATCATCAACCGCCCTTCCCCGGTGAACCCATCACCGACAACCCAACCCAACTCCGGCCGACCGTCCATACCACCAACTCTTGGCTCTCTTCCTCCAGTCGTCACCTCTACTCTCTTCACCGGGTACACCCATGGTATGTCCCTTCCCAATTACAGGTCTCAAAGTTTATTTTCTATGCCTGCAAGTACTGAACATGCATCCTCGATCTCTGGCCTATCTCCTACCCCTCCCGGTTCCCTAACTGTGCCCTTCTCTGGGTGTCACCAACCGGCCCTCCCTTCGGCTCCCCTACCCATATCATCTTTCACAAGCCTGGTTACTGTTAAACTTGATACCCCAACAGATTATTATGCCTGGCGTGAATAATTCTTCATACTCCTTCGTGCCCATTACTTAATGGGCTTCCTTGATGGCTCGTTACCTTGCCCTTCTCCTCAAATTCAAATCCCCACTGGTGCCTTCATCTCTTACCCTGATCATCAAACTTGGGTTTGTATTGATCAGAGTATTAGGGCCTGTCTCTCGGCCTCTCTTGCTCGCCTAGTCCTCAATGATGTTATCCATCACCCAACCTCCAAGGCCATGTGGGATGCCCTAGCTAAAAGATTCCGTGACCACTCTCTAGCTAAAGAATTTGACCTCCGCTCCCAACTTGTCACTCTACGCAAAGATAACAAAACCATGACTGCATACCTAACCGAGCTTAAGACCATTGCCGATAACCTTGCTGCCATAGATTCTTCTATCTCGGATCGTGAACTAATGCACTATGCCCTCTTTGGTCTTCCACCGGAATATGCGGCCTTTGGTACATTCACTCGTCAGTCCTCTCGGGATCTCCCCTTTGAGCACCTTAAAACTGCACTACTGGATGAAGAAGCTGCCATCTCCCGGATTTAGTCACGGTCTTCCTTCGATCATGTGCATGCCCTTGCTGCGTCAGGTGCGCCATCCGACTCGTCGGGTCATGGCCGGGGTCGTGGGCGTAAGAGTCGTCAGCGCAACTCCAATCGCTAAGGAGGTCAAGGGGGTCGTGGTGGGTCATACGGTCAATTTCCAACCCGGGGATAGGCATGGTCAACTCTGGAGCCGCACCCACTCCACCGCAATCTTGGTTCACCAATACCGTCTATGCTCCTCGTCCACCACAAATAGGTATACTCGGTTTTGATCTGGTTGTTTTTCAAATTTATCATCAGATTGGCCATGCTGCTTCTCTTTGCCCCCACCGCTTTGTTCAAACCTATTTCTCCCACTCCCTCTTTGCCTTGTCAGTCGCGGACTCTGCCGATCTTATGTGGTACCCTAACTCTGGAGCGTCTAATCATATGACCTCTAACCCAGGTATTTTGCAAAATATTTCGCCGTACACTGGTTTTAAATCTATTCAAGTTGGTAATGGATCCTTGTTACCTGTTACTCATACTGGCTCCTCCAAATTACGAGCTCCCAAGCATGATTTAAAACTATCTAACGTCCTTCTAGTGCCTGGTCTTACTTATAATCTTTTATCTGTTAAACAACTGTGTCGCGACAACAACTGCTATGTTGAGTTTGCCTCTTCCTCCTTTTGTGTTAAGGACAATGTTACAGGGATGCCCCTACTCAAGATGCTCAGTAGTGGTCCCCTATATGGCTTTTCTCCGCACTTCACAGGACTTGTTGCCCAAGTTGCATCCCCAGATCTATGCCATCGGTGCCTAGGACATTTAGGTCACTCATTTTTTGATGTTTTACGTTCACGCTGTTTACTACGTTCTAGTTCTGGTTCTATTTCACATTGTCAGGCTAGTTGTTTAGGTAAGTCTCGTCGTTTACCGTTTACTCATGTTTTACATAGAATGGCTGCTCCTTTACAGTTAATTCATTCTGATGTTTGGAAATCTCCTGTTCAATCAACTTCGGCTTTATGTTATTATGTGATTTTTATTGATGACTATTCTCACTTCTCTTGGCTTTATCCGATGCAACGGAAAGACGAAGTGTACTCCATTTCTCCGACTTTAAGATTTTTGTTAAAAATCAGTTTTCCGCTACAATTAAGTGTTTTCAAAGTGATGGAGGTCGTGAGTTTGACAACAGGCAAATGGCGGCTCGCACTCATGGTATTTACTTTTGTCTTTCATGTCCTGATACTCCACAGCAAAATGGAGTGGCATAATGTAAGCATCAACATTTAAGTGAAATGGTACGGGCCCTTCTCCTTCAAGCCCAACTTCCTTACGAATTTTGGGCAGAAGCCGCCTGCACTGCCTGTTATATTATTAATCAGCAACCAACTCCTTTACTGAGTAACGGTTCTCCCTTTGAAAAGCTTTTTCATCGGGCCCTGATTATAACCTTTTTTGGGTCTTTAGGTGTGCTTGTTTTCCAAACATCACATCCCGTACCTCTCATAAATTAGCCCCACGCTCTCTCCCCTGTGTCTTCCTTGGATATGCCGGTCGGTACAAAGGTTACTGTTGTTTGGACCACACTACTGGTCGTGTTCATATCAGTCGTGATGTGCATTTCATTGAATATATTTTCCCATATCACACGTTAGTGTCTAGTTGCATGGTGCACTCGTCTAGTGAACTAGTTGAGGTTCCCCTGCCCCTTCTCCCCGGTGCAATGTCTACAGGCACCATGCCTTCGGTCCAGCCGGGTGCACCAGCCCCGGTTCCTGCTCTGGCTAATATCGAAGCAGGTACTCGTGAGACTCCTTCGCCTCATTCTTGTGGTGCAGGCCAGTCAGCTCTAGGGGGCGTCTCGGGTGGCTCTTCACCCACGCCTTTAGCCAGTCCCATCCCTACCTCTCAGCCTCTCCCTTGTTCTGTCTCAGGTGTTTCCACTCCTACGGTCCCGGAGGATTCCTCTCCTGTCCAGCGTGGTCACCCCATGCGTACGCGTCTTAAGGACGGAATTCTCAAGTCTAAGCACATCCTATCCCTCGGCTCCGTTGTTGTGATTCAGGAACCCACTTCTTTTTCTCAGGCTGTGAAAAACCCTCAGTGGCAAGAAGCCATGGCTGAGAAATTTAATGCTCTTATTCAAAATCACACTTGAGATCTCGTACCTCCCTCTCCTTCTCAAAATGTTGTTGGGAGCACTTGAAAATATAGGGTAAAGTATAAACCTGATGGTTCAGTCGATCGCTTCAAGGCTCACCTTGTTGCCCAGGGCTTTCTTCAGCGTGAAGGTATTGATTTCACCGAAACATTTAGCCCTGTTGTAAAACCTACGATTATCAGGTTCATACTGGCCCTGGCTGTTACTAAATCTTGGCCCATTCGCCAACTTGATGTGAAAAACGCGTTTTTACGTGGTTTTTTTAATGAGGAAGTGTACATGCATCATCCACCTGGGTTCATCCACCCTACGTGCCCTACGCATGTGTGCCGACTACGCAAAGCCCTGTACTACTTAAAACAGGCTCCCCGGGCCTGGTTTCACATATTGAGCACGTTCCTCTTCAGTCTTAAGTTATACTGTAGTAAGACAGATCCTTCCCTATTTATTCATTGCTCCCCTACCAGCATTGTGTGCCTTTTGCTCTATGTTGATGATATCAGCCTCACAGGCTCTAACCTTGCGCTTCTCAGTCAACTAACCGCCTCCCTACCCACTCAGTTCGCTATGAAAGACCTCAGTCCACTCCACTATTTCCTCGGTATTGAGGCCAAACGATCCCTCCATGGCCTTTTCCTCTCTCGGCACAAATATACCCTGGACCTTTTTCGCAAGCATGACATGCTTGAGGCCAAACCTATACAAACATCGATACCGGCCCGAGCACAACCTTCCTTGACTGATGGGGACCTCCTAGCCCATCCCACCGAGTTCCGTAGTGCAGTGGGTGCACTCCAGTACTTAACCATGACCCGTCCCGACATATGCTTTGCGGTTAACCGTGTGTCCCAGTTCATGCATGCTCCCACGACATCTCATTGGCAAATCGTGAAGTGCATCCTGCGATAGCTCAAGCTCACTCCTGATCACGGTCTCACCATTACTTCTGGGTCTTACACATCAGTCACCACTGATGCTGATGCTGATTGGGGTGGTTGTCCTGATACATGACGCTCTACTACAGGTTTCGCTCTTTTCCTTAGTCCTAATCTCATCTTCTGGCGCGCTAAAAAGTAGCCCACAGTTGTGAAGTCTACCACTAAGTCTGAGTATCGTGCCGTTGCCAAAGTCGTAGCAGAGTGTGACTGGATCCGATACTTGAATACTAACTTGGGTCTGTGGCACACTGGTCCGATTCTTATTTACTGTGATAACGTGTCTGCTAATTACCTTGCTGCAAATCCTATCTCTAATGATCGTAGCAAACACGTTGATGTCGATTTTCACTATGTTCGTGAAAAGGTTGTCAAGGGTGACATCCAGGTTTGATTTACTCATACTAGCAAGCAGGTTGTTGATATTTTTACAAAAGGGTTGCCTACTACTTGCTTCCGCTACCACAAAGCCCATCTGCACGTTGGTCCCCCGAGTACAAATTGAGGGGGCGTATTACGATAATAGAGTTATTTATATTATTATTAGCCCAAGGACTTTCTTGTAATTGTACTTTTTTTGGTTTCTCTATATATATGATACCTCAGCACCCTTTTAGGTATGTTACCATAACTCAACTCTCACATATAGTGTAAATATGGTGGAGTAACCTTTTTTTCTAGAGGGCAACCTTTCAATGTCTCAAAATACGGCGGAGTGAAAAAAATCACAAACCACACATTTTTAATCTAGAAATGATGACTAATTATGTACTTTATATTTAAAGTATAAACATATTAGCATATGTAGTTCAAATATTTTGTGTTCTTGTTCTTTCTAATGTTCTTGTTCTTTCTAACAAATAATTAGTCAGTTAGTCCTATATTTGTTTGGAAGTCGTAATATTTAGGTACATTTTTTGTTCTTTTTGGCATATATAAACCGTGCACTATACGAAAAATAACATTCATCTTGAGAAAGAGAAAAGAAAGTGTTTAAACATCAGTGATTTTAAGACTAGGAAACAATAGATATAGTTTGTTTACAGCAATGGACGCCAAAAGGCAGTTGAAAAGAAAGTGAGATTTACAAAATTTGTTTAAAATCACATAATGTTAACATTCTAACCTATATTATATCTATGCTTTATATTATATATTAATACCAGTCCATCCAACATTTTGTTATTTAAGGTGCAATTTTTAGAATTTATTTAAGGCAAGTTTTCTACTCTATATTCTATTAAATCCAATCCATACAAGATTCCTTTAAAATCGCATAGTATTAACATTCCAATCTGTATTATATCCATGCTATATTAATTCCAAACCATACAACATTTGTTATTTAAGGCGAGCTTTGTAAAAATTTTTTAATATAAGTTTTCTACTCTTCTAATCTTGAGTTTGTTATTTAAGTTTTTAAATAAACATATATAAACAAAAAAATCTTTTATCCTTTTCAAATATGCATGAATATATTTTATATTATTGTACCTTTTTTCTTATAAGTATAATTTTTTATATTATGTATATACTTTTATCGAAACTTGTCTTGTGGTCGTGTAGAGAATCTTTTTTCAATATATATATATATATGTATGTATTGATATATTATGCAATTTATGTCTATTTGGAAATTTATGCAACTAATAACATATCTTGTAAATTCAGGGTAGCCTCCTAAAGGGGTAAGGCTGCATATATACATCGTCCCAGATCCTGTGTATGCCGGAGCCCCTATAGCACTGGGACTGTTCCTGCTGTTGTTGTTGTTGTATTACATATTATATATCTTTTCCTTTTATTTTTTGTTTTTTCCTGGTCATAGTTCTCTTTCCTTTTTGAATAAACATATATAGACTAAATATGTATTATCATCTTCTTACATATATATAATAATATTTTGGATAAAGAGATACTTAATTTATTACAAGGTAAATTATATACATTAAACATTCATTTTTGGAACTTAAAAATAATTTAATTCAGTTTACGAAAAAATTCACAACAATATAATACAGTACAAAACAAAAAGCCTAGCACTAAATAATGTTTATATATCGTATTAAATTTATATCTCCCATTGTTAGTGTTAAATCTCTTTGGAGTCACGAGGTTCCCAAACCCAGCAAGACAAGAAAGGCTGACTGACGCAAAATTGGGTGTCACGTGCAGCCGGAAATTATTCACACGACTCAAATAGCATAATTGTCCAAGTTATGCAAGTACATACTCAACATCAATTTAAATCAAATAAACAAAACATAGACATAATTTCGTAAATTTGCAAGTATATACTCAACATGAATTTGAATCAAACTAATGGCCTGTTTGGCTTAGCTTATTTTAAAAAAAATACTTTTTTGAAAAAAAAGTACTTTTTAAAGATTTATAGAGTTTTGACAACCATAAAAGAACATTTTTTTTATCAAAAGTAGAAACTATTTTTCTACTTTTAAGGAAGAGAAAGTTTGAGGCTTCTCTTTTTAATCACTAGTAGGAGCAGAAACAAAATTAAACAATTGATAA
Source organism: Simmondsia chinensis (assembly GCA_018398585.1). Classification (NCBI taxonomy): domain Eukaryota; kingdom Viridiplantae; phylum Streptophyta; class Magnoliopsida; order Caryophyllales; family Simmondsiaceae; genus Simmondsia; species Simmondsia chinensis. The sequence goes on along the minus strand of JAGTTD010000017.1, from coordinate 12,868,498 downwards.
AATTTGGTTTAGTATATTTAAATTTGTTAATATGTTTAAAAATCAATTTATATATTTGAAAAATAATTTATATATTCAAAAAATAGCTTCTATATTTTTAAAAATATATTAAATATGAAAAAAATATTTTAATATTTAATAATATATTTATGATATTTAAAAAATATTTTAAAATTTTAAAACAAAATTTAAAAATATTGAAAAAATATTTTAAAACTATTAATGACAGTAAAAATTATCTTAAGTATTGAAAAAATATTTATATATATAGAAAATATTTTAAGTAATGAGAAAAAAAAAATTTTGAATATTTAAAAATTAAAGAAATATTGGAAATGTTTTCTTGGGTGATTGTTTTAAACTATAAAAGATATATTTTAATGTCTTTTCTATTAATTTAAGAGAAAAAAGAACTTTTTTAAACATTGGCCAAACACTCAGTGTCTTACAGTAAGTGTTTCAATTAGGAACAGTGTCCTGAAATTCAGATTTATTCTGGATATATTATTTTAATTAATAAATAAAATTGAAGTTCTAGTCAATTCCTGGTTAAATTCGTGTATGTGAGCATTTATATTGCATGTGATTTTCTTTTAGGAGACACCCATGAGATGGGTGTAGTCCTTTGACTGCAATTTACATGTTTGTTCTAAGTGGTTTATGAGACTAAGCCACAGATAGATTTGGAACAAATGGCATGGATTGTTATTTGAAAGACTCGTAGTCGAAGACAAGTTTGGACCACTTGTATGTTAAGGTTATAACGTGACACTTTAGATGATTTATCTTGGTCAAGTGGATGGACATCCAAAAGTGTTAGGTTAGTGTGTTTAATAAGATTGACACACTGAGTTGGACCATGTGGGTTACTTATTTCTGGACTACTATCGGAAATGAGTGATTCACGTTGTACTGTTTGAACGACGACTCTAAATCCTGAGGGTATTCTGGACTAGTGCATGGAGCGTTAGTTACTTTGGTGTACTATAAGTAAGGTATAAACGAATGACTGAAATCCCACATACACTAGGTAGCGGCATGACGTGTGACAAGGATCATGTATTCAATAGGAATCTACAGTCTCTTATGAGATCCAGATGTCCCCTTAGTTGATTCGCAAATATTTGAATAGTTCGGAAACTTTGGCCAAAGTATTCCAAGTGTTTGACATTTGGAAGTTATACTGTGAATATGTTCAAGTGTAAATGAATTATTTAGTGAAGGGCGAGTTGGTAACTAATGGAGAAGCTGTGAGAAGGATAATGGTAGTGATTATATTTATCCTTTGTCATGGACATCTAGTGGAGGGGTTGTTGTCATCAATACAGTTTATTAGGGAGATATCGAATAAATAATTTAAGTCTGGAGTGCAGTGAGATTTATTTAGTGGAATTAAGTCTCATTAAATGGTAATTAAATTAATATCGTGAGATGGTTTAATTTAACCCATTTGGAGCTAGATTTAAATTGTTCCTGATGTCCTTGCGCAAGCCTCTGTATTTATTGCCATTGGTAAAATATTAAAGAATTCATGAGATGAATTATTTGTCCATAAAATGGGTAAATTAATTTTGCCAAATATTATTCATGCGGTGAATAAAATTTAAAAATTATAAATAAAATAATTTTAGAAAATTAAAATTTATAAGATGAATTGTTACATGTGGGAAACAAAAAAAAAAAAAAAAAAAAAAAAATTGCGTTGATAAACAGTGTCGATCTGTGAGCTCCGGATTCGATGAACTAGCGCGCAACACGTGTCGCGCGCTGGGTCAATGCCCCTGGGTATTCGGGTGCACATGCTCGGACCAATGGGAAGCGGCCACGTGTCACGCGGTTTAATTTAAAAAACAGACGCATTTTGGCTAGTTGAAATGCAGTAGTTTAATCATTGTTTAAATAAAACAACGCGTTTTAATTTGAACTGTGCGCGTCCCACATCGTTATTTTAATAATTTTTCGCTCCGATATATTCCTATAAATAGAGAGGCTTATTCCGAGGTTTGGTATTCAAGTTAAAATATATTTTTGGAGTTTCTGAAATTGTTTTGGAGACCCAATTAGAGAGAAAAATTTCCTTTGAAATTTCTCTTTCCTCGGTTTAATATTTTTCGGAGCCCACCCTCCGGGCAGTTTGAGGTCATTGTGTAAATGGTCTCCGGGTCTCAATTTTGAAGAATATTATCGTTTTTCTGGTTTTTCTTTTATTAGAGCTATTTTAGGTATGTCCTTTCTTTCCTTCTCTTTTAGTTTCGTTTTTCTATTTATTTATAGTATTCACCTGTTTAAGTTTTTGAATTGTTATGAATATATTAGAGAAAAAGGCCTGTAAATCTAAACAATGAATTTAGATTTGTTGGTTTAAATTATGAATTTAAATCAGTAGATTTAAAATTAGGAATTTTAAATCAACTCTAGGTTTAGAGTTACGAATTTTAAACCCGTTCCGCTGCGTAAACTTTAGGGAGAATTTTTGAAATTCATCCCAATAACCGGTATTAGGGCAAATGGTTTATAGAGATAAACCTATTCCCGGAAACTCTCGCACATGAGGTGTCACGAAGCGTGACTCTCTGACCTGGGGCTGAGGTAGAGAGAAGAGTCTCCTACTCTAAGTGCTCTAATAGGTGCCTATTGTTGTGACCATAGTTGAGAACTGTGAACCCAATAGTCGGCATCAGAGTTTATTTTCCAACAAAATTCATATGTTTTCCCAACAGTTTCTTTATTAGCTGGGTCAAGCACAAATTGCTCATTTGAAATAGCATTTTTTACAAAAGTGCTTTTACAAAAAGCGGTTTTGAAAAAAAGCCATTTTTTCATAGCGGTGCCAAACAGGTTTGGTGTTTTCTTGCCAAATATTTAGGCTGTGTTACGAATTATATCAATCCAAATCAATTTAACACAACCAAACTTCAAAATGAAGCAATCAAATAATCAAACACTCGATTAACCAAATATGTAAATTGTATTGTACTAAGTATTAGAAGATTTACAGGTGCAATGTACGGTTTGTATAGTAAAAGAAAAGGTAGAGGAAGATAGAGAAGGGAGGGAGAAACCTGTCAGGTTTTAGCCTGATTAATGGAGAAGGTGAAGGTGAGGGCCGAGAGCAACCACGGAGACCAAGAGAATAGAGAGAGAGAAGAGAGGAAAGAGGGAGAAGGATAGGAGAGAGAAAGAAGCAGATTGGGAAAGTAAGAGAGAAGGAAAAATAGTTCTTTATTATTTGTATGCAAAATCAGTACAACAAATCAGTATTAATACCTAATTTCAAACCAATACAGCTAGTAACAGCTTAACAACCCATTAACCTATTTAACCACTTCTAACCCTCGCTTTAACAATGCAAGAAAGTACAAGTATATTGCATATCTAGCTAAGTACATAACAATAGCCTCCCCTCATCACATCCTTGAGCTCAAGGATGAGCAGAAAAATCAGGAAATTGGGCTCGGATGGTAGTGAAGTCTTCTTATGTGGCCTCTTCTTCACTTAAGTTCATCCACTTGATGAGCCATTGGGTGGCAGCTATATTTTGACGTTGAACGATTCTCCTGGCCAAGGTTCTTCCAGGAGCAATCTTTAGCTCAGCAAGGAAGGTTGTCTGGGGTAGGTTCTGATTGACCAGGCCCTTAGTGCCAATCTTCTTCTTTAACTGTGAAACATGGAAGATAGAATGGCTGAGGCAACCTTATGGCAACTGGATTCTATAAGCAACCTATCCCACTTTCTGTAACACAAAGAAAGGACCATAGAATTTGGATGAAAGCTTGAGGCTTCTTCCAATGGTAGCTGAGGACTATCTGTAGGGTTGTAGCTTTAGGTACACCCAATCTCCTTGTTGTAGGATCCTTTCAAATATGTTTTTATCAGCAAAGTGCTTCATCGGGGACCTGGCTTGCTCAAGCTTGTACTTCAGCTGTTGGAGGGTGGAACTCCTCTCCTTAAACCAGTCCTTTACTGATGCTACTGCAGGAGTGAGTCCTGGAAGAGTATCCAGGTGTAGCTGAGGTTCCTCATAGCCATATAAGGCTTCGAATGGAGTGATCTAGATGCTGCTATGATGATTGGTGTTGTACCTTAGCTCAACAAGGGAAAGCCATTTATTCCATTGTTTGGATTTATCCAAACAAAAACAACGCAAGTAGGTCTCCAAGCATTGATTCATCCTCTCAGACTGTACATCTGATTGAGGGTGATATGATGAGCTCATGTCGGAGACAATGCTCTTAGGAAAACCATGCAACTTATGGACATAATCCATGAACACTCTTGTAACATGAGTGGCAGTAAAACGATGAGTTAATGACATGAAATGAGAGTACTTTGTTAACTTGTCAGCCACCACCAAGATGGTACCTCTTCCCTCTAAAAGGGGAAGTCCTTCTATAAAGTCCATAGCAATGTGAGACCAACATTACATAGGGACTGGTAAAGGTTGTAATAACTCAGGAGAAGCCACATGCTGTAGTTTAGTTCTTTGGCATGTATCACATTTAGCTACCATTCTTCTAACATCAGCCTTCAATTGAGCCCAGTAGAATAGCTTCTTCAGCCTTTGATAGGCGGCATTCATACCTGAGTGACCTCTCACAGGAGAAGATTGGATAGAAGAGACAAGTTGGCCTCTCAGATCTTGATTTTGGCCAACATACAACCTGCCATGGAGCCTTAGGACTCCATTTTTTAGCACATAATCAGGATGGCTGTTCCGGTAAATAAGTAACTCAGCTATCAGCTCATGAGCTTCCTTGCCTTGCACAGGCAACAAGGTGGCCACAAAGTACTCCTCCTTCTTTTGGCAGAGTCCTTGACAAAAAGTGGCCAGTGAGGAGTTTCAGCGTGCCACTCCCTTCATGCCAGTTAACTCAACTACATTGCCTTCCTTGCAGAAACTGATCTTAAGCTGGTTAAAATCCAGTGATACAGGGCTGAATTGCTTCATCCAGTCAACCTCAAGCAGCATGTCAGACCCTCCGATCTTCATCAATCTGATTCGGTATGATAAACTGTGGCCCTGCATCTGCCAGTTGGCCTGGCACTACTGTTTGCTCAACATTGTCTGTCCATTAGCTACTATGATACCCAATGGGGCGGCATCCTCCATGTTAAATCCTGCTTCCCTAGCCATCCTTGAACTATGAAACTGTGGTTACTCCCACTATTAATCAATATAATGACTGATCTTATATGCAGATGGCCTAGGATTTCAATGGTGCTGGAAGATGAATTCCCTATGAGGTCATGCACATAAATCTCCTTAGAGCATTCATCACAAGCATCTACAATTTTCTCCTCTTCAGTTTCTAGCACTTGTTCCAAGTCAGGTCCAGGGTCAAGTAGCTCAGCTGGCCCAAGGCTATGCAGGGTCTGATTATCACATTAATGCCCTGGGTAGTACTGCTTATTGCATTTATAGCATAATCCCGGATTTTTGGGTGATTGTTGCCTGGCCCAGTTCTAGGTAGATCTATTGCCCGACTGGCCATGACTTTGGGAGGCATTGGATACGGTTGATGTAGGGTTTGTATTGGTCTTAAGAAGGTTTTTGGCTTTTTGCAGAATGTTTTCTAAGGATTGAGAGAGTAAGCGAGCTTTAGTAAATGCTTCTGACAAGGAGTAAGGTTCGAGACCCTTGACTAGTGGTTGGATCTCTTTATCAAGGCCAGAAATGTAAGATTAAAGAAATTAGCCCTCACTGAAGGAACTATCAACAGCTAACATATGTGACCTCAGTTCTTCAAAGCGTTCTTGGTACTCAATAATCGAGTCGGACGGCTTCAACTTGTTGAACTGGCTAATAATGTCAGTTTCACCGTGATCCTGAAACCGCGTGTAGAGCTCTTCATAGAACTCTTGCCATCCAATGCTACCTTTATCTGGTATCAACCCATCTAACCAGCGATCAGTTTTATCATCTAAGTATGCTGCCGCCATCCCCAACTCCTGATCATCTGTAATTCGGTAGACGTTGAAGTATCTCTAGCAGCGCCTAACCCAACTTTTTGGGTTGGCTCCGAAAAAGACGGTGAAATCAATCTTGGGCTTCAGCTTGGAGTTTTTTCCTCCATAAGAACTTTCGGAATAACTGTTGCCACTTGTTTCAGGGCATGCGCCCAAAATTGGGGTTTTTCGGGCATTCATTTGCCCCATGTGAGCTCTGGACTCTGGTACATGAACTTCTACCTTCGGATCCTTGGCAGAATTCGTTGCATTTGAGGTATTAACCACCAATCGTTGAATTAGGGTTAACATCTGTGAGTTGTTTTGCATCAGGGTGAGCATCTGCGAATTATTCTGATGCATGACCTCGATAAGCTATTGTTGACGATCTTCAGACCTCTGCTGTGAGTCTGCAATCTTTTGTGCGAGGCCTTTTACCTATCCTTCAATTTTTGCCATGGTAGGTCTGCTTTTAGCTCCAGCCCGTGTGTAACTCGGTTCACACTCTTATTTGTTAAGGATTTTAGCTCAAGATCGAGCTTTGATGCCAATTTGTCAGGTTTTAACCTGATTAATGGAGAAGGCGAAGGTGAGAGCTGAGAGGAGCCATGGAGATCGAAAGAATAGAGAGAGAAGAGAAGGACAGGAGAGAGAAAGAAGCAGATTGGGAAAGTAAGAGAGAAGGAAAAATAGTTCTTTATTATTTGGATGCAAAATTAGTACAATAAATCAGTATTAATACCTAATTTCAAACCAATACAGGTAGTAACAGCTTAACAACCCATTAACCTCTTTAACCACTTCTAACAATCACTTTAACAATACAAGAAATACAAGTATATTGCATATCTAGCTAAGTACATAACAATAGCCTCCCCCTCATCACATCCTTGACCTCAAGGATGAGCAGAAAAATCAGGAAATTGGGCTCGGATGGCAGTGAAGTCTTCCTATGTGGCCTCTTCTTCACTTAAGTTCATCCACTTCATGAGCCATTAGGTGGCCGCTATATTTTGACGTTGAATGATTCTCCTGGCCAAGGTTCTTCCAGGAGCAATCTTTAGCTCAGCAAGGAAGGTTGTCTGGGGTAGGGTCTGAGTGACCAGGCCCTTAGTGCCAATCTTCTTCTTTAATCGTGAAACATGGAAGATAGGATGGATGAGGCAACCTTGTGGCAACTGTATTCTATAGGCAACCTATCCCACTTTCTGTAACACCAAGAAAGGACCATAGAATTTGGATGAAAGCTTGAGGCTTCTTCTAATGGCAGCTGAGGACTGTCTGTAGGGTTGTAGCTTTAGGTACACCCAATCTCCTTGTTGTAGGACCCTTTCAGATATGTTTTTATTAGCAAAGTGCTTCATCGGGGACCAGGCTTGCTCAAGCCTATACTTCAGCTGTTGGAGGGTGGAACTCCTCTCCTTAAACCAGTCCTCTACTGATGCTACTGCAGGAGTGAGTCCTGGAAGAGTATCCAGGTGCAGCTGAGGTTCCTCATAGCCATATAAGGCTTCGAATGGAGTAATCTAGATGTTGCTATGATGATTGGTGTTGTACCATAGCTCAACAAGGGAAAGCCATTTATTCCAATGTTTGGATTTATCCAAACAAAAACAATGCAAGTAGGTCTCCAAGCATTGATTCACCCTCTCAGACTGTACATCTGATTGAGGGTGATATGATGAGCTCATGTCGGAGACAATGCTCTTAGGAAAACCATGCAACTTATGGACATAATCCATGAACACTCTTGTAACATGAGTGGCAGCAAAACGATGAGTTAATGACATGAAATGAGAGTACTTTGTTAACTTGTCAGCCACCACCAAGATGGTACCTCTTCCCTCTAAAAGGGGAAGTCCTTCTATAAAGTCCATAGTAATGTGAGACCAACATTACTTAGGGACTGGTAAAGGTTGTAATAACTCAGGAGAAGCAACATGCTCTAGTTTAGTTCTTTGGCATGTATCACATTTAGCTACCATTCTTTTAACATCAGCCTTCAATTGAGCCCAGTAGAATAGCTTCTTCAGCCTTTGATAGGCGGCATTCATACCTGAGTGACCTCTCACAGGAGAAGATTGGATAGAAGAGACAAGTTGGCCTCTTAGATCTTGATTTTGGCCAACATACAACCTGCCATGGAGCCTTAGGACTCCATTTTTTAGCACATAATCAGGATGGCTGTTCCGGTAAATAAGTAACTCAGCTATCAGCTAATGAGCTTCCTTGCCTTGCACCAGCAACAAGGTGGCTACAAAGTACTCCTCCTTCTTTTGGCAGAGTCCTTGACAAAAAGTGGCCAGTGAGGAGTTTCAGCGTGCCACTCTCCTTCATGCCAGTTAACTCAACTACATTGCCTTCCTTGCAGAAACTGATCTTAAGCTGGTTAAAATCCAGTGATACAGGGCTGAATTGCTTCATCCAGTCAACCTCAAGCAACATGTCAGACCCTCCGATCTTCATCAATCTGATTCGGTATGATAAACTGTGGCCCTGCATCTGCCAGTTGGCCTGGCACTACTGTTTGCTCAACATTGTCTGTCCATTAGCTACTATGATACCCAATGGGGCAGCATCCTCCATTTTAAATCCTGCTTCCCTAGCCATCCTAGGGTCTATGAAACTGTGGTTACTCCCACTATTAATCAATATAATGACTGATCTTATATGCAGATGGCCCAGGATTTTAATGGTGCTCGAAGATGAATTCCCTATGAGGGCATGCACATAAATCTCCTTAGAGCATTCATCACAAGCATCTACAATTTTCTCCTCTTCAGTTTCTAGCACTTGTTCCAAGTCAGGTCCAGGGTCAAGTAGCTCAGCTGGCCCAAGGCTATGCAGGGTCTGATTATCACATTGATGCCCTGGGTAGTATTGCTTATTGCATTTATAGCATAAGCCCGGATGTTTGGGTGATTGTTGCTTGGCCCAGTTCTAGGTAGATCTATTGCCCGATTGGCCATGACTTTGGGAGACATTGGATAGGGTTGATGTAGGGTTTGTATTGGTCTTAAGAAGGTTTTTGGCTTTTTGCAGAATATTTTTTGAGGATTGAGAGAGTAAGCGAGCTTTAGTAAATGCTTCTGACAAGGAGTTGGGTTCGAGACCCTTGACTAGTGGCTGGATCTCTTTATCAAGGCCAGAAATGTAAGATTAAAGAAATTAGCCCTCACTGAAGGAACTATCAACAGCTAGCATATGTGACCTCAGTTCTTCAAAGCGTTCTTGGTACTCAATAATCGAGTCGGACTGCTTCAACTTGTTGAACAGGCTAATAATGTCCGTTTCACCGTGGTCCTCAAACCGCGTGTAGAGCTCTTCATAGAACTCTTGCCATCCAGTGCTACCTTTATCCGGTATCAACCCATTTAACCAGAGATCAGTTTTATCATCTAAGTATGCTGCCGCAGTCCCCAACTCCTGATCATCTGTAATTCGGTAGACGTTGAAGTATCTCTGGCAGCGCCTAACCCAACTTTTTGGGTTGGCTCCGAAAAAGACGGGGAAATCCATCTTGGGCTTCGGCTAGGAGTTTTTTCCTCCATAAGAACTTTCGAAATTACTGTTGCCACTTGTTTTAGGGCATGCGCCCAAAATTGGGGGTTTTCGGGCATTCATTTGCCCCATGTGAGCTCTGGACTCTGGTATATGAACTTCTACCTTCGGATCCTTGGTAGAATTCGCTGCATTTTAGGTATTAACCACCAATCGTTGAATTAGGGTTAACATCTGTGAGTGGTTTTGCATCAGGGTGAGCATCTGCGAATTATTCTGATGCATGACCTCGATAAGCTATTGGTGACGATCTTCAGACCTCTGCTGTGAGTCTGCAATCTTTTGTGCGAGGCCTTTTACCTATCCTTCAATTTCTGCCATGGTAGGTCTTCTTTTACCTCCAGCCAGTGTGTAACTCAGTTCCCACTCTTATTTGTTAAGGATTTTAGCTCAAGATCGAGCTCTGATGCCAATTTGTCAGGTTTTAACCTGATTAATGGAGAAGGCGAAGGTGAGAGCTGAGAGGAGCCATGGAGATCGAAAGAATAGAGAGAGAAGAGAAGGACAGGAGAGAGAAAGAAGCAGATTGGGAAAGTAAGAGAGAAGGAAAATTAGTTCTTTATTATTTGGATTCAAAATTAGTACAATAAATTAGTATTAATACCTAATTTCAAACCAATACAGGTAGTAACAGCTTAACAACCCATTAACCTCTTTAAACACTTCTAACAATCACTTTAACAATACAAGAAATACAAGTATATTGCATATCTAGCTAAGTACATAACAATAGCCTTCCCCTCATCACATCCTTGACCTCAAGGATGAGCAGAAAAATCAGGAAATCGGGCTCGGATGGCAGTGAAGTCTTCCTATGTGGCCTCTTCTTCACTTAAGTTCATCCACTTGATGAGCCATTGGGTGGCTGCTATATTTTGACGTTGAACGATTCTCCTGCCAAGGTTATTCCAGGAGCAATCTTTAGCTCAGCAAGGAAGGTTGTCTGGGGTAGGTTCTGAGTGACCAGGCCCTTAGTGCCAATCTTCTTCTTTAATCGTGAAACATGGAAGATAGGATGGATGAGGCAACCTTGTGGCAACTGGATTCTATAAGCAACCTATCCCACTTTCTGTAACACAAAGAAAGGACCATAGAATTTGGATGAAAGCTTGAGGCTTCTTCTAATGGCAGCTGAGGACTGTCTGTAGGGTTGTAGCTTTAGGTACACCCAATCTCCTTGTTGTAGGACCCTTTCAGATATGTTTTTATAAGCAATGTACTTCATCGGGGGCCTGGCTTGCTCAAGCCTGTACTTCAGCTGTTGGAGGGTGGAACTCCTCTCCTTAAACCAGTCCTCTATTGATGCTAATGCAGGAGTGAGTCCTGGAAGAGTATCCAGGTGCAGCTGAGGTTTCTCATAGCCATATAAGGCTTCGAATGGAGTAATCTAGATGTTGCTATGATGATTGGTGTCGTACCATAGCTCAACAAGGGAAAGCCATTTATTCCAGTGTTTGGATTTATCCAAACAAAAACAACGCAAGTAGGTCTCCAAGCATTGATTCACCCTCTCAGACTGTACATCTGATTGAGGGTGATATGATGAGCTCATGTCGGAGACAATGCTCTTAGGAAAACCATGCAACTTATGGACATTATCCATGAACACTCTTGTAACATGAGTGGCAGTAAAACGATGAGTTAATGACATGAAATGAGAGTACTTTGTTAACTTGTCAACCACCACCAAGATGGTACCTCTTCCCTCTAAAAGGGGAAGTCCTTCTATAAAGTCCATAGCAATGTGAGACCAACATTGCTTAGGGACTGGTAAAGGTTGTAATAACTCGGGAGAAGCAACATGCTCTAGTTTAGTTCTTTGGCATGCATCACATTCAGCTACCATTCTTTTAACATCAGCCTTCAATTGAGCCCAGTAGAATAGCTTCTTCAGCCTTTTATAGGCGGCATTCATACCTAAGTGACCTCTCACAGGAGAAGATTGGATAGAAGAGACAAGTTGGCCTCTTAGATCTTGATTTTGGCTAACATACAACCTGCCATGGAGCCTTAGGACTCCATTTTTTAGCACATAATCAGGATGGCTGTTCGAGTAAATAAGCAACTCAGCTATCAGCTCATGAGCTTCCTTGCCTTGCACCAGCAACAATGTGGCTACAAAGTACTCCTCCTTCTTTTGGCAGAGTCCTTGACAGAAAGTGGCCAGTGAGGAGTTTCAGCATGCCACTCTCCTTCATGCCAGTTAACTCAACTACGTTGCCTTCCTTGCAGAAACTGATCTTAAGCTGGTTAAAGTCCAGTGATACAAGGCTGAATTGCTTCATCCGGTCAACCTCAAGCAGCATGTCAAACCCTCCGATCTTCATCAATCTGATTCGGTATGAGAAACTGTGGCCCTGTATCTGCCAGTTGGCCTGGCACTACTGTTTGCTCAACATTGTCTGTCCATTAGCTACTGTGATACCCTATGGGGCAGCATCCTCCATGGTAAATCCTGCATCCCTAGCCATTCTAGGGTCTATGAAACTGTGGTTACTCCCACTATTAATCAATATAATGACTGATCTTATATGCAGATGGCCCAGGATTTTAATGGTGCTGGAAGATGAATTCCCTATGAGGGCATGCACATAAATCTCCTCAGAGCATTCATCACAAGCATCTACAATTTTCTCCTCTTCAGTTTCTAGCACTTGTTCCAAGTCAGGTCTAGGGTCAAGTAGCTCAGCTGCCCCAAGGCTGTGTAGGGTCTGATTATCATATTGATGCCCTGGGTAGTACTGCTTATTGCATTTATAGCGTAAGCCTAGATTTCTGGGTGATTGTTGCCTGGCCCAGTTCTAGGTAGATCTATTGCCTGACTGGCCATGTCTTTGGGAGACATTGGATACGGTTGACGTAGGGTTAGTATTGGTCTTAAGAAGGTTTTTGGCTTTTTGTAGAATGTTTTCTGAGGATTGAGAGAGTAACCGAGCTTTAGTAAATGCTTCTGACAAGGAGTTAGGTTCGAGACCCTTGACTAGTGGCTGGATCTCTTTATCAAGGCCAGAAATGTAAGAAATTAGCCCTCACTGAAGGAACTATCAACAGCTAACACATGTGACCTCAGTTCTTCAAAGCGTTCTTGGTACTCAATAATCGAGTCGGATTGCTTCAACTTGTTGAACTGGCTAATAATGTCAGTTTCACCATGATCCTCAAACCGCGTGTAGAGCTCTTCATAGAACTCTTGCCATCCAATGCTGCCTTTATCCGCTATCAACCCATCTAACCAGAGATCAGTTTTAACATCTAAGTATGCTGCCGCCATCCCCAACTTTTGATCATCTGTAATTCGGTAGAAGTTGAAGTATCTCTGGCAGCGCCTAACCCAACTTTTTGGGTTGGCTCCGGAAAAGACAGGGAAATCCATCTTGGGCTTCGGCTGGGAGTTGTTGCCTCCATAAGAACTTTCGGAATTACTGTTTCCACTTGTTTCAGGGCATGCGCCCAAAATTGGGGGTTTCCGGGCATTCATTTTCCCCATGTGAGCTCTGGACTCTGGTACATGAACTTCTACCTTCGGATCCTTGGCAAAATTCGCTGCATGTGAGGTATTAACCACCAATCGTTGAATTAGGGTTAACATCTGTGAGTTGTTTTGCATCAGGGTGAGCATCTGCGAATTATTCTAATGCATGACCTCGATAAGCTATTGGTGACGATCTTCGGACCTCTGCTGTGAGTCTGCAATCTTTTGTGCGAGGCCTTTTACCTATCCTTCAATTTCCGCCATGGTAGGTCTTCTTTTACCTCCAGCCAGTGTGTAATTCGGTTCACACTCTTATTTGTTAAGGATTTTAGCGCAAGATCGAGTTTTGATACCAATTTGTCAGGTTTTAACCTGATTAATGGAGAAGGTGAAAGTGAGAGCTGAGAGGAGCCATGGAGATCGAGAGAATAGAGAGAGAGAAGAGAGGAAAGAGGGAGAAGGAGAGGAGAGAGAAAGAAGCAGATTGGGAAAGTAAGAGAGACAGAAAAATAGTTCTTTATTATTTGGATGCCAAATCAGTACAATGAATCATCATTAATACCTAATTACAAAATAATACTACTTGTAACAGCTTAACAGCCCATTAACCTCCTTACCCACTTCTAACCATCACTTTAACAATGCAAGAAAGTACAAGTATATTGCATATCTAGCTAAGTACATGACAAAACCTAGAGACGGAAGGAGAAGGAATTCAATTCAAATCATCCGTATTTCTCTATATTTCTCTACAATAAAAGCCTCTGTATATAAAGGTATGGGAGGATTATAATTGGAATAAAGGACATAGGCCTATTTATTAATATCTAACTTATCCCTTACTTAACTACTATATTTTGGATTGTATCAAGTTGGGATCACGTTATCATTCAATCAAACTATCTTTCTGATATTTTGGCTATTAGTAGTAAGCCTTCTTATCCTCCATAGGAATACACGCTTTTATTCGAGATGTTTAAAGGGTTCAAACTTTTTTTGCTCATATTTCCTATATTATGATGCCAAAAATTTGTAATAGAGCAGCTCATTTCGTAGTTGAGTCATATTAACAACACTTGTAACAGTAGTTGGTGAATTTCTCCACCCTCGAGACTCTCAATTGTTCTTTTGATGATTCAGAATATTAGTGTTTGCAGCCACTAACCGTTTCTTTGTGATCAAAAATAAAAGGAGGGGGCCAATGTCTAAGACATAAAAATAATAGGATTAATTACTTTTACTTGAACATAAATATTTGTTAGTATTTTACATGTAAAAAGTTTCTTAAGATATTGCAAGGCAAAAATACCTAAGATTTGAGTTTGAGTTAGATAACAAAGGAAATATGAAAAGCAAATAAGAAGGAAAGTGAGAAAGAGAAGAGAAAACTCCAATATTTACGTGAAAAACCCTTCAAGAGAGGAAAAAACCAAGCCGAGATGGAGAAATATACTATATCGTAATTGGAGTTTTCCAAATTTTTTTGTTTCTCTCAATATCTCAAACGGCTGAAACCCAAATTGGGGATATATAGCACCCTCATAACAAAGAGAAAATGCAAACAGGTACAAGTACAACAACTCAACTCGAAATAAAGGTCCATACCTTTCGCTCCATCTCAGAGCACTGTTCAAAATCTAGACGAAAATTTGAGACATAGCACAACAAATATAAATTATTTTCTAGTTGTATATGTTGGCATTTTCTTCTTATCTTTACCTTTTGTCCATGACGCTAACTAGTTGATCACATGTAATGGTTTCCATATTTGGCATCATGTGCCTGTTTTATGTCCAATATTTTAAGCGTATTGTGACTAAATTCTTTTTTTTTTTTTTTCCTTATATATCTAAATCTAAGGTTACAAGTCTCATAAGAGTAAATAGAAAATCGTATTAAAAAAAGGTATATATTGAGAAAGTAACCAGAATATGAAGCAAATATGAATTAAGCAAAGTCGTCCTCGACAAAACGCATTGGGAGTAAATATAGATTACAACAACAACAACAACAACAAACCCAGTGCCTGCAAGGTCTCCCGCAAAAGCAGGGTCTGGGAGGGTAGATGTACGCAGCCTTCCCCCTTCAGGGGGCTACCCTAAAGAGAGGCTGTTTCCGAGGACCCCCCAACCTGAGAAGCTGGTCCGCAGCATAGAGCATGTGACCTGGCAGCAGGAGAGCAACAAAGCATGAGTAAGGCAAAACATACGGCAAGCAAGACAACAATCACAAATCACAAGCACACACACAAAGCAAGCCAAATCAAGCAGAAATCAAAGGATAGGTAGGCAAGTAGGCAGGCATGTAGCTCATGAGAGCAAGTACACAACCTAAGTGCGCCAGGAGGATATCACGGCCTAGCATTATTAAGCTAGACTACCCTACTCCAACTGGAGCATCTATAACCCCTATACTAGCCCTCCATTGGGCCCTATCTAAAGCTATCTCCTCATGAATGTTTAGGTGGGTAAGGTCTTGTCGGATCGTCTCAATCCATCTCTTCTTTAGCTTGCCTCTTCATCTCCTGCCTGGTGTAGTGAGGGGCTATTCGCACCCCCTTACTGGAGCGTTGTCGAGTCTCCTTCTAACATGTCCGAACTACCTCAAACGTTGCTCTCTTAATTTATCTTCAATGGGGGCAACGCCCAATTTGCCTCTTATGACATCGTTTCTGATCATATCCTTCCTTGTGTGTCCGCAAATCCACCTCAACATTCGCATCTCCACCACCTTCATCTTTTGTGTGTGCTGTTGTTTCATCGCCCTGCACTCCACCCCATACGTCATGGCTGGCCTCACAACCGTCTTATAGTATCTTCCCTTTAGTTTCAAGGGAAACCTTTTATCACTAAGTACCACGGAGGCCATCCTCCACTTATGCCAACCCGCTTTAATCCGGTTGTTAACATCCTCATCAACTTCGCCGTTGTGCTGTATCATGGACCCCAAGTACCTGAAGCTCTCCTTCTTCACTATGGCCTCAGATCCAATCTTAACGTCATCCCGGCTAGGTGTGGTGGAGGGATAGAACTTGAGTTCCATGTACTCGGTCTTGGTTCTGCTTAATCGTAAACCCTTCGACTCTACTGCCCCTCTCCACCATTCCAGCTTCTCATTGACCTCGTCCCGCGACTCCCCCACCAACACTATGTCATCCGAAAAAAACATGCACCAAGGTACACATCCCTGGATGTGCCTAGTGAGCTCGTCCATAACAAGAATGAACAGATAAGGGCTCAAAGAAGACCCTTGTGTACCCCTACTGTTATCGGGAAAGCGTCTATCTCCCCATCCTCTGTACGCACCATAGTATGTGCCTCCTCATACATGTCTCTAATGGCTCGGATGTATGGCACGGGGATGCCTTTCCTGCCCAAAACCCCCCAAAGGACCTCCCTTGGCACTCTATCATGTGCCGTCTCTAGATCAATGAAAACCATGTGAAGGTCCTTTTGTCCCTCCCTGTAGTGCCTTATCGTTCGCCTTAGGATATGGATGGCTTCTATGGTTGATCTCCCGAGCGTAAATCTGAATTGGTTCTCGGACACCTCTGTCTGTTGCCTTAACCTCCTCTCTATGACCCGTTCCCACAACTTCAGAGTGTGGCACATTAGTTTGATACCCTGATAGTTGGCGCAACTCTGAATGTCACCTTTGTTCTTATATATCGGGATCACTGTGCTCTTCCTCCATTCCTTAGGCATCTTCTCCCCCATAAGGATTTGGTTAAATAGTTTAGTCAGCCAACTGACACCCTTCTGTCCAAGGCATTTCCATACTTCTATGGATATGCCATCTGGGCCAACTGCTTTACCCATTCCCATGAATTTCAGGGCTTCCTTGACTTCCTCGGGGCCAATTTTCCTACAATAACAATGGTTCTGATGCTCCTCAGATATTTGAAGATCTCCTAAGGATACCTTTGTCCCTCCTTGTTCGTTGAAGAGCTCGTGGAAATACGTTTTCCACCTAGGCTTAATCAGTTGCCTGTCTACGAGTACATGTCCATTTTCCCCTCTTATGCATTGTACTCTATCCAAGTCCCTAGTCTTTCTTTCTCTAGCTTTGGCAATTCTATATAAGTCCCCCGCATCATCCTTGGTCTCCAGCCTTTTGTAGAAATTCTCATAAGCTCTTGATTGTGCTTCTCTGACTGCTGTCTTTGCTTCTCTCCTGGCTTTCAGATACCGATGTCGCATATCCTCATCTCTGCTATGATCCCATTCTTTGAAACAAACTCATTTCACCTTAATCTTCTCTTGGACCTCGTCACACAACCACGAGGACTCTCTGTTGCTTGGTACCCTTCCCTTTGACGTGCTGAGAACTTTCCGTGCTAGTCCTCTGATCTTTTGGGCCAGTTGGTTCCGCATCTGGTTTGCATCTCCCTCGAAGTCCCACTCGAGCTCAGCCTTTACTCTTTCCTTGTATACCTTATACTTCTCCCCCTTCAGATCCCTCCAACAGGTATGCGCCTGCACGGGTTTGTCGATTCTTTTGACCCTCTTCTTGGCCTTTATATCCGCCCACAACACCCTATGTTGTGTAGACAGTCTTCTCCTGGGGTAGCCCTGCAATCCCTATAGTCTCTTTGCACCCTTTCCCTTAATAGTATGTAGTCAATATGTGTTCTTGTCCCACCGCTTTGGTACGTGAAGATGTGTTGCTCACATTTTCTGAAAAAGGTGTTGGCCACTGTTAGGTCGTATGTGACCGCGAAGTCTAGCAGGGCTTTTCCCTCGACATTCCTGGTTCTAAAACCAAATCCTCCGTGGTAAGAGGCGTAACCGTCCTCCGTCGCTGATGTGCCCGTTAAAATCCCCACCAATAATCACTCGTTCGGCTTGGGTTATGCCTTGCATCATTGTGTCAAAGTCCTCCCAGAATATTGCCTTCTCATGCTCTGTTAATCCAGTTTGAGGTGCATAGGCACTGATTACGTTCAATACTTCTCCATCTAGGACCATCTTAATGCTTATGATCCTATCACCAGCCCTTGATACTCCGACTACTTTATCCTTGAGGCTACTATCCACAATGATACCAACTCCATTCCTGCCTCTGACCTTGCTCGCATACCAGAGCTTGTGTCCCAGCACATCCCTGGCTTTCGCCCCAACCCATTTAGTCTCTTGTAGACAAAGGATGTTGATCTTTCTCTTCATCATCATTTGGGCCACCTCGAAACTCTTTTTCATTAGTGTCCCGACATTTAGTGTCCCTTGTCTCAAGTTCCCTATCCCCTTCTGCTTCACCCTCCCCCTCCCCAACCTCTTTGAAGATGGCCTCAATCTCTGAGTTCCATAACTGGTAACGTTCATCCACTAGCTCTGACTATCGCGGGTAAGTGATCAACATAGACAAGAAGCTTGTTATAACATAAAAGCACGAAAGTACCACCACAGTCAAAGATCACAGTATTCAAAATAATGAGAGGAGAAAGAACCAAATGAAAAGTACCCAACAATGACAAATTAAAACACTACCCTGCTGTAATTGAGGATAGATCAAAGCTGGGGCTGGTACGTAGTTGATACTTTGACCCAGCTAATACTTATAGGGGGCCAACCGATTTTGCTGACCTGGGTCGGTCGGCTGCGAGTTTGTCTTGAGGCGGTGGCTGGTGGCTACTCGGGGTTGATAGTCGTGGGGTGGCCGGTTGGTCAGGATAGGGAGAGGGTTTGGTCTTGGTGCTGGAGGGTCAGGGATATGAGGTCAGTGGTGGGTCTGGGTGGTGAGGGAGACGGATAGATGGTGGTGGGTCTGGGTGGTGAGTGTGACGGATAGAGGGTCGTGGTGCTGGTCTAGGTGAGCGATTGATGGCCCAGGTGGGATGGGGCTTAAGTCGGGTCGGGCCGGGTTCCAGTGGTTGTGGGTCTGGGGATGAGGGCGGCGGTAGGTCAGGGGTTGGGTTCCATTGGGGTCAGGGTGAGGGAGATGAATGTTACAAACCGAGAATACGAGACTCGAATCTTAAAAGAGCTGTGGCGGGAAAATCTGTTAAATTTAGTTGCTGTTCTGTTGCTATGTGCTGCTGCTGTTTAGGTGCTAGTTTGGGCTGTTGCTTTGTGCTGTTGCTGCATTGCTGCTGATTAATTGTGATTAGCTTAGTAATAAATGTAGTAGCTGGGTCCTTAGCTTCCTTACTGCATTGTATGGGTCTTAGTGTTGCATTGTATTGCCTTAGCTGAACTGTAATAAGCTGCAAATGTCATCTGCGCGTAAGCTTGCAATACCTACAGCAGGGTCGGTTGTTTGTTGGTGTGGTTGGCACCAGAACAGCTTAGAAGTTAGTTACAAGATATTTTCTTAAGCTTCTATATAGTTCCTAAGTCGGTTACTAGGATTTGTCTAGATACATTGTTTAGTTTTGCTTGTCTATAAGTAGTGTTTGGAGCTGTATTTCAGAGCATTCAAGCATAATATCAAACACAAATCTCTTTTGAGATCAACTTTCACTCTCTCATCTAACTCTCTCTATTTCTCATCTAATTTCTCTACTTTCTCATCTCAATTTCACTTCTTCCTCATCTCATACTCTCAATCTATCCCTATTTTACTTAGCTTACGTTTGTGATTCAATCACGAACGTAACAATTGGTATCAGAGCCTCGTTCCGATCGAGTGCGTAATCAAAAATTTAAAAAAAAAAAAATATTTCAGAAATCAAATTAGTGTCGATCAGAGTGTGCAGATTTCAAACAATCAATTAGTGCTGATCAAAGTGCAAATTTCAAGTTCAAATTCAAAGTTTGTCAGCGAGGCGATTTCGGACAACTGACACAGAGGCGATTTCTGACAGGAGGCGATTTCTGACAAGCGAAACCAGGTGATTGAAATCCGATATTGTTCTTAAAGATTGTGGTGTTTCGTGTGTATAAATCGTCACTATAGATAAAAATCGAACCTATTTCGGATTCTCAGTCTGAATTAATCAAGAAAACATCATTGTCAGAACTCGATCGAAGTTAGGGTTTGTCGAATTCGTCGTGCGCGAAATTCTGCAAGCTGGGGTTTGAAATCAGTGACGATTGTCGAACCAATAGCAAGTGGTCGTTTGTGCGTTCGAAGGAGTGAACTTAATTAAGCAATCGATTGTTGAAGATTTACGATTCTGCAAACTGTTCCGATCCAGACAAAGAAATCGCGGTTTTGGCACAAGTTCGAGTTCAGCGAATTTAGAATTGTTGAGGACAATTTGATCAAGTTCAGATCAAAATTCAGCAGCAATTACCAAATTCAAATTAGGATCGTCCCGATCAGGTACCAATTCGTTCAGATTCGGTTAAACACGAAATTTGTGCTTGCGGTTGAGGTTGTGAATGGAGTTAGGTGATGTGGTGATGTCTGGTGGAGTTCTTACCGGAGTTGCAGCTGCTCGTGCAGCAACAAATCATTCATATGCTGAAGTTGTTTGTGGAAATGTTGAGAGTGAACCTCAAACAAGCATTGGTGATGGAGTAAGTGCTCAATTGGCAGCCTTGATGAAGCAAATGGCTCAAATGAATCAATCAGTACTGGGATCGAATCAGACCGTGCGAGAAATGGAGGAACGTTTGCATAAGAGGTTGCAAGATCAGGATGAGAAGTTTAATGAATGTTTTGGCTTGCAAATTCAGATGTTTGAGGAGAAATTCAATCAACAAAACCGCCATATTGAGGAGGCTGTGGCTAACCGGTTGAAAGAGCAAGCACACGAGATTGATGGTAGGATCGATGCGCATTTGAACCGACAACTACAAAATTTTGAGGAGAGGTTCAATGAGATTAATAAACAGACAATAGATGCTCGTGTAACTCAACAATTGCAAGGACTCGAGGAAATGATAACCAATCGAGTAAACCAACGAGCATTGAACAATGAAGAGAAGATGAAGGAGTTACAAAATGTGGCTACCAAATCAGCTCCTCTACTACCTGCAAGTCATGTAATCAGATCCCCTAACACTGCTGCAGAACCAAAGCGACCTGATGTAGAACCGAAGCAATTTGGTGCAGACCGAGCTAATATTTCAAGGAATTTCATCAACATTGAAGACCTTCATGAGCAAGCTAAAGATCCGAGGCAAAGTCGAGATGTAAGTATGATTTTCGGACCAAAAGATCACCTTCCCGATCCACCCTATCGACCTACAGATGCTGCTGCTGTACCAAACAGGTTCCATGCTGCAGAAACAAGTCACTTTGATCCATTACATAATCCATCTCGATCACGATCTGTTGATTTCAGTGCCAAGCATGATGTGCGAGGCCCCGAAGTTGTCCAGCAGTATAATGTGGGACAAAACGCATCAGAATTCATTAATAATCGAAGCAATGAAGCCTCTTATGGTAATGGACACAATGGCTTCCGACAACCTCGAGTTCAACTTGAAAATTTTGATGGGAAGCAACCTCACTCGTGGGTAAGAAGATGCGAGCGATATTTCCATTTCTATTCTATTCCCAATGATGAAACGGTGGATTTGGCCGCGGTTTATCTCCAAGGGGATCATGAAGTGTGGTTTTACAGCCTGTTAAAGAGCAACCCCATTCTTACTTGGGACCAATTCGTGTCCGAGATATGCGAGCGCTATGATGATGAAGAAGTGGGTGATGTCGTGGAAAGCTTCAACAAATTAACGCAAGTCACTACCGTGAAGGCCTATATGACGAAATTTGAAAATCTCCGAGCTAGTATGATTACCATTGCACCGCGAGCACCCGAGTCCTTCTACGTCTCGAGCTTCATCAGTGGGTTAAAACCGAAAATCAAGAACTTAGTGAAGGCTCTTGAACCTGCTTCCTTGTCACAAGCCTTTGCGAAGGCAAAATTGATTGAGGCCTCCGACTTAACGATTCTCGATCGGCCTAAGCATCAGGAGACATTTCTTGATCGGCCCAAGCATCGAGAAGAGAACTTCCAACACCCTCACAAGGGGTTAGACCACAAGAAATGGGATGAGCATAAAGACCCCCGAAACTTTGAGAAGGTGTCCCGAAACCGCTATTTTAAATGCCATCAACCTTATGTACCCGGTCATAGGTGCGATCCTAAACTTCTCATGATGACAAGAGGAGTTGATGTTCAAGGGCAATTCGAAAGTGATGAAGATGACGCTGAAAACAAAGGGTCCGATCAGGACCATGGCAGTGAGGATGAAGTGGATCCAATAGCTCAGAGGAAAGAATTGCACGACCTCACTATGAAGTTGTATAAGTCCAAAAAACTTCAGTTTCGGAAGGGTAATGCTTCCAATGAGTGATTTTCGAGTATCGTTCTCTTTCATTCTTGAGGACAAGAATGTTTTCAAGGGGAAGGGAATGTTACAAACCGAGAATACGAGACTCAAATCTTAAAAGAGCTGTGGCGGGAAAATCTGTTAAATTCAGTTGCTGTTCTGTTGCTATGTGCTGCTGCTATTTAAGTGCTAGTTTGGGCTACTGCTGCATTGCTGCTGATTAATTGTGATTAGCTTAGTAATAAATGTAGTAGCTTGGTCCTTAGCTTCCTTACTGCATTGTATGTGCCTTAGTGTTGCATTGTATTGCCTTAGCTGAATTGTAATAAGCTGCAAATGTCATCTGCGCGTAAGCTTGCAATACCTGCAGCAGGGTCGGTTGTTTGTTGGTGTGGTTGGCACCAGAATAGCTTAGAAGTTAGTTACAAGATATTTTCTTAAGCTTCTAGATAGTTCCTAAGTCGGTTACTAGGATTTGTCTAGATACATTGTTTAGTTTTGCTTGTCTATAAGTAGTGTTTGGAGCTGTATTTCAGAGCATTCAAGCATAATATCAAACATAAATCTCTTTTGAGATCAACTTTCTCTCTCTCATCTAACTCTCTCTATTTCTCATCTAATTTCTCTACTTTCTCATCTCAATTTCACTTCTTCCTCATCTCATACTCTCAATCTATCCCTATTTTACTTAGTTTACGTTTGTGATTCAATCACGAACGTAACAATGAAATCGGGTTTTTGGGGGGGGGGGGGGGGGGGTTAAGTGGCTGAGGGGGTAGCCGGGTCGGGGTCGGCAATGATCTTTGTTCGGCGGGGCACCGTGTTATGTCTATCGAGTTGTAATTCAAAAGGTGGGTAGTATTTGTTTAAACTGGTTTCGGGCGCTAAAGTTTGTTAGCGGCTAGGATGTCAATTGTGTTTCGGCGAAAAATTGAGTGTGTGGTCCTTGTTAATTGTTTTGTTATTTGCTCTTTAAATAGTGGCTGATTAGCTTGTAAAAGATCATCCAATGAAATATCAATTAATCCTTTGTGATTAAAACTTCTTTTCTCATCTAATTCTCTCTATTTTCTCATCCCCTTCCCTTCTTTCTCATCCCAAATTCTCTTAATTTCTTAGGTTAAGTTCAAGATTTAATCTCGAACTTAACAATTGGTATCAGAGCCTCGTTCGGCTATCAAATTAATGGATACAAATGAAATTCCCCTGATCGATGGTGTCACAACCAGATCGGCAGCAGCAAGAGCAGCTGCTAGATCGTCCAATACTGAGGGTGTTGGAGGTAGTGATGCAGCAGGACGCAATTGGGTGACAAATGCTCAAATGGACAGTAAGTTTGAGACAATGCTTGCTCAATTCAAGCAAGTTCTTACTGAAACCTTACCTCAGAAGATTGAGGTGGGGGTCGATCAGCGGGTGCAGTAGGTAGAAGCTAAAATTGCTTATCAAGTCTCGTGACAATCACAAGAATTGGAGGAAAGATTCAATCAGAGGTTCGATCAAAAAAGACAGCTCCTGGAAGAAAAGTTCACTGAGATTAGAGAGCAAGTTATGAGGCCCATTCCTTCCGTTGTTCCCGATCCATTGTTGCCAGCAAGTGCCTTGCAAACTAATCAACCGATCAGACCTCAGGATGAAGTAAGACAGAATGCACCTGTTTCGGTGGTTAATTCTGGTGTTGATATGATAGTTCCTGATCGAAACCCTGAGATTGAAGTGACTGAGAGCAGGGCGGCAATGAGCATGTGATTTCTCGACCTTATAACTGGAATGCTGGGCCTGGTGTGCTATCCACTGAAGTTGATGATACACACAGGCCGAGAGGATTGAATGTGGATCATCTTGATAGACCACCTGATGATTGGCATCAACCTCGCTCTGGCAGTAATGAGGAGGTAACCAACAGCAGAAGCAGTGGCCACAGACAGCCTCGAGTGCAGATTGATGCATTTGATGGGAAGCAACCTCATTCTTGGCTAAGGAGGAGCGAACGTTACTTTCACTTCTACCATATTGTCGATTTAGAGAAGGTACAAATCGCTGTTGTATACCTTCTTGGTGATCATGAGGTATGGTTTTATAGTTTGATGAAGAGCAATCCATCCCTCACATGGATTGAATTTGCTAGGGAGTTGTGTGATCGGTATAGTGATGAGGATGATAGTGATATTGTGGATAAATTTAATAAGGTGAAGCAAGAGACATCTGTGAGGGATTATATGACCAGATTTGAGAATCTATGGGCCAGCATTATAACTGAAATTCAAGCATCTGAGTCTTATTATGTTTCGGCTTTTAATAGTGGATTGAAACCAAGGGTGAAAAACTTGGTTAAAGCCGTTGATCCTACAACATTGTCTATGGCTTATGCCAAAGCCAAGCTTTATGAATCAACAATTTTGTCTCCAAATGAGGCTGCCAGACCTCGCAGTAGCAGCCCCAAGCAACAACAAAGTTCTGTCAGAAACCAGTTCAACAGATCTGATGATAAGCAGCAGCAGAGGTTGTGTTACCGTTGCAACCAACCTTATCAGTTTGGCCACAGGTGTAATCCCAAATTTCTCATGTCTGCTGAAGGGATTAGTGCTGAAGAACAGTCTGATGATGAGGAAATTGAGGCTGATGGAGCTGAATCTGATCAGAACATCGAGGAAAGCATAGATGATGCAGCTGTGGAAATATCAATGAAAGCCTTGACAGGAAATGGTGCCCACAGCACGATCCGAATCAGAGGAATGGCAGGTAAAAAGTCTATCATCATCCTTATTGATAGTGGTAGCACCCATAGTTTTGTTGATCCTAAAATGGTTAAGAAGGTGGGTCATGAGGTGATTAAAACTCACCCCCTTGCTGTCGCCGTAGCTGATGAAAAATCAGTTATAACTCAAAACAAATGTTGTGGGTTCAGCTGGGTAATGCAGGACAAAAAATTCAGTTATGACTTTAGAATCCTTCCTTTTGGAGGGTGTGATATGGTGCTTGGGGTCGATTGGATGAGAACTTACAGTCCGGTGTTATTTGATTTTGCTAACCTCACGGTTTCCTTTGAGATACAAGGAATTAAGGTGACTTTGTAAGGCATAGCAGAACAAGCACACTTGCCGGTCATGAAGGGGAGCAGGATGAAGAAAGGAATTAAGAAATGCACGTTTCAATGGGTAGGCCAGCTATTTGCTATAGCTCCTACTGAATTAATTAGCATTACAGAACCGGAGGTGCAGGTTTTGGTTACTGAGTTTAAAGATTTGTTCGAAGTTCCTCAATCTCTACCTCCGAAGAGGAGTTTGGATCATGTTATCCCTCTCAAGGGTGATGCAGAACCGGTGAGGCTTAGGCCTTATCGTTACCCCCATGCTCAGAAGACAGAAATTGAAAAACAAGTTGATGATCTGATCAAAACCAACTTCATACAGCCTAGCCACAACCCCTTTGCTTCCCCGATTATTCTTGTCAAGAAGAAAGGTGGCACAGCTCGCATGTGTGTTGATTATAGACAGCTGAATGCTATGATGGTTAAGGACAAGTTCCCTATACCAGTTATAGATGAATTGTATGGAGCCCATGTCTTTTCCAAACTGGACTTATGGCAAGGCTATCATCAAATTAGAGTGAATGAGCAAGATGTGCATAAGACAGCCTTCCGGACTCACCATGGTCACTTTGAGTTTGTAGTCATGCCTTTTGGCTTGACAACTGCACCGGCTACATTCCAAGCTCTTATGAATGATGTCTTCAAGCAATTTCTTAGAAAATCTATGTTGGTCTTCTTTGACGACATCTTGGTTTACAGTTCAACATTCGAGGAGCATTTGAAGCACTTGAGAGAAGTATTCTTGGTCATGCGTGAGCATAAGTTGTATGCTAAGTTGGCCAAATGTTCTTTTGCTCAAACTCACTTGGAATACCTTGGTCATGTAATCTCTTGTGATGGGGTTTCCACTGACCCATCAAAGGTCCAAGCCATGAAAAACAGGCCAATCCCGGTGACCTTAAAGCAACTAAGGGGTTTTTTGGGGTTGACAGGGTATTACCACAAATTTGTAGTAGGTTATGGAGCTATAGCCAAGCCACTTACTGAATTGTTAAAGAAATAAGCCTTCAGATGGTCAGAGGAAGCTCAAAATGCCTTTGAAGCTCTTAAAACAGCAATGTGTAGTGTACCTGTTTTGGCAATGCCCGACTTCACTTCAAGCTTAGAAACTGATGCATGTGGAAATGGTGTTGAGGCAGTGTTGTCAAAAGGAGGAAGGCCCATAGCTTATCTTGGCCAGGCCTTGAGTGCAAAACATCAAGCTCTTTCCACATATGAAAAAGAGTATCTTGCAATTTTACTCGCGGTGGAAAAATGGAGGCATTAGTTGGATGGGCATAATTTTATCATCAAGACTGATCATCAAAGTCTCAAGCATTTGTTAAAACAGAAAATTATCATAAGATTACAGAGAAAAGGGTTGATGAAGATGCCTGGGCTTGATTATGATATCGAGTACAAGAAAGGTAAGGAAAACATAGCAGCAGATGCCCTGTCACGCAGATTTGAGGACCTCGAGCAGGGTTCTCTTGGGGCAATTTCTATAATTTCTCCTACTTGGATGGAAGAAGTATATGTCCTATGAGAATGATTCATTTGCTCAAGAATGCGCAGCGGCTGCTAGCATGAATAAGGCTGTTAATCAGGCTTCTGGTGCTATGGTGTCTATTACCCAAGGAATAATCAGAATCCAGGGAGAGCCGTACATTGGCATCAATACTGATTTGAGACATCAGATTATCAGTGCTGCTCATGATTCTGCATGGGGTGGTCATTCAGGCATTGAGGGAACATATCAAAGGTTGAAGATTCACTTCAATTGGCCCGGTATGAAGAAAGAAGTGACTTAATTTGTGCAAGGCTGTGAGGTTTGTCAACAAACTAAGCTTGGTGATCATAGATACCAAGGTCTTCTCCAACATTTACCTGTTCCAGAGGGTATATGGCAGCATATAATTACGGACTTCATTGAAGGTTTGCCCAAATCCGAGGGAAAAGAAGTGATCTAGGCGGTAGTAGATCGGTTCACCAAAACTGGTCATTTCATGGCTTGAGCTCGACCAGTTACTACAAAGAAATTAGCTCGTGTATTCCTTGATAACATCTACAAGCTTCATGGATTTCCTCATTCCATAATTTCAGATAGGGACAAGCTCTTTACAATTTGCTTTTGGAAGGAGTTGTTTGGTCTCTTGGGGACTACATTGGCCCTTAGCTCAGCCTACCATCGTCAAACCGACGGTCAAACGAAAAGGGTCAACCAATGCATTGAACAATACCTTAGAAGCATGGTATTTAGCCATCCTAAGGTGTGGAGTAGGTGGCTTTCATTGGAGGAATATTGGTATAATACTCATTTCCATGCTTCTTGGGTACAACACCTTTCAAGGCATTGTATGGGCATGATCCACCCAATCTAATGCTGTTGCAAGGAGTAGAGACACAAGTGGTTGAAGTGACGGAATTGTTACAGCAAAGGAAACACCTTATGCAGCTCTTAAAGCAGAACCTCAGTCATGCCCAGGCCCAGATGAAGTGGTATTCTGACGCAAGAGGGTAGACAGAAATTTTGAAGTGGGTGATATGGTTTATTTGAAACTACAACCTTATAGGCAATCTACAGCAGCTATAAGAAAGAATGTCAAGCTTTGTGCACGGTTCTTTGGACCTTACAAGATTTTGGAAAAGCTTGGCAAGGTGGCTTACAAGCTAGAGCTTCCAACCGATTCATATATTCACCCTGTTTTCCATGTTTAACTTCTTAAGAAGCAGGTTAAGCGTGGACAGAAGGGTTCCTCAGCATCCCCAGAGGAGGGTTCTAATGGCTCCTTGCTCCTATAACCTGCAGCAGTGGAAGAAGTTCAGCAAGTCAGTCCCAATGTTTCCAACCGACAGCAAGTTCGAGTCAGTTGGTGCAACCTGGACAAATCTTTTACTACACGGGAAGATAAACGTTTTTTGTTGAGCCAATTTCCTTCTTTTATTTCTTGAGGACGAGAATTTTCTAAGGGGAGGGGATTGTTATGTCTATCGAGTTGTAATTCAAAAGGCGGGTAGTATTTGTTTAAACTGGTTTTGGGCGCCAAAGTTTGTTAGTGGTTAGGATGCCAATTGTGTTTTGGCAGGAAATTGAGTGTGTGGTCCTTGTTAATTGTTTTGTTATTTGCTCTTTAAATAGTGGCTGATTAGCTTGTAAAAGATCATCCAATGAAATATTAATTAATCCTTTGTGATTAAAACTTCTTTTCTCATCTAATTCTCACTGTTTTCTCATCCCCTTCCCTTCTTTCTCATCCCAAATTCTCTGAATTTCTTAGGTTAAGTTCAAGATTTAATCTCGAACTTAACACACCGGTGGTGGTGGTGGTGGTGGTACTGGGTTTCGAGGGGGGGGGGGGGGGGGTGGGGGGATAGGGTTCCAGTGGGCGTCGCTGCTCCGGCGTTGCCGTGGTGCCGTTGTCTTTGCGTTGCCGACGATGGTGTTCCAGCTGTGTCGGCGAGGTTGCCGACGACGGTGGCAGACGGGCGTGGGTGAACATTAGCGTAGCAGGTGAACGTTAGAGAGAGCGAGCAGAGAGAAGAAAGGGAGATTATTTAAAGGAACAAGGATCAGACAGAATAAATATAGATTCTCAACTATAATCAAGTTATTCATAGGAGTATCAGAACCAACATATAAGATCCAAGTGATTTTTTAAAATATCAACAACAACAAACCCAATACCTCGATATGTATATATATATATATATATATATATAAACCTTCTTTTAATTTTTTTTATTGCTAAAACAATTAAGAAAATAAGGGAAGTTGTTTAACTCAAATTCTCACAACCCGAGAATAGGAGAAAACTCTAAAACATAATAAAATCTCTAGAAAATTGAATGAACATAAATCGTAACTAGCTTTCTCTTTAAATAGAGGACTTTCCTAGCTACACTCAAAGCAATAAAATAAATACAAATTTTTAATTAAATCCCTTCTAAAGATTAATGGTGGATATTTACTATCCTATTGCTCAGCTAGTAATCCGTGTGATCATCCTAGAATAAAAGTCTAAAAAACACAATAATAAAATCAACTAATCTAATTTAAGCTAAAGTTTACTAATTAATGTAAAACTCTAACTCATTCCTTGCTGCATGTCTCGCCAACTAGCCAAGCTGGCCAACTCGCCTATTCCAACCTACCAAGCTTCCCATATTGCCAACACCAACCCGCCTAGACCCATTTGATACATAATTGCCAAAAGTTAATGGGGGAGAGAGGAAGAGATATTGGAAGAGAGACAAATGGAGGGGTGATAACTGGGCGGGTAGCGGCGGGTGGCGGGGTGAAGGGTTATGGGGAGAGAGAAAGGGGTATTAGGAGAGAGAGGAAAAGGAGGCTCGGCGGTGTCAGAGGTGGTGGCAGCTGCAGCGGGTGGCGAGGCAAGAGAGAGAGAAAAAAGGGTTGGGGGGGGGGGGGGGGGGAGGGGGAGAGGTGGGGTAGGGAAAGGAGATTTTTTTTTTTTTTTTTTTTTTTGCACCCATAAAAAGGGGGTCAATCTTAGCCATTTATTCCAATGGACAGCCAAAATTAGCCCCTTTCACTTATATATATATATAGAGTGTTATTCTTATGAGAGGGTCAAAGCGTGAGAGAAGTCAATTCTGGCCCTCCTTTGTAATGGATGACTAAGATTTGTTGGACACTAAAAAAAAAAATTTATGGCCCATACCCCTTAATGGGGCAAAAGGAAAGAAGGGATAAGGGAAAGAAATTGTCTTTTTTTCAATACTCAATAAATCTTGACCGTAAATATTTTTTTTAGTATTCAATAAATCTTGGCCGTCCATTACAATAGAGGGCCAAGATTGACTTCTCTCACACTCTCACCCTCTTACAAGAATGCTTATATTATCAGAATTCAACAAATTTTGAACAAAACTTTTGCATGTCAGTTATTCAAAATAACACAAAAAAAAAAAAAAATTCAAAACTAGTTTTTTAAAAACTATTTCTGCAAATGACATCCATTTCATCATTTATTTATTTATTTATTTTTACTTTTTTGGTTTTTTAATACATTTGTAAGGTTTTAAATTTATATATGCATTATAATAGATAAACTAAATGAAATTATTTAGTAAATTTATATAAAATTATTTACACACAAATGTAATCCAAATATTTAATAAATAATTAATTTAATTTATTTGTTATAATTAAGAATGTATTATGAGTTTAAAAAATTATAAATGTATTGAAAAAATAAGAAAGAAAAAAAAAGGAAAAAAGAAAAAATAAAAAAGTCAAATGATGATATGGATGCTATTTGGGGAAATATTTTTCTTTAAAAGCTAGTTTTGAAAATATTTTTTATTTTAGTGTTATTTTGGACTTTGGCTCAATAAAATTCA
The DNA here is from genome assembly GCA_018398585.1 of Simmondsia chinensis. NCBI lineage: Eukaryota > Viridiplantae > Streptophyta > Magnoliopsida > Caryophyllales > Simmondsiaceae > Simmondsia > Simmondsia chinensis. Next base: position 12,837,864 of record JAGTTD010000017.1, on the reverse strand, counting down.
CTAAATTTTGATAGAAACTTACTTCTTATTAATGAAATCACCAAAAATAAGTAGACCCTTGATCTATAGTAGTATTTGTACTTGATTCATCAAGGTAATCTGCACAATAGTTTCGTTTCCTAGAAATGTATTCGCACATGTAATCTGCATTCAAATAGAAGGAACCTCTTGGGCTCTTGCATACAGGTGCTTAAAAAGTGATTGAACCGAATGTTGAAGAATAAAGTGGTCTAAAGATCTGACCTGCAGCCTTGAATCTTGATGACGCATGGTAGGACAGGATAGCATTCCTCTACATTTGATCATACCTAACGATAAAAAGATTGGCTAAAACTCGTTGATTCAACGAATACCCAAGCAATAATCTAAAGGAGAGTTACATAATTTTTATTGAACTCTTTCAAAATTAAAACTACAAAGATCAACTCAAAATTTAAAACTCGTCCAAGTAATTCCATAATATAAAAGCTCCCTAAAATCAATAACTAATGGTCTATTTATAAACACTCTCCTACTACTATTTCAAATCAAACTATGAAAATAATTATATTATAACTTTAATTATAACTATTCGAAATTCAAATTAAATTATAAAATAATTTTATTCTAGCCCTAACTCTAATCTTCAATATATTATGGAGAAGTGTCCTCCCCCTAAAAAGCCTCCAAATTTTAATCCTAAAATTTCTAAAAGCCTCATTTAATTTTTAGATTGGGAGAGCCAAAACATCTTAAGGAAATTGTTTTGAGTAACAAAAGAAAATTCTCTACCAATTCATTCAACAGCAAGTATTTAAAGAATATTATTATATAAAAACTAAAAAATATATTGAAAAAATTCTTTAAAAAATAAAATTGAGATTTGAAAAAATGACGTTTGAAACAACACGAATATGTCAATATGATATATCAATTTTTTTAAATACAAAAATTTTTTATGAATCGCACGGGATAATACTAATCTATCTATCTATCTATTATCTATTATATTTATATATGTTATATATTACTGCAAAGGCCACATATCTCTCAAATACCTCCAAACCCCAATCCTAAGCATTTTAAGTCATGACTTCTCCAACAATAAATTCACTATAGAATTTAAGCATTTTAATCAACCAACAAATACACATATTGTGCTTTAAGTTTTCTAAATTGAAAAAAAAAGGAACAAAAACAATAATCATATAATACTTTATTTAGTATACGAAATGTTACAATTTAAAATTAAAAAATTTATTACTTAGTTATTCTGAGATAGATTGGTGCATATCTAGAATGCAACAAGGCCATTAAATCAATAACAAAAAGCACACGAAATAAATATCATAGAGTTGCTCAAATATTTGACATTTTTTGCAACTTATTTTAGCATATTGAAAAGACAACCATATGAAAATAAAATTTAACAAATTATAATAGAGTTTGTTCTTACTATAATAATTTATTATATTTCTTTTGTTTACAATTGAACAGATTACTATAATAATTTACCATATTCCTTTTGTTTATGATTATGACCTTTTTTTATTTCAATCCTGAATAATTCATTCCTTAAAGTTACTTAAAATGTAAACAATAATAGTATGGCACGTGTGACAAAATGAAGTATAAAAAAAACAATATTTTCAGTGCCCAAAGGGCTCCCATCTAAGCAGGGCTGGGGGGGGGGGGGGGGGGGGGTGATGTACGCAGCCTTCCCCTTTCATAGTGGTATCCTAAAAAGAGGCTATTTTCGAGTACTCCCAACCTGAGGGGTGAGGACTTCCCAGCCAGTCACCCATTCTGGTACTACTCTCACCGAAGTATACTTAACTTCGGAGTTTTAATGGGATCCGGTGTCAGCGTGTTGGTACCCTCTTTGGTGTGACAAAACTAAGTATAGAATTACAAAACTAAAAATTATTTCAACTTTAGAAAAATTAATCTATTTATCTATATCTGTACACTACAATCTGTTAGAGAGAAGTCATTACTTCTCCCAACACCATTCTAAGTCTATTCTAGATAATTTGAGAGAGAGTCTTTTCAACTTCCTTATGATTCAATACAACAACAACAACAACAGTCCCAGTGCCTTGCGGCTCCCGTAGAAAGCAGGGTCTGGGGTTTCTTATGATTCAATGGATATGCTAAAATGGCATATGAATTTGATAATTTAAGGTAATTTGCATCGAAAATAAAAGGTGATAGATACAAGTACAATTATATTACCAAAATAAACATCATTATCTAACTCACATTGAAAACTATCAAATACATCAAAATAACATAATGCAGAAAAAAGCCAAAAATAGCCATGTAAATCTAAAATAAATCTTTCAATCTCATATAAGATACACTTTATAACAAAAATAAAATAATATATTTATTCTGTAATCTAAAAGAAAAAATTACAAATAAATTTTCAAAATAGGAGTACAAATAGTATAAAAATACTATTTAAAAAATTTAACTTGATAATACATCAAAAGAATATTTTCAAACATAAATGGCCCCGTGCGTAGCACGGGATCACACTAGTTGCAATTATTGCATAGTACCCAAATTCTTAAAGCTCTCCATGCCTCCAATACTAGCTTTCTAGGCAAAGTCTTTTGGTATTTCAATAAGTAAAACTAAAACTTCAAAACCTTTCAACTTCACAAGCAATAAGTAAATTAAACCTTACAATTGGTTGAAACAATTATAAGTATTCTAAAAGAAAAATCTCACACTTACACTCCCAACACCCATGCCAACTCAAAGTCACTCACCAAAATCCTACCTACATTACATTCCTAAAACTGTGACTAAATTCGAACAATGTCCACGGGTGATCCATATCAAACACTGGCATGAAAAATTAGATGCCATTGATTTTATTAAGATTTAGCATATTAGGGTATGACTACATTATCGAGAAAAAAAATGTTAAAGGTAACGAATTGCGTTCCAAGGAAAATTAGTGAAGAAAAACAAGAGTGGCAATAAGATAATGGAAAACTACAAAAAATGGGAGTAGACAAGGAGATTGAGGTAATGGAGCCTCTATGTATTTTTTGAAATATACGGATGGTAATGCACTCTAAACATGTACCTCTATGTAGTATAAGACCTTACTAATATGGGTCATAACTACATGCTAAACAAAAAGATTGGTATACAAACAAAATCAAAATACAATTATAACGAACACATAAAAAAAGAAATCAAAATAATCTAAAATTCCATATCTAAACTCCGTATACATAATAATAGCTAATGTCTTACCGAGCATTCAATACAAATATAATTGATGTCGTTTCATTTTATATATACACGCACACATACCAATAAACATTTTGTTATATGTTAATATTCAATATTGGTATCATAATCTATAATTTATCACATATTTATTTATATGTCATTATAGGGAATTCCCTCGCTTCATCGTAATTATTCCTGCCCCGTAATAACTCCATTTTTTAATGCACAACTTTTGATTTTTCAAGCATGAAAAAATATGTAAAAGAAAGAGTTAAACTATTAAACACCTTTGACGCATGCATTCATTTCTATAATTTATTTTTTGGGGAATACAGCAACATTCATTTCTATATTTTGATCCAATTAAATCATGTACACAACAAGTAAGCCATGAAAAAATTAAACTGAATATAATAACAAGAAAAAAATAAAAAAATATCGAAAAAATATGGGAAATCGTATGGTTTGGACCCCCCATCCCCACCTTATTCTTTTTTAGACCCCCTTAACCATAAATAGACCTTTTTGGACAAAAATGCCCTCCCACCTCACCCCCGCCCCCCATCCGTCCTCTCTCTCTCTCCCTTTCTCTCTCCTCATTTAATGAAAGTCAGGCAAAATGACACTTTTTTTGACTTTTTTCACTCTTCCTTTTCTTCATTTTTTTTTTCTTTTCGAATTGTTTTGTCAAAAAAAAATATTATTTCAAATTTGCTCTTTCTTCTTCTTCCCTGTCAGACCTTGTTCAGGTGTGTTTCAAGTAATTAATGGTGTCTGAAATAAAATCATACACTGTGTATGATGCATTATAATGCTGTAAAGTGAACTTATTCAGGTGTATTTCAAGTAATTAGTGGTAAATGACTTATCATACACAATGTATGATAGGTTTTAATGACATAAAATCAACTTTTGCAGGTTTTTTTAAGTAATTAGTCTGATTTCGAATCATACACTGTCTATGATGCGTTAAAATGGTGTAAAATGAACTTGTTGAGGTACGTTCCAAGTAATTAGTGGTAAATGACTTATCATACACAATGTATGATAGGTTTTAATGGCGTAAAATCAACTTTTGCTATTTTTTTAAGTAATTAGGGGTACAGTGGTCTGATATTAAATCATACACTGGGTAAGATGCGTTATAATGGTGTAAAATAAACTTATTCAGGTTTATTTCAATTAATAAGTGGTAAATAACTTGTCATACACAATGTATGATAGGTTATAATGGCATAAAATCAACTTTTGCAGGTTTTTTCATGTATTTAGTGGTGCAGTGGTATGAAAGCTAATCCTACGCTGTGTATGATGCATTTTAATGGAGTAAAATGAACTTATTCAGGTGTATTTCAAGCAATTAGTGGTAAAGGACTTGTCATACACAATGTATGATAGGTTTTAACGGCATAAAATCAACTTTTGCTGGTTTTTTCAAGTATTTAGTGCGGCAGTGGTATGAAAGGTAATCATACACTGTGTATGATGCGTTATAATGGTATAAAATGAACTTATTCAGGTATGTTTCAAGTCATTAGTGGTAAATGACTTATCATGCACAATGTATTATAGGTTTTAATGGCATAAAATTAACTTTTACAGTTTTTTTCAAGTAATTACTATTACAGTGGTCTGAAATCGAATCATATACTGGGTATGATGCGTTATAATGGTGTAAAATGACCTTATTCCGGTATACTTCAAGTAATTAGTCGTAAATAACTTGTCATACACAATGTATGATAGGTTATAATGACATAAAATCAACTTTTGTAGGTTTTTTCATATATTTAGTGGTGCAGTGGTATGAAAGCTAATCCTACGCTGTGTATGATGCGTTTTAATGGTGCAAAATGAACTTATTCAGGTGTATTTCAAGCAATTAGTGGTAAAGGATATATCATACACAATGTATGATAGGGTTTACGGGTATAAAATCAACTTTTGCTGTTTTTTTAAGTAATTAGTGTTACCGTGGTCTGAAATCGAATCATACACTGGGTATGATGCGTTATAATGGTGTAAAATGAACTTATTCAGGTATGTTTCAAGTAATTAGTGGTAAATGACTTGTCATACACAATGTATGATAGGTTTTAATGGCATAAAATCAACTTTTGCAGGTTTTTTCAAGTATTTAGTGGTGCAGTGATATGAAAGCTAATCATACACTGGGTATGATGCATTATAATGGTGTAAAATGAGCTTATTCAGGTATACTTAAAGTAATTTGTGGTAAATAACTTGTCATACACAATGTATGATAGGTTTTAATGGCATAAAACCAACTTTTGCAGGTTTTTTCATGTATTTAGTGGTACAGTGGTATGAAAGCTAATCCTACGCTGTGTATTATGTGTTAAAATGGTGTAAAATGAACTTATTGAAGTATATTTCAAGTAATTGTGGTAAGTAACTTGTCATACACAATGTATGATAGGTTTTAATGGCATAAAATCAACTTTTGCAGGTTTTTTCAGGTATTTAGGGGGGCAGTTGTATGAAAGCTAATCATACATTGGGTATGATGCGTTATAATGGTGTAAAATAAGCTTATTCAGGTATACTTAAAGCAATTAGTGGTAAATAACTTATCATACACAATGTATTATTGGTTTTAATGACATAAAATCAACTTTTGCAGGTTTTCTTAAGTAATTAGTCTGATTTCGAATCATACAATGTGTATGATGCGTTAAAATGGTGTAAAATGAACTTGTTGAGGTACGTTCCAAGTAATTAGTGGTAAATGACTTATCATACACAATGTATGATAGGTTTTAATGACATAAAATCAACTTTTGCCATTTTTTTCGAGTAATTAGGGGTACAGTGGTCTGAAATCGAATCATACACTGGGTATGATGTGTTATAATGGTGTAAAATGAACTTATTCAGGTTTATTTCAATTAATTAGTGGTAAATAACTTGTCATACATAATGTATGATTGGTTATAATGGCATAAATCAAGTTTTCCAGGTTTTTTCATGTATTTAGTGGTGCAGTGGTATGAAAGCTAATCCTACGCTGTGTATGATGCGTTTTAATGGTGTAAAATGAACTTATTCAGGTGTATTTCAAGCAATTAGTGGTAAAAGACTTGTCATACTCAATATATGATAGGTTTTAATGGCATAAAATCAACTTTTGCTGGTTTTTTCAAGTATTTGGTGGTGCAGTGGTATGAAAGCTAGTCATACACTGTGTATGATGCATTATAATGGTGTAAAATGAACTTATTCAGGTATGTTTCAAGTCATTAGTGGTAAATAACTTGTCATACACAATGCATGATAGGTTTTAATGGCATAAAATAAACTTTTGTAGGTTTTTTCATGTATTTTGTGGTGCAGTGGTATGAAAGCTAATCCTACGCTGTGTATGATGCGTTTTAATGGTGTAAAATGAACTTATTCAGGTGTATTTCAAGCAATTAGTGGTAAAGGATATATCATACACAATGTATGACAGGGTTTACTGGTATAAAATTAGCTTTTGCTGATTTTTTTAAGTAATTACTGTTACAGTGATCTGAAATCGCGTCATACACTGGGTATGATGCGTTATAATGGTGTAAAATGACCTTATTCAGGTATACTTCAAGTAATTAGTTGTAAATAACTTGTCATACACAATGTATGATAGGTTTTACGGGTATAAAATTCACTTTTGCTGGTTTTTTCAAGTATTTACTATTACAGTGGGCTGAAATCGAATCATACAATGGGTATGATGCTTTAAAATGGTTTAAATTGAACCTTTTTAGGTATGTTTCAAGTAATTAGTGGTAAATGACTTATCATACACAAATTATTATAGGTTTTAATGGCATAAAATCAACTTTTGCATGTTTTTTCGAGTAATTACTGTTACAGTGGTCTGAAATCGAATCATACACTATGTATGATGCGTTATAATGGTGTAAAATGAACTTATTCAGGTATGTTTCAAGTAATTAGTAGTAAATGACTTATCATACACAATGTATGATAGGTTTTAATCGCATAAAATCAACTTTTGCAGGTTTTTTCAAGTATTTAGTGGTGCAGTGGTATGAAAGCTAATCATACACTGGGTATGATGCATTATAATGGTGTAAATAGAGCTTATTCAGGTATACTTAAAGTAATTTGTGGTAAATAACTTGTCATACACAATGTATGATAGGTTTTAATTGCATAAAATCAACTTTTGCAGGTTTTTTCATGTATTTAGTGGTACAGTGGTATGAAAGCTAATCCTATGCTGTGTATTATGTGTTAAAATGGTGTAAACTGAACTTATTTAGGTATATTTCAAGTAATTAGTGGTATGTAACTTGTCATACACGATGTATGACAGGTTTTAATGGCATAAAATCAACTTTTGCAGGTTTTTACAAGTATTTAGTGGTGCAGTTGTATCAAAGCTAATCATACACTGGGTATGATGCGTTATAATGGTGTAAAATGAACTTGTTGAGGTACGTTCCAAGTAATTAGTGGTAAATGACTTATCATAAACAATGTATGATAGGTTTTAATGGCATAAAATCAACTTTTGCTATTTTTTTCAAGTAATTAGGGGTACAGTGGTCTGAAATCGAATCATACACTGGGTATGATGCGTTATAATGGTGTAAAATGAACTTATTCAGGTTTATTTCAATTAATTAGTGGTAAATGACTTATCATAAACAATGTATGATAGGTTTTAATGGCATAAAATCAACTTTTGCAGGTTTTTGCCATGTATTTAGTGGTGCAGTGGTATGAAAGCTAATCCTACGCTGTGTATGATGCGCTTTAATGGTGTAAAATGAACTTATTCAGGTGTATTTCAAGCAATTAGAGGTAAAGGACTTGTCATACACAATGTATGATAGGTTTTAATGGCATAAAATCAACTTTTGCTGGTTTGTTCAAGTATTTAGTGGTGCAGTGGTATGAAAGCTAGTCATACACTGTGTACGATGCGTTATAAAGATGTAAAATGAACATATTCAGGTATATTTCAAGTCATTAATGGTAAATAGCTTGTCATACACAATGTATGATAGGTTTTAATGGCATAAAATCAACTTTTGCAGGTTTTTTCATGTATTTAGTGGTGCAGTGGTATGAAAGCTAATCCGACGCTGTGTATGATGCATTTTAGTGGCGTAAACTGAACTTATTCAGGTGTATTTCAAGCAATTAGTGGTAAAGGATATATCATACACAATGTATGATAGGGTTTACTGGTATAAAATCAACTTCTACAGGTTTTTTTAAGTAATTACTGTTACAGTGGTCTGAAATCGAATCATACACTGGGTATGATGCGTTATAATGGTGTAAAATGACCTTATTCAGGTATACTTCAAGTAATTAGTAGTAAATAACTTGTCATACACAATGTATGATAGGTTTTATTGGTATAAAATCAACTTTTGCTGGTTTTTTCAAGTAATTACTGTTACAGTGGGCTGAAATAGAATCATACAATGGGTATGATGCGTTAAAATGGTTTAAAATGAACCTTTTTAGGTATTTTTCAAGTAATTAGTGGTAAATGACTTATCATACACAAATTATTATAGGTTTTAATGGCATAAAATCAACTTTTGCATATTTTTTCGAGTAATTATTGTTACAGTGGTCTGAAATCGCATCATACACTGTGTATGATGAGTTATAATGGAGTAAAATAAACTTATTCAGGTATGTTTCAGGCAATTAGTGGTAAATGACTTGTCATACACAATGTATGATAGGTTTTAATGGCATAAAATCAACTTTTGCAGGTTTTTTCAAGTATTTAGTGGTGCAGTGGTATGAAAGCTAATCATACACTAGGTATGATGCATTATAATGGTGTAAAATGAGCTTATTCAGGTATACTTAAAGTATTTAGTGGTAAATAACTTGTCATACACAATGTATGATAGGTTTTAATGGCATAAAATCAACTTTTGCAGGTTTTTTCATGTATTTAGTGGTGCCGTGGTATGAAAGCTAATCCTACGCTGTGTATGATGCGTTTTAATGGTGTAAAATGAACTTATTCAGGTGTATTATAAGCAATTAGTGGTAAAAGATATATCATACACAATGTATGATAGGGTTTACTGGTATAAAATCAACTTTTGCTGATTTTTTTAAGTAATTACTGTTACAGTGGTCTGAAATCGAATCATACACTGGGTATGATGCGTTATAATGGTGTAAAATGACCTTATTCAGGTATACTTCAAGTAATTAGTGGTAAATAACTTGTCATACACAATGTATGATAGGTTTTACTGGTATAAAATCAACTTTTGCTGGTTTTTTCAAGTAATTACTGTTACAGTGGGCAAAAATCGAATCATACAATAGGTATGATGCGTTAAAATGGTTTAAAATGAACCTTTTTAGGTATGTTTCAAGTAATTAGTGGTAAATGACCTATCTATTAACCACATTACCCTCTTGGGCTGCTCCACTTTCATATCCTTGAGCAAATTTAGCTTGTCAAGAAGCACTTTCTTTGACTTGACAAGTAAAAAATCTGGAGATCTTCTATGATAGACCAAGAATGTCTTTTCCATTACACTTAATCTCTTACTTGAATAATATTTCTTACAATTTAAGTGAATGACCAAACTAATCTCACAATCTTGATGCAATGTGAACTTAAATAGCAACTTTCTAATGCTAAGAACTTCAATATGTACTTGCAATTCCTTAGCTGCAACATTCAATAGCTCTAACACTTGCAATAGTTCACTTTCGTTCTGAATTGATTCTGACATTGCAGAGTTAGCTTTTGCGGCTTCTAAAATTCAGCCAAATCAAGCTTATTTTGAGTCTCAAATCATGGTGTGATGTTAATTTCTTGATTTATAGCTGCAGCACCCGATTTCCCAGTGAATCTGGCACTGCCAATTAAGTTTTGATTCCATTCCTACTCTTTTTTCTGCTGCAAATGATGTGTTTCTTCCCAAGTGATGTTAATTTCTTGATTTGTAACTATAAAATCATTTACTTGTGGCAATGAAGGATCAAACACATGTTGTTCTGCTGCAACATCAACCACAGCTGTTACCCCAACCTCATCTTGCATTTTCAAATCTCATTGCTGCTGTACCCACTCTTCTTGATCCAACAAGTGCAATGTTGCAACATCCATATGTTATACTACTACAGCTAGCTAAATTTATTGCCCCATTCTCTGCTGCAAATGTTGATTCACTCCAAAAGTAACATTTAGTTCCTCCTTAGCTTGGCAATTAGTAGATTCTACCACCTCAAGCCCACCTTACATATCATTACACACTTTGAAGTAGTTAATGTCCATAATACAACATCCATCATTTATGTTTCTCCTGTGTAATGAGTTCAAAGCTGAGTCGGCACTCCTTCTTGTATGATAGCTAATGTGAGCCGTAACCTCAACAATGGAAGACGAGACCAACTCGATACTTTCAAGAGGACCATTAGGCTAGAATACTTGATAAAGAATATCTTCATCGATATGGTAATAAGGCTTCAAGACTTTGATAAAAAGTCAAGCATCTTGAACCAAAGCGGGATCGAGCCAACGCGGCTTTGCATATTGTAACATTTTGACAACACCTTCTAACTCGAAGTTAATTTGGCAAGTTCAAATACTGATTAAACTAAAAGAATGCAATTATAACTTGAATTTCGAGGTGCAAAGGTTGACTTGAATAGAATTCAGTGAGGTCAAATGCAAATTTTAGCAATTCAGGGCAAGAACAAGTACTGAGGCTCGATTTTATGTAATTTCAGCAACTCTAACTAATTCAGCAGTTTGATTCAAGATTAATTTTAGTTGGTTCAATATGTAATCAGTTGAAGTGAACACAATACCAGCTCGATCTATGTCAAGTTCACTGGATCATAAAAACAATCAGCTGCAGCACACCATAATAGCAAGCTATTTGAACTGAAATCCTAGTCAAATGCAACTTGAACAATTAGAACTGATATCGTTGCAGCAATGTCTAATAATCAGGGAAACGAACACGAAAACTTGATCCAACACAAGTGTGACAGCAGAAGGTTAAAGGCAGCTTGAACTGAAAATTCAAAACCTACTGAAATCTGAACTAGAAATTCATAATCTACTAAAACCTGAACTGGAAATCAGAACCTAGATACATGCAGCACGAACTGAAAGTCAAACACAATTCAAGCACAATTTCTTGATCAATGCAACCTGATCAAGACTTGATATCAATTAACTTGACTTGGAATCAAATCCAGGCTCTGATACCACTGTTATGATTCAAGATAAATCTTGATCATAATCAAAGGATAATAGAGTATGAGATGAGAAAGAAGTGAATAGAGATAAGAAATAGAAATAAGATTAAGATGAGAGAGAGAAATCAATTCATTATCATTCAATAATCCCTTTACATGATAAACCATTCTATTTATACTACTTCCTATGACTAAAGAATATATTGCATTTGGATTACATAAGCTAACTGATATTTTCCCCTTTAGCCGCCAATCTTGATTTGTACAAGTACTAAAGAGGACTTAGTAGGCTAACTAGGCTAATACTAAGGACTTATACTAGTTTGTTCAAGCCCATGGAATATTATGGATTATTGGTACTCAATTTCCTGAGCCCCATTTTGTAGAATCATGACATGATTGTCATGGACTGATTTTGGTGGTTTCAAGAGATGAATGTTCGGTGTTGTTCGTGGTGGACTCAAGAACAATTTTGGGGGGGGGGGGGGGGGGGGGGGGGGGGGTGTGGTGGCTATGGTGGATGTTTGATAATTTTGATGGTGGATTAGTGGTAGTGAAACATGAAGAAAAATGTTGATATGTGAATTTGTGATGTAGGTTGAAGGCTTCGAGTGGATGTGGAAGGGGCTCTATGGTGGAGGAGCTAGCGAAACCTATCCGCTACCAAGGCTTCTATCATACGGAGCCTCTCTTCACTCCGCTTCAACTTCTCATCCACATGTGAATTTCCACCATCTTCCGCCTTCTTGGTGGCCTAACTTGGGAACGTGCGTTCGCTCTAATACCAGTTATTGCAAATCGGTCTAAAGATCCAACCTATAGTCTCGAATCTCGATGATGCATGGTGGGATAGGATAGGGCTTTTCTAATCCATTAATTGTACCTAGCAATGCCGGATTGAGATCGATTGCCTAAACACTTGTTGATTCCACGAATACCCGAGCAATGATTTAAAGAAGAGATACGTAATTTTTATTGAACTCTTTCAAAATAAAAAGTACAAAGATCAACAGATAAATGAAACTCATCCAAGTAATTCCATAATCAAAAGCTTCCTAAAATCAACGACCAATGATCTATTTATAGGCACTTTTCTACACCTATTTCAAATCAAACTCTAAAAACAATTATATTTTAAATCTAATTCTAACTATTCTTAATTCAAATTAAATTATAAAACCATAGTATTCTAACCCTAACTCTAATTATAATTAAGCAAAACTCTAATTTGAATTAAATCCTAGTTAATTTACCTTTTTTTTAACGTCTATTGTCAGCTTGTACTGCATCAGATGCCAGTATGCAAAATGGCCTAGTGCTGCTGGCTCTTAACTTCTTTTAATATTTTGATGTTTGTTTATTGCTTCTTTTTTCCCACTCGATTGTTTTAATTATCTCAAAACTTTACTCCATAAGTCTAGTACTTTCTAAATTTCTACTTGAACTTAGAAAAGAGTAAACTAAATGTCAAAGAATACTTTTTTCCGATAATTAGTGATAGAACTCGCAATACAAACCAACGCATTCCTAAAAGCCAGGTTTGAGTTAACACATAAAACATGTAGTACAAAACATGAACATAATAAAGTAAAATAAAAATATCCCAAATAAAAGACACATCCCCATCAAAAATAGATATCGCAAGACGAGAAAAGTAACTCATTTGCTACACCGGTCATACCCGCATTCCATCTTCCAACACCAAAAAAGCCTAAAAAATATAATATAGGACGGACTTATCACATCCAGCTCCAGATTGCATCATCCAACCTTCCTATTTGAATATTGATGTGGTAATCTTTTATAACTCATTTGCGACACTGGTCATACCCGTATTCCAACGTCCAACATCAAACAAGCCTAAAAAATATAGTGTAAGACAAACTTATCACATCCATCTCCAGATTGCATCAACCAACCTTCCCATTTGAATATTGATGTTGTAATCTTTTATAGTTACACCAAAAAATATTAGGTTGACACGCTCCTAGAAAATACGGACACAACAATCCCCAATTTAGCCCAGACATATTTTGAAGCTAACCCCCTAACTTCTCTTAAATTTACTCTTTTGCTTCTTTGGTCATTTTCTACCAAAATGCATGTCTTCTAACATACTTTTAGTCAGATAATTCGATATGTGGAATATTAGGACAACCTATTTATTAAACTCTCGCCCATGCTCAATTGAGATTTCTGAGGAGATTCCTTGAACTTTCCGATTGTAAATCAACTATCTCAGCAATCGTGACCAATTGTTAATAGTAGAATTTTAAGAGGGTAGCCGACACAATAATTCAACATGAGGTTACATTGAATGTCAACCAAATTAGGTTTTTAGCAGTTTTCTTTTTTTTTTTGAACAGTAAGACGCCAGATGACAAATTAAATTGGGTTGTTAACAGTTAGAGCTTCCAATCCCATATTGTTACACTTTTCCCTCCATAGCATAAATTTTATAAGGCACCCCTTTTTCCTTCAAATTGGGCAATTAATGGATCCCCACATTTGCATTTACACTCCATTTTTAAAAAGAAAAAAAAATAAAAAAAGGTTAAGCTTGTGACTCACATTATTTGCTTTGCATGTGAACCCTTTCACCAATCCCAACTGAAAACATTGCCCACGTTGTCGGCCCTTTCACTCACCCATGATCCATACCTTCCCGCTTTTGCAAGCGAGTTGGTTAAAATTTTGGGTTATTTATATTTTAATATTTTGACTTTTTTAAAATAATAAAAGGTACATTGGAATTTTGTATTATTTAAAAGGTCTTTAAATTTTTGTCATATTAATAAAAATGTCTCTAAATTTTTGTTGTATTAATAGAAAAACCTATCTCCGATGTAATGGCATCATTTTCCGTTCATAGTGCTGAGATGGCAACTGCTTTTTTATTAATGTTATAATAAAATGATAAACATACTATTTAATAACTTTATTATTAAACAAATTAAGTGAAGACAAATGTTTACTTCTAATGCACTTGATTTTTACATATTTTATTTTCCATTCTTGCCATATATTCGGCCTCTACATGTGTGTTTTTGTTGTAATCTAGGTACATTTTAGCTTAGAGTGCAACGGAGCAAACAAAGGCTGAAAAGTAGAAGATTCAAGCGTAATCGAGGCATAATTGAATACTACTTTGAGAAACCTGACCACGTGTGCAAAATAAGTACCCATCGGGTCAAGATTTGGTCAAAAAGAGTCTTTCATTAGGCGCGTGGATCGATTGACCATGCATTTTGGCAACCGGTCAACCTTAAAATTAGTAAAAGGCTAAAAGAAAGGTATTTATGACCCAATATTTTGCTAATCTACTTATGCAACCACTTGAATCACATAGAGCTCTTCGAGAGCTTCGATTTGGTATATAATTTGGCCCATAACTCATTACGGATCAAAAATTACGCTCGTTTTAAGTTAACTGCGCAAGCTACTAAGGGGACGCCGATCGATCGGTTTGACCACCGATCGATCGGGGGATGGCACGGGACCAACCCTAAAGCACGTCCTGTGTATAAATATGGGGGGGGGGGGGGACCTAATTTCACATCTTTTGCCACGCCTCCTCTCCTCCCGAAGCCACTACGAGATCCAAGGGGTTCTCAAACGTCGAAGCGCAGGTGGTCGGAGTGCTGGAAGGATCAAAGCAAGGATCAACGTCAATGTCAATTGGGGGAGTTTTCAATTCCAAGTTGTTTATTCATTGTTTTCTCTTTTTTTTTAGATATTAGTGATGTATAAAACTCCCATGGAGGAGTAGACTGTTTTAGTTTAGGGATGAAGGGCGGATAGCCGCCCGTATCCCAGATTTATATAGTACTTTTGACAATTAATTTAGTTATGTTATATTCGCACCCCTGTGGGAAATTTTTCATGAATGTTAGATATTTTTGTATGTGTGCTTGTAGCCATGACTAGATCTCCAACTTTGCAGCGATTAGTCTTGTGCTTGTAGCCGAGATCATAACATAACAGGATTTCACGCGTGGTCAGGGTTGAGGTTGTACCCAACCCTGAACCCAATCTTTTATATAAATTAATATTAAATTAGGAGTGACAAAGGAATTAAGTAGTGCTAATGAGATCACCTATGCTACATTTAGAGTGCTAAGATAGGTTATGCCTTTAGCCTAGTTCTTGACCCTAAACCCTAATTTATATATTAAACCTAGCTTAGAGCTTGTAGCCTAAGTCCTTCAAATCAACGTCTTAAGTAAAATATAATGATAGGATACATGTTAAGCTACCCTAAATTCACTCCGTAAACTAACCTCAATTAAATTGACACATTTACTTTATATTCAGTTTTATTAATTTAGCCAACAATTTACTCAAACAACAAAAAAAAAAACCCTAAAAATTCAAACCGCTCGTTAATCACTGAGTCTAACTTAACATGATTCCCTGTGGATACGACCCGTATACCCCACAAAGCTACGGCGTACACTTGCGAGTAGACGGTTTTAAAACACCCTTTAAAATCACATCAAGTTTTTGGCGCCGTTGCCGGAGAATCTGTAAGCTAAGTTGACTTTAAAATTAACAAGTTATTTTATTTTATTATTTATTTATTTATTCATTTATTTTGTTTAAGAAAAAAAAATCTAAATAAAAAAAAATTTACTTTACTTTTTTTTTCTGTTTTTTCTTTCGTTTATTTTTAGTTATTTTATTTTACTATTTTTAATTTTATTTTTTTTTCTTGGTTTAAAAAAAACTTATTTTGCATTAGTTTATTTTTCTGTTTTATTTTTCTTTGTTAGTTTATTTTTACTCATTTCTTTTCTTGTTTTTTTTTTGTTTTAGTTATATTTTTTTTAGAATGGCTAACTTTGCACCGCGTACGATTGGGGACCACTTCATTCCCCACACGTACGTCCCACCCGCCGGAGTTACGTTACGCACCGTGGGTAATGTTAACTTCGAGCTTAAGCCGGAGATCATCAACATGCTTCCCATTTTCTATGGGAAGCCGATTGAGAGCCCATACGAGCACCTTGATGCATTTATAGAAATTTGCGAAACTTGTCATCATCAAGGTGTCTCAACTGATGCTGTTCGGCTACGTCTTTTTCCCTTCTCGTTAAAGGATGTAGCCAAAAGGTGGTTTTAGTCTCTTCCGAGAGGTGAAATCACCACCTGTGCTGACCTCCAGCAAAAGTTCTTGATCAGGTTTTATCCTAAAGCCAGAACTATGGCTGTTAGACATGCAATCAAAAGTTTTGAACAAAAGGATCAGGAACAATTTCATGAGAGTTGGGAAAGATTTAAGGAGCTCCTTAAAAGTCGTCCCCACCACGGGTCACCCAAGTGGGCTCTTGTGCAGAATTTATACGATGGTCTCACGGCTTCCAACAAGCAAATGGTTAATGCTTCATGCGGGGGAGCATTTAACCAACAAGATGAGGACGAGGAGTGGATGCTATTTGAGTGCCTCAGCGAACACTCTCTCAACCAAGCCTCTTCTGTGAGGGTGGTTAGAGGGGGCACACGCGGTGTCTACGAAGTAGCACCTACCGATGACATTAACCTTCAACTGGATGCCCTTAGCAGGAAGATGGATCAGCTTATGAACTTGCATGCGAATCCTGCTAATGTGCGCCCAGTCTATGCAGCTGAGTTATATAGTGGTACTACTCTGTGTGGCATTTGTTCGGGTGAGGACCATTGTGCTTAATTGTTTATATGCATCACAATTTTTGGAATATGTACAGGAGCATGTTCATATAGCTCAAGGATATTCGGAAAATAGCGACCCGTTCTCCAACACCAATAATCCTGGGTGGCGCGATCATCTGAACTTCTCGTGGAAGCAAAACGCCAATCATAATCAACCCACGAGACAACAAGAACCCGGCTTTGTAACCCTCCCATTCTGCAGGGAGGGTATAGGTATGATACTCAACCTCACTCCAATGTTACCCATGATAACCCTCCTTCCCCACCTCTAGGATATACTTCCCAATTTCAAGAGTGTATGCTCTGCTTTATGGAAGACACCACACAACTGGTTCAGTCTCACTCTCAGTCTATAGCTAGATTAGAAGACCAGATAGGACAATTGGCCCAAGCACTTCATAAGCGAGAAGAAGAGAGGTTACCCTCCCAACCTCTCACACTTCCAGTAGGGTCAACTAGCTCTAGCCCAAACTTGCCCCCTCACGAGCAAGTTTGGGTTGTGTCAGTGTCTAGGGAGGGGAACCTTCGAGATGTGGAGGTCGAGGTTGAGAAGGAGAGCACGGACCCATCTCCCACTACTGACAGGGAGGGCCCACAAGGTGGGTTTGCTGAACCTACTGTCCCTTTTCCTTTGGCTCTTAGAGGACCGAAGAAGAAGGATGACTAAAAGAGGACTGAACTTATAGACTTGTTTAAGGACGTGAAAATCAACTTGCCGTTGATCGAAGCTATTAAACACATTCCTATGTATGCCAAGTTACTCAAGGACTTTTGCACCAAAAAGAAGCGCGCACAAGCGCATATCCCAAAGAAGGTCCGGCTCACCGAGAAGGTGAGCAGTATTTTAGTATCAGGCGCCTCGCTCAAGTTTCGAGACCCCGAGGCTCTTTCAGTTCCATGCGTCTTAGGAGAGCGTTACACCAGCAGAGCCTTGCTAGATCTAGGAGAGAGTGTAAACCTCATCCCTTACTCAGTTTTTCGGGATTTGGGTATAGGAGACCTTAAGCTAAAGAATGTTACACTTCAGTTGGCTGATAGGACAGAGCGAGTATCTCGTGGGGTAATGGAAGATGTACTTGTAAAGGTTGACAAGTTTGTCTTCCCTGTTGATTTTCTCGTCTTAGATATAGACCCTACTCCTAGGAAAAAGCACAACACTCCCATTATTCTAGGTCGACCGTTCCTAGCAACGGCCGATGCTGTGATTCACTGTAGGACGGGAGTGTTGGAGGTTTCTTTTGGAAATCTCAAGGGAAAATTGAAGGTCTCGAACTTTATTCGACACCCTAAGACTGAGGACGAGTTGGAATGCTACAGGGTCGATGATATTGACCCTTTGGTAGAGCCAGGTAAGCCTGATTCTACTAAAAGTGACTATTATAATAGTGTCCCTGTCTGTGTCGATAGCTGTGCTTCATCACCTATACCTAGTAGGCTAAAGATTTGCGGCCTCGATGCTGGTAATGTTTTCTTCCTTGCTAGTCATGGATCTAGAAATGCTGTTGGGTTTTGGGATCGTCCCTACTGGGTCAACCTGAGTACAATGGCAGACACTGCCTCGGATTTTGGTTAACATTGTGCTCTAAACTGCGTCCGGCTGAAGACGTTAAGCTTAGTGCTCTTGGGAGGCAACCCAACCTACTTTTAATTTTTTTTTTAATTTGTTTTTCCACATGAACTCTCTCAATTGTAGGTCCTTTTATTATCCCTACCATGTTAACTTTGTTTCTCTTTTACCAAAACACTTGCATAATCTCTATTTCTAACACTACTAACAAGTCCATTTAGTATTATGTCTTCTATGTCTTCGATTGCAACTTGCTATTTCTGTCTTCCCTTTTTTGATTTGCTCGCCACGCATAGCTTAATACACCATAACTCAGGTCGTCTCTTTCCTTTCCTTGCTTATATTTACTTTCGTTGATTAGCATTCAGGACAATGAAAGGTTTGGGTTTGGGGATGGTAGATGAGAGTCAACTTTGTTTGTCCTTTAAGCTTAATTTGGCGTAAATTAGCTACATTTTTGAAGGCATAAATGAGTATAAGGTTGTTTGTGATCCTTATTGTAGCCCAGTTCTATGATATACTTTGACGATTAGAAGGATTATGAGACGAGATTATTGCCGGATCTGACTTTTGAATCTATATTTTTGACTTTTAACTAGTTAGTGATATTATTACTTTTCACCCTTAATCTTGTGACATATCCTACTGTTTGGGTCTAAATAATGGTACTAATTTTAGGAATAGGAATCCGCTATTCTACTTCTAACAATGTTGAAATCAATTATACATTTTTTTATCTTAAGTAACCCCTTAAAAAAAAGGAAAAAAAGAAAACAAGGTGACTGGTTGGTTTTTGTAGCCCCTATGTCTCGAGCAAGTAAGCCCGTAGGGTATCTTAAAACTTGGTACCTTGAGCCAACTGGTTCAGGAGCTACCGGTCGAAAGCTCACCATTTGGGCCACAGGGAAAGCTTAAGAAGAATTAACTTTGTAGTTACTAAAATAAGCACTAATACCTATAAAAAAAAGTGTTTGCTAATGGATTAGGTTGTGGATCCTTAAGACTCGAGCCATTAGGTCCGTAGGGGTCTCTTAAAGCCTGGTACCTTGAGCCAACTGGATCGGGAGCTGCCGGCCGAAAACTTGCTACATAGGTCTGAGGGAGACATACCTAACCGAGTGAAAAAAGAAAAAAAAAATTAAAAAAAGAAGGGGGAAAACAAGAGAGAAAAGAGAAGCCTTTTGATTTCACTATCGATTAGTGGTGAAGGGTTAGGATAACTTGTTCCTTTACTTATTACCGTTATGTCTTCCTAAAGTCGGAGGGTTTTGAAGTAAGACGAAGGGGAGAGAAGTTCTAAGATCACTCACTAGTAAAAAGACCTTAATGACGGCGACTTAAGTTAGAACTAGTGCAATAATAACATCACATAAAGATTCGCTACTCTGAAGTACACTCTCAAATATGATTGAACAATAATTTTCACAAGTGACCTTTGCGGTTAAATGCCTGAATCAACATTTCCGCGCATATCTAGCTTAAATCGAATCTTGTTTGAGGACAAGCAAGGTGTGGGTTTGGGGATGTTGATGCACTTGATTTTTATATATTTTATTTCCCATTTCGGCCATATATTCGGCCTTTACATGTGTATTTTTGTTGTAATCAAGGTACATTTTGGCTTATAGTGCAACAGAGCAAACAAAGGCTGAAAAGTGGAAGATTCAAGCGTAATCGAGGCATAATTGAAGACTACTTTGAGAAACTTGACCACGTATGCAAAATAAGTACCCATCGGGTCAAGATTTGGTCAAAAAGAGTTTTTCCTTAGGCTCGTGGATCAATTGACCCTGCATTTTTGCAATCGGTCAACCTTAAAACGAGTAAAAGGCTAAAAGAAGGGTATCTATGACCCAATATTTTGCTAATGTATTACGGATCAAAAGTTACGCTCATTTTAAGTTAACTGCGCAAGCTACTAAGGGGGCGCCGATCGATCGGTTTGACCACCGATCGATCGAGGATGGCAAGGGACCGACCCTAAAGCACCCCTCATGTATAAATATGGAGGGGGAGACCTAATTTCACATCTTTTGCCACGCCTCTTCTCCTTTCGAAGCCGCTAAGAGATCCAAAGGATTCTCAAACACCGAAGCGCAGGTGGTCGGAGTGCCGGAAGGATCAAAGCAAGGATCAACGTCAATGTCAATTAAGGGAGTTTTCAACTCCTAGCTATTTATTCATTGTTTTCTCTTTTTTTTAGATGTTAATGATGTATAAAACTCCCATGGAGGAGTAGACTTTTTTAGTTTAGGGAGGAAAGGCGGATAGCCCCCTGTATCCCAGATTTATATTATACTTTTGACGATTGGTTTAGATGTGTTATATTCGCACCACTGTGGGGAGTTCTTCATGATTATTGGATATTTTTGTATGTGTGCTTGTAGCCATGACTAGAGCTCCAACTTTGCAGCGATTAGTCTTGTGCTTGTAGCCTAGATCATAATATAACAGGATTTCACGCGTGGTCAGGGTTGAGGTTATACCCAACCCTGAACCCAATCTTTTATATAAATTAATATTGAATTAAGAGTAACAAAGGAATTAAGTAGTGCTAATGAGATACCCTATGCTACACTTTGGGTGCTAAGATAGGTTATACCCTTAGACTAGTTCATTACCCTAAGCACTAATTTATATATTAACCCGGGCTTAGAGCTTGTAGCCTAAGTCCTTCAAATCAACATTCTAAGTAAAATATAATGACGGGATACGTGTTAAGCTACCCTAAATTCACTCCCTAAACTAACCTCAATTAAATTGACACATTTACTTTATATTCAGTTTTATTAATTTAGCCAGCAATTTACTCGAACAACAAAAAAAAACCCAAAAATTCAAACCGCTCGTTAATCACTAAGTCTAACTTAACACAATTCCCTGTGGATACGACCCGTATACCCGACAAAGCTACGAGGATCTCGTATGGGTTTAAAACACACTTTAAATCACATCAACTTCCCAATACAACGTCTCAAATTTAGTGCTTATAAAGTAATTTTGAGGGTATTGAAATGTACTTTTATCATTTTACTATAGCATTACAAAAAAACAATTGCCACATAACAACTCTGTTGATACAAGCTAAAAAAATAGGAGAAAAATGCAAACCCACATTGGTTGGTTAGAAGAGAAAGTACCACTGTATATACCTAAGGAGCTACTCCACCCATTACCAATTGGTTTTGGGATGGAACCTCCTTTGATATGTAACAATGGTATCAGAGCCGTCGATCCTCGGTTCCATTCTAAGAAGTTTGGTTTGATATGGGACAGGCCTCGCTCTGCAGTCGTGCTCGGTTTGGTACGGGACGAGTCATGTTTGATGGCCATGCTTGACAAGCCACACGTAACTGGCCCAAGTTTCGAAAAGGGCTACCTAGAGTAGAGTGAAGCCATCCACGAAAGAAAAGAGCTATCTACTTAGAGTGAAGCCGTCGAGGACGATGGTTGCGGAGCATGGTGATTTGATACAAGCCAAAAAAAGGAGAAAAATGCAATCCCACATTGTGGGTTAGAAGAGAAAGTATCATTTTATATATATGAGCAGCTACACCACCCATTGCCAATTGGTTTTGGGATGGAACCTCTTTTGGTATGTAACATCTATTGACGGAAAATGATGTATCACGCTAAATCATAAGAGTATTGGAGGGTACCTTGGTCATTTTACTTCAGCATTACTAAAAAAACATTTGCCACATGCGCTCCATCAACGAAAATAATGTCATTGAGCTCAAGAGGGGTTCTTTTATTAATATGACAAAATTTAGGAGCCTTTTTATTAATTCAAAAAGTTAGAGTCTTTTTTTATTGATTTAAAAAATGTTGGGATCCTAGAATATAAATGAACATAAAAATTTTGAAAGGCTTAGCTTGTTTAGCTAAAGATTTAATGAGCAATTAAATCTTATATACAATCGACCAAAAATTTCAAGCATAAAATTAGAGTCAAGGTCGAGTATGATCAAGTCTAAACAAGCCCACACACTACAAAAAATGTGTGCATCCATGACAAATATTCTATGATGGAGTTAAAATTTTATCGTAACAAATTAGTATTTACAGCAAAATTTTTACTCTACTGTAAAAGCTTTTAATCCGTCGTAAAAGATATGAGCAAGTACGATCGTGCGAAAATATGATTGTAGATGGCGCTCACATTCCATCGTAAGAGACATCAAAATTTTCACGGAATCTATGGAGGGTTTATTAACACTGTGTATATACATGTGTGCATGTGTGTGTGTATACAAGGGCGAGATCTAAAATCTTAGATGAGGGTGGGCTTGATTTAAAAACTACATAAATTGCACTTTTTGATCTTGTTCCTTTAATTTCTTTTATTTGGTTTCTAGTTTCATGCTAATATTTCAATTCTAATTAAAATTTATCGATTAAATTAACAAGTCACTTGAAGCAATTTTGATAATAAAATGTAATTCATTGAGAGTAGACCTCTCCAAAAATACATAGATAAAAAGTAAATTTTAATAGTAGATAAAAAAAATATTAGAGTTACATGCTTCATTTGTACTAAAGAGCAGAAAAGCAGATGAAAAACAATTTGAGAATACTCTTTGGCAAATTTGCACTACTGACTTTGCAAAATAAAGTTACTAAAAACGACTGCATGTGATATACACCTCTCAAGTAATAATGACTAGCCAATTATTTTTGAAGAGCAAAAAGATGTAAGGTATATCGCATGGTCATTATTTTTTATAAGGGCCTGTTTGGCATTACTGTGAAAAAATTACTTTTTTCAGAAGCACTTTTATAGAATCACTTTTGTAAAAAGTACTGCTTTAAAAAAGTAATTTTCTTTTTTTTGCACAACCTATAAAGAAGTGCCTACGGCACTACTGTTAGTGTTTTTATTTAAGAAAAAGCATTTTTTCCATCAAACTGCCAGAAAAACATTAACATAAGTCTTTTGCAATTGAAAAAAACCAACAAAAAATGATTTCATATATTTAATATATATTTAAAATATTTAAATATTTTTAACTATCTAAAATATTTCCAAGTACGTAAAATTCATCTTAAATATATTATTAAATACTAAGTTATTTTTACATATTTAATATAATTTAATATATAAAATTTTTTTAAATATATAAAATAATTTTGAGATATATAACCAAGTTAAAAAATATATTACCAAAAATTCAGGATACAGGATTTAAGTTTTTTCATTCCAAGATACCTATTGGGATGATTAACCGAAAGTTAATAGACCCAAAGGCTTTTATTTTATGACATGACTATTTGAGTCATTCGGGAATAAGTATGATTAAGAGCATCGTGGAAAATTCTCACACCCATTACAGAACCAGAAGATTCTTGTGTCGGATAAAACATCATTTGCTGCTTGTATTTAAGAAAGTGATTACTATATTATACTCAATTGAAATTGGGTTTGAGTCCCATGTATTTGAATGAATATAAATGGGATATATGTGGGCCAATTATTTTATCATGTGGACAAATTTGATATTTTATGATATTAATAGAGGTCTCTACCCGTAGGTCCCATGAGTATGGATACTGCACTTATAATGTGGCATTTGTGATATTCCTTGCATAAATAATCTGACTGTGAGCTCAAGTCGTGGATTATATTACATGAAAATGCATGAGAATATACGTCTTAAGAGTTTAATATTTATTGTATGTCAATTGGGATTACCATTGAATACCATATAGCCCACATATAGACACAAAATGGTCTTCTGATTTAACACCTGTAGCGAATGGCTTGACCATTATTATTGCCTACTTTTATATGGGTACATGTTATGATAAATATTGCATCACTAATTTATACTAGAACAACTGATTAACATGGATCTCCCCAGTATAACTTGTTTCTGACAAAACCAGATATATATCCCATCTGTGAATTTTAATTATACACTATATGTCCGGATTACTACACCTCAATACTGAAAGATGAGTCCAACATGGGGACTTGGAAATTATATCGGGTTTGAATTCCCGTCAAGTATAAAATATCTGATGAAATTAACTGCAAACATTTTACAGCATAATTTGCTTATTGTAAATTTTATGAAACAAAGTTTCCAGAATCAGGGGTCAAAAAACGAAAGTTGGAAAATGAGAATTTATGCGAAATGCATCTTTGAGCTAGGAGTTCAAAGAATTGTTCACTTGTAAAATATTACAAGCGAATTCATAGACGTCTTTGCTAATGGAAAGAGGGTGACCAAATAATCTATCCCTACTATAGATGCTCCTGCTCAAATTAATATACCAATCGAGCGATATTTTAATATATTGACAAATGCATCCATTGCACGCTAGAAGCGTGATAGATGTATCGGTTCCAAAGATTTGAATATAAGCAAAAAAAGGAGCAATAGAAAAAGATTGGTCCCACTATTATGAAACTCTGGAGAGATAATAGTACAAAGAAAATGTACAAACAAATTCCTCAAGATTATTAGGTACCTGAAACTATTAAAAATAGAGAAACTATTAAATCTGATAATAAAGAGATCTCTATGAATTATGGGATATGATGGAACCGAAAAGAAATGAAAATTGATCAAATGTATTCATATACAATTGCTACTAATCTGATCGAAGAAATTGAAAATCTTTAACATGAGATCGTTCAAAAATGCCAACAAAGAAATGATTGGCTAAAATAGAAAGCTGCAATTCAGACTGAATAAAGTATATGTAATTTTTGGACCAGTAGTCCAGATACCTAAAAAGAATAAAACATGTAGGCTACATGTGAATTTTAGTGCGAAAAATAATGAGGTGGTGAAAAGCATAATTTGTAGCCCAAAGTTATTATAGAGACCAGAAATAGACGGAAATACATAAGGAATGGATGCACTTAATCTTGAGGTCTCTATATGCGTCTTATAGATGTGATAATAGCTTCTTTGTATATATCATTTGAGATGATATTTATATGAAAGTCCCTAAAGGACCAAAGATACCAGAAGCATATATTTCAAAACTGCAGTATATATCTACTATAAGAGACATATAGTAACATCATCATGACTCCTAAAAAGTCTGAAAAAGCTGTTACGCACCAAAATTAAGAACTCGTGATAAAAGATCTCGGAAAAGTAAAGGTTTTGTCTCGACTTGTAAATCAAGCACTAATGCGATAGAGTATTACTCTACTAGTCAACTCATACCAGTGCGGTACTTGAGTGCTTCAATATGTTGTTTAGTACCCTAACTTTTGTTTAACTCCTTGATAAGGATAAAGATTTTTTTTTTTTTCAGTCCTCAATGAGGTAACAAATGAATTCTTGGTCTTAAAAGTACCACACCTTGGTATAATTGTTGCATTAATATAACTATTACAGGACCAGGTATAAGCCTACTTCGATTAACTTGTCACCAATATAGAATATGGCACCAATATGAAAATATGAGAATGTGGTTAAAATATTTATCTTGATAGATCAACTAGTATACATTATAATGTTATGTTAAACTTGCCATTAATTTTATATACAAGTACTAGTTATATAGTTGAACCATATAAGGTAAGTGACAAACATATGCTATTTCTTTGTATAGCTATACTGTTATGTTTTGGCAACACACTAACAATTGCAGCTACTATCAAGACACTTGCGCTTTATGAGCAAGTAAAGAATGGGTGACGTCAAGGCCATTGGTCCAACATATTTTCTAAGCTTCCAACGATCAGGGGGAGTCTAATAGTACCATATAAAGATAAGTCTACATTGTTCAAGCTAAGGAGAGTTCAAGGAACCAAGCACATTTCAATGAAGTTTT
Organism: Simmondsia chinensis; assembly: GCA_018398585.1. Classification (NCBI taxonomy): domain Eukaryota; kingdom Viridiplantae; phylum Streptophyta; class Magnoliopsida; order Caryophyllales; family Simmondsiaceae; genus Simmondsia; species Simmondsia chinensis. Next base: position 12,811,349 of record JAGTTD010000017.1, on the reverse strand, counting down.
TTCCACTCTCAAATTTCAGAAGAAGGATAAAACAAATGTTAACAAATTAGCTCGAGAACCTTAAAAAGGTATTCATGAAGACATTGTCGACAACAAAGTTTCAAGAAATTGGCACAAAATTGGCTTTTGCCAACTCCGAGACATCCTTGTTTAATGTGTGGCCATAAGGGGAAGTTAAATACGCACTGTGCTCTTTTTGTCTTTGCTATGATTTTTTTCACTGGGTTTTTTTCCTAGCAAGGTTTTCAACAAGGCAGTTCGAGAGGCCTATCTAACTCAGACACTATACATGTTCAATAAGTGTTATGGCCCGTAATGTTATAAAGGAAAATATTCAAAGGGGGAGTGTTTTAAATATTGTATATTTTTTGGATACAATTTCGATGGTCGAGTTTCGATACTATTAAATATCAATGAAAATTCGAAATTACTTAAAAGACATTTGTATATATATATATATGTTTTCTTCGCGGTTAAGAAAAAAAACCGCTTCAAATTCCCTTATAAATAAAGGTGAAGCGGTGAAAGCAGCAAGAGAGAAGAGAAAGAAAGAATTAGAAATTGAAAGTTGAATTGCAGTAAGAATTTTCAGAGAATATTATAATTAATTGAATAGTTAGAGAATTATTTGAATAGAAAAATAAAACTTCTCTTGGTCTTTACTTCTGATATTAATTACTTATTATTTTTCTTCAAGTATATTTGGGTATGTATTTTTATTATCTTCCTTTTGAGTATAATATATCCCTAGTTTTATAAGACAAATGAATTAAAAGCTCAAGTATTACATTTATGCACCATTCAGAATTAAAAGCGGTAGAAAAAACTATTGAATTAAAGCTCATAATTGTAGCTATTCAAACTCTTAATTTTAGGAAAAAATATACATCCAAATCTAGAACACCTTCAACAGCAAAAATACTATTACGATACATATTTAGATCAGGCCAATTTGCAACTATATAAGAATAGTACCAAAAAGGGAGAAACACATAGAACAAGGGGGGAGAAATATAGAAGAAGATTAGAGGGATGATGCAGCATGTGTATGGGAAAATAGGGGTTTGGAAAGGTTTAACGGTCTTCCATTTAATTTTATTAAATACTAATAAAAATAAAGAGGAAAAGATAAACTCGTTTGCTCACAACCCGAGAAAAGCAGTTTAACAATTTGAATTTTAAATCTCTAAATGAACTAACTCCTAACCTTAGCTCGTCCCCTTTAAATAGAGGAGATATTAAAACCGAAAGAAATCAAATTTATGACAAACAAGGAACGAAATAAAGCTAAAACTGAAATATTACGACTGAAATTTGATCCAGTCCATCCCGCCTTGCATCTCGCCCTATCCCTTGACCGGCCTTGTAACTTTTGCCGCATTCCTGGTGTCGCCAACCTTCATGCCGCCAACTCGTTACCGGCTGCGCCGTACCTGAATGCTTACCAACCGCGACTTTGTACGCGCTATTCATGCTCGCCAACTTGTATCGCTCAGCTGGCAAGCTCAAGCACGGGCTGCATCATCCTCCCTAGGTTGGAGAGAATTAGCCCTTGAATTCGCCAAGGGATCTTCTTGGCCATGCTTGCAAAGTAAAGTCGCTCCACAGCACCTGCCTATCTTGCCGAGCTCCCATCTGCCATGCTTATCTCGGGACTGGTTTTTGATCTTTTCTGCCAATAGTCAGGTTGTGGTATGTCCTACCAAGGTGTGAACAACATCATCCTCCCCAGATTGTAAAGAATTCGCACTCGAATTTGCCACTGAAGCGCTTGACCCATTCTTGTAAGTATCCTGGAGATCCTGAACCCTATAAGGTTTGATCTGCTGCCAACACTCTCCGACTGCCATGCCTCGTCTTCCTTAGGTGACAAAAACATTGTGAGCCCTGGAGGCCTATAACCTGTCAACGTCTCAAAGCTTGCCTGGTGTTGGCGCCCTCCCAGCAACTCTTTCCCTGGTATATGACCCTTCCAATGTGGACTTGTCCTTACCGCCAATTCATCCCTCGGCGCCTCTTTCGGCTCTTTACCTTTATCCGCTTGACACATTTCCTCTGTCGGTATGGTTGTCTTTTGGCTCCCGCCAATGTCTCTGGTCAGCAAGGCTCGAGTTAGGTTCGTTGGATCCTTTGCTTCCTTTGGGTTTGGAGCATCATCCTTCTTGGGTAGCAAGACTATCCCTAGGTTCCCAAACACAAAGCTATAGGTGTTTCGTCGTCTGTCGTGCATGGCACCCCTATCAGATGTCATCCCTATAGCAAATGACGTTCGTCCATGATTACCACTGCGCACCATACCTCGCCCTAATTGAAAAGTTAACTAGACATAAGACGGTTACCTGGTTTCTCTTTTTGAGCCAAGCTAACGTATATGGGTTCGGATGGTCTTCCGTCTTCAACCCAAGCTTCTGCACAGCTTCTTCGGAGATGACGTTCTAGCAGCTTCCCGAGTCGATCACCAGGCAGGATACCCTCCCGCCAATAGTGCATGTTGTTTGAAAGATGTTACTCCTAAGCCACTCATCTCCCTGTTCTGCTCTTGGTGTGAAGCAGGTACGCCTCACCACAAGCAAATGGCCCTCGTCTCCTACAACAGCTTCCTCATCCTCTAGCGCCAACTCATCGCCAACCTCATCCTCTATGACCCTGTCATCTTCTCAATGGAGTCCCTCAATGTAAAGACCCTTGCCCGCTCTGTCACCCTTACGACATTCAGCAGCAAGGTGTCCCATCTCTCCACATTTGAAGCAACGGGCTCGAGAGCTACTCGCCAAGTCTTTCCTACTGTTCACGATAACCGGCTGCCCCTATGAATTCAAGTTGATTGACAGTTGTACTTGGTCACGTATACTTTCTTGGACATTGAGAGTGCTGCCAACTTGACGTCGCCTCTGTTGCTTCTCCACAACCAAAAAAGATGTTGAACATATTCAGCACCTCCTGTACCAACTTTCTTAACCCGTCAATGTACATGTCCACCAACTGTTCCTCAGATTCCACCAAGTCATTTCCGGCGATCAAGTAGTAGAAATCAGCTCTGTACTCCTCCATGGTTCGCGAACCCTGATGTAAGCTCTGGAGATGTCGATACATGATCTTGGCGTGATTGTGAGGCAAGAAGGTGCCTCTCATGTATTTCTTCATTTTGTTTTCCCATGTCTCGATTTTCGCCTTTCTCTGCTGAAATCGCGAGTGTGTCAACTGTTGCCACCAGGCGGCAACCGTTCCTCGAAGCCGGGTAGCAATTATTGGCGCCTGCTTCTTCTCCAGAACCCCCTTGAACCCAAGGATTTCCTCTACGACCACCAACCAATCCTAGAACTCCTCCAGGTGTCTTCCAACATGAAACTCCGGTATCTCAACCCGAAGACCAGACTGTCGGGAAAAGCATATGAATTTTGTTGAAAAATAAACTCTGATGCCGACTATTGGGTTCACAGTTCTCAACTAGGGTCACAACAATAGGCACCTATTAGAACACTTAGAGTAGAAGACTCTTCTCTCTACCTAAGCCCGATCGAAGAGTCACACTTCGTGACACCTCACGTGCGAGAGTTCCCGGGAATAGGTTTAACTCTATAAACCATTTGCCCTAATACCGGTTGTTGGGATGAATTTCAAAAAATTCTCCCTAAAGATTACGCAGCGGAACAGGTTTAGAATTCATAACTCTAAACCTAGGGTTGATTTAAAATTCCTAATTTTAAATCTACTGACTTAAATTCATAATTTAAATCATTCAATCTAAATTCTTAATTTAGATCTACAAGCCTTTAACTCTAATACATTCATAACAATACATAAACTTAAACAGGTATAATAACGAATACGCTAAATAAATAGAAAAGCGAAACTAGAAGAAGAAGAAAAGAAAAACATACCTGGAATTACTCCAATAAAAAGCAAAAGCAGAAAGAGAATAATATTCTTCAAAATCGAGACCTCGAGACCTTCTACGCAATGACTTTGAACTGCCCGGAGGGTGGGCTCCGAAAAATATTAAACTGGATCTCCAAAACAATTTCAGAAACCCTAAAGAAATATTTTTGACTCTCATACCAAACCTCGGAATAAGCCCCTCTATTTATAGAAATATTCCGGAGCGAAAAAATCAAATTATACTCGAAAAGGATTGCATAGTTTTAAACGAAACGCACCATTTTAAAAACAAAACAAACTAAAACGTCGCGTTTTGCAGCCCTGTATACACGCGTGCCTTGGCTTATCAGAAGCTGACACGTGGCGCGTTCTCATTTGTCCCCGAGCGGGGACACGGATAACCCCCTGGGAGGCTTCAGGAAGCGGCACGTGTCGCGCGCTTATTCGTCAGATCTGTGAGCCACGGATTGATCCTGTTGAACCCGATTATTTTGATTTTTTCTTTAAATACTTTGTTTAAAAATTCATCTTATGAATTTTAATTTTCAAAAAATATTTTATTTTATAATTTTCAATATTTTTTCATCTCATGAATAATGTTCAGTAAAATTAATTTACCCATCTTATGGATAAATAATTCATCTCATGAATTCTTTAATATTTTTCTAATGGCAATAAATACAAGGGCTTGCATAGGGACCCCGGGGACAATTTAAATCTAGCTCTAAACAGGTTAAATTAAATCATCTCATGATATTAATTTAATTACTTTTTAATGAGACTTAATTCCACTAAATAAATCTCACTGCACTCCTGACTTAAATTATTTATTTGATATTTCCCTAATATACTGTATTGATGACAACAACCCCTCCACTAGATGTCCATGACAAAGGATAAACATAACTACTACCATTATCCATCTCACAGCTTCTCCATTAGTTACCGACTCGCCCTTCACTGAATAATTCATTTATACTTGAACATATTCACAGTATAAATTCCAAATGTCAAACACTTGGAATACTTTGGCTAAAGTTTCCGAACCATTCAAATATTTACGAATCAACTAAGGGGACATTTGTATCTCATAAGAGACTGTAGATTCCCTATTGAATACCTGATCCTTGTCGCACTTCACGCCACTGCCCAGTGTACGTGGGATTTCAGTCATTCGTTTTAGACCTTACTTATAGTACACCAAAGTAACTAACGCTCCATGCACAAGTCCAGAATACTCTCAGGATTTAGGGTCGTCATTCAAACAGTACAATGCGAATCACTCATCTCCGATAGTAGTCTAGAAATATTTAACCCACACGGTCCAACTCAGTGTGTCAAACACACTAACTTAACACTTTTGGATCTCCTTCCACATGACCAAGACAAGCCATCTAAAGTGTTTCGTTATAGTCTTAACATACAAGTGGTCCAGACTTGTCTTCGACTACGAGTCTTTCAAACAACAATCCATATCATTTGGTCCAAGTCTATCTGTGGCTTGGTCTCATAAACCACTTAGAACAAACATGTAAATTGTAGTCTAAGGACTACACCCATCTCATGGATGCCTCTCGAAAGAATATCACATGCAGTATAAATGCTCAAATACACAAATTTAACTAGGAAACGATTGGAACTTCAATTTTATTTATTAATTAAAATAATATATCCAGAATAAATCTGAATTTCAGGACACTGTTCCTAACAATCTCCCACTTGTCCCAAATCCAATTTATGACAAAGTCCACACTCACCCCTTTTAAGTTTGAGCCAGAAATATACTGACCATAACCCTTAGTGAGCACAATTACTCTATTGTGAAGTCAGCAATACAATACTGCTTGACATTCCCTTCACTAATGGCTCCCACTCCAAGGATAAAGACATACTTAGACGTCGAACATCTATCATATTAATCTGCCTGGAAGTTTTAAATTAGTATAACCAACTGGAACTGGCTCATCACTTTGAAAGATTAACATAGGATCCCTATTTCTTCTCAAGAACTAGAGAAAATATTTCACTGCCACCTAGTCCATTGGACCCAAATTAGACTAACACCTGCATACTATCCCATAACATGGCAAACATCAAGTCTCGTGCACAACATGGCATACCTGAGGCTCCCACTGTCAAAGCATATGGAATATTCCTCAATTGATCCTCCTATCGAGGTGTCCTCGAACACTACTCAAAAGAGATAGGAACTCCATGCTATACCTTGACAACATCTTGTCAATTTAAGTGGCTAAAGAAAGACCCAACATCCTACTCTTATAAACTCGCAGAAGCTTAATCCTAAGAGTAGAGCTGGCTTCTCCTATGTCTTTCATATTGAGCTATCATGACAACCAAGTCTTTACAGCTAACGACACCCCTACATCATTCTCAATGATTAGTATATCATTGACATACAATACCAAGAAAGTCACTCTTTTCTCTTAATGTCGGTTGTAGATGCATGATTTGAGCAACTGATTGCACAAAACAAGAACTCTTTATTGCTTCATTGTGGCTAAACGGATTAGATTCAATGCCACGGTCAACCACCAAGGCTCCAGCTATGAACCTGTCAGGTGTCCTGACAATCCTCCCACTACACCTAAACTTTCGTATACTTGGAACATTCTTGTCCCTATTAGCAGGCCCATCTAATGCTCCCACAATGACTTAAGTTGTGTGTAGCTATTCAGAATTATTGTCATTTTCCTTTAATACTATTTTGTCTTTGTTTTGTAGCTTACTTGCAAAATCCTTCTCTAAGCATTTTGCATTGCATTTACAAAAGACCTTTTACATCAAAACTATAGAAAGAACCGTCATTGTTTCTTTTATTTGTAACACCATTTTGTTGCAGTGTAACCGGAGCAGAAAAGCTGAGATCTCATCTCATTTTGCAGTTTGGAAATCAAAAACTCACCCGAAAAATATTCACCACCTCGATCCGATCGAACATATTTAATTTATTTACCTAATTGCTTTTAAAATTCAGCTTTGTACTCTTTGAACTTTTCAAAAGAGTCCGACAAATGTCTAATTAGGTAAACATATACATGCCTTGAGTAATCATCACTAAACATGAAAAAATACTCATACCCACCTCTTACCTGAATATGTGTTGATCCACATACATTTATGTGAACCAGCTCAAGCAAGCCACCAACCCTGTTGCCTTTACTCTTAAAGACAAAATTGGTCACCTTTCATTCTATGCAGAATTCGCAAACTGGTAATGACCTCAAGTCCAAAAACTCTATCAGTCCATCTTTCACCAGTCTTTGGATCCTGTTCGAATTAGTGTGACCTAAACGTTGGTGCTATGTGTAGGAAATATCACATTCAGGGCGTTTTCTTTTAACAGATTGAACAAGTGAACTTACGTTAAATTCACTTAAACAATTACCATAGTTTTGATAAGGAAATAACATGAATAAAAAATTTATTCAAGTACATGTGTAAATAAACAACTTATTTCTCATATTAAAATTTTTATTATCAAAATCAATTGAATAACAATTATTCATAAAACAAGACATAGAAATCACATTCCTGTATAGAGAAGGTTTAAATAATCAGTCCTTTAAAACAAAACTTTATCACTAAAGTCTAAGCTAACATCTCCTACACTTAATACCACCATTATTCTACTGTCCCTGACCATCAGGTACAACACCCATCGTGTAGCCTTTAGCGTAGCCTGAGCTCCTGTAACATATTACAGATATGGTCAATTGAACCTGAGTCCACCCACGAGGAAATTGGTGGACTCTCAACTATGCATGACTCAACTGAGTGAGATATCAATATACCTTCACCAGATGGCTTAGCAATCTTTGTAGGAAGAGTAGCTATATACTTAGTGTAGCTTCTTTTCCAGTGGCCTAGTTTTCTTACAAAAGAAACACTTTTCTTTTGTTAACTTCCTTATGGACTTGGTTGCTACAATAACAACCTTGCCCTTTCCTCTCTTTCTAGTAGGTCCCTTGTGAGTAATAACTAAGTCTAACTTATTTTTCAAGGCAAAGTAATTTGGTTCAGTGAGTACATTATGTATTTAAAAAACAAGCAAAGTTCGCCAGCCCTATCCATATAAAATATTTTAAATGGAAACATATGTGTAATTGTCTAACAAGAGTTATGTATAATGCAGTGATATATATATTCTTTCAATTTAGCATATACTATAAGTCAGATATCCACCAAATTGACCTATCATGCATACATTGATGACCCAAACACACCACTCCTTACTCGCCGGTGGCGGGGTCGGATGAAGCTAGTTCAGGTGAGAACTATTCTGAATTAACCTGTTTTTCTTGTAACTCTTACTAAACATGATTAACTCACCACTTTACCTTAGTCTCTAACATGACACAACAGAGCTCCTCGGGGGGGCTAATGCATCACACTAGTCAAGTGTAAACCATTACCTAAACCTCCATACAAATACACGAAATACTCCACAGCAGCGTGGTCGCATCGCTTCTTTGCACTATGGTTTATCCTAAAGAAGTCTAACCCTGTAATCTGCAAACTGACATCCTTCGCAGGGAGGTCTATCGATCTACTATACTGCTAGACCGGTAATGGAGACCGTGAGGTTACAACAATTGAAAACTCGCTCCCACTTGATTTTTACAGCTAGTGGTTTTTAATTAACTTGCATTTATAATCTGGATTATCACATAATCCCCTTTAGAATCTCATTCTAAAATCAACAAAAATTAATTAATTTATTTATTCAAAAACAGTATCGTTTTCAAGCATAGATTATCTTATAATCTCGCATTAGAAATCTTATTCTAAAACCAATCAATTAATTAATTAATTTCAATTAAAATAATTCCAAAATTTAATTTAGATTATCGCACAATCTACTTTTCAAAATCTAATTTCAAAATTAAATTAAAATAATTTTATTTAAAAACAGCAGCGATTTGTGCTTAGACTATCCCATAGTCTATTTTAGAATCTTATTCTAAAGTTAAACAAGCTTAGACTATCCAATAGTCTAGTTTAGAATCTTATTCTAAAATTTAACTTTTATTTTAAAATAAAGTTTAACTTAGACTATCTTATAGTCTATTTTAGAATCTTATTATAAAATAATTTCAAATAACTTTTATTTAAATTACACTGATTTACAACTTAAATTATCTCATAATTTAATTTAGAATCTCATTCTAAAAGAAAATTAATTAACTTAATTATTATGTAAATTGGTATTGACGTCTTTATGTCCCAAATTTACTGATGCTGATGTCAGCATGACATTAGTGCTGACCTCAACACTGACATCAGCATCAGCCTGATGCCGACAAAACGCATCAGATTTTTTTTATAAATTTTAAATTTTAAAATTAAATATTTAATTTTAAAATAAATTGAATTTAATCTCATTAAATCAATTTTATCCGAATTCGTATAAAATAATTAAATCTAATCTCATTAGATCAACTTTATCCAATAAAAAAAATATATTTAAATCTAATTTCATTAGATCAATTTTATCTGAATTTATAAAATTATTTGAATCTAATCCTATTAGATCAAATTTGTCCGATTTCGTAAATTATGATTGAGAACGTACAATCTCATTGCAAATTTATAGGTTATTTCGAATTAACGATAAATTCGTTAACTATTTAAACAATTTAAATCATCCCCATAAACTATCTGGTTAACTATTAACTCTTTTAATCGATTTAAACAATTTAAATCGATACTTTAAAATAATCTAATTAATAATTAGCTACTTTAATGATTCAAACAATTTAAATCACAAATACAAATAATAATCAGAATCAACTATTAATTCTTTATTGATTTAAACAATTTAAATCAAATCGTCAAATTAAACTTACTTTTCTTTCTTAATAAAATCTCTATTTTATTAAATCGCAAATCTATTTATTTCGATCTTATTATACCTAGTCATGTATATTATGAATGTAATCAGAGGCTGGCTTTGATACCAATTGTTGGGAGAAACATAAAAATTTTGTTGAAAAATAAACTCTGATGCCGACTATTGGGTTCACAGTTCTCAACTATGGTCACAATAATAGGCACCTATTAGAGCACTTAGAGTAGGAGACTCTTCTCTCTACCTAAGCCCCCGGTCGGAGAGTCACGCTTCGTGACACCTCACGTGCGAGAGTTCCCGGGAATAGGTTTATCTCTATAAACCGTTTGCCCTAATATCAGTTGTTGGGATGAATTTCAAAAAATTCTCCTTAAAGATTACGCAGCGGAACAGGTTTAGAATTCATAACTCTAAACCTAGGGTTGATTTAAAATTCCTAATTTTAAATCTACTGACTTAAATTCATAATTTAAATCATTAAATCTAAATTCTTAATTTAGATCTACAAGCCTTTAACTCTAATACATTCGTAACAATACATAAACTTAAACAAGTATAATAACGAATACTATAAATAAATAGAAAACCGAAACTAAAAGAAGAAGGAAAGAAAAACATACCTGGAATTACTCCAATAAAAACAAAAAATAGAAAGAGAATAATATTCTTCAAAATCGAGACCTCGAGACCTTCTACGCAATGACCTCGAACTGCCCGGAGGGTGGGCTCCTAAAAATATTAAACTGGATCTCCGAAACAATTTCAGAAACCCTAAAGAAATATTTTTGACTCTAACACCAAACCTCGGAATAAGTTCCTCTATTTATAGAAATATTCCGGAGCGAAAAAATCAAATTATACTCGAAAAGGATTGCATAGTTTTAAACGAAACGCACCGTTTTAAAAATAAAACAAACTAAAACGCCGCGTTTTGCAGCCCAGTATACACGCGTGCTTTGGCTTATCAGAAGCTGACACGTGGCGCGTTCTGATTTGTCCCCGAGCGGGGACCCGGATAACCCCCTGGGAGGCTTCAGCAAGCGACACGTGTCGCGCGCTTATTCGTCAGATCTGTGAGCCACGGATTGATCCTGTTAAACCCGATTATTTTGATTTTTTTTTTTCTAATACTTTGTTTCCCACATATAAAAATTCATCTTATGAATTTTAATTTTCAAAAAATATTTTATTTTATAATTTTTAACTTTTATTCATCTCATAAATAATGTTTAGCAAAATTAATTTACCTATCGTATGGATAAATAATTCATCTCATGAGTTCTTTAATATTTTTCTAATGGCAATAAATATAGAGGCTTGCGTAGGGACCCCGGGGACAATTTAAATCTAGCTCCAAATGGGTTAAATTAAATCATCTCATGATATTAATTTAATTACCATTTAATGAGACTTAATTCCACTAAATAAATCTCACTGCACTCCAGACTTAAATTATTTATTCGATATTTCCCTAATATACTGTATTGATGACAACAACCCCTCCACTAGATGTCCATGACAAAGGATAAACATAACTACTACCATTATTCTTCTCACAGCTTAACCATTAGTTACCGACTCGCCCTTCGCTGAATAATTCATTTATACTTGAACATATTCACAGTATAAATTCCAAATGTCAAACACTTGGAATACTTTGGCCAAAGTTTCTGAGCCATTCAAATATTTGCGAATCAACTAAGGGGACATCTGTATCTCATAAGAAACTGTAGATTCCCTATTGAATACTTGATCCTAGTCACACTTCACGCCGCTGCCCAGTGTACGTGGTATTTCAGTCATTCATTTTAGACCTTACTTATAGTACACCAAAGTAACTAACGCTGCATACACAAGTCCAGAATACCCTCAGGATTTAGAGTCGTCGTTCAAACAGTACAATGCGAATCACTCATCTCCGATAGTAGTCTAGAAATAAGTAACCCACATGGTCCAACTCAGTGTGTCAAACACACTAACTTAACACTTTTGGATCTCCATCCACATGACCAAGACAAGCCATCCAAAGTGTCTAGTTATGGTCTTAACATACAAGTGGTCCAGACTTATCTCCGACTACGAGTCTTTCAAACAACTATCCATATCATTTGTTCCTAGTCTATCTGTGGCTTAGTCTCATAAACCACTTAGAACAAACATGTAAATTGTAGTCTGAGGACTACACCCATCTCATGGATGCCTCTCGAAAGAAAATCACATGCAATATAAATGCTCAAATACACATATTTAACTAGAAAACGACTGGAACTTTAATTTTATTTATTAATTAAAATAATATATCCAGAATAAATCTGTATTTCAGGACACTGTTCCTAACACAGACTACCACCTCCGATCATCTCGATCATCAATGTAGCCGGTATTGATGCGATGTGAAATAGGCCTAGGATCCGGTAGCTCCTCGTCCAAGGAAGGATTTTGGATGCCTTCATCTATCTCCTTTTCTATTGCGCATGGTGTTAATGTGCGTTTGGGCTGGGTTCCCGATGGAAGCTCAAGATTAGCCCTAATTGAAACAAGCAATGTTCGATTTGCCAGAATTTCTCTTCCAATTCCTCTGTCCTCCTTTCGGCTTGCTGTGGACGATCACGGTCACAAACGTCTTTGATGGCGGCATTCCTTTGATGCCCACGGGCCATCTTAAAACCCATTTTGAGCTCTGATACCAACTGATGCAGCACATGTTTGGGAAAATAAGGTACGGGAAGGTTCAACAGCCTTCCCTTTAATTTTATTAAATATTGATAAAAATAAAGAGGAAAAGATGAACTTGTTTTCTCATAATCCGAGAAAAGAGGTTTAACAATTTGAATTTAAATCTCTAAATAATAACCCGAGAAAAGAGGTTTAACCATTTGAATTTAAATCTCTAAATAAACTTACCCCTAACCCTAGCTCGTCTCCTTTAAATAGAGGAGATGTTAAAAAGGAAAGAAATCAAGTTTATGACAAACAAGGAAAGGAATAAAGCTAAAATGGACAGAAATTGCAGTTGAAATCAAATCCCGTCCATCCCGCCTTGCATCTCGCCTCATCCCTTGACCCGCCTTGTAACTTTAGCCGCATTCCTGGCGCCACCAACCTTCATGCAGCCAACTGGTTGTCGGCTGTGCCATACCTGAATGCTTACCAACCTTGACTCTGTACCTACTATTCATGCCCACCAACTTGTATCCCCCAGCTGGCACGCTAAGCTCAAGCACGGGCTACATCAAAGGAGAGAGAGAATACATCAACACTAATCTCAGCATGTGCTAACCTTAATCCAACTCCCCTGATTTATACTACTAAAAGGGCTATGATGACGTGGCGTTGGTGGTGATGTGGTAGGCTGACTTGGCAGTCGGGAGGCTCGAGACTAATTCGGGCATGACCCTTGGTAATACTCATATCTATACTCCCACCATGAAATGATCCTTGTCTTCAGGGGTCAAGGTATTGAAATACCAATGGGTAAACCTCCCAAATCAAATACCAAAATCAAAAATTTTATCCCCTTAAAATTTCAAAAATTAACAAATTTTTTTTTTCCAAAATATCTGAATAAGTGGTGATTAAGTAATAAAAAAAATTTCAAGGGTAAAATCGTAATTAAACCCAAAAGCTATGCGACATAGCCCTTCTTCTCAAAGCCCTAACTCCACCCAACTATAGATGGTAGGGCTTGGTGACGACCGGCGGGGAGACTCCATGGTGAAGGCAGCAACAATGGTTTGAGCGACTTCCACATCCTCCCCCGCTTGCCCCTTCGTTTCAACATCAAGTTCGGCCACTTGACCTTGCCTTTCTCTGACGTCAACAATCCCTTGGTGGGGGATGCCACAACACCACAATGGCAATGGTACCCGTTGGTCACCTCATCTTCTCCGATTTTTTCTTCAATGCTGCATTTGGCGTCTTCTGCCTCCGTTCTGATGACGACAATGGAGGTGTCTCTTTCCCCAGTGAGGTAGCAACCCGTTGGAGGTGGTGGTTGGCCTTGATCTTCTCATTACCATGATCTTCACGCCATGGTCGTGGTTCTCGGTCGGGTTCAAGGCTCCCAACTTCTTCACCATTTCATCCTCCACAAAATCCAACAACGATAGCTCCCACATGACGAATTCTGGCATCTCTTGTCGAATCTCTTCATCCTGGTTGTGGCTCTCATCTCCATCAATTTCCTCAACCCGGTTATCATCTTCATATCTTGTTAGTCCTGGAGTACCTTCTTTTACAATAGAAGGTTGCTTTAATGGCATATCACTTGACTCCTTGTGCTCAAAATTAGCCAGGGATTATGACCTTTCATTCCACTTCAACCACATCATGGGTCTTGAGATATTGAATGTCTAAGACACAACATTGATCGTATATATGCCTTTCATGTAAGGATGTGAGGGCTAAATTGGCACTCCCAATTGTATAAGAGCTAACATGAGTCACAACCTCAAGATTAGAAGATGAGATCACTTCATTTCTGTCAACAACACCATAAGGACAACATCTATAGGGTAAAGAAGCTTCAAAACTTCGATCAATAGAGTAGCATCTTTATGAGACTTGACTTGCATAATTTGAACTAAACAAATGTAAAGAATTTCACAGTGTGACATTTTGTCAAACACCTTTCATGCAATACTTGGTGTTCCACAATTCAGATTCCAATCCCAGAATTCAGACCTTGAAAACATAAATCATATCTTAAAAATTAAATTTGCAACTCGTGAGTGGCAACCAGGCAATAGATGATCTAATCCTAAAGCTCTTGGGACATCTTCGAATAAAACCAAGCCTCTTTACGTATAGAACTTAGATGAGTTTAAAAATGATTGCCCAATTTTCCATGACTGAGAATCGGTAGCTCTGATACCAATTTTTATGATACATAATTGGATCAGGCCAATTTGATATTAACTATATTAAAATAGTATCAGAAAATGGAGAAATACATAGAACAAAAGAGGAGAAACATAGAAGAAGATTGGGGGAGAGAGAATACATCAACACTAATCGGAACACGCCCTAAACCTAATCGAACTCCCCTTATTTATACTACAAAAAGGGCTATGATGACATGGAGTTGGTGGTGACATGGCATGCTGACTTGGTAGTTGGGAGGCTCGAGACTAATTCCGGCATGATCCTTGGTAATATTCATATCAAATACATCCCAAACCAGACAATCTATATTCTATATTAAACATATAAGAGTACTAAAAAAAAAAAAAAAAAAAACCCAACCTCAAGAGGTTGCCCACCCTATCGCAATGGTAGGAAAACAAAACCGTATAGGCTGCCATTTGGAGTTTGCTGGAGGAAAAATTGACATCATCTTATTGATAAACAATAACGCTAGAGTACAAAAAGTCATGCTCGTCCATATTTTCATCAAAGAGTTGCATATTTTTTAAGCTACAAATATATTCACAAAAACGAAGCGTCAAACAAAAAGTATATTCATATTGAAGACAAAAAGTTAAAAAAAGTTAAGAGTAAAATTGATTAAAAAAAATAACATTTTCTTTATGAGTTTAAATTTGCATTTTGATGTATTTCAGTTATTGTACTGCATATCATCACAGAGAGATTTTTTGGTTTACAAATTTAATATAATATATTATTTCACAATATTTATCTTTTTCATTACAATATGGCGGAGGTGAACTTCATGGAAAGTTAACAATCCACCATAATGTTACGATCTATATTAATCCAAGATAATCAACCAACTCGATCAATCAATCAACTCCAAATGATAATAGTATACTTGTATATAACTTAGTAAAATTCGTAAAATAATATGGGATGTACAAGTATTGGCATAGTATAAGACAGGGGAGAGAAAGATAGACTAGAGATACAAGGGAGAGAAAGACTTAAAGAGAGGGGGAGAGAAAGATGCGGGAGATTGAAGGCGGGACTTAAGAAATTTGAATTCAATTTTGATTTAGTTTGGCTTCTTTCCTTTTAGCTTTTGATTTCTTTCCTTTTTAGTTTTATTTTGATTTCTTTTCTTATTAGTTTCTCGTGTCTCCTCTATATCAAGGAGGGGGAAGCTAGGGTTTAGAGTTAGTTGAATTTTCATAATTTTATTCATATTTTGAGCCTCTTTTCTCAGGTTATGAGAATCGAGCTTTACTTTCCTCTTTCTTTTTATTATGAGATTAATAAAATTAAAGGGAGCGCCGTTAAACCTTTCTGTACCCCCAATTCTCCCACTACCCACTGCATCAATTGGTATCAGAGCTTAAAACGATTTCTGAGATGGCCCGTGGATGACAAAGGAACACTGGCACGTAAGACGTGTATGACCGTGACCGTCAACAGCAGGCCGAGAGAAGGATAGAGGAGTTCGAGGAACAATTACGGTGAATCAATCCAGGAAATCCCGCTCTTGCATCGGGAACCTGGCCCTAACGCCCATTAACACAGCGTGCAATTGGAGAGGAGACAAATGAACGCTTCTAAAATCCGTTCCTAGACGAGGAGCTACCGGATCCCAGGCCGAGGCGTCATCGGCCCAATACCGGAGACATAAAAGATCGTGCTGAACAGAGGTGGGAATCCAACCTTCGGATTGAAATCTCGGAGTTTAATGGAGGAGGACGCCCAGAAGAATTCTTGGACTAGCTTGTTGCCATTGAGGAGGTTCTCAAGTTCACAGAAGTGCCAGAGAGAAAGCAGGCACCACTCATTGGTACTCGTTTACGGGGTAGGGTAGTCGCCTTGTGGCAATAGGTGAAACAAATCTGGCTTCGCCAAGGGAAAGTGAAGATAGAGTCGTGGGAGAAGATGAAGAAACACATGAGAGGCACCTTCTTGCCTCATAATGGTGCCAGGATGATGTACCAGTGCTTATAGGGATTGTGTCAGGGCTCGAGATCTTTGGAGGAGTACAAGGCCGAGTTCTACTCACCAGTCACAAGGAATGACTTGACAAAAATCGGGTAGCAACTGAGGGATCATTACATTGGCGGGTTGAGGGAATCAATACACGAGGTGTTGAACATGTTCGACATCGTTACTATGTCTGAGGCAAGCCAGAGAGCCGTGTACATGGAATGGCAGCAGAGGCGTCGCCAAGCTGACGGACCCTAGGGGGTCCAAGTTGGCGACAGAGCTCAAACACGAGTACTGCCAATTCAGGGTGCACATAACAGACTACCAGCCGCTAATGCAGGGATGTAGATTACCCAAGACTTGGTAAGTTCGTCAAGGACACGTTGCTTCAAGTGTGGGGAAATTGGTCATCATGCTGCTGATTTTTGGAAGGGTGATAGGCCTGGTAAAGCTCTTTTCTTTGATGAACCCCAGGGAGAAGAAGCCGTGACCATGGAGGAAGACGTTCAGGATGAGTTAACGCAATTAGAAGAGGATGCCGTGGTGGGTGATGAGGGGCATCAGTTAGTGGTTAGGCTTGCTTGCTTCACACCCAGGGTGGATCAAGGAGATGGATGGTTGAGGAACAACATCTTCCAGACTATATGTACCATTGGCGGTAGGGTGTGCCGCATGGTCATTGACTAGAGCAACTGTAAGAACATTATATCCGAAGATATCGTCGCCAAGTAAGGATTGAAGACAGAGGTGCATCCAAATCCTTACAAATTGCCATGGCTAAAGAAGGGAAATCAGGTAACAGTTTTCAAATATTGTTGGTGAACTTTTCGTTTAGGGTTAAGTATGAGGACGGGGTTTGGTGTGATGTTGTCACCATGGACACATGCCATTTGTTGTTGGGACGTCCATGGAAACATGATGGGAGTGCCGTCCATGATGGTAGGAAGAACACTTACAGCTTCATCTTCGAGGGAACCGAGATTATCTTGCTACCCAAGAAGGAGGAAGCACCTCGGGTTTTTGAAACTCAACACCCAAGTATACAAGGACGAGCCATGTTTTCCAAGGATGTTGGTGACACCAAGTTAGTAGTTGTGTTGATTTGGAAAGAGAATAAGATCAGTTTGAGGGAGATACTGAGTGATGTTGCCACCTTGTTGAAGGAATACGTTGACGTATTCCCTGAAGAGTTGACTACTGTACTGCCGCCATTTACAGACATCCAACACCGCATTGACTTGGTTTCGGGTGCTTCCTTACCGAATAGGCCTCACTACCAAATGAGTCCAGCTGCGCATGAGGAGCTGAGACACCAAATGGAGAACCTACTCGTTAGAGGCTTTATCCGGGACGGCTTGAGTCCTTGTGCTATACTAGCTCTGTTGATGCCAAAGAAGGATGGCAGCTGGCGAATGTGTGTTGACAGTAGGGTAATCAACAAGATCATGGTACTCTATTGATTCCTTATTTCGAGGTTAGATGGCTTGCTTGATCAGTTACAAAGCTGAAGGGTGTTCACAAATCTTGATTTGAAGAGCGGGTACCACAAAATTTTTATATTGCCAAGGGATGAGTGGAAAATCACCTTCAAGACTAGGGAGGGGCTTTACGAGTGGCTGGTCATGCCATTTGGATTATCCAACACGCCGAGCAAGTTCATGAGGTTCATGAATTAGGTTCTGTGCCCTTTCATTGGAAAGTTCATCGTTGCCAATTTTGATGATAACTTGATCTATATTCAGGATCGTGTTGAATATATCCGGCATCTGGACAAAGTGCTTAGTACTTTAAGAACCCAGAGTTTGTTTGCCACATTTCAGAAGTGCGAGTTCATGAGAGACGAGGTGACCTTCCTTGGGTTCGTTATATCTAAAGACGGTATGTCAGCTGATGAGGGGAAGACAGAAGCTATACGTGACTGGCCTCAGCCAAGAATAATTGGCGAAGTTCACAGCTTCCATGGGTTGGCGTCATTCTATAGGCGCATTGTTCCGAGTTTCAGTTACATTATGGTGCCTATCACTGAATGTCTGAAGAAAGGTTGCTTCATTTGGACCCCCCAAGCAGAACTGCCTTCAATACGATCAAGGAGAAGCTAACCACAACACTAGTGTTAGCCCTTCCTCATTTTTAGAAGACGTTTGAATTACACATGGATGCCTTCAAGATTGGCATTAGCGTTATGCTTAGCCAAGATGGGACGCCTATTGCGTATTTCAGTGAGAAATTCGATGGGAGTAGGTTGAATTACTCTACTTATGATCTGGAATTCTATGGATTGGTGAGAGCATTGAGGCACTGGAAGTCATACTTAGCTAACCGGGAGTTCATTCTGTATTCTGACAATGTTGTCCTCAAGTACATCAATAGCCAAGATAAGCTCTCGGATAGACACGCCAAGTGGGCTAGCTACTTACAGCCCTTCCACTTTGTCATCAAGGACAAGTTAGGCGTGATGAATAAAGTGGCGGATGCACTAAGCAGGAGGAATCTTGTCCTGGCAAAGAGCAAGATGGAGGCTACCGAGTTCAATCAGATAGCGGATCAGTACAGTGTTTTTGGCGAGATATGGCGAGAAGCACAGTTGGGGTATGTTCCCGATTACTCTAGTCATGGCAGTTTCTTGTTCAAAGGGAGCCAGCTTTGCATTCCGAACTCAAGCTGGCGGCTTAAAATCATTGAAGAGAAGCATAATGCAGGGCATGTGGGTAGAGATAAGATGCTCAAACGCATTACAACCAACTACTTCTGGCCTACCATATGCAAGGAAGTTGAAAGATATGTCAAGTGGTCCCGTGTTTGTCAAGTTTCAAAGGGTGAGATGACCAATGCTGGACTTTATATGCCACTACCGGTTCCGTGTTTGTCAAGTTTTAGAGGGCAAGATGACCAACGCTGGACTTTATATGCCATTACCAGTTCCAAGTCAGCCACGGACGGATGTTAGCATGGACTTCATACTAAGCTTACTAAGGACCACCAGTGGTATTAATTCCATCTTCGTTGTCGTAGACCATTTCTCCAAGATGGAAAACTTCATCGGGTGCAAGAAGACTGTTGATGCCATATATGTGGCAGGTCTCTATTTCCGGGAAGTCTACAAGTTGCATAGGTTTCCAGCTAGCATTGTTTCTGATCGGGATATTCGGTTCGTGAATCCCTTCTGAAGGACTTTATGGAGAATGGAGAATACATCTTTCGCCTTTAGCACCGTCCATCACCCTCAAACGGGTAAGCAAACCAAAGTCACTTACTGGTCATTGGGCAATCTTCTCCGATGCCTTGTTGCTGATAACGCCAAGGGATGGGAGATGAAGCTACATAGGGCCGATTTTGCCTACAACAGTTCCATCAATAGGAGTACAAGATTCGCGCCAGTCCAGGTTGTCGATGGTTTTGTTCCTCGTTCTCCGATTGACTTGACACCTTTTCCGGATTTGACACAGGAAGGGGATGACTTGATCTCTTTGCTCAAGGACAACCATGAATGAACCAGGGCTTGGTTACTGGAAGCCACAGTCAAATACAAGACAAAAAGTGACTGGAAGTGCCGAATAGTTCGGTTCCAAGTTGGCAACAAGTTTTGGGCAATCTTGACACGAGAACGATTTCCATCTTGGGAGTACAATAAGCTCACGGCTGCAAGATAGGCGCATTGGCAGTACTGGAGAAAATCAACGACAAGGCTTACCGTCTTTAGCTTCTTCGTGGCATGAGGACTTCTAATGTCTTCAACGTTAAGAACCTTTCTACCTATTTTGGCAACAATTATGGTTCTGATCCTCAAGCGAACTCGGGGACAAATTCCCTCCAACCCAGGGAGGATGATGCAGCCCGCCAAGATCTAGGGAAGGCCAGGCAAAGGCTTGGCATTGGCAGGAATCAAGGCAGGACACAGGATGCTGGAGATTCAAGGTGGGACTCAAGGGATTTGAATTCAATTTTGATTTAGTTTGATTTCTTTCCTTTTAGCTTTTGATTTCTTTCATTTTTAACTTTATTTTTATTTTCTTCCTTATTAGTTTTCTAGTGTCTCCTCTATGTAAAGGAGGGGGAAGCTAGGGTTTAGAGTTAGTTGAATTTTTAGATTTTTATTCATATTTTGAGCCTCTTTTCTTGGGTTGTGAGAATCGAGCTTTGCTTTCCTCTTTCTTTTTATTATGGGATTAATAAAATTAAAGGAAGGCTGTTGAACCTTCCTGTACCTGTAATTCTTCCACTACATGCTATATATGTGTGTGTGTGTGTGTGTGTGTGTGTGTGTGTGTGCATTTATCACTTTGGTATTCTGAAATTTCAATATATATAATGAGGATTTTTACAAAAGGTTGGATATGGATGAGGGAGCTAGGACCCTCTATAGAATTACGAAAGCGAGGGAGAGGAGGACTAGAGACTTTGACCAAGTAAGATGCACAAAGGGAGAAGATGGTCAAGTGCTTGTAGATGAGCAACAAATTAAAACTAGATGGAAATCCTACTTCTAGGATATGTTCAATGAATAGGGAGTTAGAGAGGGATCCTCGGGAGAATTATAAGCACCTAAGGAGCACCACACCTACTATTACTGCATGAGGATTAGACCCAAGGAAGTTAGGGAAGCCTTAAAGAAGATGGGTAGGGGTAAAGCAGTAGGCCCCGATGGAATACCCATTGAAGCATGGAAATGCACTGGAGAAATGGGTATCAAATGGCTGAACAAATTAGTCAACCAAATTCATCCAGAGAAGAAGATGCCAGATGAGTGGCGAAAGAGTTCATTAGTTCCTGTCTATAAGAACAAAGGCGACATCCAGAGTTGTACCAACTACAGAAGAATCAAACTAATGAGCCACACTCTGAAGCTTTGGGAGCGGATCATAGAAAAAATGCTTCGACAACGGATAGGGGTATAAGAGAACAAACTTGGATTTATGCCTGGCAGGTCAACAATAGAAGCCATCCACCTGATAAAGAGGTCAATAGAGTACTATAGAGATAAACAAAAAGTCCTCCACATGGTTTTCATTGACCTTGAGAAGGCGTATGATAGAGTGTCGAGAGAGGTCCTATGGAGGATCTTGGAGATGAAAGGCACCCCCCAGTCCTATATACGAGCAATTAAGGACATGTACGAAGATGCACAAACCAATGTACGCACAATGGAAGGGGAGACATACGCTTTCCCCATTACAGTTAGGGTACACCAAGGATCAGCCTTGAGCCCATTTTTGTTCATTCTGATTATGGACGAGCTCACTGGGTACATCCAAGGAGACGTGCCTTAGTGCATGCTTTTCGTTGACGACATAGTGTTGGTGGGAGAGTCCAGGGAGGAGGTGAATGAGAAGCTAGAACTCTGGAGATTGGCCTTAGAATCGAAAGGTTTAAGACTTAGTAGATCTAAAATCGAGTATATGGAACTCAAGTTCTGTGTATCTACCATGCCACGTACAGAAGATGCCAAGATTGGATCAGAGTGCATACCGAAAAAATCGAGCTTTAAATACTTAGGCTGCATGGTGCAACAAGACGGCGAAGTGGACATAGATGTTAACAACAGGATTAAAGTGGGATGGCATAAATGGAGGATGGCCTCAGCGGTACTATGTGATAGGAAGTTCTAGCTTAAATTGAAGGGGAAATCCTATAAGAAGATAGTGAGACTGGCTATGTCTTATGGGGCAGAGTGCTGGCCGATTAAGCACCATCACACGCAGAAGATGAAGGTAGCAGAAATGAGGATGTTGAGATGGATGTGCGGGCACACAAAGGAGGATAGAATTAGGAATGAAGCCATAAGAAGTAAATTAGGTGTGGCCCCAATTGAGGATAAGCTGCGAGAGCAACGTTTGAGGTGGTTTGGGCAAGTTACGTGGAGACCGAGCACTACACCTGTCAAGAGATGTGAATGGCTCTATATTATAGAAGAGAAGAGACGGTGAGGCCAACCAAAGAAGAGTTGGATGGAAGCAATTAGACAGGACCTCATCTGTCTCAACCTCAGTGAAGAAATTGCCCTAGATAGAGCTCAGTGGAGGATTAGTATAGGTAATAGATATAGCGAAGTAGGATCAAAGAGCACTTCGAGGCTAGTACTAGTGCCACCAGGCTTATTGCATGCCCGTCAGTGTTATGCATTTCTGCCTTGCTTCTTGCTACTTACACAATTTATTTACTTGCATGTGGTTGGTCGGTAGGATCTCTTCTATAGTTGCTTGCTTGCTTTTGTATTTTGCTCTTGCTTAGATGCTTCCATGGTTGTCATGCTCTCCGGGCTTTTCATGCCCTTCTAGTTTTTCAGGTTGGGGGTCTTTGGAAACAACCTCTCATTAGGGTATGCCCTGATAGGGTAAGGCTGCGACATCCTATTCCTCCCAGACCCTGCTCATGCGGAAGCCCTTATGGCACTGGGCCTATTGTTGTTGTTGTTGTTGTTGTTGTCATTGTTGTTGTTGTTGTACAATGAGTTATCATTAAGTTTTAATATTTTATCATTTAGGTACCGTATGCGGAATTTGATAAATTTCTGTAAGAATCTGAGCAATTTTGGACAACAAAGTTTATATAATACATGAATACGACAATATATAAAAGCTAGTGCCGAGATTTTCATAAAAAATTCAGCAAATTGTGATAAAATATTCACCGAACATTATGTAGACCACCTATAAATTACCATATTATGTGTCATTTTTGCATTTTTGGCAAAAAAATTATCAAATTCTAATTAAGATACATGTGTATTATTTAAATTATGTTCAATCTTAGCATTTTCCAACAAAAATTAACGATTTATGGACAAAAGGACACTTGATTGATAAAATTTATAAAACCTAGGGTACTTCATTGTATTTATTGAAATGTATGGGTACATAAGAGATTATATATATGTGTGTGTGTGTGTAATTTATTGTAACAATTGCTCTTTACTGAATTGGGTGGATTTTAGACAATTTGCTGAATTTTTTTTGTTTTAAGTGTCTATTTATAGAAAGTGAAAACAATTTAAATATTTTTTTTTGCTCTTTTCTAGGTTATTAAAGAAAATATTTCCCACTGCTCGATAATGACTTAGGCTAAAAAGCCTTTCCTTCTCTATTACAAGCAAGGTTGTAAGAATCGGGATTCTACTTAGGATCATTTGGAGTTTATAGAATTAAAATCGTAGGATCGAATCGAAAATTAAGAGATTCTCTTTTTGGGCTTAAAATCAATCAAAGACTTCACCCATCAGCTTAACTGTTTTTGAAAAATTGGTACTTTGGCATTGTATCAGAGCCTTATTGACCAAGAAATTACCAATTCAAATCTCAATAACCCTCACTTTCAATATTAACATAACTTAAGCACAAGGTATGAGGTGTGTCCGTGCAATAGCCACACTCAAGTCTAATGAGCATTTATGTAAGAGGCATATTAGACCACAGAGTAAATGTTGGGCCTTCACCTATCAGCTTAAGTTTTTGAGAAAGTTGGATTTTTGACATTTACTACATGTGTTAGCCAATACACTCAATTCAAGCCAATGGATCACAAACAAACACCGAAATTGCTCAAATCTACCAACGGGACAACAATAGCTGTCCTAATTTGTACATTATGCATAGTAGAAGCTCCAAGAGGAGTAGTACAAGTACAGGTAATAGTAGGAGAAGAGGGAGATGAAGAAGAAGATATTTTATACACACACACACAGAGAAAGAGAGAGAGAGAGAGAGAGAGATAAATCACACACAAAAATCTCATCCTAACTGACTCTCCCAAAGATAGTATTTATAGGAGATTATTAGGGGTAATGCAACTGAGGTGGCATGGTCATGTGGCAGTTGATGAGTCATGCAGTGATGTGGCTTGAGCAGTGTGACCAGGCTGTTGACATTGTAAGGAGGGATTATGAATATTTGTATGAATACCCACCCCCCCCCCCCCCCCCCCCCGGGGGAGCTGACCCCTTTCCGCAAGGGTCGAAGGTTGGAAACTGGGTTTGGAGTGTTAGGAACAGCGTTCTGAAATCCAGATTTATTCTGGATGTATTATTTTAATTAATAAACAAGATTGAAGCCCCAGTCATTTCCAGGTTAAATTTGTGTAAGCGAGCATTTATATTGCATATGATTTTCTATTTGGAAACATCCATGAGATGGGTGTAGTCCTTAGACTACAATTTACATGTTTGTTCTAAGTGGTTTATGAGACTAAGCCATAGATAGACTTGGAACTAATGGTATGGATTGTTGTTTGAAAGACTCGTAGTCAAAGACAAGTTTGGACCACTTGTATGTTAAGGCTATAACGTGACACTTTAGATGACTTGTCTTAGTCATGTGGATGGAGGTCCAAAAGTGTTAGGTTAGTGTGTTTAATAAGATTGACACACCAAGTTGGACTATGTAGATTACTTATTTCTAGACCACTATTAGAGATGAGTGATTGATGTTGTACTGTTTGAATGACAACTCTAAATTTTGAGGGTATTCTGGACTTGTGCATGAAGCGTTAGTTACTTTGGTGTACTACAAATAAGGTCTAAACAAATGACTGAAATCCCACGTACACTGGGTAGCGGCGTGAAGTGTGACAAAGATCAAGTATTCAATAGGGAATCTACAGTCTCTTATGAGATACAGGTGTACCCTTAGTTGATTTGTAAATATTTGAATAGTTCGAAAACTTTGGCCAAAGTATTCCAAGTGTTTGACATTTGGAATTTATACTGTGAATATGTTCAAGTATAAATGAATTATTCAATGAAGGGCAAGCCGGTAACTAATGGAGAAGCTGTGATAAGGATAATGTTAGTGGTTATATTTATTCTTTGTCATGGAAATCTAGTCGAGGGGTTGTTGTCATCAACACAGTCTATTAGGGAGATATCGAATAAACAATTTAAGTCTGGAGTTCAGTGATATTTATTTTGTGGAATTAAGTCTCATTAAATGATAATTCAATTATTTCATGAGATGATTAATTTAACCCATTTGGAGCAAGATTTAAATTGTTCCTTAGGTCCCTGTGCAAGCCTCTATATTTACTACCATCGAAAAAATATTAAAGAATTCATGAGATTAATTATTTATCCATTAGATGGGTAAAGTTAATTTTGCCAAACATTATTCATGTGATGAATAAAATTAAAAATTATAAAATAAAATAAATTTTAAAATTTAAAATTCATAAGATAAATTTTTACATGTGGGAAACAAAGCAAAACAAAAAAAAGAAAAAAAAATAGCCCAGGACACTATCCGCATGCTTGCAGATGGACCAACCAGCGTGCACCGTGAGTGGACCAATCCACGGCTGCCACGTGCCACGCGGTATATATTAGAATAACGCTCCTTTTTTCTGCTGCTAGGAAACGCGTCGTTTTGATTTGCTTTGTAATGAAACGTTGCGTTTTGAATCACAACAATGAATCCCACATCGAAAAATCTGTTATTTTTTGCTCCGGTAGCCTATTATAAATAGAGGTATCTATTCCAAGAGTTTGGTATTCAATTCAAACAAATTGTTTTAAGCTTCTGGAATCGTTTCAAAGACCCAATTGGAGAGAAAAATTTCCATTATAATTTTTCTTTCCTAGTTTAATATTTTTCGGAGCCCACCCATGGGGCAGTTGGAGGTCATTGCGTCGAAGATCGCGGGGTCTCAATTTTCTTGGTATTCTTTACAATTGGAGCAATTCTAGGTATGTTCTTCTTTCCTTCTTTTAGTTTTCACTTTTCTATTGATTTACAATATCAATTATTATGCCCGTTTATGTTTATGTATTGTTATGAATGTATTAGTGTAAAAGGCCTATAGATGTAAATTAAGAATTTAGATCTGAAGATTTAAAATTAGGATTTTCAAATCAACCCTAGGTTTCGAATTATGAATTCTAAACCTGTTTCACCGACCTTAAGCGAAATTTTGAAATTCATCCCAACAACTAGTATTAGGACAAAGAGTTTATAGAGACAAACCTATTCCCAGGAACTCTCGTACGTAAGGTGTCACGAAGCGTGACTCTCCGACCAGGGGCTTAGGTAGTAAGAAGGGTCTCCTACTCTAAGTTCTCTAATAGGTGCATATTGTTGTGACCATAGTTGAGAACTGTGAACCCAATAGTCGGCCTCAGAGTTTATTTTTCCAACAAAATTTATGTCTTTTCCCAACAATTGGTATCAGAGCCGGCCTCTGATTACATTCTTAATATATATGACTAAGTATAATAAGATCGAAATAAATAGATTGGCGATTTAATAAAATAGAGATTTTATTAAGAAGGAAAGTTAGTTTAATTTGACGTATCGATTTAAATTGTTTAAAACAATAATGAATTAATGACTAATTCAGATGACCGGTTGAATTTGATGTTTAAATTATTTGAATCATCAAAGTAATTAATTGTTAATTAGATTATTTTAAAGTAAAGATTTAAATTGTTTAAATCGGTCAAAAAAGTTAATAGTTAACTAGGTTATTTAAAGTATCCTTTTAAATGGTTTAAATCGCTTAGAAGATGTAATGGTTAACTAAGTTGTTTATAGAAACGTTTTAAATTTTTTAAATCGTTAATGAGTTAATCGTTAATTCGGAACAGACCATAAATTTGTGATTATGTTGTTCGTATAATGAGATTGTATGTTCTCAGTCATGATTTACGAAATCGGACAAAATTGATCGAATAAGATTAGATTCAAGTATTTTTAACAATAATTGATAAAATTGATTAATGAAACTAGATTCAATTAATTTTTATGAAATCAGATAAAATTGATCTAATAAGAATAGTTTCAAATTTTTATGAAATAGGATAAAGTTGATCTAATGAGATTGGATTCAATTATTTTTGTACGAAATTGGATAAAATTGATCGAATGAGATTAGATTCAATTTATTTCAAAATTAAATATTTTAATTTTTTAAAATTTAAAAAAAAATTTGTCAGCAGACGTAGAGGTCATGTTGACGTCAGTGCCTGCTGCTGACGTCAACGTCTGACGTCTGATGTCAGCAACAAATAAAAAAATAAATTAAAAAGTTTTTTTATTTTATTTTTGGAACGTATAGACGTCAATACTGATTTACATAATAATTATAAATTATTTATTTTGTTAATTAATTTCCTTTTAGATTGATATTCTAATTAGATTATAAAATAATCTAAGTTTTGAATCAGTATTATTTTAAATTAAAGTTATTTTAAATTGTTGATTCTGAAACAGACTGTATGACAGTTTAAGTTAACTTTATTTTTAAAATAAAAGTTAAATTTTATTAATCAAATTTTAGAATAAGATTTTAAAATAGAGTATTGGATAGTCTAAGCTTGTTTAATTTTGGAATGAGATTCTAAAAATAGACTATGGGATAGTCTAAGTGCAGAATCGCTACTGATTTTAAATAAAATTAATTTTAATTTAATTTTGGAATTAGTTTTTTAAAGGAAGATTATGTGATAATATAAATTAAGATATTGGTATTGTTTTAATTGAAATTAATTAATTAATTTTATTGAATAAATTTAGAATGAGATTCTAAAGTAAGATTATGAGATAATCTATGCTTGAAAACAATAATGTTTTGAATAAATTAATTAATAAATTTTTGTTAATTTTAGAATGAGATTCTAAAGGAGATTATGAGATAATCCAGGTTGTAAATGAAATTTAATTAAAAATCACTGGCTATAAAAATCAAGTGGGAGCGAGGTTTCAATTGTTGTAACCTCACGGTCTCTATTACCGGTCTAGCAGTATAGTAGATCGATAGACCTCCCTGTAGAGGATGTCGGTTTGCAGATTACAAGGCTAGACTTCTGTTGTAATAAACCAAAGCGCAAAGAAGCGATGCGACCACGCTGCCATGGAGTATTTCATGTACTTGTATGGAGGTTTAGGTAATGGTTTACTCTTGACTAGCGTGATGCATTAGCCCCCCCGAGGAGCTCTGCTGTGCCATGTTAGAGACTAAGGTAAAGTGGTAAGTTAATTATGTTTAGTAAGAGTTACAAGAAAACAGGTTAATTGAGAATAGTTCTCACCCGAACTAGCTTCGTGCGGCCCCGCTGCCAAGGAATAAGGAGTGGTGTGTTTGGGTCATCATTCTATGCATGATAATATAGTTTGGTGGATATCTGACTTATTGTATATGCTAAATTGAAAGAATATATATCACTGCATTATACATGACTCATATAAGGTAGTTACACAATTGTTTGTATTTACAGTATTTTTTTAAATGGCTGCGATTGGTGCTCTTCATTTAATTCTAAAAGATAATGCCTTAACTGGACCGAATTACTTCGACTGAAAAATGAACCTGGACATAGTATTAATACATGAGGGTCATAAGTTTGTTCTCTCTGAAGCTCGATCTACGGTGCCCGCTAATAATTCTGCAGCTGCTATTAAAGAGTGTTATGAACGTTGGAATAAAGCTAATGAGTTAGCCGTATGCTACATTTTGGCGTTGTTGACTAATATACTCAAGCATCAGATGCTTGAGACGGAAACAGCAGCTGAGCTGATCAAACATTTAACGGAAATGTTTGGTGGTCAAGATAGGGCAGCTAGGCAAGAGCTGATGAGGAAGCTCTGAGCACGAAGATGTCAGAAGGGTCCCTAATTAAGGAACATGTCATGAAAATGATGGCGTGCTTGTTTGAGTTGGAGATTCTAGGTGCTAAGATTGATAGTCAGTCTCAACAGGACATCATCCTCAGCTCTCTGTCAGGGTCTTTCACTCAGTTCAGGCTGAACTGCACAATGAATAATAAGGATTATTCATTACTTGAGCTGATGAAAGAGCTACAGGCAGCAGAGGGTGTTATGCGAGCCAAGGGGAGTGTCCACTTGACTCAGGTATCGAGGACTAGTGGGAACAAGCAGAATAAGGGACCAACTGGAAAGAAACGGAAAGGCAAGGTTGCTAGTGTAGCGACTAATCCTAACAAAAGGCCAGCAAAAGGAAAGTGTTACTTTTGCGGAAAGATGGGCCACTGGAAGAGAAACTGCGTAAAGTACATGGCTACTCTTCTTGCAAAGATTGCTAAGCCATCTGGTGAAGGTATGTTGATATCTCACTAATTCAGGTCTTGTGCAGTTGTGAGTTCACTAGATTCTTGGTGTGTGGACTCAAGTTCAACTGACCAAGTCTGTAATATGTTATGGCGCTCAGGCCAACCAGGAGGCTATATGATGGGAGCTGTACCTAATAGCTGAAGACGGTACAAGAGTAGCAGTCTTAGTAATATGAAGCGATAGCTTAGAATTTAATGTTAGAATTTTGTTTTTGCTTCTTAAAAATTCTTATTGATTTATACCTGCATTGGATATGAATTTTGATTTATATGGTTTGAAGAATAATTGTTATTCAGTTTGAATATGGTTGTGAACTTGTATTACAAGAAATAAAATTTTTATTTACTAAGGAACATGTGATTATGATTTATTCATGGTATTCTCCTTATATATGTGAACAATGCAAAATACTTAGAGAAGAATTTTGCAAGTAAACTACAAAAGCAAAAACAAAATAGCAATGAAAGCAAAATGACAATAATTCTGAATAGCTAGACATAACTTAAGACATAGTGGATGCATTAGATGCACCTACTGATAGGAACAAAAATGTTCCAGGTACACGAGAGCTTCGGTCTGGTGGAAGGATTGTCAGGACACCTGACAGGTTCATAGCGGGAGCCTTAGTGGTTGGTCGTGACATTGAATTCGACCCTTTTAGCCACAATGAAGCTATTAAGTCTTCTAGTTTTGTGCAATCGGTTGCTCGTATCATCCGTGTACAAATGACATTAAGAGAAAGTAATGACTTTCTTGGTATTGTATGTCAACAATATACTACTCATTGAGAATGATGCAGGGGTGTCATTAGCTACAAATGTTTGGTTGTCAAGAAAGCTCAATATGAAATACATGGGATACACTAACTCTACTTTTAGGATTAAGCTTCTGCAAGGTCATAAGATTAAGATGTCGGATCTCTCTCCAGCCACTTATATTGATAAGACATTTTCAAGGTATAGCATGGTGTCCCTCTTTCTGTTGAGTAGTGTTCTTGGACACCTCAAGAGGAAGAGGAATTGAGAAATATTCCGTATGCTTGGGCAGTGGGAGCCTCAGGTATGCCATGTTGTGAACAAGACCTAATGTCTGCCATGCTGTGGTATAGTAAGCAGATGTCAGTCTAACCCAGATCCAATGGACTAGGTCAAAGTGAATGTTTTCTCTAGTTCTTGAGAAGAACTAGAGATCCCATGCTAATCTTTGAAAGTGACGAGATGGTTCCAATTGGCTATATTATTTTAAGACTTCCAGTCAAATATATGTGATAGATGTTAGACGTCTAAACATGTCTTTACCCTTGGAGTGCGAGCCATTAGTGAGAGGAATGTCAAGCAATATCATATTGCTGACTTCACAATAAAGTAATTGTGCACACTAAGGTTTAAGCTCAGTAGACATTTGGGTCAAACTTAAAAGGGGTGAGTATGGACTCTGTCATAAATTGGATTTAGGACAAGTGCGAGATTGTTAGGAATAGTGTCCTGAAATCAAGATTTATTCTGGATAAATTATTTTAATTAATAAATAAGATTGAAGTCCCAGTCGTTTCCTATTTAAATTTGTGTAAGCGAGCATTTATACTGCATGTGATTTTCATTTTGGAATCATCCATGAGATGGGTGTAGTCCTCAGACTATAATTTACGTGTTTGTTCTAAGTGGTTTATGAGACTAAGCCACATATAGACTTGGAACAAATAGTATGGATTGTTGTTTGAAAGACTCGTAGTAAAAGACAAGTTTGGACAACTTGAATGTTAAGGCTATAACGTGGCACTTTAGATGACTTGTATTGGTTATGTGCATGGAGATCCAAAAGTGTTAGGTTAGTGTGTTTAAGAAGATTGACACACTGAGTTGGACCATGTGGATTACTTATTTCTAGACTATTATCAGAGATGAGTGATTCATGTTGTACTATTTGAATGACAACTCTAAATCCTGAGGGTATTCTGGACTTGTTCATGGAGCGTCAGTTACTTTGGTGTACTACGAGTAAGGTCTAAACGAATGACTTAAATCCCACGTACAATGGGTAGCGGCGTGAAGTGTGACAAGGATCAGGTATTCAATAGGGAATCTACAGCCTCTTATGAGATACAGGTGTCCCCTTAGTTGCTTTGCAAATATTTGAATAGTTCGAAAACTTTGGCCAAAGTATTCCAAGTATTTGACATTTGAAATTTATACTGTGAATATGTTCAAGTATAAATGAATTATTAAGTAAAGATCGAGTCAGTAACTAATAGAGAAGTTGTGAGAAGGATAATGGTAGTGGTTATATTTATCCTTTGTCATGGACATCTAGTAGAGGGGTTGTTGTCATCAACACAGTTTATTAGGAAGATATCGAATAAATAATTTGTGTCTGGAGTGCAGTGAGATTTATTTAGTGGAATTAAGTCTCATTAAATGGTAATTAAATTATTTCATGAAATGATTAATTTAACCCATTTGAAGCTAGATTTAAATTGTTCTCGAGGTCCCTGTGCAAGCCTCTATATTTATTACCATCAAAAAAATATTAAAGAATTCATGAGATTAATTATTTATCCATTAGATGGGTAAAGTTAATTTTGCCAAACATTATTCATGTGATGAATAAAATTAAAAATTATAAAATAAAATAATTTTGAAAATTTAAAATTCATAAGATGCATTTTTACATGTGGAAAACAAAGCAAAACAAAAAAAAAAAGCCTGGGACGCTATCCGTATGCTCGTAGATGGACCAATCAACGCGCAACACGTGTCATGCGCTGATTGGTCCTATAGAGGTACCCACGTGACTGTGACTGGAACAATCCGCGGCAGCCACATGCCACGCGGTATATGTTAAAATAACGCTTCTTTTTTCTACCATTATGAAACGCATCGTTTTGATTTGCTTTGTAATGAAACACTGCGTTTTGAATTACAACAACGAATCCCACATCAAAAAACCTCTTATCTTTTGCTCTGGTAGCCTACTATAAATAGAGGTACCTATTCCAAGGGTTTGGTATTCAATTCAAACAAATTATTTTGAGTTTCTGAAATTTTTTCGGAGACCCAATTGGAGAAAAAATTTGCCATTAAAATTTTTCTTTCCTAGTTTAATATTTTTCAGAGCCCACCCTCGAGGCAGTTCGAGGTCATTGCATATAAGATCGCGAGGTCCCGATTTTCTTGGTATTCTTTATAATTGGAGCAATTCTAGGTATGTTCTTCTTTCCTTCTTCTTTTAGTTTTTGCTTTTCTATTTATTTATAGTATTTGTTATCATGCCTTTTTAAGTTTATATATTGTTATAATTGTATTAGAGTGAAAGGCCTGTAGATCTAAATTAAGAATTTAGATCTGTAGATTTAAATTTGTAGATTTAAAATTAGGATTTTTAAATTAACCCTAGGTTTAGAATTATGAATTCTAAACATGTTTCGCTACATACACTTTAAGGGAAATTTTTGAAAGTCATCACAACGACCGGGTATTAGGGCAAAGGGTTTATAGAGATAAACCTATTCCCGGGAACTCTCGCACGTAAGGTGTCACGAAGCGTGACTCTCCGACTGGGGGCTTAGGTAGTGAGAAGAGTCTCCTACTCTAAGTGCTCTAATAGGTGCCTCTTGTTGTGATCATAGTTGAGAACTGTGAACCCAATAGTCAGCATCAGAGTTTATTTTTTCAACAAAATTTATGTCTTTTCCCAACAATGAGATCGTATGAGAATTCCCAGGTAGCATCGGCTTTAGATTGGCTAGCCCAATGCACCAAGACTTGCATGGCAGCAATCTGCCTACACTTCATAATACGCCTATCCAAGATGGCAAGTCGAGCTGTAGTAGGCGGAGGCGGGGGCCAAATGTCCAAAGTGGGATAGGGGTGACGAGAACCGAGCAGCATGGTTTCAAGAAAGAGACATGCACAATATGGTGAATGGTTGCATGAGCAGGCATATCTAACTTATAAGCTACAGGACCTGTTCGGTCAAGAATATGAGAAGGCACAAATTACAGAGGGGCGCAACTTATGGTATTGGCGAAATTCCACACCGTTTTAGCAATAAGGCTGGAGTTTTAGCCAGATGAAGTGGCCAATCTGGAACTCGTGTTCGGAACAGTGGTGATTAGAAAGCTGCTTCATACGGTTTTGTGTGTGGAGGAGATGATGCATAAGCCGAGCAATGGTGGCTTCTCAAGCCATCAAACTGCAGTCAACGGCGTCCATGTCTGATTCTCCCGGAAGGCAATGGAGATGTATTAGTGGGGCCTAACCATATAAGATTTCATAAGGAGTGAATTGAGTGGCAGATTGGAAAGTGGTGTTGTACCACCACTTGGTGAGAGGCAACCAGCTGTGCCATTCGCAGGGATGTTCACTCGCCATACACATGAGTTACATTTCACGACATCGGTTGAGTACTTTGATCTTTCCATCAGATTGAGGATGGTAAGATGAAGAGAGGTTCAATTGTGACCCGAGCCTAGGGAAAAGTTCATGCCAGAAGATGCTTGTAAAAATCGGGTCCCTATTGCTAATGATAGACTCGGGTAAGCCCTGAAGAAGATATATATGGACAAGAATAGTGGGACACTGCAACAGGTGTGTATGGGTGACGGAGAGCAAGTAAGTGAGCATATTTGCTAAAACAATCCATGACAATGAGTATAACCATATGACTAGAAGATGGCCGTAAGCCTTCGATGAAGTTCATTAAGATACTACTCCAGGATGTCGACTGAATTGGTAAAGGATGAAGTAGGCCAGGAGACGCCCACTGTCTCGTACTTGTGTTGTTGGAAGACTGAGCAACGATGGGCGTATTCATGTACATCAAAGCGGAAACCTTTCCAATAAAATAGTGTTTGGATGCAGCGGTAAGTCCCCTCTGTGCCGAATTGGTCCCCCTTGAGCCGAATTATGAAGCCAAGTGAGAATCGCCAAGGAGGCTTGTGTCAGCACAAATGATTAGGTGACCAGTATAGCGTACTTGATCATGGTGCCATGTGAAACGTGGATAGGAAAGCGGTTCCTGCTTCTTGGAAGCAATGATGTTGGCGAGATATTGATTTGAAGTCTGAGCTTGACGGATACGATCGTACAGATCTGAGGAAATGGTCGATATGGTGAGACAAAGAACTTCTGACACAGCATTCGTGATAGAGCATCGGTGGCTCGATTTTTTATTCCTTTCTTGCAGACGATATCGTAATTGTAACCAATGAGCATTGATAGATGGAACAATTGGAATTTGGTTGACAATTTTTGCTCAAGCAAGTACTTAAGGCTTTGTTGATCAGTTCGAATGGTAAAATGACGTCCTTTAAGGTATTGCCCACCATTTATCAATGACGAAGACAATCGCTAGCAATTCCTGTTCATAGAAAGACATTGCCTAATGGGGCATTGTTAATGCCTGGCTAATGAAAGCGAGTGACCTTCCGCCCTGCATTATTATAGCACCTATTCCAGACCCAAAAAGCGTCAGTCTCAACTATGAAGGCTAATTGAAGTTGGGAAGGGCAAGCACGGGTGGGGAAGTCAAAGCTTCCTTTAAGTGGGCAAAAGTTGTTTCGGCCTCCGCATTCCGCACAAAGACATTTTTCTTAAGAAGAGCGGTGAGCGGACGAGCTAGGTCCCCACATTGCACAATCAGCCAGCAGTAATACCTGGAAAGACCCAAGAACCCACGGAGCTGCTTTAGGTTCTGAGGATGGGGCCAAGAGACCGCGACCTAAACTTTACGGGATCAGTCTCGACCTCATGTTCGGAGATAAAGTGCCCAAGATAATAAATTTGGCATGCGCCAAAGCAGCATTTCTCCCAGTTGGCCGTGAACCTATTGGCACGAAGCACAGGCAGGGCATGGTGAACGTGCCTACGATGATTATTCCATGGCTTGATGAATGCTGTTAAGTATGGTCAGAAGATATCATTCATTATGCTCTGAAACATCGATGGGGCATTCAATAAACAAAATGGCATAACAGTGAATTCATAGTAGACGAAGTGGGTACGGAAAGAGGTCTTGTACATATCTGCACAGTACCCGAATTTGAGATCAATCTTTGAAAAATATGAGGCGCCGCTCAGTTCGTCCAGCAACTCTTCAATAACTGAAATCGGAAATTTGTCCTTGATGGTCAATTTGTTCAGGGGGCGGTTGTCCATGCAAAGACGCCATGACCCATCTTTTTCTATCACCAAAACAACTAGTGAAGCAAAAGGGGCTGAGTTGTTTTCAATGACGCCAACTTGCAGCGTTTTGCTAATCAATTTCTCGAGAATGTCTTTATAGAAATGCGGGTATCGGTGCGGTCACAAATTGACCGGATTGCTCCCCGTCTTTGAGAGGAATTCGATGATCAAAGCCAAGGCAATAAGGAGGTAGTTGGTGGGAGTTAGAGAACGCATTGTCGAACTCCGCGAGGATGTCTGTCATCTATGATGTATTGTTAACATTTTCATTGTTATTGGCGAGTATCAAGCTAAAAGGGAACAGGTTAGACAGTGTTAATACTTGCAAACCAAAGACAGAAGTTGCCTAGTACGAGTTGGCGTGTAGAGCACTAGCCAAGAATGCTTTAGGTGGCTGTGGAGAAATACCCTTAAGTTTACATTGGTGGTTTTGGAAGCTGAAGCTCCCGAAAATTACAATGAACTGTGCCCAACGTGCAAAGCCAATGGATGCCCAAGACCATATCATACCCGGATAGGGGAATAAGGAGCATCTTCAAGGTGAACGTGATTCCTGCCAAAGTCCAATGAAAGTGATACGATACGCCTTTGCAGGCGATATGGTTACCGTCAGCTGTAGTGACAGGTGGGCATAGTGATTGGTCCACTTTATACCCAAGGTGAGTCGCCAAGGTTGCATCGAGGAAATTATGCATGCTGCCGATATCAATTAAGATATAAAGGGTGCGTTTGCCACAAGTACCTAGAACACGAATAGTATGGCAGGTATCCAACCCTCCCAAGGCGTGAATAGAGATTAAGGAATCTGGATCTGGTTCCGGATTAAGGTTAGGACTGAGGGGCGTGTCACTAGCATCGAAAAACACGTTCTCTACTTTAGAAAGGAATAGTTGGACCCTTTTTCGTCGTCATGACAATTGAAATATAAATTCTTCGCCCGATGTTCACCAACTTCAGCATCAATCAAATGGCGAGGGTTGTAGAGAGGCCCACAGTTAGGCGGATTGTGAGGGGGTAGGGTTAAAGTTTGGAGTTGACGTGGTTACGGTTGAGGCAGGTTGGGGGCTAAATTATTGGAGCTACTGTTATCTTCATAGGTTACCGTGTTGAGTAAAGGCGAAATTGGCCCTAATTTCTGTGGATTCTTACTAGTAATCCTTTCGAGATACAAACAATTTTTTTATTAAAGCTTGGCGAGCACCACAACCTCATGGAATGTTCATGGTTTGAGCATTTTAATCCATCCCGAAATCTCATCACGAAGCCCTCCCATGAAAATGTGGATTTTCTGATGATCACTCAGCCCAAATTTATTGATGAGTGATTCAAATTGTGCTAAGTAAACACTTAGGGGGTCCGGCTTGTTTGAGCTTGTTGAGCTTAGTAAGTGGATCATCGACGGTATCACTTAATCGAGCTCGGATTTCAGCCAGACACACATCCCAGGGTATTACTTCACCTAAGGGCCATGATTCCTCAGAGCCATCATGCCATTCCTTAGCATATCCCTCTAGTGCTACACTAGCTAACATCACTTTACCCTCTGCCAAGATACGATCCAATTGCAAATAATGCTCACACTTGTGAATCCAACCATTAACATTATACCTACTAAACCTCGAAAACTCAACCTTAGTAAAACGAGTGGGAAATTGACAGTTACCTTGGCTACGAATGGGTCTAAGGATTGACAAGTTGAGAGGCATTGGCTGATCCCGTCCCAATTTTGAGCCTCCCGAAAGTACAAACCTCCACTGGTGTTGCCAATCTTCCTCTGCAATTCATCACTGTGATCTGGACTGAATGTCCACTCACCAAATGCGATATATGATCGATCCAATCCTCCAGGATTGAGCAACGCTGATCAAAGGCTGCTCTCGTTAACTCCTCAACCTTCAGTAAGGTGGTCTAAGACCGACTTCCATCCGCCATTATAGTTCAGAGCTGAGGTCAAGGATTCACCGGCTCTAATACCAATCAATAGCCGATACACTCAATTGAAGCCAGAGGATCACAAACAAACACTGAAATTGCTCAAATCTAGCTAAGGGGCAGCGATAGCCATCCAATTTATATATTGTGTAGAGTATAAGGTCCAAGAGGAGTACTACAAGTCTAGGTAATAGTAGGAGAAGGGGGAGATGAAGAAGAAGATATTTTAGAGAGAAAGCGAGAGAAATCATGCACAAAAATCTTACCCTTACTCACTCTCCTAAAGGTAGTACTTATAGGAGATTATTAGGGTTAATGTAAGTGAGGTGGCATGGTAATGTGGTGGTTGATGAGTCAGGTAGTGATGTGCGCGAGCTGCGGGACCTGGCTGATGATGTGGCGAAGAGGAAGTATGAATATTCGTATCAACGTGTATGGTATAATTATTTTTTATATTAAAATTGGTTGCATAATTCATAAAGTATTGTATATGACCTCAACTTACAAAGGTATGCATAAGAAATGTAATCGGATATGATAATACGCTATCATATAACATAGATATTGCTAATCAAGCTTTATAAGATTATAACTTAAACTAAGCTTAATCTAAGTTTAATTACAATTTGTAAGCATTTAATTTTACTTTCTTTTAATTTAAGGTAAGAAAGTACATTTTTTTACAATATATGCTTGAAAATTGTTACTTTTTAACTTTTTATTTATGCATGTTAGGATCGAGATCGGATCGGTAGAATTCAAAAATCGAATTATGATTCTATCCATTTGTTTTGTTTAATATCAATGGATCGTAAGATTTTACTAAATAAAGGTTCTACATAGGATTCGAATCGATCAACCATTGTGGGATTGTAGAATCGTAAGATTATAAGATTCGGATTGAGAGTTTAATAACCATGATTATAAGCAATTAGAAGAAAGGTTCCTCAACACTGGAATTTAAACTGAAATAAGCAATCAATCAAAAAAGAGAACTTCTCCCTACTTCCCTTCAAAATCATTTACAACTACTGTTATCTCCTGAAATGTGTGAAAGGTGTTTACA
The DNA here is from genome assembly GCA_018398585.1 of Simmondsia chinensis. Taxonomy (NCBI): domain Eukaryota; kingdom Viridiplantae; phylum Streptophyta; class Magnoliopsida; order Caryophyllales; family Simmondsiaceae; genus Simmondsia; species Simmondsia chinensis. The sequence goes on along the minus strand of JAGTTD010000017.1, from coordinate 12,772,529 downwards.
TTTAATTATATAATTTTCTATATTATTATATATATTATATATTTTAAAAATATTTACAAATTATCTTCGGGCATCTGTGATGTTAAAAATGTCTTTAATTATTTTAAGCCATCATTTTCTTTTCTTTTTTTTTTTCTTTTTGTCAATGATGTTTACTCTTTTAGTTTTCTGCGTTGGTAACACATTTGATGTGATTAAATACTCCTAATTAGTATTGATCCTTTTGTTTTTTATTATTTGCAAATTTACATTGCTAACTTGTTTAAAATTTGATGCTTGACATGTTTTAAGAAAGGATGAGTTGAAATAGTATATAGAAAATTATGAAAGCACTAATAACATTTGTTTTTTAAAAGAATGCTAATGAAAAAGGCTGAATTTATACGTTAACTTACAAAAGAAAAATAAAATGACTTGAAAATCCTATAATTATCCAACCAATTTAGTACGAAAAGTTTTTTTCCCTAAGGCATCATTATCATCTCTTTGGGACTAGTCTCCTTCAGATTTTCACCGAAGATCTAATACTGCAGCAGCTAATTTTAAAAAGATTGGTTTTTCTTCAAGGGCTGTATACGAGGAAGTTGAGGCTCAGTTCAGTCCCAGGGTTGTGTTGGTGCATATTAACAAGAGTGCTGAAGCATGACTTAAGAGGTCTGTAATTGCTCAATCTTTTGAAGAAGAAACACTCGATAATGTCTTCATGTTCATTAGAGAGAATAACCTTCAGGGTTTGGTCTCTAGAGGGTTAAGCCCTAGCACCTTCATTCTAACACGCGACTCGGCTGAGTCTTTGGAATCATACCTCATGCCTCGAAAACAATTGCTACTTTGCAAATATTAACAAAATTGATAGGTTCTTAGGCCGAACTCTGGATTCCTTGTGCATAAGATTATGGATTGAGGTCCATGGGTTGACAGTCTAGTGTTGGTCGAAGGAAAGTTTCACTGAGTTCGGTAAGCTATGCGGCAAGTTTTTTCGGCTTGACGCTAGAGGGTAATTATGAGATTATCTCTAATTGCTCCTCGAAGTAATCGCCTTTATCACCTCTGCCAAGCTCTCTAGGGAATTGGAATCATTTTCTTAGGTTGATACTGACATAAGAGCGTGCATCATTTGGAGAACTCATCGTCCATTTAGTCCTTCCTTGCATGAACTCTCAGTTGCTGGCATGGGAGTTTGTGGAGAATCCATGGGCCTTTTGTCTAAGTGGGTCAAAGATAACATGAGGTATGTGGAGCATTGATGCGTCTCATATTTACGCATCTTTTAATCGATACTTTAATTATTTTGTACCTGATTAATTACAGTTCTACACTCATTTTGGCAATTTTTATGTTTAGCATGTTTGAAATTAAAGTTTCGCAAATTGTCAAATTTTGGTGCAAATAAGTCAAATTCGATGCGTAAACAATTAAATCAAGTCAATTGAGATTCGAGACAATAACGTAAAAGCTCGACTCGCACAGCTACAGTACCCGAGCCGCACTGTCCATCATCCCCTACCTCCAACCCAACACCAGCAAGCCCACCAGACCTCCAGCCCACCAACAGCATCACCGACACCAGGCCCAGCACTGCAGCATCATCTTCAACCACCAACCCCCAGCCCATCAAACCCAAGATCACGCACAGCCCACATCGTCATCCAAACGCAGACCCGACCCGCACCTATCCCGGCCTAGACCCACACCTCCTGACCCGTCAAACACCAAGCCCAGCTCGTTAGGGTTGCGCGGCATCACTATAAATTGGCGTTCGATTTTGGCATCTGCATCTGGTCTCTGCTGTTTTGGGTTCTGATTCACGGCCACCATCCCTCTCTCTTTGCTCAGCTCTTTCTCTCTTTTTCAGATTTTTATTTTTATATTTATTTTTCTTTCTTTTTCGTTAAATTGAAACGAAAGCGAAATTAGGGTGGAGACCGACATGAGTTCGTTTAACTTCTTCTTCACCAGGTCATCCTTGATGGAGAGCTAACTTGCTCTCTGGGGTTAGATGAAATCTTAGCCTTTACTTTTGTTTACTTTTAATTCGGGTTAATTTAATGGTTGGCATGAATTGCTTGGTTGGGATAAATACTTTGAAGTATTATAATTTTATTGTTTATTCAATTGATATGATTATTGAGTTTGTAACCTTTAATTGTTGATATTGATATTTATAAATTAATTCTTTGTGCTTGTATCCTTAAGATTAATTAATCAAGCAATAATATTAATCGAATTGTTAATTAAAGTCTATCTTCCCTATGCTTTAGTTAGATAGGGTCAATACGTAATAATTAACAATACGTTAGGTAAATCCTATTTTCCTTATGCTTTAGTTAGATAGGGTCCATACGCGATACTGATAACATCACCTTAGTAGGTTGAAGCTTGTAGCCTAAACCACTACCCGTGTGACAATTAATATTCCCAAGTTAAAAGTTAACGCAAAAGTAATTGGCCAACGATGGATTCAAAATCCTAAGTTCCAATTTAATACACTTTTCCGATTAGAAGTAGATTACTTTGGTTTAATTGTTGCTTCCTTAGGTTAATTATTACAAAAACCTCTCAATTTTATTCAAAGCAATTTAAGTCATAGAATAAATTTATGTACTCTTAGTCCCTGTGGTTTGACACCCTCTCGCCCTGCACTTCAATTTAGGTGTGTTTAATAGATAGGGTTTTATATTAAATTTTGATAGACGTAGAAAAACACTTCAAGATTTTGGGACCGTTGCCGGGACTAGGCAACATTCATGATTTTATTTTTATGATTTTCTTTGATTTTTAATTTTCTTAAATTATTTTTAATTGTTATTGTCCCTTTCTTTAAAAAAATATTTTCTTTTCTTTTCTTTTTTTAAAAAAAGGTTTATTTATTTATTTTTAAAGCATTACTTATTTTGGAATTTTCGTGCATAGGTTAATTTTAGGATAGTTTATTATTTATTTTTCTTTTTAGGTGTATGTTCTATTTGTTTTGCTTATTTAATTTTTAATTTACTTGCTTTGTGTGGTTAATTGTTCATGCGCGGTCGTCACTCTTTGTCTCTTGACCTTACCATATTCGACCCTGAAATTGAAAGAACTTTAAGAGACTTTAGAGCCCAACACCAAGAAAAATCCGCTAGTGCTAACTCTGATTTAGTAATGGCTGAAGAACAACAACCACGTGCGCTCATGGAGTATTTTACTCCCACTACATACGCCTCACCGTCTTGCATTAGGTTGCCACCCGTAGCCCATCAATTCGAGCTTAAGCCACATACTATACAAATGCTTCCTTCATTCCATGGCTTGGGCAATGAGAACCCGTACACACACTTGGACAGTTTCATGGAGGTTTGCTCAACCTTCAGGATTCCTAACGTTAGTGATGATGCCATCTTACTTCGCCTCTTTCCTTTCTCTTTAAAGGAAAAGGCTAAGTATTGGTTGGGCACCTTACCTAGTGGGACGATTAGTACTTGGACTCAAATGCAACAAGAATTTCATAAGAAATTCTATCTCATTAGTAAGACTAACACTGCTAGGAGAGCCATTAACACTTTCGCCCAACTCCCTACTGAGGAGTTTCACAAGAGTTGGGATAGGTTTAGGGAACTCTTACGAGCTTGTCCACATCATGCTATCCCTAAATGGCAACTAGTCCAGAATTTCTATTGATGCCTCAAGAAGGGTTAAACAAGAAGGGTCAACAAACTGTTGATGCCTCATGCAGTGGTCAGTTCCTTAGAAAGAATGAGGACGAGGTGTGGGAATTGGTCGAACTTTTGAATGAGAATTCACAACAATCTGCCGCACATGCACGTCTTAATGCTACTAGGTTAAATAGAGGAGTAATGAGATTGCTCACACCTCCATCTTAGATAAGAAAGTAGACTCTCTTGTTTCTTCTGTAGAGCCGTTAACTTCCCTATTTAAGATGACATTGGCCCCCTCTACTGTACCTAATATGTCTCATGTTTCAAACGTGCATAATGCTTGCTCTTCATGCTCTAGTGTCTCTCATTCTACACATGACTTCCCCTCTACTTCACCTTATATGGAGTGGCCGGAGGAACAAGTCAATGCAGCCTAAGGATTCTCACGAAATGACCCATACTCTAACACGTACAATCCGGGCTAGAGAAACCATCCTAACTTCTCCTAGAGACAAGGAGGAGAAGGACAATTTGTGCCACAACAATCTCACCCACGACCTCACTCACCTGGTATGACACAACCCGTCGGTTTTCAACCGCAAGGGTATGCTTCTAACTACTCTCAACCTCCTAATTTGAGCTCTAATTCAAATTTTGAAGAGAAGGTTTTGAGTGCGCTGAAAGGTTTAGAAGTTAATTCCCAACTCCTTCACTCCCATACACAATCGATTGCAAAGCTAGAAACCCAAATAGGTCAACTAGCTAACACTTTGAGTAGGAGAGATGAGGGAAGACTCCCTAGCCAGGCTGTAGAGAACCCTAGGAACTGTGTAAGACAAGACAACTATCCTCTCGATCAAGAACAAGCAAAGTCCATTACAGTGTTAAGAAGTGGGACGGAGGTTGACAATGGAGTGAGTGTTGAGAATGAAGTACCCATAAGTTGTGAGTGAGAAGAGAAGAGCAAGGACAGAGAGAAGGGGACCGATGAGGTCATGCACCCTTCTCCCATTCTCAGGACCTCTGATCTTCCTCCCTCATATGTACTAAGAGTGCCCTCCCCTCAAGCTTTAGTTGCACCACATCCAAATGGGAAAGACAAAAAGTGGGACGATATTTTGGAGACATTTAGGCAAGTAAAGATTAACAGTCCCCTTCTTGATGCAATTAAACAGATCCTGGCCTATGCGAAGTTCATTAAGGATCTACTGAACCAAAAGAGGCGATCCAGAGCACTTCTACCTAAAAAGGTATTTTTAGCCGAGCAAGTGAGCTTTATTCTGAAGCATGACACTCCAATTAAGTACAAAGACCCTGGTGTCCCCACCATCTCTTATTCACTTGGAGACTACCCGATTGATAAAGCTTTGCTGGACTTAGGAGCGAGTGTCAACATTATTCCTTACTTGGTTAATGAGGACTTAGGCTTAGGGGAGTTCCAACCCACCACGGTAACCTTGCAGTTAGAGGACAGATCAACTAGGATCCCCTGTGGTGAGCTTACTAACGTACTAGTGAAGGTAGACAAAGCCATGTTTCCAGCTGATTTTCTTGTGCTTGACATGGAACCTTCTAGTCATCCAAAAAACCATATCCCTGTCATTTTAGGTCGACCTTTCTTAGCAACAGCCAGTTCCACGATTAATTGTAGATCTGGGTTAATGGATGTTAGCTTTGCAAACATGATGATCAGGTTAAATATTTTTAAGGCTTCAACGTCACCCACTAGTGAGGATGAGTCAGAGTATTTTTGTGTGGATATTGCTGATGATTTGGTGGACCAAACACTCTCCTCTACCCTAGTTAATGACCCTCTTGATGAAAATGCAAAACCATCTAAAGAGATGCAACGAGGTTAAACCCGGACATGAAAGAAGTCTTGGGTTGGGAGAAGAATCACAATGTTATGGTTCAGGCGGAATTGTACCAGGCCATAGGTTGTCTAAGGAGGGTATTGAGGCTGATTATGATAGATTTGAATGTGAACTCATCCCCTCCCTCAAATGTGAAGCAAGTTAGAGACTTTCTAGGTCATGCGAGTTTCTATAAGGGATTCATTAAAGACCGTGGGAAGTTGACTAGACCATTGGCTAGTGCACTATCTAAGGACATATCAGTTGAGCTCGATGAGTCTTGGTCAAAAGTTTTTCATAAGCTTCAATCTACACTTGTTGTTGCCCCCATTAGGCATCCACCTGACTACTCTCTCCCTCCTGAAATCACGTGTGACACTACTAATTGTGCTGTAGATCTTGTTTTAGGTGAGCTCAGTGAAGTTGCTTCTTTGGTTGATGCCATTACTTGATCTTCGTTGGACCCATTGTGCCCAGCTGAAGGCATAAAACTTAGCGCTCCTAGGAGGCAGCCTAGGTTTTGTCAATTCTTGTTTTAGTTTAGCTTTTGAACTAATTAGTTTCTTGGAGACTTGTTTTATCTCTTTTCTGGTTCTTGTCCCGTGTTGAAGGAGTCATATATACATGTCCACGCCTTCTCGCCAGGTTGTATTGCTCCATCTCACCTAACTCTTGTGCTTTAATGATTGATGTTGTTGTATTGAGAACAATGCATGATTTGGGTGTGGGGGTGAGGCTCATTTGCATATGCTCATTTTTGGTCAAATTTTTAAAATTTTGAACATTTTTTGTGCATTTTGAGCGTGCATTATAACCATTTAACCAAGTTTTCCTTGACCGATGCTTATGTTATGATGACAGTGGGATTCGTTGCTTATTTCGTTCTCTTAATTCCTTGAAATTAAATGATTCTACATCATACTTGTTAATGAGTGTTGTTGATTATTGTTGATAATAATGGGTTCTACTCATGCCGCTCACATATTCACTGAGCACAGGACTTTCATGTTGCGGAAAATCTGAAGAATTTGAGTAAACAACTTTATATATATTGAGTTTTGCAAGCCTGCCCTATTGGCTTATCCTAATCCTTGCCCTTGATGTTATATAAAATACTGATAGGTCAATGTCAATTGTAATGATGAAGTACGTGTTATAAAAAATAAAAAAAAGAGTCCAAAAATGGACAAAAAAGAAAGAGGAAACAAAAAGAAAAACGAAAAGGAAAAAGCGTAAAACAAGGAGTTTCCTCCAAAAGAAAAGGGGAAAAGAAAAATAAAAAGTGAAAGCTGGTGTACATTCATGACAAAGATGTTCTTTTGTACTATACTGAGGTTAGAATGTTGTAAAGTGGTCACTCATATGCCACTTAAAATTTCTGTATGTATAAGCATGTGTTGAGGTGATTCAATGCTGTGAGAATTTGAGGAGATTCTGTGACATGAAATCCTAATCACTTTCACTTGTGCCCTTAAATTGCTTGAGTAGTCCCTATTAGTTGATACAAGGTTAATGAAATTCTATGACAAGTTTTGAAGTTTAATCATCTGAATTAATGGAATTGGAGAATGCTTTAGATGATTTAATCTTGTCTTGAATTATAATATAGGTGTTAATCTCGAAACACTGGGTGAAGGTTGGGATAGTTGGGGTAGTTGGTCACTTTAGTCTTTATGTTAAATCATATACTTTGCTTGAGGACTAGCAAATGTTAGGTGTGGGGGTGTTGATGCGTATCATAGTTACGCATCTTTTAATCGATATTTTAATTATTTTGTTCTACACTCATTTAGGCAATTTTTATGTTTAGCAGGCTTGAAATTAAAGTTTCGGAAATTGTCAAATTTTGGTGCAAATAAGTAAAATTCGATGTGTAAACAATTAAATCAAGTCAATCGAGATTCGGGACAAGAACGTAGAAGCTTGACTCGCACCGCTACAGTACCCGAGACGTACTGTTCACCATCCCCTACCTCCAGCCCAACACCAGCAAGCCCACCAAACCTCCGGCCCACCAATGGCATCACCGACACCAGGCCTAGCACTGCAGCATCATCTTCAACCACCAACCAACATCCCATCAACCCCAAGATCACGCACAGCCCACATCGTCATCCACACGCAGACCCGACCCGCACCTATCCCTGCTCAGACCCACACCACCAGACCCGTCAAACACCAAGCCCAGCTCGTTAGGGTTGCGAGGCATAACTTTAAATTGGCATTCGATTTTGGCATCTGCATCTGGTATCTGTTGTTCTGGGCTCTGATTCACAGCCACCGTTCCTCTCTCTTCGCTCAGCTCTTTCTCTCTTTTTTAGATTTTTATTTTATTTTTATTTTTCTTTCTTTTTCGTTAAATTGGAACGAGAGTGAAATTAGCATGGAGACCGACATGAGTTCATTCAACTTCTTCTTCACCGGGTCATCCTTGATGGAGAGCTAACTTGCTCTCTGGGGTTAGATAAAATCTTAGCCTTGACTTTTGTTTACTTTTAATTCGGGTTAATTTGATTGTTTACATGAATTGTCTAGCATTGAGGGCCTTCAGCTCTCCCTTCAGCCGCTTCAGCTTCTGAGTGAGCTGATACATGGGTGTGCCATCAATGCTAGTCTCCCAAACCCTCCGCACATTAGGTAGGAACTCCTCATGGTCAGCCCAAAAGTTAAAGAACTTGAAAGGGAGCCGCGGGGTGCGGCGCTCTCCAAGTCCTGTAACTACAAAGGGACAATGATCAGAACATAACTTCTAGGGAAGGAACTCGACAGATGAGGAAGAGAAAGAACGCAGCCAACCCGCACTCACTAAGCACCAGTCAAGACGCTTCAGAATGAGAGCGTCTCCATCTGACCCATTGGACCACGTATATCGTAGCTCGGTATAAGGCAGGACTATGAGCTCAGAATCATAGATGCAGTCTCTGAAGTCATCCATGTGCCCAGGCCAAGTGCGCTGGCCACCTCTCCTATCACTCGGACTGAGGATAGCGTTAAAGTCTCCAAGGAGTATCCAAGGCTCCTCCTGGAGGCCCACACTGGCTCCTCGAATATAACGCCAAAGCTCCCAATGCGGTCCTGGCTCATTAAAGCCGTAAACAAACATAGCAGTAAAGTCTACATCACCTTGGAGACCAAAAACCCGGCAGGTAAGATACTGATCCCCACCCTGCACTCTCATTACATGGTAGAAGGACGGATCCCAGAGAACAATGATACGGCACCCACGGGCCCGCACCCCACTAATCAAAATCTGCCACCCCTCAACACAACGAGCAACAGCAGAATCAACAGCAACTGGGTTGGCCTTGGTCTCAACCAAGCCAACCAAACTCAAACGACTGGAGGAGATCCAGCCACGAACAACACGAATAGTAATGGGGTTATTAAACCCTCTCACATTCCAGCATCATGTTACGTTTGTGATCGAATCTCAAATGTAAGCTAAGAATAAGAGAGTATGGGATGAGAAAGAAGTGAAAGGAGATGAGAAGATAGAGAGAGAATAAGATGAGAAGAGAAGTTGATCTCAAAGAGATTGATAATTTTCATTGAATGAATTCCAATTACACAAGATCACCCTACTTATATGAACTAGGTACATTGAATCAATGCTTAACCGGCTTAAAACAACCGCCAAACAAAACTAGCTGCACCTAACGGCCAAAACAGACTTTGGCGCCAAAAACTGAATTCAAATGCTACAAGCTTATTGCATTCAAACAAGTAAGAAACATAACAATCCCCTCCCCTTAAAACATTCTTGTCCTCAAGAATGAAAAGAAGGAAATTGACTCAACAAAAAACACTTGTCGTCCCATGTGGTAAAAGCTTCATCCAAACTGCACCAGCTAACATGTAATTTTTGGCCTTTGGCATCAGCTGGTTCTGCTTGCTTCACTACCATTACTGCAGCCGGCTGTAACATCAATGAGCCATTGGAACCTACCTCTGGAGGAGCTGAGGAAGGTCTGTGACCATGTTAAACCTGCTTTTTAAGAAGTGACACATGAAAAACCGGTTGAATGTAAGAGTCGGGTGGAAGCTCTAATTCGTAGGCCACCTTGCCCATTCTCTCCAACACCTTGTAAGGCCCAAAAAACCTGGCACAAAGCTTGACATTTCTTCTCACGGCTGCTGTTGATTGCCTATATGGCTGCAATTTTATGTATACCATATCTCCTACATCAAAATTTCGATCAACTCTCTTCCTATCAGCATACCATTTCATTCGGGCTTAGAATTCACTGAGGTTATGCTTCAGCTGCTGCATAACATGTTTCCTCTGGTGCACCAGCTCACCCACTTTAGCTACATTTGCCCCATCTCCTTGCAACATCAAGGGAGTTGGAGGATCATACTCATACAATGCCTTGAAGGGTGTAGTGCCAATTGAAGCATGAAAATGAGTATTATACCAAAACTCTGCTAACGATAGCCATCTTGCCCACACCTTGGGATGACTAAACACCGTGCTTCTAAGGTATTGCTCAATGCATTGGTTGACCCCCTCTGTCTGACCGTCAGTTTGAGGGTGGTAGGAAGAACTAAGGGCCAAAGTCGTTCCCAAGAGTCCAAACAACTCGTTCCAAAACCGACTTGTGAAGAGCTTGTCTCTATAAGAAATTATGGATTGGGGCAATCCATGAAGCTTGTAAATGTTGTCTAAGAACACACGGGCTTACTTTTCTGCAGTCACAGATCGAGCCAATGCAATGAAGTGCCCAGATTTGGTGAACCGATCAACAACTACCCAGATTACCTCTTTCCCTTCTGATTTAGGCAACCCCTCGATGAAATCCATGCTTTTGTGTTGCCATATACCGTCAGGAACAGGTAAGGGCTAGAGAAGTCCTTGGTATCTATGATCACCAAGTTTAGTTTGTTGAAAAACCTCAAAACTTTGCACAAAGCTAGTCACTTCCTTCTTCATCCCGGGCCAACTAAAATGAAACTTCAATCTCTGATATGTCCCCTCAATGCCTAAGTGACCTCCCCGTGAAGAATCATGAGCAACACTGATGACTTGGTGTCTAGACCAGTAGAGTTGCCAACATACAACTTCCCCTGGATTCTGATAACACCCCGGGTCACAGAAATTTTAGCACCAGCAGCCAGATTGCACGCCTTGTCTATACTAGCAGTAGCTATACATTCTTGCACAAAGGAATCATTCTCGTAGGACTGATGTAACTCTTCCATCCAAGCAGGAGAAATCATGGAAATAGCCCCAAGGGAACCCTGGTCATAGTCCTCAAACTTGCGTGACAGTGCATCTGCAGCTAAGTTCTGCTTCCCTTTCTTGTATTCAATGTCATAATCCAACCCCAACATCTTAATCAGCCCTTTTCTTTGTATCCTTGTGACAATCTTCTGCTCTAACAAGTGCTTAAGACTTTGATGATCAGTCTTAATGATGAAATGATGCCCATCCAAGTAGTGCCACCACTTATCAACCGCAAGCAAGATTGCAAGGTACTCCTTCTCATACGTTGAAAGAGCTTGATGCTTTACACTCAATGCCTAGCTGAGGTATGCTATCGGTCTTCCCCCTTGAGACAACATGCACCAATTCCACTTTCACTTGCATCTGTCTCCAAAATGAAGCTTGAAGAGAAATTGGGCATTGCCAAAACTGGTGCTCTGCACATTCCAGCTTTGAGAGCACCAAAAGCGTTTTGAGCTTCATCCGACCATCTGAAGGAATCCTTCTTAAGTAGATCTATCAGTGGCTTGGCTAAGGCATCATAGTTAGCTACAAACTTACGGTAATAGCTAGTTAACCCCAAAAATCCCCTTAATTGTTTCAAAGTAACCGGAACAGCCCATTCCTTCATGGCTAGGACTTTTGAATGATCGGTTGCAACTCCATCACAAGAGATCACATGGCCAAGATATTCCAGAAGTGTTTGAGCAAAAGAACACTTGGCTAACTTAGCATGCAATTTATGCTCACGCATGACCAAAAATACCTCCCTCAAATGCTTCAAATGCTCCTCAAACGATGCACTGTAAATGAGGATGTCGTCAAAGAAAACCAACACAAATTTCCTAAGAAATTGTTTGAAGACATCATTCATAAGAGCCTGGAACGTTGCTGGTGCGTTGGTCAAGCCAAAAGGCACGACCACAAACTCAAAGTCTCCATGATGCGTCCGGAATGTTGTCTTATACACATCATGCTCTCCCACTCTAATCTGATGATATCCTTGCCGAAGATCCAGCTTGGAAAAGACTTGAGCTCCATATAATTCATCCAACAAATCATCCATAACTGGTATAGGAAACTTGTCCTTCACAGTCATAGAGTTGAGTTGCCTATAATCAATACACATACGAGCCGTACCATCTTTCTTCTTGACAAGAATGACCGGAGAAGCAAAGGGGCTATGGCTTGCTTGTATGAAGTTAGTCTTAAGCAATTCATCCACTTGCTTCTCAATCTGTGTCTTCTGAGCGTGAGGGTATCTATAAGGCCTTATCTTCATTGGTTCTACACCCTCTTTGACTGGAATTACATGATCTAAACCCCTCTTGGGAGGTAAGGATTTAGGCACCTCGAACACATCTTCAAACTCTGTAACAAGAGCCTGCACTTCTGGTTAGGTAATGTCGACCATTTCAGTAGAGGAAATAGCAAACAATTGGCCCACCCACTGGTATGCACAGCTCTGAAGGCCCTTCTTCAACTTACTTCCCTTCATAACTTAAAGTTGAGCTTGCTCCGCAATGCCATGTAGAGTAACTTTGGAGCCCTGAACTTCAAAGAAGACTGTGAGATTTGCATAATCAAACAGCACAGGGCTATGAGTTCTCATCCAATCAACCCTGAGCACCATGTCACAACCTCCTAGGGGAAGGATCCTGAAGTCATAGTTGAACTTACGGTCTTGCATCAGCCACACAAACCCCTGGCACTTGTTTTGTGTTGTGATAGTTTTACCATCAGCCACGGTAACAGCAAGTGGGTGAGTTTTTATCACTTCATGACCCACCTTCTTGACTCCTTTGGGATCAACAAAGCTATGAGTACTCCCACTATCAATGACAATGATAATAGACCTTTTTCCAGCCTTCCCTTTGATTCGGATCGTGCTATGAACCCCATTACCGGTCAATGCTTTCACTGAGATCTCTACTGCAGCATCATCCAAATCTTCTTCGATTTCCTGATTAGAATCGGTATTATCCTCTACAATTTCTTCATTATCAGAGAGCTCACCAGTATTAGTTCCTTCAACAGCAATGAGGAACTTGGGATTACACTAGTGGCCAAATTGGTAAGGCTGATTACAACGATAACACAATTTCTGTTGCGGTCTGTCATCAATTCGGTTAGTTCTGTTTCTGCTCGAGCCTTGCTGAAATTTGGAACTACTCCCACGAGGTCTGGGAGCATCACTTGCTGCTAGGCCCGTAGAGTCATAAAGCTTGGCTTTAGCAAAGGCCATAGACAAATCAATAGGATCAACGGCTTTAACCAAGTTCTTCAACTTAGGCTTCAAACCACTTATAAAAGCTGATACATAATAAGAGTCGGAGGCCTTAATTTTAGTCGCAATGCTAGCCTGGAGATTCTCAAATCTGGTCATGTACTCCTTCACAGTCGTCTCTTGCTTCACTTTATTGAATTTATCCACAATATCACTACCATCCTCATCACTATACCGAGCACACAAAGCCTTGGCAAACTCATTCCATGAAATGGAAGGTTTACTTCTTATCAAGCTATAGAACCACACCTCATGATCACCAAGCAAATACACAGCCGCAATTTGTACCTTCTCCAATTCATCAATGTGATAGAAATGGAAATAACGCTCGCACCTCCTTAGCTAAGAGTGAGGTTGTTTACCTTCAAATGCATCGATCTGCACCCGAGGTTGTCTATGGCTGTTATTTCTGCTATTGGATGACTCTTCATTATGTTAAGATTCAAGGATTTCTCTCAAATCTTAACCTTGATTGGGATAGAGAGAGTATGAGATGAGAAAGAATATAGAGTTTAGATGAGAGAAAGAAGGGAAAGGAGAGGAGAAAATAGAGAGGATATCAAAGATATCAATTCATTTTTCAAAAGTTATCTGGATTACAAACTAGAGCCTCCTATTTATACTACTTACAAGATAGGATATAAAGCAATGAAAGTGTCTAAATCAACTAAGAATATCTAACTAACATAACACTAACTAACTCACGTATTGCATGACACAACCAAGCTTACTACCAATTACAATACCAACACACTAATACAACTATCAACTACACCAAAAGAACATAATGCAGCAGTAACGGCAGCCACAACACAGCTAACAGCAGCAACTTAGCAGCAGGACAGCTTCACAGCCACCACGGAAACATGCCTCGGATTCTCAGATCATAACATTCCCTTCCCCTTGAAAACATTCTTGTCCTCAAGAATGGAAGAGAGTGAAGCTATGAACACAATCAATGCAATTTGTACAGCTGAACAACCAACGATGAACTAACTCGGAATTGTAGCAGTACTCCATAATATGATGCTTGTTCTGCACAAGGACCCCGTATGGATGTGTTGCACCTTCAGGTGGTCTACACTGATTAAACCAAGCATCAACAAAACACCCATGACCCCTCAGGCTGCAGTTAACATAGCTCAGAACTCTAACTTGCTGCTGAGAATCACCAATTGCCTCTGTAATTCTGAAATCCTGTTTGTAGAATGCTACCCAACAGACTTTGTATGTTATTAACCACACAAAAATGCATATGAAGTCCTTTAACACCTAGGGAGGCCTTCCAAACTCAAACCAAGAGAACCGCGCATCAAAATCGGCTTGTAAACATGCTCCATCGCAACCGTCACAACCCAATTTCTTGATCATGGTGACTAGACCCAAAGCAATCCCATAATAGTGCAACTGCCAATCTTTCATCTTGGATTTTATCCAAAATTCGTATTGCTTAAACATCCATTTACAATTCCATCTCAGACCAAACTCAGCCACTTCTTGATTATTTCTCAAATTCACACGTTGATTTGCTGCAGAATTTAGTAATTCAGCAATGTACCCCAAATGCAGCTCATAATGACAGATTGCAGCTCGGTTTATGTCCATATGGAAGCCACTTGACGTGAACAGGTTATGACATTTTCCCATAATCATAATAGCACCAATCACATCCCATTTGAGCTTCTCATCTGCTGCTGTCAATGAGAGAAGTGGAATCCTCTCACAATCTTCAGCATCCTCAGTAGTTACCTTGCAAACATGTTGTCCCCACTTTATCAAATGAGCTCTTGTGACATTGGCTTGAATATCAAAGTTCATAAGACCTCTCAAGATCAAAGTTGCACCATCCATGAATCTACTTAACACCTGATATGCAGCTGACAATGAAGGAATTAAAATTCCCCAAGAATTTTCAGCAACTTTTGTGCACTTTTGCTGTCCCAAATTGATCACTTGAACACTAGCAACTTTGGTTTTCATTTCTGAACTTTTGCTCCACCAAATTAAGTACTCTTGGGTCACAATTGAGTTCCTGCCTTCAACCTTGAAAATGAACCACATATTAGGACACAAATGACACCCCATTGTTACTGAGAATAATTTCAAAACCAAAGGAGTTCCATCCTGATATTTAGTGCTGAAATGTAAAATATTTTCAATTAGAATTGCTCTCGTTCTCTTGTTGTACTCCTTCAGCCACACATTGTGAAGGTATTGAAGATTGTGCATATTATTTTTCCACTCAGCACAAGCACAACAGACCACCAAAAAAACCTTCAGATCAATTGCTTGCAAGGGAACCCAGCTTGGTTTGTTGTGAACCTTGAGGCGCACTCTTGCAGCTCGAGAGCGTTTTTTTAGCAAAAATTCGACTCCTCTCAGCTTCATATAGTCTCGAGAGTATTCTCCCGGATCAGGAGGCAACTTATCATAAGATTCTGCACTTGGATAAGCCACAATTCTACTCAAAAGAAGAAATAGATCATTCCGAACTTGCTAATCGGCATGCCGATAGTACATTTCAGCCACTATACCTTCGTAATCTCTCACCCAACACAAGAAGGCCTTGCTCAACATCCAAGATGATGTTGTTCTGGTCCCAAGTTAACACTCTAGCATGCCCACAAGTGAACTTAGACACGCCCTGCTCTGTATTTAATGATACTGCCGCAGCAACAACTGACTTTCTAACAGAATGACATTGCTCAACAGAGAAAGTGCCTCCATTCTGCATATAAGCTTGCCATGGGATAATACTTAACATGTTTGGAGATGTTTGCAATGAAATCTCAGCAGTGGCATTAATTATTTTGGTTGGAATCACAGAGTCTGCAGCAACCAACCCTTGTACACCAGCATACATATCTGAAGCTTGTGTACCAGCATATACGTCAGTAAAAGCAGCATCTTGAGTTAGTTCTTGTTGATCAACAAACCTCTCAGGCCGAGACATCACCTTACGCTTCAACTTCTTCTTTGCATTCTTCTTTGTTTCCCAATAATCGTTCAATGCGTCATTGAGTTGGCTTCTCTTAGCTCTACTCCTTGCTTTCTTTAACATTCCCTTGACATGGAAATCATATTCCCATTCTGGAAGCATGTCATGTTGTAGCTCTTCCTCTTCAAAATACTCTTAACTCTACCCAAGAGTCTTCATAAAGATCATCTCGTTCAACCTCAGGATCAACCAACTCGTGTTCATCAATTTCAGCATTACCTTGGTCCAATTCTTTGTCAACTACATTAAGTGGCTCCACATTGTGCACTTCAGCTACTACGATTTTTCAGCCTCACAATACACCTGATGATTCGATTCCTCAAAAGGCCTCACTGGTTGAACAGCAGGAGAGTTTGGCCTTCTAAATTGTTCTTGAATCTCAGCTAATTTCACTTCAAGTTGCTCCTTTTGCTGATCCCAGCACTTATTAATCCTATCCACCAATTCCTATGATTAAAAAATGACTTGATCAGATCTCTCCATTACAAATGGCTGAGCTTGCTGTTCAATCTTCACGTTGTTTTGCTGGTTCATTTGCTGTATGCATTCAGCATTAGATTTCTTGAGTTGATCAAACATCATCTTCAGCCAATCCAGAATCGTTGCATCACTACCATCCATAATCGCTCTTAACTTCACACTCAGATTCCAACCCTACTGACAAACTTCGAACATAGGAAATTTGAGCAAACCCTAACCGCAATGTTAGTTGAGTAATTCGACTTACACTTTTGACTTAAGCTCGACTCAAGCTCGCAATCAAGTCCTCAACACAATACCTAAAGCGAACTTCATGAACGAAATTATATTTCAACAATTTTCTTTTCCTAGTTCCGATGTTGGATTTTTGCCTAAGCCAATCTCGACTTAATAACATAAAATTCTTAAGAATTAATGCAGAATCTGACGAATTCTCACCACTTCTAAGCTTATCAACACAATTTCATCACAATTTAGCAAGAAAAGCAGATTTGAATCGCGTTTGAACTTGCAGTTCAGAAACAGTTACCTCAACTTCAATTTCTGAGTTGTAGAATCTGATTAAACCTCAATTCAGCTTGTTTCTAATCTTTTGATGATGATCAAGTGCAATGTGGATCAATTAGCTCACTTGTAACTTCTTCGCAATAGATCAAATGAGCGGCTGATCAAGAACAGTTAGCTCAGCACCACTCTTCAGCAACTTAAACTTGCTTCAGCACTCAACTTCTGCAGCAAATGCTTGATCAATCCTATTGAATTCAATCTGAATCAGCTTTGATGTTGAATGTGCTCAACAAATACTGAACAATTGAATTTCCATCAATGCAGTTCAATCACTTTTAATCCCAACCGATACACCTCTCAGGCACTTGCTGAAAACTGGTGCAGTAACCTCCAAAATCCACTTCAAAATTCAAATTTGAATTCTGATCACAAAATCTGAATTAAATCAGTGACACAATTGTTTTATTGATTAATTCCAATACAATTAATCGTATTTTTTTTGTAATTTCTTTCCGGATTTGAGCTTGATTCGGAAGCCAAATCAAGGCTCTGATACCAATTGTTAAGATTCAAGGATTTCTCTTGAATCTTAACCTTGATTGGGATAGAGAGAGTATGAGATGAGAAAGAATATAGAGTTTAGATGAGAGAAAGAAGGGAAAGGAGATGAGAAAATAGAGAGGATATCAAAGATATCAATTCATTTATCAAAAGTTATCCATATTACAAACTAGAGCCTCCTATTTATACTACTTACAAGATAGGATCTAAAGCAATGAAAGTATCTAAATCAACTAAGAATATCTAACTAACATAACACTAACTAACTCACTTATTACATGACACAACCAAGCTTACTACTAATTACAATACCAACACACTAATATAACTATCAACTACACCAAAAGACCACAATGCAGCAGCAACGGCAGCCACAACACAGCTAACAGTAACTTAGCAGCAGGACAGCTTCACAGCCACCATGGAAACATGCCCCTGATTCTCGGATGATAACACCTTACTTCCTGATCGTTGCTGCTGCCAAGAATCATGTGGTCGATCCAATTGATCAGCATTTACTTCTCGAGGTCTGAAAGTGTGCTCCATTTCCTGAGCTCTGTCCCCGGATACCGAATTCCAGTTTGCAGGTCAAGATGGTACATGCTCACTGCGCCCTTGCCTGTCATTAATATTAGCTTCTTGTGCTCTAACTGGAGCTCCAGCTTCAACCTCACGATTTAATGGCTCAGCTCTCATTGAGGGATCAACTTGTAGCACACGTGCTGGTATCAATGGATCCGGACAATAGGAGGATTTGGCCCCTTGAATTGCTCATGAATTTCAGCTAATTTTGCTTCCAACTGCTGCATTTCCCGATCAAACCTCACGGTAATCCTTTCCTCCAATTCTTATGCTTGCCGTGTGAACTGATCAGAGACTGTAAGTTTAACCTACTGAGATCGTTGATCAAGCTTCACATCCACTTGCTAATGTATCTGCTGACTTATATCAGCATTAGCTTTCTTGATTTGAACAAGCATATGAGCACACATCGCCTTCAATTGACTGTCCAAATGGGCATTTGTGACAACATCCTGACCTGCAACATCATTGCCTCCAACCACATCAGTATACGAAGATTTGGCAGCTGCTTAGCTGCTGCAGATCTGGTGGTGACTCCACTGCTCAATGCCGCCTCGGTTAAGTCCATGGATACTTGATATCAAATCCGCTTGAATTGAAAGCCAAACGAAGCTCTGATACTAATTGTTACGTTTGTGATCGAATCTCAAACATAAGCTAAGGATAAGAGAGTATGGGATGAGAAAGAAGTGAAAGGAGATGAGAAGATAGAGAGAGAATAAGATGAGAAGAGAAGTTGATCTCAAAGAGATTGGTAATTTTCATTGAATGAATTCCAATTACATAAGATCACCCTACTTATATGAACTAGATACATTAAATCAATGCTTAACCGACTTAAAACAGCCGCCAAACAAGACTAGCTGCACCTAATGGCCAAAACAGACTTTGGCGCCAAAAACTGAATTCAAATGCTACAAGCTTATTACGTTCAAACAAGTAAGAAACATAACACATCCAATCATGGAAACTAGAGACTAAAGCACACCATGGCCCTCACGGCCCGCACGGGCCGACGCAGAGCGAGTACGACGAGCAATAGGAGTCAACTGCGATGCACACTCCGATGTGGACGTATCACCGGCTCGCTCCTCAGCTAGTAACTCAGAGGGGTTTGGCGACTCAAGTAGTAGCAGTCGAACGACTCCCAACATAAGCGAGGGGCTCCACAAGCCCGACAAGAGCCCCCTGAGCCTCCTTAACCTCAAAAGGAACCAAAGCATGTCCCAAGTCCTCAGGCGAGTGATCCACCGGTACACCAGAAGAATTCGAGCTAGAACGGACCCGCCAGTGGGTTGGACATGGCTCACCTCAAGAGGTGACTTTGTGGGCTGCCGGACAGCCCAACCGCAGCTGCAGCCGGGGTGGCGTGCGGTTGCCCACCAGTATGGGCCAAGGGGATCACGACCCCTTGAAAAGGGACCAAGCCCAAGTTGGGCCCGTGAAGAGCCGTGGGAGGCTCCGCAACAGGCTCACTATGGGCCTCACCATGCACACTAGTACCAGCCTCACCACGCACCGCCATAGCCTCACCGTCCACAGGCACAGCCACCGGCACATTGACCCCAGCACCGGCACCCTTCTTTTTCCTATTTTTCTTCTTCTTTTGCGCCCAAGAACCGGTGCCGCCATAGTAGGGGCCTCATAAGCCCCGGGTGGCGAACAATCATGCCCAAAGACCAAACAAGTTGGGCAACGGATCAGCATAGCCTCACACACAATAGTCAACTTATAGAGCATCCCGTTCACATCAATAGAGGTCTCCTTGGGTACAGGCCCCGAGGCCTCCACCTCAACACAAACCCGAATATAACCCAGACGAGTGTAATAAGCAGTTACTTTGTCCATAAACAAAGGCCGACCAATTGTATTACAAGCAACACTGATCCCGATAGGCTTCCACAAGGTCAAGGGAAGCCCAGATATACGGACCCAAATGGGGGCAATCCGACAATTCTTCTGCATCGTAATGCCCTCCCTCCAAAGTTGGAGCGACATGCATACGGCCTTGTAGAACCAAGGACCACCAATAAGTCAGCCCGAGCCTTAGTTTTAAACCAAAAGTAGTAAACCTTGCCATCAGAAAGGACACACTCAAGACCCTTCTCACCTCATAGAAAGGTAGCGATCTCATGGGCGCGAGAATATGCAAGTCCCGTGCCAATCAAACGACCCACTAAGCAACGCTCCCACTTCTCGTTACTAGACTCAAAAGCCCCGCACGGAACAACTCCCACAGGCTTGCCGTTAACAAGAATAGGACGAATATATTGTAGTGTTTTATGATCCGAGGACCGGACCTGATCTGCCCATGCGGGTGAAGTCGGGTCACCCGCACCAACTGTCGAGCCCGAACCCACATCGAACGCACCAGCGTCACACACCTCGGACATGGTGCGTGAGCTGCAAAATAATGCAGCAAAAAACAAAACCCTTACAAATTAGGGTTCCCAACAAACCCCCCACTAGGCGCTGCCACCAACACCCACCACACCGGTCAAGACTGGGCAAAGTCCGACCACCAACACCCAGCAGTCACGACCAGCAAAGGACCAAGGAAAACTTACACGTGGATGCTCCAAACGAAGAGAGAGAATGCTCGCGAGGGGAGAGAAAGTGCAGCCACCACCGCCACACGGCCACCAGGGACTGCCGGACCACCACCAAAAGGAAGAGGAGAGAGAGGCGAACCACCAGGAATG
This sequence comes from Simmondsia chinensis, assembly GCA_018398585.1. Classification (NCBI taxonomy): domain Eukaryota; kingdom Viridiplantae; phylum Streptophyta; class Magnoliopsida; order Caryophyllales; family Simmondsiaceae; genus Simmondsia; species Simmondsia chinensis. The sequence goes on along the minus strand of JAGTTD010000017.1, from coordinate 12,751,721 downwards.
AGGCGCCGGCGATGTGGGCTTACCGGAGAAGCAGCCACGTCCTACGCAACCCAACAACCCCAAAAAAGCCCTAGCACCCTCTCTCTCGATTTTCACCCTCTAGCGGCCGCCGGAATCACCAGCGAGCACCACCACCAGCAAGTGGAGGTGCCGGCAAACGAACGACCACCAGACCCTCCCTCGTACGACCATGCACTCTCCCGCGCCCACGTGCCCTAGTCAGAATCGCACTGTTCTACCCTCATGCACTGTTCCGCCCTCATGCATGGTTCATGCAACAAAGTGCTTTCTGTTGCTATTGGTTACAGCAACAAAGTGCTTTCTGTTGCTATTAGTTACAGCACCAAAGTGCTTTCTGTTGCTATTGGTTACAGCAGCAACAAAGTTACACCAACGTCATTATAGTTCTTTCACTATTGCTATTAATAACAGCATTTATACTTCTGTTTCAAAATTTCGTATTTTTCAACCAATTAGAACACATAATTGAAAAAAACAAAACCAAAGGCCCTACATCATCATCATACCAACGGACAAATTTTTCATACATTACATACAACTAGAATCATCCATAAACCCAAACAAAAAAACACATAGGTGAGCAAAACACAACATTCAATATAATTCTTCCCATCATTTGTAGGTTTAGGAAAAACACATAATAAACTTCATTCCTCATATTCCATTGCATCATCCTCATCTTCTAAGACATCATCCCCATCTTGTTCCTCATAATAAACTTCATCATCACGAGATGAACTAGCTTCCTGTAAAACAAAGATAAACAAACCAAAGATAAGCAAAGTGGATAATATGATCATTGCAAAGAAAGCATTGGTCCAATGGTAAAAGAACACAGTTGATAACAAAAGCATGAGGTCTTCATTAAAAGACATAAGCGTGTGCATCAGAGAGATTCCCATTGTAAGACAAATCATCATACCCTCCGGATCTCGGAGTCTCTGATGTCCCTGTCTAGTTTTATTGTCATCTGCACACCTCTATACAATACCCACCTTGGTTTATCATGCAGTTGAAACAAAAACATACCCATTGATTCAATTTGATCCTTATGCACTATTAATTATAACTATTTAGTCCCTGTACATCCAGACCCTGTGTAGGCGGGAGCCCTTGAGGCACTGGGTATGTTCCTTTTAGTCCCTGTACAATTCACTTTGTATCAATTTTGATATCAACTTCGAGATGATATCTTTAATGCCCCAATCACAAGTGCGTTTGCTTCTGAATTGACCCAACCATAAAAATTGCATTGTTGACTTCAATGTTCAGCAAAGGACTAAGATGAAAAAATGTGATTTATATAAGTACAAACTCTTGTTTGGATTCTGCACAAAAGAACCCATATTAAGAAACTATACACAAAATAAATTAAGAACTATAATCCCAAATCTATGTTTTAAAAGCAAAAGAAAAGCAACAATTTTCATCAGAAAAAACATTAAAATTCACATAAAAATGGGGTGAAATGAGCACGTAATCCGAAATAAACAAGGAACATACTAAGATTTGCTACACAGTGTAAGAAAACCCATAAGAATTGCATGAAGAAGAAGAACCCCAATAGACAGAAAATTCAAATCCGCGTGTTCTTCTATCCATAGTATGAAAACTAAATTACTACAACTCGAGACTAACCTTGCTACATCCACCCAAGCCACTACAAAAATATGGATAGAAAATTCAAATAAATAAACTTCAACATTCAATCCAAAGCAATTAAAATTTATATTATGTGGAATTCCAAAGCAATGCAAAAGCACACTAACCTTGTTTCCCCTCTTCGTCATAGTTGCCATTAGAAAATCTGCCCGCTCACAAATAGATTTCAAGCTTTATTTTACATCTTGGAGCTCAGCCTCCAACTTCCTATTTTTCTCTTACTCTTGAGCCAAGAGAGAGCGTTTCACACTAGATCAAGGGACTTTAAAGCCCAGCCCATATGTCTTCGCGTATCCATTCTTGTCTTCTCCGACAACTTGTACAAAGATTTTTTTACATTCCTCAACTCGTGTTGCCTCGTCAAGATCCTGTGGAAGCTCTTCTAGTCTTCTATCAATCTCAGCCTGATATCATATTAATAAATGATGACCTTAACTTTTAGAAGGGACATGGAAAAAAATTGAAATACAAAATAACTAAAGATAAACCATACTAGAGCAGTGGCAGATCCAACATCAAGTTTGGATAAATATTTTGGTTGATGTGTTTGCTGAAACATTGTGAGCTCATCCGGTTCTTTCCCATCAATTATCAACTGCACACACATGTGACTTGTACTTTTCAATAAAAATTCTACAAAAAACAGACCTCATTATTCAAAGCAAACTAAGAGACTAAACCAACCTTCTCATTGCGTCTTCTAGCAAGTGTCTTAGTGCCACAATAATGCTTCTGTTTTGATTTTTTTTGGTTTTTGATGCCCCTCTCGTGGCGTTCCTAAACTCAAAACATGACAAGTGAATAATTTGTAACATAATATATTGCGACAATAGGCTTAGGGAAACATATTAGTATACCTGTCCTTTTGGAGAAAAGCAAAATTTGACAAAATTCTTCCATTGTGTAACAGGTGTACCAGAAGGCCTATTCTTTAAAGCTATATCTTTCGTCTTTCCTTCAATGAGTTTGTTTCTCAACGAACATTTGTTACTTCTCCACGCTTGATCCATCTTTGATTTCACCCATTCATAGGGCTCTTTTCCTTTAGGAAAGTAGTATGATTGCTATATGCAAACATAGATCTATTAGCATCCAAACTTTATTGGCATATTTTCTCATTCCATAATTATTATATATTCTGACAAATAATGCTAAGTCCTTTAAATTTACATGATAAGTATAAAATACATTACCTTCACTACATCCTATACGTGGGTAATCCTCCATTCCGGCATACTTCTCCATTCCTCAACATCGATCGGCAATGTTCTAGGATCACGTGCGATAAATCCTATTGAAGATGAAATTTTTCGTTGTGAATCTGAACATGGCTGGCCATAGTCGTTAACATCTACAAAAATTGGATCCTTTGGGGTGTGCATTTTGTTTCTTCCCCTCCTATTTACAGATTGTTGTGATCCTACAAATTCAATGTAGTTATTTTAGTATAATTTTAAACCTAAATATAAGATTACTCATTTTCCACACAATTGTGTAAAATAACCTGAATCTTGACCGTCATTTGTTGCTTGTGTTTCTCCTCGGGATGATATGACTTTTAGAACCTATATAAATGATAAAATCATCATAACAGATCAAAATCCTTTTCATAAGAGAAAAGCAGCAATAATTAGAGAAATAATTGAATTGTATAATATGAATATTAAACAAGAAACTACACAAACGAAACTTGCTTAATCTGCTTCCTCGGAACTCCCAACATGTCCCTCCCCTTGAGGACAAATGGTATCACCGCATTCAAAAGCTTAAAGATGAGAAGCATTATAATGCAGTTAGAAAGTACAATTAAAATATATATAGATGAAGATCATTAGAGCCAAGAAATAAAATTCATAAGCTTACGATCTGGAGTCACTTGGCGCTCTGAATCTTCCCTAATATCTTCATGCACCTGTTGAGGTTTCCTTGGGCTTCTTCTAACAGTAGAGGTCTGAAATAGGGCATGTCGAGCTTGGGTAACCGGTATATTCTGGAGGTTCTCGACATCACTCCCACATTGTGGTAAATTCTGTGGAGGCTCAATGCCACTTTAGTTCCTATGTGAAGATGAAGAAACCAATCTAGGACTACGGCGCATTTGTACAGAAGATTGTTGGAGCTTGTTCTTCTTTGACTCCATAAGACGCTACATAAAGACATCAACTCAGTTTCAATAACTAATGTTGCAATTACAAATACAAAAATATTTTAAAAATATGAGTCACACCTTTAACATTGCTTGGATCTGAAGAGAAATTGGGGTAACATTCACCCAAATGTTTCCAAGCCATAGTGTCTGCTGGATGCCTAAGCTTACCATCTTTTGTGCGCTCAACTGCATGCCATCTCATGTATCCAGATGTTTTGGATGACATGTATATCCTCTTCAGTCTTGGTATCAAGGGAAAATGGCGGAGCATTTTGCTAGGAACTTTAGCACCGTTAACAAGTGATACCAAAACCCCATCATTTGTAGTTTTCCATCTTAATGAACCACAAACAGGGCATGTGTCACAGTCTTTTAACTCCTTCCAAAATAGCACACAATCGTTAGGGCAAGCATCAATCTTTTTGTAGCCAAGACCCAACTTTCGAATTATGCTTTTTGTTTTATAAAAAGAGTTCGGCAATGTCTCACCTTTTGGAAGAGCTCTTTTAAAAATCTTTAGAAAAGCATCAAATCTAGCATTAGTCACTTCATGCAAGCATTTTAGGTGATATAATCCGACAACAAACGAGAACTTTGTAAATTCATTGCATCCAGGATACAATGGTGTATCTGCATCTTCTATGAGTTTATATAAATTTTCAGCCTCAACATTGCACCCCTTTTTAGGTGGTTCTGATGATTCACTCAATTTAGGAGAATGCAATCCATAAGCGTCCTCTAACATTTCATTCATACCATCATCTGACAATTCATCAGAAGTATCCATCTCACTAGCAAAATCATTTAGCCCGGGATCCTCCACCTCCCCATGGAGATACCACTTGCAACGTGCGTAATTATCATCCATGCCATTAAGTGTAAGGTGAAGTTTCACTCTATTTATGTCCAACTCATATCGATTTGCACAAGTCTTACATGGGAAAGGTATCGACTCATCCACACCCACAATAGCAAGTGCATCAGTAACAAATGCTTCCACACCATCACGAAATTCAGGGAAACTTGTGAGCTTGTCACCCAAGCTTTGTTTTTAAACACATCCATATAGACAATTCCTACACTTATAATATATAAATATCATTAAAATAGGACATAATATTAGTAAAAGTGCATTAATTACATATATTAATCTCTTATTGACTGTAAGAACAGTGTAAGATTTGTTACAAGACTCAAATTCCATGTAATTTGTATTTTACTAAATATAATCTGAATCAACAACTCAAATTCACTGCACAAGCATCAAAACAAATCAAAAGCTAAAAAATGTGACAAAAATAGAACTCATCATCATGAAGCATCAAACATTATAATCTAATACATTAGAACTCATTGAAATCTACATTTTTAAGAGAAGAAATATCTTAAAACACCATATTGTCACGGGCCACCTTTGGCTGACACTGGCCCGAGTGCTCAATAAGCAACATATGCCATATGGGGTCTCCGAAGCCTGTCCGGTACTAACGCATATGTGTTGAATCCAGGTACGTCCCGTGGTCTGCCGTGTATTTCGTCTCTTGATGGTTCATATTGCTGCTTGTTGACCCACGGGAGTAGGCTGGCCCGGCCCTAGCCTCAGGGGCCCGGGCACCGCACGGGAGATCTGCACTCTGCCCGTGACAAATGGTATCAGAGCGGGGCTCATGACACGAGAGTAAGCAGCCGTGTTGGGACCAGGATCTGTCCGAGGCGGAGGAGGGGGACACTCCCAGGGTGATGGGAGTTGCCTGAGTCCCTGGTGCGTAGAGCGAGTTTGTGCGTGGATATGGACACTCCTTGATGGGTGGAGCACTCTAACGAGGAACTGTCGGAGTGAAGTTGAGTGGCTCGCTGAGTCAAGAATAAGGTTTACACTTGCTCCTAGATCTAGCAAGGCTTTACTAGTGTAACGCTCTCCTAAGACACATGGAACTGTAAAAGCTCCAAGGTCTCGAAACTTATGTGGGGCGCCTGACACTAAAATGCTGCTCACCTTCTCGGCGAGCCGGACCTTTTCAGGATATGCGCTTATGCGCGCTTTTTTTTTGTTGCAAAGGTCCTTGAGGAACTTGGCATACATAGGAATGTGTTTAATAGCTTCGATCAATGGTAAGTTGATCTTTACGTCCTTAAACAAGTGTATAAGCTCAGTCCTCTTTTGGTCATCCTTCTTCTTCGATCCTCTAAGGGCCGAAGGAAAAGGGACAGTGTGGGCCCTCCCTGTCAGTAGTAGGAGATGGGTCCGTGCTCTCCTTCTCAACCTCGACCTCCACATCTTGAAGGTTCCCCTCCCTAGACACTGACACAACCCGAACTTGCTCCTGAGGGGGCAAGTTTGGGCTAGAGCTAGTTGACCCTACTGAAAGTGTGAGAGGTTGGGAGGGTAACCTCTCTTCCTCTCGCTTATGAAGTGCTCGGGTCAATTGTCCTCTCTGGTCTTCTAATCTAGCTATAGACTGAGAGTGAGACCAAACCAGTTGTGTAGTGTCCTCCATAAAGTAGAGCATATGCTCTTGAAATTGTGAAGTATATCCTGGAGGTGGGGAAGGAGGGTTATCATGGGTAACATTAGAGTGAGACTGCGTATCATATCTGTGCCCTCCCTGCAGAATGGGAGGGTGCGCGTTACCTACAAAGCCGGGTTCTTGTTGTCTCGTGGGTTGATTATGATTGGCATTTTGCTTCCATGAGAAGTTCGGATGATCGCGCCACCCAGGATTGTAGGTGTTGGAGAACGGGTTGCTATTTCCCGAATATTCTTGAGCTGTATGAACCTGTTCCTGTACATATTCTGAAAATTGTGACGCATATAAACAATTAAGCACAGAATGGTCCTCACCCGAACAAATGCCACACGGAGTAGTACCACTCGATAACTCAGCTGCATAGACTGGGCGCACATTAGTAGGATTCACATGCAAGTTTATAAACTGATCCATCTTCCTGCTAAGGGCGTCCAGTCCAAGGTTAATGTCATCGGTAGGTGCTACTTCATAGACGCCGCGTGTGCCCCCTATAACCATCCTCACAAAAGAGGCTTGGTCGAGAGAGTGTTCGCTGATGCGCTCAAATAGCGTCCACACCTCGTCCTCATCTTGTTGGTTAAATGCTCCCCCACATGAAGCATTAACCATTTGCTTGTTGGAAGTCGTGAGACCCTCATAGAAATTCTGCACAAGAGCCCACTTGGGAGACCCGTGGTGGGGACAGCTTCTAAGGAGTTCCTTAAATCTGTCCCAACTTTTATGAAATTGTTCCTGATCCTTTTGCTCGAAATTGTTAATTACACGCCTAACAACCATATTTCTGGCTTTAGGATAAAACTTTATCAAGAACCTTTGTTGGAGGTCAGCCCAAGTGGTGATTTCACCTCTCGGAAGAGACTAAAACCATCTTTTGGCTACGTCCTTTAACGAGAATAGAAAAAGACGTAGCTGAACAGCATTAGTTGAGACACCTTGATAATGACAAGTTTCACAAATTTCTATAAACGCATTAAGATGCTTGTATGGGCTCTCAATCGGCTTCCCATAGAAAATGGGAAGCATGTTGATGATCTCAGGCTTAAGCTCAAAGTTAACATTACCCACAACCGCTAACGTAACTCCGACGGGTGGGTCGTACATGCGGGGAATGAAGTGGTCCCCAATCGTATGCGATGTAAAGTTAGCCATTCAAAAAAAAAAAAACTAAAATAAAAAAAAGAAAATAAATAAATAAAAATAAACGAACAAATAAAAATAAAATAGAAAAGTAAACTAATGAAAAATAAGTTTTTTTTTTAAATAAAGAAAAAAAAATTAAAATTAAAATTTAAAAAATAAAAACAATAAAATAAAATAACTAAAAATAAACGAAAAAAAAGAAAAAAAGTAAAGTGAAATTTGTTTTATTTATTTAGATTTTTTTCTTAAACAAAAATAAATAAATAAATAAAATAAAATAAAATAACCTGTTAATTTCAAAATCAACTTAGCTTACAGGTTCCCTGGCAACGACGCCAAAAACTTGATGTGATTTTAAAGTGTGTTTCAAAACCGTGTACTCGCAAGCGTACGAGATCGTCGAAGCTAAATCGGGTATATGGGTCGTATCCGTAAGGAATTGGAGTTAAATTGGATTTTGTTATTAACGAGTGGTTGAAATTGAGTTTTGAGTTGGTTTAAATGATTTGTTAACTAAAATAGCAAAATTGACGATAAACTAAAAGTGTCAATTCAATTGAGGTTAGTTTAGGGAGTGAATTTAGGGTAGCTTAACACGTATCCCGTCATTATATTCCACTATGACAATGGTTTAGGAGGCTTAGGCTACAAGCACTAAGGCTGGGTTAGTATTTAAATTAGGGCTTAGGGTAATAAACTAGCCTAAAGGTATAACCTATCATATCACCCCTACATGTAGCATAGGTTATCTCATTAGCACTACTAAATTTCTTTGTCACTCCTAATCAAATATTAATTGTATAAAGGTTGTGTTTAGGGTTGGGTACAACCTCAATCATAACCACGCGTGAAAACTAGTTATGTTATGGTCTAGGCTACAAGCTCGTTGAATAACGCTAATAATTTGGAAATATTAACATGGCTACAAACTCATACAAAGAAAACCAAACAACTATCATAAATTCCCCACAGGGGTGCGTATATAACATAACAAAACCATTGTTTGCAATAAAACATAAATCTGGGATACAAACGGCTACCCGTCCTTCATCCCTAAACTAAAAGTCTACTCCTCCATAGGAGTTCTAAACATCATAAAAACCAAGAAATAAACCAATAATAATAAAACTAAGGTTTTGAAGACTCCCCCAATTGATGTTGACGTTGATCCTTGCTTTGGTTCCCCTAGTACTCCGACCACCTGCGCTTCGGCGTTTGAGAACACCTTGGATCTCGTAGCGGCTTAGGGAGGAGAGGAGGCGTGGCAAAAGATGTGAAATTAGGTATCCCCTCCATATTTATACATGGGGCATGCTTTAGGGTTAGTCCCGTTCCATCCCCAATCGATCGGTGGTCAAACCGATCGATCGACAGCCCCTTAGCAGCTTGCGCAGTTAACTTAAACTGAGCGTAACTTTTGCTGCGTAATGAGTTATGGGCCAAATTATATACCAAATTGAATCTCTCGAAGAGATCTACGTGACGCAAGTGGTTTCATAAGTATATTATCAAAATATTGGGTCATAAATACCATTCGTTTAGCCTTTTACTCGTTTTAAGCTTGACCGATTGCCAAAATGCATGGTCAATCGATTCACGCACCCAAGGAAAGACTCTTTTTGACCGAATCTTGACCCAATGGGTACTTATTTTGCACACATGGTTGGGTGTCTCAAAGTAGTCTTCAATTATGCCTCGATTACGCTTGAATCTTCCACTTTTCAGCCTTTGTTGCTCCGTTGCGCTCCAAGGCAAAATGTGCCTAGATTACAACAAAAACACACATGTAAAGGCCGAATATATGGAAGGAATGGGAAATAAAATATGTAAAAATCAAGTGCATCATGGCCCCAGGAGCATGAGCTTGAGGTAGCACGACTTAACATGCCACCATCGAGGTACACCACCCGCCCACAAGTTCTTCCCTCTAGTTTCTAGCCATAGCCGCTAAAGAAGATTTACCATTTTGAGCTTCCCGTGTTGCATCAACATTTATCTTGATTACTTGAAATGGAAAAGGGCACCACCTACTAGAGGGACCATCTTGAGTAGATCTGGACTCCGGCTGCAACATGTACAGAAATTCCTAGGTCTCCTCTTTAGCTTTACCCACAATAGCCTCTGACGAGAGCCTAAGAGGTAGCACACCTGGACTTCCATAGCCACCAACAAATGGATACACATTTAGCAATTAAAATGGCATCATTAAGAACTAGGGATAAGATAGAGTTCCACCAATTAATAAAACTTGGGAATCCTTTAGGTTCAGGCTTGAAAGCTAACTCCGATGCCAACCACACCATACAAGCCTCATGATAGAAAATTAAGATATGCTCAATTGACTTAATTTCTTCAGCACACCTACGATAGGTTGGACTGAATATGATATGTCTCTTAAAGATTTTCGGCCTTCACAAGGGCATTATGACAAGCCCTTCATAGAAAGAACTTGATTTTTGTCATATAAGGAATTTTCCAAATTTTATTCATTGATTTTAAATTGTCAACAAGTGAAGTGGAGGGGCACGCCTCTGCAAAATGTGAATCCAAAAGCTTCCACCTCAAATGTTCTTTTTAACACTAAATTCTCCATCATAGAATCAGAGAATCAGATCCATACTAAAGCATCATGAACCCCTCTACCTTCTATGGGACTCCCAAAGTTCGGGCCACTGTGTCATGAGGGGGATTATGATTTGCGGAGAGGGATATTTCATCTTCTAGTCTTAGGATGAACGAGTTGAGACACCCTTTCAATGCAAGAGCTATCCATCGTTGTAGGCTAGGATGGAGGGGACTCGATCCCTAGAATCCATCTATCACCCCATACAAGCTGAGGGTTTTGTCTGGTTTCATAATCCGAGGGAAGCTGCTAGAGCAATTTCATTTATGAATGGTAGATGGGTGGTGGAATCCAAGCTGAGGGTTGAATGGGCTAACCCACCAAGAAGATCAACTGAGTCATCAGCCCGAAGCCAGTATCATTCAAGGGTCTTTTAGCAGAACAGAGACACCAGCCATTTACATGACCAGGATGTGACCCCTCCTACTCAGACCAAAGATTATATGGGTTCTGACATTCCAAGGATTGTGGTTTCAAACACCAACGAGAATGTGGAGGATTGGCTTCAGCGGTCTATTATTACACACACATCGGGTGAGGATAGGAGTCTTGAGTGATGGGGATCATGGAAGTCGCACTAGTAGGCCAGTGTATGATGGTGTTAGCATAGCTGAGCTGTCACGGGGTCAGCTTTCTATCCACATTGAAGGTCAGTATGTTGGTAGGTGGTCTGTGGAATGCAGCTGGCCGCATGCTTCTCTTCTACATCCGTCGTCACAACGTGGTGATCATATTCCAGTTCAGGTTGTGCGTGAAAACCAACATATGCCTCCTCTGCTCCAATGGTTGGAGAGTGATATAGCCAGTTCAGATCAGCCTCACGCTCAGCTATCACATCTTGAGAATGTAGCACGTGACTCCAACAGTGAAGATGATTCTGTGTCCTCGAGACCTGAGTTTCCCCCAGGTTTTGAGCCCTTTACCTTGAACACGTCAGAGTCTTGTATGGAGAGACCCAGTGGAGATGGGATAAGAAAAGGAAAAGGACTACTGACAAAAAGGGAGAGAAAAGCGTTGAAGCTCATGAAAAAAGAGAGTGGAAAGCGGGAGCTTCAGAAATTTCTTGAGGACATATCGCCTAGGAAAAGTACGCCGAAAAATAACAAGGCATCAGGCAAACAAAAAAAGGGGAAGGAGGTAAAATGGGGAAAATCGTCAAAGGCAACCGGGAAGAAGAAGAAAAGGAGTAGGGAGAATCGATATGACAAGATCTCGGAAGCAACGTATGATGAGCTGATCCTTCAAGCAAAGCGGGCAATTGACATGGGGAGAAGAGTTGGATTTAACTTCGATGGTTTCGACCCACCCATAGTGGCAGACCTGCTGGCTAAATGAGGCGGATGGTTTTGTGGTTGAGTTTCAGTCTTGCTTCGGTTTCATGCGTGGGTGGTTTGGTTCTTTTTCTTTTGGGTTCCCGGTCTGCGCCTGTTTTGTGCGCGTCTTGGGTGGCGTGTGCTTGGTGTCAATTTTGTCGGGTTTTGGGTGTTTTTGGTTTTGTTGCTTTTTTATTCCCTTTTTGTTCCTCCCTCCGTTTGTGGAGTAGCCTGGGCCTCGTCTTATCAAGCAGCCTGTCTATTCTTCGGCTTTGCCGATAATTATCAAAAAAATCTATCACCCCATACAAAAACAGTCTTCCCATCACCAATGGACTAAAGGAAGTCTTAAGAGATGAGTGACCTTCCTTAAAGGATACTTCTCGATGAGGAATTTCTTCCCAACTTCACTTTTAAAAAGGATGAGTTTGGCAAGTGTACACCCTTAATAACTCTCGCCCAAAAAGCATCGACGTTGTTCAAGAGGCGCCGTGCTTATTTGCCAAGCAAAGCTAGGTTTGGCCTCTAAATCACGAAATTCAAGTCCACCTGCATTTTTGGTGTTAAGCAAACATTTCCATGAGGTCCAATGAAGGGATCTACCTCTTTACATTTCCCACTTCCACCAAAAACTTGCAGTGAGAGTATTTAATTATTTCTGTATAGAAGGAGGTGGGAATTCTAAAACAATGCATAATATAAAGTGGGATAGCTGATAACATAGATTTTTCAAACACCTCCTTATGCGCATAAAATAAGAGGGGGTTGGCCCAATTCTTAAGTTTATGACTAATTTTGTCAAGAATGAAAGAGAGAGTGTATTTTTTTTTTCTTACCCCAAACCAAATGTAGTCCCAAATACTTATCCTCATTAGATATAAAATCCACCCCAAAAAAATTTCTTAAATTGAACACGCACCTTAGTAGGCAACTTAGTAGAAAAGAAAGCACACGATTTGGTAAAATTCACTTCCTAACCCGAGGCTCTATAAAAAGGATCCACCACCTCCATGACTTCCTTACAAGAATTTGTGTTAGCATCATAGAATAATAAACAATTGCCAGCAAAAAAATAAACATTAATAATGGACGGGGTTCACTACCTTTTGGAGACCGCTTAGGAATAAGATGACAAAACTCATCCATAACCAAAATAAACAAATATGGGGAAAGCGGATCGTCTTGTCTGAGGCCGCATTGAATACTAATTTTAGTCACCCTATAACCGTTCACCATTTGGGTTTATAATTATTGCAAAAGTGTATTGTAAAATCCAATTTATAAATCTTTCATTAAAGCCCATTTTTCTCATCACCAATACCAACAAGTTACAATTTGCTTGATCATTTGCTTTAGAAAAACCAACTCTAAGGGCCATGCACCTTCTTCTACCCCTTCTCCTCAATCTCATATAGTGAAAAGCCTCATGGGCTACAACAAAGTTGTCACTCATCTGAAGATTCTAGATAAAAGCATATTGAAAAAAGTATACAAGGGATGACATTATGAGCTTAAAACATTTGCGATTATTTTATAAGAAGAATTACAGAAGCTGATTGGCCTGAATTGATTTAGATACACGGGTCTCTTAACTATTGGGATGAGAACAAGGTCCAATTCATTAAGTTTTTCTAAGCATACTACCATTTTGAGAAAAAAGCCACATGATTGACATCATTAGCTAAGAAATTCCAAAACTATTTATAGAATACAATATCCATTTGGATCCGAGTTTAATACATTGCTTCATGTATCTCCTCAAGGGACACCTCCACATAAAATGGAGGTATTCATTTGGTCTATCACGAGTCGAAGTACCACTAGGTTGGCCTCTCCAAAGGCAGTACCTGTTTTGACAGCATAAATTTTCTGAAAGTACAAGATGACCTTCTTTTGAATTTTCTCATACTCTGTTAACTATTTTCTCCCACTATTCATCAACCTGGAAACAGAGTTAGAGCTTCTTCCAGCAAGAGCGGTGGCGTGAAAGAATTTGGTATTTCTATCACCATCTTTAAGCCAATTTATCCTCAACCTCTGATGCAAGTGTCTCTCCTCTTCGTCTCCCATTTTGTGGAGCACATCCCTATTATTGCTTTATAACTCTCTATCATCCTTAAAGTCGGGCTTTCCTTGGAACTTAATGCTGGCATTTATTTTATCAACTCACTGTGGCACCAGCTTTCTCCTGTACTAATCAACTTCAGACAAAGCCTATACATTTTGGATCCAATTCTCCCTTACAATGTTTCGGCACTCTTCCTCTAGGAGCCCTTTCGATCCAAACTCGAAGCTTGGATTTTCTTTTCTGATGCAACCTTCAAGTAACACAATCAACGAAGAGTAGTTCGACCTTGTAGCTGGGAGTAAAATAGCTTTAACATGTAGGAACTTGGAAGCCAGTCATAATTAACCGCAAGCTTATTAATATTTTTTTCTGTTTTAAGATCACTCTCCTCACAATTGTTGGCCCACGAGTACTAGCACCCTTTAGTATCTATCTCTACTAAATTACATTCATCTAAGTATGCAGCAACAAATCCAGTGGAGTGGGAGAGACCACATTCCCATTAAGTTTATGGCCCACGAGTACCGGCAGCCTTTAAATTCTATCTCCATTAAACTGCATTCATTAAAAGTATGTAGCAACAAATCCAGTTGAGTGGGAGAGAAAAAAAAAAAGAATATACCTAGTGCCTCAAAGGCTCCCGCCTACGCAGGGTCTGGGGGGGCTGATGTACGCAGCCTTCCCCCTTCAGGCTGTTAACCTGAAGAGAGGCTGTTTCCCAGTGCCCCCAACCTGAGGGTGAGGACTTCCCAAGAAGTCACCCATCCTAGTACTATTCTCCCCCAAACACGCTTAACTTCGGAGTTCTAATGGAATCTGGTGACGGCGTGTTGGTGCCTTCTTTTGTTGAGTGGGAGAGGCCACATTCCTATTAAGTTCATCAAAAGTATTGCATCCCTTCAGTTGGGGGTTCTCGAAAACAGCCTCTTTTCAGGGTAGCACCCTAAAAGAGGGAAGGTTGCGTACATCCAACCCCCCCTCCCACCAACCCTGCTTTGGCGGGAGCCATTGGAGCACTGAAAATATAGACGTAGACGTGAAATTATCAAAATATCCCTACTAAGATAACAACTTGCCACATAATATAATAACTAAACGAAATATTTCTATAATTTTGATATTTTGCTTACTACTTTAAAAATTTTAAATTTCTATATGCTATTTAACATATAAGGACATGAAAATGTAATATTTTAAAAAATCATGTACTTTGGGACCTACCCCCTTCCAACCTAGCAATAAAAAGAACCTCCTCCTCCCCACTTCCCCCACCCAAGAACTCCGAAAAATAACAAAAATTTGGCCCAATTGCCCGCTTACACTTCACTCCTCCAAACACAATGAAAAGTTCATTCCTAATCCACCCCCTCACTCTCACCCTTGCACTCACGCTCTCCCTTCTTCCCTCCCCCACATTCTCCTACCACGACTACTCCGACGCACTCTCCAAATGCATCCTCTTCTTCGAGGGCCAGCGGTCCGGCTTCCTCCCTTCCGACCAGCGCCTCTCTTGGCGCTCCCACTCCGCCCTCTCCGATGGAGCCGTCGTTGGTCTCGACCTCACTGGGGGCTACTATGATGCGGGCGACAACATCAAGTTCAACTTCCCAATGGCCTTCTCTACTACAATGTTGTCGTGGAGTGTCGTCGAATTCGGGGAGTTAATGCCTCCCAATGAGCTCCGGAATTCACTGGTTGCTATCAAATGGGCTACTGATTATCTTCTTAAGACAGTTTCGCAGCAAAATCGGATCTATGTTCAGGTAATTTGTTGCATTGAATTTTGAATTGCGGTATTGTGGTGGATAATGGTTGTTCCTGTAGGGGTAGTTTTTGTAGATTTGAAGTGGTAAGGAGGGTAGTTTCGTCAATTCACGTCAGCTACGATGGGTTACGGGGGCCTGAATTAACTTCCCTTGGGTGGTTAGAGAATGAAAATTGCTTTCACCTGAATTAGTTACCGAAATTGAAAACTAACTTGTATGCATAATTTATTTAAGTATAGAGAATGTCAAATAAATTTAATTGTTTTACTTAGTTTATAAATTCAATAATGAAATTATAAATTTATTCAAGTATAAAATAATAGTAATATATATATATATGGATATATTTTTGGATACGTATAGCATTACACTTTAAGTATATAGCGTGTATATAATATACATAACTTTGTATGTGTTCCCAAAAAAAAGGGTATATAATATACATAATAAAATATTAATTTTTTTGGAACACCATATTAAATGTAATTGGGGAATAACATTATTAGTATGACATGAATTGTTTAAAGGATTGGGTGAGGGTATTTATGACTAGTGAGATTGATCTTTTTTTATTTGAATCAAACTAGTGCGATTGATCTTGGGTGTCGTTTTTGGCTCCTAAAAGATTATCACAACTAGACCAAGTTAAGCTCAGTTATTAATAGGATATGATAAAATGCAATAGAGAGCTCACCATATGAAAAGGAAACTATATATGGAGTACATTATACACTAATTTTTTATATTAAATGATACAATAAAAAAAGGTTATAGATCATAAAAATAGTATTAAACTAATTAATCTATAAGATAATCAACTAACACCATATATAATTATAATATAACTGAATAGGTAACATTGCTCATTTGGAAATTGTGTATAGAAAGCACCCACATCAATTTCTAAAGAATCCAATGTTGGGTTTTAATTATCAGAATAGCATGATGCTGAGCTTCAGAGTCAGGTTCGGTTTACCATTTTGCTCCCTCGTCCCTGTCTGTGGCTCTTTCCTCCTGTAGCTTCTCTGTTGCTGGTCGCGGTTGATGATGTGTATTCGAGGTTTTGGGGTCTGGGTTCGTGATTCCGGGTTGGTGTTGTCAGGGCTATGGGTCGTTGGCTTGTTGTTGCCCGGGTGTTGGGTCAGGGGTGTGGGCCCTCTTCGGGTTTGGTGTTGCTGTCGGTCGTGTTGCGACGTGTTTCTCTGCCGTTGAGGTCCCGTCCCCTCGATTCCTTCGATTTGGGTCTCCGAGTTCCTGCGTCATAGTTATTTGACTATGCCTCCGGTCGCCCTCCCTTGCCGCTGATTGCCTTATTGCAACCGCAGCCTTTTGGTGCTCATCCCAATAATGGTCCCCGGTGAATTGACTGGGATCGGGATGATGTCTCCACTTGGAATTGATAGGTGCCTTTTTTCTTTCTTTGTCTTGAGATTGTCTGCACATTCGTGCTTTTGGGTGTTTTTGGGTGTCTTTCAGGCATTTTGTGGGTGTGTTGTTGGTGTTTTCGGGTGTTTTTTGGTGTTTTGTCGTGGTTTGTTGTTGGTGCGTGTTCGGGCGTGTTTTTGGCGTTTTGTTTTGGTGTGTTCAGGTGTTTTTGGTGTTTTGGCGTTGTCGGGATCGTTTATTGCTTAGAATATCTTGACCAGATTGTAAAATGTACCTCTTCCGTTATAATAAAGTCCCAATGATGGGTCAATTATAAAAAAAAAAAAAAAATCATGATGCAGAATTCAATAGGGTACCATTGTACCAACCAATTTACATCAATTTCAATCACTGATACACCTGGGATTATATTATTATTTTGCGAGACTTAGCGACTAGATTAGCTGAGCCGCATTCTGGTTGGGCCATTTGGGCTTAGCTGGGTCAAACATAATTCAAAGCAACCGCTCGAGGCCCCCCAAAATTGTAAGACCCCTCAAATTCTTACCGTTGTGATTTGTGAATTATCAATTATTAATAATAATAAGTTTTATAATTGAATTTTTTTTAAATTTGTTATACATTAGTTTAGATTTAGTTTGCTTTGAGTTTGGATTAAGGAATGCAAGACCCTGACCCAAAACTCCAACTCTTAATTAACATTTTGAGTCCAAGCAACTTGTCCGATAATGTAAGACAGTACATTATTCTTTATTTTTCTTTTAATAATTTGTTGATGTTATATATAATCATTAGCTATATTCATGTTTTAACATTTAATCTCACATTTCAATGTGTTTAAAAAAAAAAAAATACAGTAATGTTTGGAGATTTTATCATTACAATACTAGTCACGTGGTTTTAACGATTTTCTTTTGCTAGAATCCCCTTGAATTTTGTTAGAAAATGGCAGTGTTTGCATACAATTGCAATATTATGGATATATTCTGCATTGCTATTTTCAATGTTGGACGGAGTGTAGT
This sequence comes from Simmondsia chinensis, assembly GCA_018398585.1. Lineage (NCBI taxonomy): Eukaryota > Viridiplantae > Streptophyta > Magnoliopsida > Caryophyllales > Simmondsiaceae > Simmondsia > Simmondsia chinensis. Next base: position 12,734,043 of record JAGTTD010000017.1, on the reverse strand, counting down.
AAAACATTTATTAAAATCTTCTGCCACATAAGTGTTTTCCAGAAAAGTAATCCCGAAATTCTTGTAGAAAAAAAATTTTTTTTTTTAAGCAGTGAAATTCTTGTTTATTACTATCTATATATTTTTATAAATAAATGGGATTTTCTAGCATTTGTCTGGACACATATTAAAGTGTATTAATTATAACATATTTTAGTATTTGATTGGTCAAATATAAAATTTATCATCTTATTGTTAGAGTATAAAACTATTCTTAGGCATCACCCATTGGCTTAAGCTTTTGGGAAAGATGGTTTCTTGATATGGTATTAAAGCCTTGATGACCTAGAGGTCACGAGTTCGAATCTTAGCGCCCCCACTTTCAATTGTTAGAGTATAAAACCAATCCTGGGCCTTCACCCATTAGCTTAAACTTTTGGGAAAGATGATTCCTTAACATGGTATCAGAGCCTTGAAAACCAAGAGGTCAAGATTTCGAATCTCAACAGCCCCCACTTTCAATATCAAAATAATTAAGCACAAGGTATGAGGTGGCCTGTGCATTGTCCACGCTTCAAGCCCAAATGGGCATTCGCGTGAGGGGGCATGTTAGAGTATAAAACTAATCCTGGCCTTCACCCATCATCTTAAGCTTTTGCGAAAAATGGTTCCTTGACATCAATATTAAAATAATTTAAGCACAAGATATGAGGTGGGCCTATACAATATCCACGCTTCAAGCCTTATTGGTATTCACGTGGGGGTAAGTTAGAGTATAAAACTATTTTTGTCCTTTACCTATTGACTTAAACTTTTGGGAAAGACGGTTTCTTTAACACTTATCCTTTTATTTGACCAATCAAATGCTAAAATATAATATAATTAATGTATTTTAAATATATATTAATTGGGTACATGTTAGAGATATATATATATATATATATATATATATATAATTTTATTTTTTTCGTATTTCTAACAAAAATTTAGTTGTTCTAGGGAATGCAGCTAAGTGATCAGAAAACAAAAGCACGGAATTTGAGAAAATGAATAGGGTGCGTTGAACTACTATTTTGAGGAATCTCAGACCCATTTCTCCACGGAACAGAGGTCATGGGTACAAAGAAAAAGAAAAAATAATAGTAACAGTGGTTTATTTTATAATTTTAAATTTGACTATGTTAGTTTATCCTGCTCAAACGAGAGTCCTTGTGACATTGTGTGACACTGTATATGATGATGATAATGGCGACAATTATGTTAATTTAATTATTCTATAATTTATATTTCGCTAGTCTTAGAATGAGATTTATATCACTTATCTGATGAAATTTGTAATAATTGTGTTATGGGCGAGTTAAATTTATTGAAATGAATGTTTATATTGGATTAATTGTATTTAATAAGATTAAAACATTAAAAATTATATTATTAATTCAACTAAAAAAATTATATTATTAATTCAACATAAATTTATCATATTATTAAATTTATATATATAAATAATATATGAAATAGACTACTATAATTAAAAATGAAAGGATTTGAACATAATAAATAAAAGACATTTGACATAAATAATCTAAAAAGAACTCAGGCCAGTGCTTATGGGTAGGGATAGCAATGGGGCGGGTAAAACCCGTTACCCGCAGATATCCGCCCCGTTTGGGACGGGTACGGATATAGATGAGGCGGATAACGGGTACGTGTAGGGTACACATGTCAATACCCGTCACGGGTACGGTGCGGGTATAGGTATAGGCTTGCACCCGCCCCGCCCCACCCAGCCCCGCCATCCCCGCCCAGCCCCCTCCCGTACCCGCATGCACTCGCCCCGTACCCGCATATACCCTCCTCGCAATCACATATTGGAGTTACCCGTTGTGTTATTTTATAGAAAATATTTCTTATGCAATTTGTAAGTATAAATTCATGATTATTATTAAAGGGAAAAAGAAAAGAATTTATGGATAATAAGTTGGACATGGATAGGTAACAAAGCGGGTACGAAGAGGGTAAGGGCGGGTACGGGTGAGCCGGGGCGGGTAGGGGTTGGTAATGAGTACCCGTTGGGTACCCGTGGGTAAAGGGGCCGGTACGGGTATGGGTTTGTACCCACCGGGGCGGGCACGGGTACCCACTTCATACCCGTGGAGGATAATGGCGCAGGTACGGGTATAAGATTTAGGTGGCGGATACGAGTATAGAGGAGGCGCTCCCCATACCCACCTCGCCCCGTTGCCATGCCTACTTATGGGTTTGGCTGTGCATGAGGGTGGGACATCCACATACATTTATATCGATTATCATTGGGATTGTAAAAGAATAAAGTGCGTCACTAAATGTACTTAATGTAATGTTACTAAACTAAAATTATATGTAGGAAAATTATTATTTAGGTATTAGAAGTTTTGTGTATTTATTACTTAAATATCTCGACATTTTAATATATAGATACCCTGAGGTTTAAAAATTTTATCGCTTAGATACCCTATGTCGGAATTTGATGAGTTTTTATGAGAAATTAGACCAATTTTATACAAAATATGCTAATATAGTATACTATTACGATAATTAATATATATAAGTTATTTTAATATTTCAACAAAAATTTAACAAATTACGAAGAAAATGTTGACTTAATTGGATTCAAACTACTATTATAGTGCCGAAATTATGTGTCGTTTCAGCATTTTTTGGTAAAGAATCATTAAATTCTAATGAACATACTTATGTATTATCGGAGATATATTTTATTTTAACATTTTTAATGAAAATCTATTAAATTTTACAAGAAGAGTACTTGATCGATAAAATTTTAAAACTTCAAGGTATCTAAGTGAAAAGTTTTTAAACATCAAGGTACCCAATTGTATGGTTGAAATATCAAGATACTTAGATGATAAATGGTCAAACTTCAGGTTACCTAAATAATAATTTCCTATTTATATATATATATATATATATATATATATATATATATATATATATATATATGAGAGTGATTTCGAAAACATTCATTTGACTGCTGATATTATTCTCTTTAACCTAAAATCATCCCCTTTCCCCTCTTCAACTAAATATGTGGCCTATAGTTCACCCTATCACTCTCACTCTTTTATAAAAGTCATCCCCTATATGTTATGTCTTATTATAGGATGGGAGTGAAATGGTGGATTTTGGGCCACTCATATATCTAATTATATCATCTTTCTTGCATTTGACATCACTCTCTTTTCCCTCTTCAAACAAATGTTTGGTTTTATACTCTCTCTCTCTCTCTCTCTACCTTCTCTTTCTCTCCCTCTCTCTCTATATACTCTATATACGCTATATTCTCTCTTTATGTTTGTACTGCGTCGCATGTAAGATCTTTCCCATAGATGCTTGCTTGTTGGCTTTACCTTTGGCTCTTGTTGCTATGCTCCCATGCTCATATGTTTACATGTTTGCTTGATTATATGATTATATGCTTGTATGCTTCCTTGTTTATTTGTTTACTTGCTTACATACATACTTGCTTAGCATGATATCTATACTATACTTTATATGCTCTCCTTACAGGCTCTTCAGAACTATCATCTATCTATCAGGTTGGGGGTCCTCGGAAATAGCCTCTCGTTAGGGCCTCACCTTGATGGGGTAAGGCTGCATACATTCTGACCCCCCCCCCCCCCCCCCCCCCCACCCCAGACCCTGCGCAAGCAGGAATCCTTGAGGCACTGAGATTGTTATTGTTATTGTAAACAAATGTTTGGTATAGAGAGAGGGGGGGCTTACTAGAGATTGAGAGATAAGAGTGTGAATTTTGGGCCACACATTTGATTAAAGTGGGGAAAGGAGTGATGTTATGTGGAAGAAAGATGTATAGGAAAATATGGGCAAATGAACACCCAAATTCTCAAATTTGAGACACCAGGACTAACTCGAGATGGGGGGCAAATAAAACTTAAATGATACAAAGACAAAGCTGAATTTGATAAACCTCTTGTCACACCAACTTGATTTGAGACAAGATAATTAAACAATTGAAATTAAAAGATTCGAAGAAGAAGAATGAATTGAAGGAAGTTTCCGAGTGGTGGAGTTCACCACTGCTCTAAGTCGTTTATGCCCTCGTTACGGTACAAACGGGATCATCACTCCCAGGGTTAACACGGCACTCAACACAGGAGTGTACTTCTCGAGTGATAGGTTGGAGTAGGCCTCAACTTGCTCAGTAACCAGAGTAAGAAGAGAGAGAATTTCAGAGGAAAAAAGAAGAATAATTTCTGTATTTTTTTCTTAGCATTAAACAACCCCCCAAAGTACAATATTTATAGGAAAAAAATACTTAACATGCAAGCAAGAATAGGTTAAAGATTGTGGGCAAAAAAATTCGTCCATAACCAAGAAAGCGGCAGATATGGAAAAGCGCAAAATCCGGGCACAACCAAGGCAAAATTTTTATGGAAAGATGTGGGTAGTTACGCAACAAATACTCGAGCATAACGGCCTCGAGGTTGGACACAAGAGGACCTCGAGCTCGAGACAATTCCCAGAACTCCTTTGGAGTTCGTTTATGATAAGTAAAATATAATATCCGTAAAAACAAAGGTCCGGATTAGAAAAAGACCACACCGTACTGCATCGTGGCGTGTCAGCCTGCTCAGCTGGGAGGGTCGAGCACGTGTACGCATATGGTACACAAAACCCACTCTAGGCCCCTCAAGACTTTACCAAATACTAAAGAAGAGTATATACAAATTAGTCTTTTCTTCAATACTCTTCCTATGTGAGAGAAAGACGAAACACAAAATAAGCAAAATTGACGCACACTATACCAAAATTCCTACAAGATGATGTCAGCAATCAAATAATCGGTACATGCTTCACTCTGACTCTCTCGTCTTAATGTATGACTTTTGATGAGAATGTGAGAGATGGAGAGTGATATTAATTTGAGCCATTGGTGTCGAGGTATGAGGTGAAAGAGACTCTTTGATTAGAATTAATGGCTCCTCGACAAAATCTAACAATCCGGATTCCCCTCTTGCCCTTTTATAAGATTCAATACTCAATTTATAGGAATTTTCTATTATGTGTCGAATGGTATATTAAAAACATCATATTTTAGCATTTAATTAGGTAATACAAAATTATTATTATTGTTAATTTTATTTGGCTAATCAAATATAAAAATGTGGTATAATTAATGCACATTGACCCCAATTTATAAATATCATTATTTTTTACACACTTCAAGATATGGGAAATTGGCCCACTCCATGAATCTGTCACTTTCCCTGACCCGTGCGATACACAATCTACTATGCTTCAATATTTATAATTGTTTTGAATTAATATATATATTGCTTTTGTGACTATCCCTTTTCTTGACTTCATTGAATATATGGTTTTATTTGATTGGAAATAATTATTTTGTACAGAGCAATTATTTCTTAAAATGATATTTTTGAAAAGTAAATTTTTAAAATTTGTGCAAAAATCTTGTTAGCGCACAATTGCAAAAATCTTTAAAGTTCATTTTTGAAGTCGATTTGAGCATGAGGGGTGTAAGATCAAATAAAAGTTTTTCTTCTTGTAAAAGAAAAACTCATTCTTTTTCTTTGATAGAAAGTCCTCTTTTTTATCTATGTTATTCGTACTTCACAAAAGAAAATTATTAAAATATGGCTATTAGCTCAATCCAAATAGAGTTAAAAGTTAATTTAGTGTTTCTTCTTTCAGTAAAAATCAACATCCTTTGTCTGCAAGAGATGAAATGGGTTGGCGCGAAAGCCAGGGAGGTGCTGGGGCATAAGCTATGGTATGCGGGTAAGGTCAGAGGCAAGAATGGAGTTGGGATCATTGTGCAAAGTAACCTCAAGGATAAAATAGTCGGAGTATCAAGAGCTGGCGATTGGATCATAAGTATCAAGCTGGTCCTGGATGGAGAAGCTTTGAAAGTAATCAGTGCCTACGCGCCCCAAACTGGACTGACTGAGCATGAGACGGCAACTTTCTGGGAGGACCTAGACATAATGATGCAAGGCATACCCCAAACTGAACAAGTAATAATTGGCGGGGATTTCAATGGGCACGTTGGCGCGACGGAGGACTGCTACGCTCCTCACCGCGGAGGATTCGGCTTTGGAACCAGGAATGCAGAGGGCAAAGCCTTACTAGACTCCGCTGTTACATACGACCTAACGGTGGCCAACACCTTCTTCAGAAAGCGCGAGCAACACATCATCACGTACCAAAGCGGTGGGACAAGAACACATATTGATTCCATACTATTGAGGAAAAGGATGCAAAGAGACTGTAGGGATTGCAAGGCTACCAGGTGAAGACCTATCTACACATCATAGGGTACTGTGGGCGGATATAAAGGCCAAGAAGAGGGCCAAAAGAATCAACAAACCCGCGCGTACATATACTTGTTGGAGGGAGTTGAAGGAGGAGAAGTATAAGGTATACAAGGATAGAGTGGAGGCTGAGCTCAGGGAGGACTTCGAGGGGGATGCAAACCAGATGTGGAACCAACTGGCCCAAAAGATGAGAGGACTGGCACGGGAAGTTCTAGGCACGTCATATGGAAGAGTACCAAGCGACAGAGAGTCCTGGTAGTGGGGTGACGAGGTCCAAGGGAAGATAAAGGCGAAACGAGCGTGTTTCAAAGAGTGGGATCATAACAGGGATGAGGATAAGCGGCAGCGGTATCTTCAAGCCAGTAGAGAAGCAAAGTGAGCAGTCAGAGAAGCACAATCAAGAGCTTATGAGGATTTCTACAAAAGGATGGCGACCAAGGAGGGTGCGAGGGACTTGTATAGAATCGCCAAAACAAGAGAATGGAAGACTAGAGACTTGGGTAGAGTACAATGCATAAGAGGGGAAGATGGACAGGTACTCGTGGACAGGCATCTAATTAAGGTTAGGTGGAAAATGTACTTCCACGAGCTGTTCAAGGAACAAGGAGGGACAGAGATATCCTTAGTTGATCTTCAAACATCTGAGGTGCATCAGAACCACTGTGACTGTAGGCGAATTAGCCCCGAGGAAGTCAAGGAAGCCCTGAGATCCATGGAAAGGGGTAAAGCAGTTGGTCCAGATGGCATACCCATAGAGGTATGGAAATGCCTTGGTCAAAAGGGCATCAGTTGGCTGACTAAACTATTTAACCAAATCCTTTGGGGGGCCAAGATGCCTGAGGAATGGAGGAAGAGCACATTGATTGCGATATATAAGAACAAATGCGACATTCAGAGTTGCGCCAACTATCGGGGAATCAAACTAAAGAGCCACATTCTGAAGTTGTGGGAACGGGTCATAGAGAGGAGGTTAAGGCAACAGACAGAGGTGTCCGAGAACCAGTTCGGATTTATGCCCTGGAGATCAACAATAGAAGCTATCCACATCCTAAGGCGGACGATAGAGCAATATAGGGAGAGGCAAAAGGACCTTCATATGGTCTTCATTGATTTAGAGAAGGCATATGATAGAGTGCTAAGGGAGGTACTTTGGAGAGTCCTGGACAGGAAAGGGATCCCCGTACCATACATCCGAGCCATTAGAGACATGTATGAGGTGGCATAGGCTATGGTGCGTACAGTGGACGGGGAGACGGACGCTTTCCCCATAACAGTAGGGATACATCAAGGGTCTGCCTTGAGCCCTTATTTGTTCATTCTGGTTATGGACGAGCTCACTAGGCACATCCAGGGATGTGTAACTTGGTGCATGCTTTTTGCAGATGACATAGTGTAATGGCCCCAACTTTAATACCGAATAGGCTTAAGTTAAACGGGCGCTACGTGGCCGTACTACAATGAAATCCCCCATTATAGTACGAAGCCCAAAATCTTTCGATCCAAATTCCTCAAAATTCGTATACCATTCTTATAATATATATACAACATAGTCCCTAGATACAACAAAGTAGTGCGGAAGCCTGAATTTACAACATCCTAGACGGTTACTGATATGCTACAACAAAAATCAGATATTAGTCAACTATACGAAATAACTAATTCTGGAGTAAGCTGCTCTATCTTTTCTTCCTTCAGGAACTTGCCATGGGTTACTAATCTGGGAAAAAGAGAAGTAAACGAATTGGGTGAGCAAACAACGCGCTCAGTAAGTATAGCACATTCCCTACTCGGATCAGGCATATTATTAAAAACGGATAAACACCTAATCAAAACCAGTAAAATCAATTATCTTCGAAAATCATTTTGTTTCATAACTTGGTTCATTTCACAAAAGCTTTTTGGTAAACTTACAGATGCATCAAAAACTATGGCCGGTATTATTCCCGCGATAGGGTCGTAATCGACATTCGTATTTCGTATTCGAACCGGTTCCAAGTCTACAGATCCGCTAGGATCAAAATGTAGCATCTGTTAGTTTAGAAGAACTAACAGACAATCGGAGACTACGTGCCCGTATTATTCCCGCGATAGGGTCGTAATCGACTTTCGTATTTCGTATTTCGTATTTCGTATTTCATATTCCATAGTCGATAAACCCCGGAGGGTCAACGTAGTTATCTGTAAGCTCTATAAAACCTTTTCAAATTCAAATCATAAGTTTACAATAATTTCCTTCGAAATTCACATATTTGTAAAAACTTCTTCGAAATTCACATATTCGTACAAATTCCTTCGAAATTCACATATTCATAAAAACTCCTTTGAAATTCACTTGTTCGTATAAATTCCTTCGAAATTCACATATTCGTACAAATTCTTCGAAATTAACATGTTAAATCAACGTGTAAACCAATATAATTTAACTCATAAGAGTATAAATCACGTAATCACCTAAACACATATGCCCAATCTTACTTTATCAAACCAATAAATCATTCAACATATAAATCTCACAAATCAAGTCATCTAAAGCACTTTTCATACTTTACAAACAAATAGGGGAAGTGGTATATTTACCTTTACTAGCTTTTATTCCAAAAACCCAGTTGTATAGTTGATTAACTTTCAAATTGATGAGATGGTGTTGCCGGCAAGGTGGCCGGAGCTGTTTCGGCGAGGTGGCGACACCGGAGGGATGGTCGGAGCTATGCCGGCGTGGTGGCGGCACCGGAGAGAGAGGAGAGAGAAAATCGTGGGTGGTAGAGGGAGAGAACCGAGAGGGGAGAGAGAGAGAGAGAGTTGGGTGGTGGTGTGAGGTTTGAGGGTTGAGGCCTAAGGGGTATTTATAGACCCTTGGGAGGTCAGGCGGTACTGTGGGGAGGGAGGCGGTATAGTGGTGGTCAAGGTCGTACAGCGTGGGTCAGGCGGTACTGTGGGGAGGGAGGCGGTATAGTGGTGGTCAAGGTCGTATTGCGTGGGTCAGGCGGTACCGTGGTGGTCAAGGCCGTATCGCGTGGTGGTCGGGCTGTAGAGAAATGATGGAGGTGATACCATGAGGAGGGAGGCGGTACCGGTGGCCAGAGGCGGTAAGGAGAGAGAGGATGCGGTGAGGGGGAGAGTACTGTGTGGAGAGGGAGGCGGTAGTGGTACCGGTAAGGGCTGGGCAGCACGGGTGCCGGTGAGGCCGTGAGAGGAGAGAGGCGGTAAGGGAGAGGCATGAGGATAGAGAACTTGTGAGGGGGAGAGAGAGAGGGTGTACGGGTGAGACAAAAAAGAGGAAAGTATGGGGGTGGGGTTTTAATTTTTGTACTTTAGTTATTTATTTATTTATTTTATTTTATTTTATTTTTTCCTTGCTCAGCACTCTCCTTGCCCAGCACGCCCCTCTTTTTTTTCTTTTCTTTTTCCTTTTTATTTCCCTTTTCTTTTACATATATTTGTTTATTTATTTTTATTTTGTAACCTAATCGATAATAGCAAATTTTACCCTAATTTAAATACCCTGAATTTCACATATTGTACTATCGAGTCTAATTTAATTTAAATATCCTGAGTTTCACATATTGTAATTATCGAATCTAATTTAATTAAGCTGGGTATTACATCCTTACCCCCTTAAATAAAGTTTCGTCCTCGAAACTTGCCCTTTTTTCGAATAACTCAGGGTATTTGCTTCTCATCTCTTCTTGAGAGGACAATTACGGGCTATGTGTTCTTTCCCTTTACACTCGAAGCACAACCCTAACTTTCTGTAGCATTCACCATAATGGTCCCCACCACAGTGCTGGCATTTTCTGATCCCAATGTTAGAGCTCTCTGGATTCGTCGTACGAAACTTTTTGCCATTGTCACCAGATTGGTTAGATTTTCCTTCGTGAGATTTGCTGCCTGATGACCTTTTCTTGGTAGCATATTCCTACTCTTCCAACTTCAGATCTGCTTCGGCCTTCAAGGCACGTTCAAGGACCTCCTTGTATTCCTTGAAAATGACACTTGACAGACGCCTCCTAATACGAAGAAGCAATCCCCTTTCGAACCTGTTTGCTTGACTTGTCTCTGATGCCATGGTACTTGGGATAAAATGTCCCAATTCATGAAACTTCTTAGCATATTTCAATACAGTCATCTGCTCCCCTTGTTTTAGCTCGTAAAATTCATTTTCTCTCGTCATTCTGAGTGCTTCAAGAAAGAACTGATTGTAGAAGGTCTCTTTAAACTTCTACCAAACCAAAGGTTCGGTAGCATTCTGATATGCTACCTTGACTGTAGTCCACCAGAACTCCGCATTCCCCTTAAGAAAAGGGGTGGCTGCTCGAACTTTATCATCATCGGCTATTGACATGGCCTCAAACAAGGTCTCCATTTCTTGTATCCATTTTTGAGCTTCTAGAGGGTCATCTGCTCCAAATTTTAGGGCCCTTAATTTTGACAACCTTTCAAAGGGAGTCTCTTCAATGCGTCGAGTGAGGGGAGACACAGCTTGAGCTTTTTGTTGATGTTGCAAAAGATTAACTATGAGCTGGTGCATTGTTGCAACAGCAAACTGATTAGAGGAGTCACCTGAGATCTGGCCGTTTTGTCCAGTGGGTCTGTTCTGCAGGGCGACACGTTCCTCATCAGGGTGTTCCTCTTTTGTATCCTCCTCCGATTCACTAAGGACTTCTTCGATCGGGGGTGGAATCCTGCTTTTTCCCGTCAGGGTTCTTCTTTTCAGGGATGCCAATGTTTCGCTCATGTCACTCATCTTTACCTTCACTCAAATTACATAAGGAACCATGTTGTTAAACAACTTTTAAACTCCAATATAGTTGAAGTTACTAATTCAAATAGTCAACTATTTTTCCTCATCACTGAAAACTTTCTTTCTTAATACTAAACTAAGTTCTCATCTCAACCTAAGGCTCTCACTTTAAATCTTAAATTCCTTAATAACCTAGGGCTTTCATCTGCTCTTATCTTAATACTAAAATCTCCCCTAAAATTCATAACCTGATGTTCAGCTTTTCGCACTTAAATTTCCCCAAAATTCGTAACGGCGCTTTGATACCGCTTCTGTAACGCCCCGAACTTTAATACCGGAAAGGCTTAAGTTAAACGGGAGCTACGTGGCCGTACTACAATGAAATCCCCCATCATAGTACGAAGTCCAAAATCTTTCGATCCAAATTCCTCAAAATTCGTATACCATTCTTATAATATATATACAACATAGTCCCTAGATACAACAAAGCAGTGCGGAAGCCTGAATTTACAAAATCCTAGACAGTTACTGATATGCTACAACAAAAATCATATACTAGTCAACTATACGAAATAACTAATTCTGGAGTAAGTTGCTCTATCTTTTCTCCCTTCAGGAACTTGCCACAGGTTACTAATATGGGAAAAAGAGAAGTAAACGAATTGGATGAGCAAATAACGCGCTCAGTAAGTATAGCACATTCCCTACCCGGATTAGGCATATTATTAAAAACGGATAAACACCCAGTCAAAACCAGTAAAATCAATTATCTTCGAAAATCATTTTGTTTCATAACTCGGTTGATTTCACAAAAGCATTTTGGTAAACTTACAGATGCATCAAAAACTACGGCCGGTATTATTCCTGCGACAGGGTCGTAATCGACGATCGTATTTCGTATTCGAACCAGTTCCAAGTCAACAGATCCACTAGGATCAAAACGTAGTATCTGTTAGTCCAGAATAGCTAACAGACAATCGGAGACTATGTGCCCGTATTATTCCCGCGACAGGGTCGTAATCGACTTTCGTATTTCGCATTTCGTATTTCATATTCCATAGTCGATAGACCCCGGAGGGTCAACGTAGTTATCTGTAAGCTCTATAAAACCTTTTCAAATTCAAATCATAAGTTCACAATAATTTCCTTCGAAATTCACATATTCGTAAAAACTTCTTCGAAATTTACATATTCGTACAAATTCCTTCGAAATTCACATATTCGTGAAAACTCCTTCGAAATTCACATGTTCGTATAAATTCCTTCGAAATTCTCATATTCGTACAAATCCTTCGAAATTCACATGTTAAATCAACGTGTAAACCAATATAATTCAACTCATAAGAGTATAAATCACATAATCACATAATCACATAAACACATGTGCCCAATCCTATTTTATCAAGCCAATAAATCTTTCAACATATAAATCTCACAAATCAAGTCATCTAAAGCACTTCTCATACTTTACAAACAAATAGGGGAAGTGGTATACTTACCTTTACTAGCTTTTAATCCAAAAACCTAGTTCTATAGTTGATTAACTTTGAAATTGACGAGACGGTGTTGTCGGCAAGGTGGCTGGAGCTGTTCCGGCGAGGTGGCGACACCGGAGGGACGGCCGGAGTTGTGCCAGCGAGGTGGCGGCGCCAGAGGGACGGCTGGAGCTGTGCCGGCGAGGTGGTGGCACCGGAGAGAGAGGAGAGAGAAAATCGTGGGTGGTAGAGAGAGAGAACTGAGAGGAGAGAGAGAGAGTTGGGTGGTGGTGTGAGGTTTGAGGGTTGAGGCCTAAGGGGGATTTATAAACCCTTGGGAGGTCAGGCGGTACCGTGGGGAGGGAGGCGGTACCATGGTGGTCAAGGTCGTACCTCGTGGGTCAGGCCGTACTGTGGTGGTCGGATGTGTACCGCGTGGTGGTCGGGTGGTAGAGAAATGACGGCGGTGATACCATGCGGAGGGAGGCGGTACCGGTGGCCAGAGGCGGTAAGGAGAGAGAGGATACAGTGAGGGGGAGAGTACCGTGTGGATAGGGAGGCGGTAGTGGTACCGACAAGGGCTGGACGGCACGGGTGCCGGTGAGGCCGCGAGAGGAGAGAGGCGGTAAGGGAGAGGCGTGAGGAGAGAGAACTGGTGAAGGGGGAGAGAGAGCGGGTGTACGGGTGAGACAGAAAAGAGGAAAGTATGGGGGTGAGGTTTTAATTTTTGTACTTTAGTTATTTATTTTTTTATTTTATTTTATTTTATTTTTTCCTTACTTAGCACTCTCCTTGCCTAGCATCCCCCCCCCCCCCCCCCTTCCTTTTTTTTCTTTTCTTTTTCCCTTTTCTTTCCCTTTTCTTTTACATATATTTGTTTATTTATTTTTATTTTGTAACCTAATCGATAATAGCAAATTTTAACCTAATTTAAATAACCTAAATTTCACATATTGTACTACCGAGTCTAATTTAATTTAAATATCCTGAATTTCACATATTGTAATTATAGAATTTAATTTAATTCAGCTGGGTATGACATATAGTGCTGGTGGGGGAATCGCGGGAAGAAATAAATGAGAAGCTGGAACTGTGGGGAGGGGCTGTAGAGTCAAAGGGGTTATGACTAAGCAGAACTAAGACCGAGCACATGGAACTCAAGTTCGATGCCTCTACCACGCCTAGCTGGGAAGAAGTCAAGATTGGACATGAGGCCATACCGAAGAAGGAGAGATTCAGGTACTTGGGGTCCATGATACAGCATAATGGAGAGGTGGACGACGATATCAGCAACCGGATTAAAGTGGGATGGCATAAGTGGAGGATGGCCTCCGTGGTACTTTGTGATAGAAAGTTGCCCTTGAAGCTAAAGGGAAGATACTATAAGATGGTTGTGAGGCCAGCCATGACGTATGGGGCGGAGTGCAGGGCAATGAAACAACAGCACACGCAGAAGATGAAGGTGGCAGAGATGCGAATTCTGAGGTGGATTTGCGGACACACAAGGAAGGATAGGATCAGAAACGACATCGTAAGAGGCAAATTGGGCGTAGCCTCCATTGAAGATAAATTGAGGGAGCAACGACTGAGGTGGTTCGGACATGTTAGAAGGAGACTGGACAACGCCCCGGTCAGGAGATGTGAACAGCTACTCATTAAACTAGGCAGAAGAGGCAGAGGTAGGCCAAAGAAGAGATGGCTTGAGACGATCCGACAAGACCTCACCCACCTAAACCTTCGGGAGGAGATGGCCTTAGATAGGGCCCGATGGAGGGCCAGCATAGGGGTATTAGATGTTCCGGTTAGAGTAGGGTAGTCCAGCTTACTAGTGCTAGGTCCTCTTGGCGCACGTAGGCTATTTATGGATCTCATGAGGATGTACGCTACTACTTGTTTACTTATCTTTATCTTCTTCCTATCTTCCTCTTTATCTATCCCTACCCTTACCCCTATCTCCTTCCCTTTTCTCTTCCCTTCTGTCTCTATCTCTATCTCTATCCTCTTTCCCTATTATATATTTATCTTCATCTTATATGTTGATCTACGCTTGATGTGGCATGCTTTGAGCCTGTTGCTTTGCTTGCAGTGTGCCTGCCGTGAGTTTGTTATACTCATGCACTTGATGCTTCTTCTGTTTTTGCCAGGTCTTTGGCTCTTTGCAGCGGAGCAGCTTCTCAGGCTGGGGGTCCTCGGAAACAGCCTCTCTTCAGGGTAGCCCCCTGGAGGGGGAAGGCTGCGTACATATACCCCCCCAGACCCTACTTTTGCGGGAGCCCTTGGAGGCACTGGGTTTGTTATTGTTGTTGTTGTTGTTTCTTTCAGTAAAAAATAATAATGGGAGAATGGAGGACTTCCGGCATGATCGCCTAAGATGGTTCGATAAGACTCAGTGTAACGACTTCCATTTAAATCGTTGAAGTTATATATTATATTATATATAGACTGAATAACCTCCCTTCTAATGTGCAATTGAGCAGAATTGAGTTGAATACTCCCTCATTTGACCTCAAGCTTGTAAGTCTTATCAATTTCAAGTTCAACCCTAGACCTTATAAGAGCATTGAAATCTTGTTTGGACACAATTTGATGAAAATACTAATATGCTCAATAATCAACTGGTCTCGACACGTTAGTCTAATCAAACCTAATTGAGCTTATTATCAAGTGGACCCTACTATTGAAGCTAGGTCCCTGTTGAGTAGAACTATCCCGGCTATTAACAAACCATCATCTATCTATTGTTGAGCTAATATTGAACAATGAACAAGCTCTTATTGAGCTATTAACAAGCCCTTAACAAACTTGTCATGAATTTTAACGAGCCAAACAAACACTTTTGTACTTGGCTTATTGAGAATATCGAGTCTTAAATCAAAGATTAATGAGAATTTAACAATTTCAGACCCGAGTAATTATCTTAAGCTTGGTTTATTGCCTCTCCTTATGTGTATGAAACATACAACTGAATACAATTAGGGGCCGTTGAAGTGGGGCTAAAGAACTCATTGTTATTGCTGATGCCAAATGTCTCCATCGTCTTGTAGTTATTATTTCCACAATCATGGAACCCTTTACCTTACGATATTCCTTAATTTCTTTCATATAATGGAATGGTCACTTCACTTTCGTACCTGTGTGGACGTAGTATTCTACTAATTATTGCTTTGTTTCAGTGTTCAAAATTCCATTATTGGCTATTTTCACATTCTGTTTCAAAGTATATTGAGCCTAATTTCACTTGGTAAACCGACATATAAGGCGAAGGATATCCCTAACTACTATATAAACTAGTACACGCCGACAGTACCCAAATGACTTCATGCACATAGTGGACAGTGCCAATTAATTATCGATATTGATATCGTCATATCAATGCCCCAAACACAACAATTAAATTGGGTCTCGCTCTAATTCAACTTTAAAGGATTGATGTTGAGCCTAACCCCACATAGTAAATTGGCGTTAATAGGGGAGGGAAGTGTATTCACCATATAAGAGGGATGTGGCACGGTATATGCATCGTCGAAAAGCGAACATGCTATATGCATCGACTATGGATGAATTAAATGTTGTGTATTTTTATCTCAAAATTACATTATCATGTGATAATTATGGGGAAAAAAATAACATAATCATGTGATATTTTGTCTAGGGTTTATTTACTAGGCATTAAGGCACCGGGTCCCATTAAAACTCCGAAGTTAAACATGCTTGAACGAGAGTAGTACCAGGATGGATGACCTCCTGGGAAGTCCTCATGTTGCCAACTCTATAAGGTTGGGGGTTCTCGGAAACAGCCTCTCGGCAAGGTTACACCCTGATTGGGTAAGGCTGTGTACATCCACACCCCTCCCTGATCCCGCTTATGAGGAGCCCTTGAGGCACTGGATCTGTTGTTGTTGTTGTGATATTTTGTCTCGCCATTTGCTACATATCAATGCATATCAAATATATTTGACATTGATATATGCACATATTTATATAGGTGGGAGATCCAAGTAGTGATCATTTTTGCTGGGAGAGGCCAGAGGACATGGACACACCCAGAACAGTTTATGCAGTGAATGCCCCAAACCCTGCTTCTGACGTGGCAGGGGAGACGGCAGCTGCTCTAGCAGCAGCGTCAATGGCGTTTCGGTCAGCCGATCCCACGCACTCGAAGACATTGTTAAGGAATGCCATCATTGCATTCCAATACGCAGATACCTACCGCGGTGCTTACAGTGATAACAAAGATATTAGAGATGGGGTCTGTCCTTTTTACTGTGATTTTGATGGCTACCAGGCAAGTTCCTTTTCTTTTTTTAAGCCCATATTCTTGAATTTAATACTGTTAGATCAGGGTTTTAAAATTTTTCTTTAAGGTTTATAGAGAAGCCAATTGAGCTTTGTGTAGAGAAGAGATTCCGAGTATTAAAGTCTTGAGAATGGCAACAATTCTAAATAAATTATAGGGGCATATATATATTGGCATATGATGTGTCTCTTTGAATATACGCACCCCTTTTGGAATAGATACAAAAAAATCGCACATTGAACAAACGTGTACTGCAGCTTGTGTGTTGACACTCAACACCCTAGTGGAAGTTATTGTTGGATTTTGTAGTCTATGTGCCGACACATACCCTACAGTGGGTCTTATTACATTATGTGTCACAACACATAGAATGGTGTGGTTTACCCACTGAGAGAAGCTGATACAATATAAGTATCGCCCACCCGCCAAGAGGCCCTTCCCAGTCTACTGCCATCCGGATCTCCAGTGCCACCAACATCTTCTCTTCCATTGCCTCCAATGTCCATCTCGCCATCCCTTCGGCCAATCTTCTATATATGGCATCACTATAGCACACGCCTAGCTACCACCCGGACCCCATTAGCGTATTCCTTCCCTGCTTGCCCGGCAGCCACGTCTCGGCACTACCATCAGCAACCTCCTTCCAGAACCTTCTATGGCATGCCACCTCATCTTAGATATTTTGTAGATATTTTAGGATGTTTTCTCTATAAATAGGGAGTGATGGTTAGGGTTTAGGGCATGAGATGTAATGTGTGTGTTTCTTTTTCCCCTCCCCCCAAATTCCTCTGTGTCATCTCCCCTTTTTTCTATGTAAATCTTCTATTATTGGAGTCTATCTATCAATATATATCTATTTAGCTTGTGATTCCTATTGATTAGAGCTAGATTTATATTTGCTTTGAATCAATTGGTATCAGAGCTGCCTATTCTTGGCACCATTACCATTGCCAGAATCACCACCACCACCATCATAATCATGTCATCATCATCATCACCACCACCCACCACCACCACCGATCATCATCATCAAATCAGCACTGATCACCAATTCCATCATTTACAGAACGACAACTCATCATCGATCTCCCCTCACCTTCGATGCGCCACCCATCGTCACCGTCAACAATCGGTACCAGCAATTCACTATCATCAACCTCACCTCACTTCTGTTCAACCTCATCAGCACATCACCGAGCATTACCCGTTCGAATCCTCCATATCTAATCTTCAGAGAACAGAGCACCTTCATCATCATCACCCAAACCCCAACTGCAACTATACCCATCATCATCGTTAGCTCACTACCATCGTCCCTCACTAGCCAACTCATCAACATTTAACACCATCAGCTCACCTTAACCCTGCCCCCACACAAGGTGTTTGATAAAATGCCTTAACTATTTTCCCCCCCTTTTTTTTTACCGCCAACCATCACCAATGGCTGAAGGAAACTTGGTCAAGACCTTGATGAGAGGATGGCCTCGCGTCAATCGAGCACAACATACAAAGGCTAACTGAAGTGAGGGATGCCTTGTCAGCCCGAAACATTGAAATCGCTCAGCTCATCGCCACTGATAACTCACACACGGAGCTCATGAAGCTTCGCCAGACAGGAAGTGTTGGCGAATACCTAAGTCGATTTGAGTCCCTAGTAGACATGTGTAGGTTGACGGAAAGGCAAAAGATGGAAGTGTTCATAGGCGGATTGCAGGAAGAGATAGCTGAAGGCGTCACCTTATTCATGCCCCAAATAGTCCATGATGCCAAACTGTTGGCCAAGCAGCGAGAACGCGGTCCCGTTGAGAAGTTAGCCACAAGGGTTCTCTAAGTAAAACACCAATCATGCCCACGCCAAGACTTATGAAAGACCGTCTCGCCAACCATCCACTCTAGCATCTTCCGCCAACATTCGACACACCTACGAGCCAGCTAAGTGCAACGCCTATCGCACATGATGGCACTTCTCCTCCATAGCTGGCCTTGAATCTAGGCCCCGACCCCATTCCGGATACCGCCTTTGCTCCACTTCTTTGCGTCTCAGTGGATGTCGCCATTCGCCCTTTAGTGACAGTGACGGATGGGAAACCGATTGTCCCCACAACGCTGCCATCCTCCACCATTGTTGTGACGCCAATCTCTATCCCGCATCTACTGCCCTCAGCTAATGCAACGCCAATCGGGTCAGATCCTCCAGAGCTTCAGCAGCTACTTTCCGAATTAGAGGAGGTTGCCACAATTTCCACCAAACCTCCACTCTTCCCCCAATCCTTCAATTGCCGAGTTTACCGCAAGGATGACATGAGCTTGGTTAACTTCACAGCTTATGCATTGTGGAGGTTCCATAAGTTAGTATTTGATCCAGGAAGACTTTCTACATTTCGGAGTTGGCTCGGTGTCCATTACCCTTGGGGGTAAGGGTCTTTGGAAGGGAAAGAAGTGATACGAACCAAAGTGGGATTTGGCGTATAGATGGACGCCA
This sequence comes from Simmondsia chinensis, assembly GCA_018398585.1. NCBI lineage: Eukaryota > Viridiplantae > Streptophyta > Magnoliopsida > Caryophyllales > Simmondsiaceae > Simmondsia > Simmondsia chinensis. The sequence continues at coordinate 12,714,716 of JAGTTD010000017.1, read as the reverse complement.
TTTCGGTAGTCCCCACCCACCCAGGTAGCTACCTTACTCTTAATCCTCGAGGACGAGGATTGTTTCAAGCGGGTGGTATTGCTACAAAACAAGCATCGGCCACACGCCAAGAGGCCCTTCCCAGTCTACCGCCATCCGGATCTCTAGTGCCGCCAACATCTTCCCTTCCATTGCCTCTAGTGCCCATCTCACCATCCCTTCTGCCAATCTTCTATACATGGCATCACTGCAGCACACGCCTAGCTACCGCATGGACCCCATCAGCGCCTTCCTTCCCTACTCGCCCGTCAACCACGTCTCGGCACCGCCATCAGCAACCTTCTTCCAGAACCTTCTATGCCATGCCACCTCATCTTAGATATTTTGAAAATATTTTTGGATGTTTTCTCTATAAATCGGGAGTGATTGTTAGGCTGTAGGGCATGAGGTGTAATGTGTGTGTTTCTTCTTCCTCTCCCTCCAAATTCTTCTATGTCCACTCCCCTTTCTTCTATGTAAATCCTCCATTATTGGAGTCTATCTATCAATATATATATCTATTTAGCTTGTGATTCCTATTGATTAGAGCTAGATTTATATTTGGTTTGTATCAATTGGTATCAGAGCTGCCTATTCTTGGCACCATTACCATTGCCAGAATCACCACCACCACCATCATAATCATATCATCATCATCATCACCACCACCACCACCACCACCGATCATCATCATCAAATCAGCACTGATCATCAAATCATCCATCACCACCACCGATCACCAATTCCATCATTTACAGAACGACAACTCATCATCGATCTCCCCTCACCTCCGATGCGCCACACATTGTCACCATCAGCAATCGGTACCAGCAGTTCACTATCATCAACCTCACCTCACTTCTGTTCAACCTCGGCAGCACATCACCGAGCATTACCCGTTCGAATCCTCCATATCTAATCTTCAGAGAACAGAGCACCTTCATTATCATCACCCAAACCCCAACCGCAACTCTACCCATCATCATCGTTAGCTCACTACCATCGTCCCTCACTAGCGAACTCATCAACATTTAACACCATCAGCTCACCTTAACCCTGCCCCCACACAAGGTGTTTGATAAAATGCCTTAACCATTTTTCCCCTTTTTTTTTACCGCCAACCATCACCAATGGCTGAAGGAAACCTGGTCAAGACCTTGATGAGAGGGAGAGGAAGCTAACAAGTATCGCCTCACATCAATCGAGCACAGCATACAAAAGCTAACTGAAGTGAGGGATGCCTTGTCAGCTCGAAACATCGAAATCGCTCAGCTCATCGCCACTGATAACTCACACACGGAGCTCATGAAGCTTCGCCAGACAGGAAGTGTTGGCGAATACCTAAGTCGATTTGAGTCCCTAGTAGACGTGTGTAGGTTGACGGAAAGGCAAAAGATGGAAGTGTTCATAGGCGGATTACAGGAAGAGATAGCTGAAGGCGTCACCTTATTCATGCCCCAAATAGTCCATGATGCCAAACTGTTGGCCAAGCAGCGAGAACGCGGTCCCGTTGAGAAGTTAGCCACAAGGGTTCTCTAAGTAAAACACCAATCATGCCCACGCCAAGACTTGTGAATGACCGTCTCGCCAACCATCCACTCCAACATCTTCCGCCAACATTCGACACACCTAAGAGCCAGCTAAGTGCAACGCTTATCGCACATGATGGCACTTCTCCTCCATAGCTAGCCTCGAATCTAGGCCCCGACCCCATTCCGGATACCGCCTTTGCTCCACTTCTTTGCGTCTCAGTGGATGTCGCCATTCGCCCTTTAGTGACAATGACGGATGGGAAACCAATTGTCCGCACAACGCTGCCATCCTCCACCATTGTTGTGACGCCAATCTCTATCCCGCATCTACTGCCCTCAGCTAATGCAACGCCAATCGGGTCAGATCCTCCAGAGCTTCAGCAGCTACTTTCCGAATTAGAGGAGGCTGCCACAATTTCCACCAAACCTCCACTCTTCCGCCAATCCTTCAATTGCCGAGTTTACCGCAAGGATGACATGAGCTTGGTTAACTTCACAGCTTATGTATTGTGGAGGTTCCAGAAGTTAGTATTTGATCCAGGAAGACTTTCTACATTTCGGAGTTGGCTCGGTGTCCATTACCCTTGGGGGTAAGGGTCTTTGGAAGGGAAAGAAGTGATACGAACCAAAGTGGGATTTGGCTTATAGAAGGACGCCATTTCGGTAGTCCCCACCCGCCCAGGCAGTACCTTACTCTCAATCCTCGAGGACGAGGATTGTTTCAAGCGGGTGGTATTGCTACAAAACAAGCATCGGCCACCCGCCAAGAGGCCCTTCCCAGTCTACCGCCATCCGGATCTCTAGTGCCGCCAACATCTTCCCTTCCATTACCTCTAGTGCCCATCTCACCATCCCTTCTGCCAATCTTCTATACATGGCATCACTGCAGCACACGCCTAGCTACCGCCTGGACCCCATCAGCGCCTTCCTTCCCTACTCGCCCGTCAACCACGTCTCGGCACCGCCATCAGCAACCTTCTTCTAGAGCCTTCTATGCCATGCCACCTCATCTTAGTTATTTTGTAAATATTTTTGGATGTTTTCTCTATAAATCGGGAGTGATGGTTAGGGTGTAGGGCATGAGGTGTAATGTGTGTGTTTCTTCTTCCTCTCCCTCCAAATTCTTCTATGTCCACTCCCCTTTCTTCTATGTAAATCCTCCATTATTGGAGTCTATCTATCTATATATATATCTATTTAGCTTGTGATTCCTATTGATTAGAGCTAGATTTATAATTGGTCTATATCAGAAGCACGAAATTTTAGCCATTCTTTGATCAAATCTTCACTTGCGGGTAGCATTAGGTTATGAAAACACATCATGTACTACCCTTTTTCTACTAAGCTAAGAAAGTTTTTGATGCAGTACAATACGAGAATAGCCCAATGGAGACAAGAAAAATAGAGTAAATTTATTAAGGTTTAATTTAAAGTAGAATTTTTAAGTATTTTGCTTAATTGTAGTTAGAGTAGGGCTATGATAGGATTGTTTTAAAATTTAATTTGAATTAGAAATAGTTGGAGTTAGAGTTAATATATAATTTTTTTTTGATTTTAATTTGAAATAGTTGTGTAGGAGTTCCTATAAACAGGCCATTAGTTGTTTATTTTAGGAAGCTTTTGATTAATTGATAATTTTATGAATTTCATGTTTTTAGTTGATCTTTGTAATTTTATTTTGAATGAGATCAATAGAATTACATAACTGCTATTTTGGTCATTGCTTAGATATTAGTAGAATCAATGAGTTTTAGCCGATTTCTCTTAATCGGGCATCGTTGGGTACGATCAACGGGTTAAAGGTACCCTATTCACCCCACCACGCATTGTTCAGGTTCGAGGTTGTAGGTTGGATCTTTAGACTACTTTGCATTAGTTCCTTGAATGTCTTTCAAAGGAAGGATCTGGCTTAGGATTTGTGGAAAGAATTAGATGTAGATGTCCATTTTATAATTACTTACACAAGGATGCCTAATATTACCTTCGAATCGACCGCCATACTTGCCTTCTATACCAATTTTAAGCTGAATTTGGTTCTTGAACAAGTTTTTTCCTATACATTCTTGTATAAGAGGTACTAACAATTGATCAAATAAAATTTTTTTTTTACTAAATAGAAAATGATATTCTCAGAAAAAGAAAATAGATTTATTGATGCAATGCATGAATGGGAGAATAAGGGGTCCAAGAAGGTTAAACGGGCGTCCCTTTAATTTTATTATTATTAAAAAAATAAAGTGGGAAAAAAGTTAAACTCATTTTCTCAAAACCCGAGAAAAGAGATTCAACAATAAGAATTAAATTTGGAATCTGAAAAATAACTATTAAAACCTTAGCTTGTCTCCTTTAAATAGGGGCGAAGTAAAAGGAAAGAAAGGAAACAAATCTATGACAAACAAGGAAAGAAATAATGTTAAAATGGAAAGAAGCTATGGCTGAAAATCAAATCCCATCTTTCCCGCCTCTGACTCCACCTCTGACTCCGTGTCTCCTTGATTTGCCCTGAACCCGCCAACGCCAAGTCCTCTGCTGGTGATCCGCCAAGCCCTGGCGGACTGCATCATCCTCCTTGGGTTGGAGAGAATTCGTCCTCAAATTCGCTTGAGGGTCAGCACTGTCATTGTCGCCAAAATAGAGAGTGAGGTGTTTAACGTTGAAGACATCATAAGTCCTCATGCCGGGTGGAAGCTGAAGATGGTAGGCGTTATCATTGATTTTGTCCAGAACCGCTAATGGGTCCAATTTGCGAGCCGTGAGCTTTTTGTATTCCCAAGCTGGAAATCGTTCTCGGGTCAAGATTGCCCAAACCTTGTCGCCAACATGGAATTGAACTACTCGGCACTCCCTGTCACTTGCTGACTTGTACTTAGCGGTGGACACTAGTAACCAAGCCCTGGTTCGCTCATGGATGTCTTTGAGCAAAGAGATAAAGTCCTCCGCCTTCCCGTGTGGACGTGTCAAATCTGGCACAGGTGGTAAGTCAATTGGAGAGCGAGGAACAAAACCATAAACAACCTGGAATGGCGCGAACCCTGTACTTTTATTGATGAAACTATTGTAGGCGAATTCGGCTTGATGGAGCTTCATTTCCCATCCCTTGGCATTTTCAACAACGATACATGGAAGAAGATTGCCCAATGATCAGTTAGTGACTTCGGTTTATCCATCTATTTGAAGGTGATGGACGGTGCTATAGGCGAGAGATGTATTCGCCATCTTCCATAAAGTCATTCAGAAGTGATTCACGAACCAAACATCCCGATTAGAGACAATGCTAACCGACAACCCATGCAACTTGTAGACCTCCCGAAAATAGAGTCCTACCACATATACGGCGTTTGCATCCTTCTTGCAACCGATGAAGTGCGCCATCTTAGAGAAGCGGCCTACAACCACGAAGATAGAATCAATACCACCAGTGCTCCTCGGTAAGCCTAACACAAAATCCATGCTGATATCTGTCCACCGGCTGACTTGGAATTGGTAATGGCATATAAAGTCCAGTGTTGGACACCTCGCCCTTGCGTCGCTTAACATACCTCTCAACCTCCTTGCATATTTTTTTTTGGTAGGCCAGAAGTAGTTGCCTGTGACGAGCTTAAGCGTCTCTACCCACATGCCCCGCATTATGCTTCTCTTCAATGATTTTAAGCCACCAGCTTGAGTTCGGAATGCAAAGCTGGTTCCCCTTGAACAAGAACCCACCATGAATAGAGTAATTGAGAACTGACCCCGACTGTGCTTCCCTTTATATCTCACCAAAGGTGGGATTGTCTTGGTATTGGCCCCCCAACTGATCAAACCTGGTAACTTCCACCCTACTCTTTGTCAGGACAAGATTCCTCCTGCTCAGTGCATCTGCCACCCTATTCATCACGCCCGACTTGTGCTTGATGATGAAATGTAAGAGTTATAAGTAGCTAGCCCACTTGGCGTGTCTGTCCGAGAGCTTGTCTTGGCTATTGATATATCTCAAGGCTACATTATCAAAATACAAAATGAACTCTTGGTTGGCAAAATATGACTTCTAGTGACTCAATGCCCTCACCAATGCATAGAACTCCAGGTTGTAAGTTGAGTAATTTAGCCTACTCCCATTGAGCTTCTCACTGAAATACGCAATCGGCTTCCCGTCTTGGCTGAGCATAGCGCCAATGCCAATCTTGGAGGCATCCATGTGCAACTCAAACGTCTTCTGAAAATTAGGAAGGGCTAAAATCGGTGCCGTGATCAGCTTCTCCTTGATCGCACTAAAGGCAATTTCTGCTTGAGGTGTCCACATGAAGGAACTCTTCTTCAAATAATTAGGGTTTAGCGCTATGATTGAACTGAAGCTTAGAACAAAGCGCCAGTAGAATGACGCCAACCCATGGAAGCTATGAACCTCAGAAATCATTCTCGATTGAGGCCAGTCACAAATTGCATCAATCTTACCCTCGTCAGCTGATATGCCATCCTTGGATACAACGAACCCAAGGAAGGTTACCTTATCCCTCATGAATTAGCACTTCTAAGAGGCGGCAAACAAATTTTGGGATCTCAAAGTACTAAGCACTTCTTACAGATGCTAGACTTGCTCAACACGATCCCGGCTATAGATCAAGATGTCATCAAAGTAAACAATGACGAACTTCCCAATGAAAGGACGCAGAACCTGATTCATAAAGCTCATGAATGTGCTTGGAGCGTTGGATAGCGCGAATGGCATGGCCAACCACTCATAAAGTCCCTCTCTCGTCTTAAATGCGGTTTTCCACTCGTCTCTTGGCGAGATTCGAATATGATGGTTCCCACTCTTGAGGTCTAACTTCGTGAATAACTTTGATCTCTGCAACTGTTTAGCAAGTCATCCAATCTTGGAATAGGGAAATGATAACGTACCGTGATCTTGTTGATTACCCTACTATCGACACACATTCGCTAACTCCCATCCTACTTTGGCTTCGACAAAGCTGGAACAGCATAAAGACTCAAGCTCTCCCTGATAAAGCCTCTGGCGAGTAGCTCCTTCACTTGGCATCTCAGCTCCGCATACTCAGCTGGGCTCATTCAGTAATGAGGCATATTCAGTAAGGAAGCACTCGGAACCAAGTCAATTCGGTGCTGGATGTCTCTCAATGGCCGCAGTGTAGCAGGCAATTCTTCTGGAAATACATCAGCGTATTTCTCCAACAATGTGGTCACTTCATTCGGTATCATCCTTGAACTGACATTGCTCTCTTTTTCAATCGATACAAACATGACCTTGGTGTCACCAATCTCCTTGGCAAACATGGGGCGTCCTTGTATATTCGAGTGTTGAGCCGCTAAGGCTCTTGGTGTCTCCTCCTTCTTGGGCAACAAGATGATCTTAGTCCTTTCAAAGATAAAACTATACATGTTCTTCCTCCCATCATGGATGGCACTCCTATCATATTACCATGGGCGTCCCAATAGCAAATGGCAGGCGTCCATAGTAACAACGTCACACCAAATCCCGTCTTTGTATTTAGCCCTAATTGAAAAAATAACCAAGCAACATTTTAAAATGGTCACCTGATTTCCCTTCTTGAGCCATGACAACTTGTAGGGATTGGGATGGGCTTTCGTCTTCAATCCCAACTTGGCGACTGCCTCCTTGGATATCACATTTTCACAGCTGCCTGAATCAATAACCATGCGGCACACCCTCTGCCAATGGTGCATGTGGTCTAGAAGATTTTGTTCCTCAGCCAACCATCCCGTTGCTCCTCTGTAGGCGCGAAGCAAACACGCCTAACAACCAACAGATGCCCCTTGTCACCTGTTACAACATACTCTTCCTATTCCGCCAATTCATCTTGGCCGTCATCATCAATGGCCTCGCCTTCTTCTCCCCATGGCTCATCAATGAAAAGGACCTTACCAGGCCTGTCACTCTTCCAATAGTTAGTAGCACGATGACCAATTTCCCCACACTTGAAGCAACACGTTCTTGACGAACTCGCCGCGTCTTAAGTAAATTGTTTCCTAGTGTTGGCGGCTGGTAGTCTCTTCCATACATTCTGAGTTGGCGGTATTCGTGTTTGTTGTCTGCCGCCAGCTTGTACCCTCCAGGCTCCGCCCACTTGGCGTCACCTCTGCTGTTGCTATACAGTCATAGTTCTTTGACTCGCCTCAAAAACGGAGAAGATGTCGCACATGTTCAACACCTCTTGTATGGATTCTCTCAACCCACAAATCCCCGGTTTCCACCAAATCATTCCTGGCGATTAACGAGTAGAACTCCAATGTGTATTCTTCCATAGATCTCGAGCCCTGACGCAATCCTTATAGGCGCTGATACATCATCTTGGTGTGGTTATGAGGCAAGATGGAGCCACTCATGTGTTTCTTCAATTTCTACCATGATTCTATCTTCGACTTCCCTTTGAGAAGTTGGATCTGCTTCAGCTGATGCCACGAAGCGACTGCCCTACCTTGTAACAAAGTAGCTGCGAGCGGCACTTGCTTTTTTTCCGGTACTTCTCTGAACTCCAAAATCTCCTCAATGGCAACAAGCCAATCCAAGAATTCTTCTGGGCATCCTCCTCCATTGAATTCCAGGATCTCAACCTGGAAGCTGGATTCCCACCTCCTCTCGTCACGATCGTTGAGGTCGCCAGTATTGTGCAGATGGTGCCTTTTCCTGGTTTTCGGTAGCTCTTTGTCCGGGTAATGGTTTTGGAAGCATTCGTCAACCTCCTCTCCAGCAGGGCCCGGTGTTATTGGGCATTAGGCCGGGCTCCTAGTGCAAGATCAGGATTCGCCCTAGTTGAATCAAGCAACACTCAATTCATTGGAATTTGCCTCCAATTTCTCTATCCTACTCTCAGCTTGCTGTTGTCCATCATGGTCAATAACGTCTTCGACAGCGGCACTCCTTTGACGTCCACGGGCGACCTCAGAAAATGTTCTAAGCTCTGATACCAACTAATGCAGCGCGTGTGTGGGAGAATAAGGGATACGAGAAGGTTCAACGACCTTCCCTTTAATTTTATTATTGCTAATAAAAAAAAAAGAGGGAAAAAATTAAACTCATTTTCTCACGACCAGAGAAAAGAGATTCAACTATAAGAATTAAATTTTAAATTTGAACTAATTCCTAAAACCCTAGCTCGTCTCCTTTAAATAGCGGCGAAGTAAAAGAAAGGAAAGGAATTAAATCTATGACAAACAAGAAAAGAAGGATAAGATCATAAATGACGTTGCAAGAAGGAAATTGGGCGTGGCCCCAATCAAGAATAAGTTGAGGAAGTAGCATCTATAGTGATTTGGATATGTTAGGAGGAGACCAACCACTACCCCTGTTAGCAGAAGTGAACAACTCTATACCACAAGTAGAAGCAAGGGGATAGACATGCCAAAGAAGAGTTGGATAGAAACAATTCAGCAGCATCTCACCCGCCTCAATCTAAATCAAGAGATGACCCTAGATAGAGTGGAGTGGAGGACTAGCATAGGTGTAGCTGATATGGCGGTTTAGGAAGAGAAGAGCGCATCTAAGATCGTACTAGCGCTCAAAGACTTATATGTATGTCTGTTTGTCTTATTTCCTATTGTAGTGTAATGAATGCTTGTTCTTTTGTCGTCATGTGGCTTTACTTCTATCGTTGCTTCATGCTTTATGTTTTATGCTCACTATTTATGTGCTGCTATTTGTATACTTTTCAGATTGGGGGTCGTCGGAAACAGCCTTTTTTTAGGGAAACATCCTAAAGGGGTAAGGCTACGTAAATTCCACCCCCAAGACCCTGCATATGCGCGAGCCCTCGAGGCATTGGGTTTGTTGTTGTTAATGTATAATATAAAATATACTTCAATATTAAAAATGGATTATATATAATTAGAATGCTAAATTTATTTTCGTTAATTGTACAATTCCAAATTAATTTCTACATGATTGTTCAATTCTAAATTAATTCTTATATGGATATGCAATGCTTTTCTTTTATCTTTAAATAGTTAAATAATAAAAAAATTTCTTTAAGATATAGTTTAATACATTTTTAATATTTAATCCTTTATATATAAAAATTAAAATTTTAATAATTTTTTAAATATATTAAATTTTAAAATTAAAAAAAATTTCTCACTCTCTCCCTCGGTCCCTCCCTGCTACGGCACGAGAGCAGTGGCTGTAGAATACTTGTGGTGGGTGGGTATTGATGATTTGGGCCCTTTGGCACTGACATTGGCTGCATATTGAAACAGTTATCAATTAATTCAACTTGTGTAGCAATTAATAGAAGCGCATTGTTTATAAGTAGGGCCGTTAAAATTTGATACGATACCAAGATAGCGAGTTTGGGTAGGGAGTTTTGAAGTCAGATTGAATTTAGGTTGACCCGTTTAAGTAATTGGGTTGAATTTATGTTTGAACCGTGTAACTCGTTTTCGACACGATTGACCTGTTTATATAGTTATTGATTTAAGATAATTGAACTATAATTAGTAATATTAATTTGCTAGTTCATTTTAACAGTTATAAATAAAACAAGTATTTATTAGTATTATCAATTATGAAACACATATTAACATATTTGTAAGTTGAAAAACTAGTATTTACTGAAAAGGTTATCAATATAATTAAATGGGTAACCTGTGGGTTACCCGTTTAATAATTGGGTTGGGTAAGGGTTGAGAGTTCCTAACCCGTTTAATAAATGGGTCGGGTTCAGGTTGACCCTATTCTTAAGACCCCTCATATAACACGAACACGAACACAACACAACACGACATATTTGCCACCCTTATTTATAACCATCAGATGATTACGTGGCATTTGTCCAAAATTTTCAAAAAGAATATAATGATGAGTATTAATTTTCATTCGTTGATAATATGAAAATATAAAATGGTAATTACAGGTTTATACGAAATTATATAAATTTTATATTAAAATGGTAATAAATTATATTGAAAAATAAAATCTGAAAATATGAATAACTTAATGCTTTTTGACTATTACTCATTATTTTCCTTATAAATAGTAGTAACAATAAATTTGAATGGGCCTACCAGTCTTTTTCATAATATTTTTTGGGGCTATTTATGTCACAAATTTATATCATTGGCCTATAATATTAATTTAGTTATTTATTTTTAATTATGTTGATTTAATTTATGTATAACTAAGTTTTTTCTGTGCGACGTATGGTGGTATTTATTTTTTACATTATTTCTTAGATGCTTCGTAAAGTTTTGTAATCGTATTTGTTTTATTTTGTTATAAATAGTATTTGAAGTATATAATATTATTTCATCAAAATTTAAAAAAAGAAAGTTCCTCTGAAATGATTTCACTGTGTCTTTCATGTTTCTGTGTTATTTGATCATTATTGTTTTTGTTATATTTTTAAATTTATATTATCTATTTGTGTCAAGGAACCATCTTTCTCAAAAGTTTAAGCTCATGAACGAAAGTCTAGGATTGGTTTTATACTCTAACATGCCTTCTCGCGCAAATGCCCATTTGGACTTCAAGTATGAATACTGCATAGGCCCATCTCATACCCTGTGTTTAAATTATTTTTAATATTGAAAGTGGGGGCTACTGAGACTTGAACTCGTATATATATAGAGTGATGTTCTTATGAGAGGGTCAGAGTATGAGAGGGGCGAATCCTGGCCCTCCATTGTAATGGACGGCCAAGATTTATTGGGTATTAAAAAATATATATTTTACAGCTAAAATTTGTTGAGTATTAACAAAAAAAAAAAAAAAAAATTTCCTTCCCTTACCTCTTCTTTATTTTTGCCCTATGAAGGAATATGGGCCATAAATTATTATTTTTTTAATATTTAACAAATTTTGGCTTTTTATTACAATGGAGGGTCAGGATTCACCCCTTTCATGCTCTCACCCTCTCGTAAGAACTCCACATTATGTATATATATGTGTGTGTGTGTGTGTGTGTGTGTGTGAATTTATATTCCTTGTATTAGTAAACCGGATTTTAAATTTATCTTCCGAACAAGCTTTGATCATCTATCTCCATAAATTTGAAACTAATGAATTGAATTCGTAAGTGACAATTAGCTCATGGTTTAATGCTAATAAATTTGTCAATTTATCAATTTTTTGTTTATGTTGGCAAATAAAAAGTCACCTCTTTAGAAAGTGAGAGAAGAGGGCTTGGATGGTTTTAGGAGATAGAGGACTTCACAAAAATATATTGTATGGTTTGATACTAATAAATTTATCAATTTATCCTTTTTTGTATACTTTGACAAATAAAAAGTCACCCCGGTAGAAAGTGAGGTATGAGGGCTTGAGTGATTTTTAGAGGATGGGAAATTGCACAGTAATATATTGTATAGATTAATTTCATTCATTTAAGCCTTTATTTAGTTATTTGATTTCATTTATTTGGACTATTTCTTTGTTTCAATTTTTATTTTTTGATATGACAACCTGTCATTTTCTGCAAAGTTTTCTTTTTGATATGCTTGAATTAATAGGAGGTCTCAATACGGGGATTCGAATCCATTTGGTGTTGGAGGCATTTGGCTTTAAATAGTAAGAAGATGAGGGGAGTGGCGCCCCCCCCCCCCCCCCCCCCCCCCCCCCCCCCTTTGTTTTGTAAATATTTTGAAACAAATGGCCTAGAATTGCATGGATTATGGAGGGAAATTTTTGTGGGGAGGAGAACTTGTAATTAAATAGATAGATATAGATTATGATAATTTAATCATGCAGTAATATCGATATTAAATTAATAACATATTTTATGATGTTGAGTCATTTATGGTTTTAAATTGGATCAAAAAATATTCTTATTGGCTCCTTTAAATTTCACATGGTTGGGGCTTTAAAAATTTTATCATTTTTTTATGGAGGTCAAGAGAATGCTAAGATCCATCTAATGATAGCTCTACTTAATGATTCTGCATTTCGTTCCTTATAAAGCTCCTAGTGCATTGAATCCGGACAAGCAACTACTCTTTGCTCCCAAAGACGGAGTTGCGACTCTATTTGTTACCCCATTTCCTTCCCTGTATGTATAGGAGACTCTGAAATCTTCAAGATCATACGAAGTCGACTATCCTCAATTATGGCCTATTATTGGCATTAAAAATTGAATTCTTTGGGGATCACATAAATTGTTGTTATGTTCTCGCGTTTCACATGGATACATTTTGATGCCTCTTTGTAAGCAATTTTTAATGCCTTCTTGAGCAATTTACACCTCTACCACTAGGACTGAGGCATTGTAGCATTGTTGTCCTTCCTGATCCATCAAAGATAAAGTTTGATGCATCCTCTATTATGGGCCACCCATTATTTAGCATATACCATTAATTTCGTCATTAATTTAAATTTGACTTCACATATAAAACTAAGTTGGTACAATATCAATTATAAATTGACATTATTAAAAGGCAAAGGATTAAATTAACATATAGTATATAAATTACAAGAATCTTTGATGTAAATGACCCTACTTTAGCATTTCTCATAATATTTTATATATTTTAGTATATTACAAAGAAAAATATATTAACATTGGTATAAATTATTTGGGGGCAGGATGAACTGTTATGGGGAGCAGCATGGCTAAAGAGGGCAACAGACGAAGAGTCATACCTTAACTACATTCAAAGCAATGCCCACACACTTGGTGCTGATGACAACATTAATGAGTTTGGTTGGGACAATAAACATGCTGGCCTTAATGTCCTTGTCTCCAAGGTTTGTCCTTTTCACTTTTTCGGCCTCTTGCCACTTTTCAACTTGGTTAGGACAGCTTCAAGTCGAACTTTACTTGTTTGAGAGAACTCAAACTTGGCTCATTAATGCTAGAACTTCCCTCGTTCAAGTTCATTCAAGTTCATAATTTTGTTCAAACTTGTCTCCAGTTCCCGCATGAGCCAACTTAATTAGATTTCAAAAAAAGCTATGCCCCTTTAGTTAATAGATTACCACTCTGACCACTTATCAATGGAGCTCGAAGAGCTTCTAATGAAACTTTACTTCTTTGTACTCTTTTAGACTTATAATTTGGCTCGGGCTAGGCTCAGTAGCTAAAGTTAACTAGGTTTGAATTCATAACAACATTAGCCTTCCAAGTTAGATAACAAGCTTCATCAGCTCTTTAGAGCCTCTAACTATAGGTGTTGGTTGGTTCTTGTATCACGCTTTTGTTGCGAAGGGCCATGGTGCCATATGCCAATAAGGCTTTGGCCTAGAACAATCAAATAATAGCATTATAGAGATTCTTTGACAAAAAAATTCTAGGCTCAAATTTCCAATTGGTTCAACTACGAAGAGAAAAGATCATGGTGCCATTCTATTTCAAGATCTTTCTTTTTATTGATCCAAAATAGTCCTCCGTTTGACAATAGTTGTTTCTTTGTTCACCCAGTTGTTTGGCAATAATTTCAATTTGATTGATAATATTATCTCATTACAAAAAAAAAAAAAAAATGAAATTTAAAATTGTGATATTTTAACTTTTGAAGATTTATTATTCATGTATCTAAATGTTTATGTGTATTTAATATATACCATGAAATTTAAAAATAATCACTAGAATTCCCTTTATTGGATTGGTTGAATCTTTGTTAGAATTTGGAAAATCTTCATTAGAAATGCTAATGTGGCACATATGAGGCATGTTAATGTTTGTAATGAAATTCGTAAGGTTATATTATAAACTCAATGTGCTTTGATGGAAGTTACATATATGCATTTGATAAAAAAAAAAAAGAAAAGAAAAAGAAAGGAAGTTACATATATATAGCGAACTCACATGTCATGTCTTTATTTTCTGAAAAGAATATAGAACTTTATTGAAGGGTAGCTATGTACCATCGAATTATGCTCCACACTGATGTTTTCCATCAAAACATTCGCCGAATTTTGTCATATTAAATTTGATTAATATAATATTTGTAAATATCAAAGTATATGATTGATAAATTTCAAATGACTCATTGTATTCATTTAAATGTCTTGGTACCTAGATGATGAAAGGACGAAAAATTTTTAGTATTGCGGTGTTGGGCGTCTCTTGCTCATTTATAGTTATTGCTTTTCTTTGAGCCCTATCCTGCACTTGTTTATGCCTTTTGTGCTTGGGTCCTAGAAAAGGAAAACCCCAAAAATTATGGACTAGTCGGCCTTTGGCACCTCAAAGCTTCTCAAAAGCAATCACAGCCAAACAAGCAAATTGATTCAACAATTGCTATTCATATTCACGGCTAACCACACTATGAACTAATCTTATGTGATAAATTTTGAACACACATAAGACAAAATAATAACTTGAACTTTAACCACAGGAAGTGCTAGAAGGAAACATGTATTCGCTCCAACTCTACAAATCCTCGGCGGACAGCTTCATGTGTAGCCTAATCCCGGATTCCTCATCGTCTCATATTGACTTCACCACCGGTGGCCTCATATACAAGCCAGGTGGAAGCAACCTCCAACATGCCACGTCCATCACTTTCCTCCTCCTCATCTATGCCACCTACCTCGAGAAGTCCTCTCATTCAGTCAACTGTGGCACCCTCGTTGTTGGCCCTGCCACCCTTCGTCGGTTGGCCCAACGACAAGTCCACTACATTCTAGGCGAGAACCCGTTGGGCTTGTCCTACATGGTGGGCTACAGCCTCAGGTATATAGTGATAAATCTAGAAATTCAAATATTCTTTACATGTTACGCTTATTGTAGTATTTATTAGAGGAGGAAAATGCTCTACACAAAATAAAGATACACTTTAAGTATATGATATAAGGAAAAAAAAAATCACTTAGATTAAAGAAAGGAATAGCAACTTATTATTTTTCAAAGCTTATATAAGTTAAAATTTTGTAAGTGGCATAGCATTGCTCATTGAAATAATTATCTACAATTAGGGTTTATAAATGAGCTATGCCAGCTCGAGTGGGTCGTCATAAAGGTTAATGGTTTTGCTCACTTAAAGACCAATAATGCTTAGGAGTCTAAATTGGCCACTGTCAAAACGGTTTGTGGGAGTAAATTGGCCCAATTAAGTTAAGTTTGAGCCTCAATGAACCGAGATTGAGCGTCATTGAGTCAAACTGAGCCTAAATCAAGCTTAATTGAGTATAAAGAAGGCAAGCTCAATCAAGCTTAAATGAGTATAAACAAGATGAGTTTAATTAGAAGATTATTAAGCTTGGTTTGAGTTCAAATCAAGCTAGCGGTACCCAAACCTATGGTGAGTGAGCTCAAGGCTAAAGTTCCTTTAGAGCCAAAGGTTGAAGAGCTAAATTGTTAGACTCAGGTTGGCACATTTTTACTCGTATCTATGGCACAGAATTCTAATTCAAATATAGGAACGGTGAACAAGGGTAACGGCTCGCTATTTGCCAACGTGTTAAAAAAAAAAAAACAAAAAACAAAAAAAAAAAAAAAAAGAAAACTATAGACCTGCCAAATCCAATGTAAGACACTAAGTCAGTCAATTCATTATCCATACGAACATTTTATATTCTTCACAATAGTATAGGAACATACCCAGTCCCTTAAGGGCTCCTGCCTACGTAGGGTTTGGGGAGGGTGGATGTACTTAGCCTTCGCCCTTTAGGGTGTTAACCTGAAGAGAGGCTGTTTCCCAATGCCCCCAACCTGAGGGTGAGGACTTCCCAGGAGGTCACCCATCCTGGTACTACTCTCGCCCAAGCACTCTCGCCCAAACACATTTAACTTCGGAGTTCTAATGAGATCCGGTGACGGCATGTTGGTGCCCTCTTTGGTATTCTTCACAGTAGTATGTTTATACTTATTTGGTGTCAAAAAAACCTGAGGTCTCTATGCACCCCGCTAACTATAATGTGCATATATCCTTCCAGATACCCGCAACGCATCCACCACCGCGGCTCATCTTTACCCTCGGTCAGGGACCACCCGCAGTACATAGCCTGCAAGGAAGGGTCCGTTTACTTCAACTCGACCGCCCCAAACCCGAACTTACTCGTTGGGGCAATCGTGGGCGGGCCTGGAGAGGATGACATGTACAAGGATGACCGGGCGGATTTTCGAAAGTCGGAGCCCACAACGTACATCAATGCTCCCTTTGTCGGAGCCTTGGCATATTTTGCTGCCAATCCTAGCCAACTTTATTGAATGGGTCCAAGTCCATACAATTTTTGCACATAAATTTATTGTTTACAAAGAAAGGAAATACGTTAAACGCTCTTTCACTGAAGAGCAAGAGTTATCGTGTCCTTACACCGTGTCTCTCATCTTGTGGGAAGTCAAGAGGGAAGAGGCTAGCAATACTTCTTTTTATTCCTTTCTAGAGGGTTGAAATTTCACGCGTTTCTTGTGATTGTTTTCAATTTTATTACGCAATTGTTAAAATTTGTATACTGAGATATAATTGCAATGCAAAAGTAGCTCGTATTGTGATATTATTTGTGGAATGTTAATGTTGTCTTTAGTCTATCTTCCTGTGTTCACTTTTACTTTAACCTTTCACTTTTACTTTATTTTCACCTATTGTTTTTAGGGTTGGGGGCCGCAGACATAGCCTCTCTTTAAGGTAGTACTCTGAAGGGGTAAAGCTGTATACCTCCTCAGCCCACCCCACCGACCCTGCTCAGGCGGGAGCCCTTGGAGCACTGAACTTCTTGTTGTTGTCGTTGTTGATGTTAGGTGTGGAGACTGATGATCTCCTGTTAGAACAAATTGTCAAAATACTTGCAATATACTTGCAACAGGGTATCCAAGAGATCTCAGGTGTTGAGGCCGTGTAATCAGTTTCCTTAAGATTTATTTCACTATACGAAATATTCTCGGGGATACAACAACAACCAAAATGAAGTGAGAATGTGTAAAGGGAGAGAAAGATCGAGATGTGGAGAGATTGGAGTTTTGTTCAAGAACACAACAACAAGAACACTTTGAATGCAAAGATATTTTCACTCTTGTTTTCCCTTGTGTTTTTCATTCATCTTTTTTTTGATCATCAAAGAAGGAGGATATATATATGTATAAATGAAAGGAGACGTCCCAAGAGAAGAGCCACAAAAGAAATCACGAAACAGGGAAAAAACCGCGCAGACAAACCGTCAATACCGACCTGTGTGTCGTCACACAGGTCAACATACGGGGTTACTGTAGATCTGTGTGTCGACACACAGACTTCCTCCGTGTGCTTCTGTAAAGGGCTGTGTGTCGACACACGGCTGTTTCCCATCGTTCTGTAGGATTGTGTGTCGACAAACATGGCCCATGTGTTGACACATTGTTATGTTTTTAATTCATTTGAGTTGTAATAAGGCGTGTGTGCTTTGTATTTTTTGAATTAGTGTTTTGGCGCCATTAGTTGGTTGTTGCGGTTAGCTTTGCGGGTCAGTTTTGGCGTCTGGTTTAGGGGCCGGTTAAGCTAGTGAGTTTAAGTCCAACGTATCTAGATTCTTATAAGTAGTTGATCTTGTGTAATTGGAATTCATTCAATGACATTTTCAAACCAATCCCTTTTAGATTAAACCTTCTTTCTCTCATCTAACTCTCTCTATTTTCTCATCTCCTTCACTTCTTTCTAATCCCATACTCTCTTTATCTTAGGTTAAGATCAAGATTTAATCTCGATCTTAACAATTGGTATTAGGGCCAATTTGGCTTCCAAATCAAATGGATACGAATGAGATCGCACTGATTGGTGGAGTTGCCACTAGATCAGCAGCCGCTAAGGCAGCTGCCAAGCCGACATTCGCTGAGGTTGTTAGCAGCAGTGATGCAGCAGGTTAGGATTTGGTTACGAATGCTCAATTGGACAGTCAGTTGAAGACAATGCTTGCTCAAATCAAGTAAGCAAATGCAGAAACAATACTGCAAATGAATCAACAAATACTGCAAATGAATCAGCAAATCGATGAAAAGGTTGATCAGCGAGCTCAGCAGATGGAGGTCAAGATCTCTAATCAGGTCGCTCTTCAATCACAAGAATTGGAGGAGAGGTTTAACCTGCGGTTTGATCAGCAAATGCAACAGCGGGAAGTGAAATTCGCGGAGATTCGAGAGCACTTTAGGAGGCCAAATCCTCCTGTTGTTCCGGATCCATTATTGCCTACTAGTGTGTTACAAGCTAATCAACCTGCGAGGTCTGAAGAATTGAATAATCAAATGCATAGCAAGGCTGTCGGACATAATGATCATACTCCCGTGGTTAATATTGGTGTTGATGCTAGAGCTCGAGATCGAGTTTAGGAAGTTGAGATAACTGATAGGCATGGTTGCAGTGAGCATGTGCAGTCACGACCTTCAAACTGTAATGCAGGACCTGATGTTCGAGCTCCTGAAATTGAAGAAACTCACAGAACGATGGGATTGAATGTGGAGCAATTGCATAGACCGCCTGATCAATGGAATCAACAACGTTCCGGCAATAATGAGGAATCATCCAATAGCAGAAGCAGTAGTCATAGACAGCCTAGAGTGCAGATTGATGCCTTTGATGGGAAGCAACCTCATTCATGGCTGAGAAGGTGTGATCGTTATTTCTACTTCTACCACATTGAGGAATCAAAAAAGGTACAAATCGCTGCTGTATACCTTCTTAGAGATCACGAAGTGTGGTTTTATAGCTTATTGAAAAGCAATCCTTCCCTCACGTGGACCGAATTTGTGAAAGAATTGTGTGACCGATATAGTGATGAGGATGATAGTGATATTGTAGATAAATTCAATAAGGTGAAACAGGAGACATCTGTGAGAGAGTATATGACGAGGTTTGAAAATCTTCGAGCAAGCATCATAACTGAAATTCAGGCCTCAGAGTCGTATTATGTCTCAGCATTCATAAGCGGATTGAAGCTAAGGGTGAAAAACTTGGTTAAAGCGGTTGGCCCTGCAACCTTGTCTATGGCTTTCGCTAAAGCCAAGCTTTATGAAGCAACCATCTTACATTCAAGCGAAGGTTCCAGACCTCGTGGTGGCAGCTCCAAGCCATAGCAAGGATCTATCAGGTCTAGGACCAACAGATCAGAAGATAAGCAACAGCAGAGGATGTGTTACAGATGTAATCAACCTTACCAATTTGGCCACAAGTGTAACCCAAAGTTCCTCATGTCTGCTGAAGGGGTCAGTGCTGGAGAGCTCTCTGATGGTGAGGAGATTGAGGCTGATGGAGATGACTCAGATCAGGACATTGAGGAGAACTTGGCTGATGAAGAAGTTGAAATCTCAATGAAAGCTTTGACTGGAAGTGGGACTCATAACACAATCCGAATCAAAGGGAAGGCTGGAAATAGGTCTATCGTCATCCTTATTGATAGTGGGAGCACCCATAGTTTTGTTGATCCTAAAGTGGTCAAGAAAGTGGGCCATGTGGTGATTAAAACTCATCCCCTTGCTGTTACCGTGGCTGATGGGAAGTCGGTAATGACTCAGAACAAATGCCAAGGGTTCCATTGGTATATGCAAGACCGCAAGTTCAGTTATGATTTTAGAATCCTTCCTTTGAGAGGGTGTGATATGGTGCTTGCGGTCGATTGGATGAGGTCTTTCAGCCTGGTATTGTTTGATTTTGCTAAACTCACGGTTTCTTTTGAAGTACAAGGCTCTAAAGTTACCTTGCAAGGAATGGCTGAGAAAGCTCATTTGCAAGTAATGAGAGGGAGTAAGTTGGAAAAAGGATTCAAGAAATGTGCATTTCAATGGGTAGGTTATCTGTTTTCTATAGCACCTACTGAAATGTTAAGCATCACCGAGCCTGAAGTGCAAGCAGTGATTGAGGAGTTTGAGGATCTGTTCGAGGTGCCCAAGTCTCTGCCTCCTAAGAGGAGTTTAGATCATGTTATTCCTCTTAAGAGTGATGCAAAACCAGTGAGACTTAGGCCATACATATATCCTCATGCTCAAAGGACGGAAATTGAGAAGCAAGTGGATGATTTGCTCAAGACTAACTTCATAAGGCAAAGTCACAGCCCCTTTGACTCTCCTGTTATTCTTGTCAAGAAGAAGGATGGCACGGCTCGAATGTGTATTGATTATAGGCAGCTCAATTCCATGACTGTAAAGGATAAGTTTCCTATACCTGTTATAGATGATTTGCTCGATGAGTTGCATTAAGCTCAAGTTTTTTCCAAGCTTGATTTACGGCAAGGTTATCATCAAATTAGAGTGGTGGAGCAAGATGTGTATAAGACAGCATTTCGAACACATCATGGACACTTTGAGTTTGTAGTCATGCCATTTGGTTTGACAAATGCACCAGCGACCTTCCAAGCTCTTATGAATGATGTCTTCAAACAATTTCTTAGGAAGTTTGTGTTGGTGTTCTTTGATGACATCCTGATTTACAGTGTGTTATAAATGCTTAAAATTCACAAAAAAAAAATATTAATAGTCTTGTAAGGGATGTAATAAGCTCAAGTTTGGGTTGTATTTTTTGAATTAGGTAGTCGCGCGCCAAGGGAAGTTGATGCTACAGTATCAGCTCAAGCGGTTAACTAAATTTGGCGCCCATTTCTGTTTTTGCTGGTTTTTAGGCTCGGTTCATTGTTTCTTTTGATTTCATGTATTGAGATCTATTATAAATAGATCAAGAGCTTGTATTCTTGGTTATCAAATCAATACTAATCTGAATCCCTCTAGGGTTTCCCTCTTTTTCTCATCTCCTTCTCTAATTTCTCATCCCTTTCACTTTTCTCTCTCATCTTACCTCTTTCCTTCACAAATTTAGCTATCAATTAGGTTTGGTAGTTAACAATTGGTATCAGAGCCGGATTCAAGTGGTCTTAGGCTTTGATTAATCTGGAAAAATCAAGAAAACACGATCGAGTCATGTCTGAAGGTGTTAGGACCCGATCTGGTGCGGGAGGTGGAGTTGTTGCACCTGAAGTTGCAGCAGATGGATCTGGTGGCACCTTATTTGATACGCGTACTTCCACATCGTATGTGACAATTGAAATGTTGAAGGAAGTTCTCGATCAAACTCTAAATCAATCGCAGCAGCAATTCGAAGAGCGTTGGATGGCAAAGATGCAGCAGTTGCATTTGGACAGCCAGCACAAGAATGATGAAAGAATGTCCAAATTGGAGGATAGGTTGGATAAATTGCAGGATCAGCTCAAGAATCAGGGAGAACCATCAATGAATGCAATTTTAAAGCCTGTAAGTCAGCTTGTTCCACCAAATAATTCGAATCCATAGCAGCCACATCAAAACGCAGGTTTAAACGATGCAGGACCGAATGCAGGGCAGAATCGAGGAAAGGCGCCTAAAATTGTGTTTGAGGCTGGTCCATCAGTTCATATTAGATCGGCAGAAGTGCGTCCTCCTGATGTAGAAGTGGCTGGAACATTTGTTCGAAGTATGGACTTTGGACATAACCGTTATGCTGGACTGCACTTTGATCGCCAACAACGACCTCCTGATGGGAACGATCGTCCTAGGCTGTCATCCGATGGTTGTGAGCATCAAAATAGGCCACCTGATGTGCACCACAGGTTTGAGAGTCATGAGGTTACTTCTGGTGGTAGAGGATATCGCCAACCGAGCGTTCAAATCGAGCCTTTCGAAGGAAAATAGCCGGAATCATGGATTAGAGGTTGTGAACGGTATTTCCATTTCTATAACATCAGTGATGCAGAAAGAGTTGAGCTCGCTGCTGTGCGTCTTCATGGAGACCACGAAGTTTGGTTCTATAGCGTGCTAAAAAGCACTCCTTGTCTTTCTTGGGACCAATTTGTGGAGGAATTGTGCGAAAGGTATGGAGAAGAGGATGTTAGTGACGTTGTGGATAGTTTCAACAAGGTTTATCAAACTTCCTCAGTGAAGGAGTACATGACCAGATTCGAGAACTTGCGTGCCAATATGATAGCCATTCATCCCAATTCAAGCGAAGCTTATTATGTCTCGAGCTTCATTAGTGGTTTGAAGCCAAGACTTAAAAGCTTGGTTAAAGCTATTGAGCCAAAGACCCTTTCCAAAGCCTACAACAAGGCGAAATTGCATGAAACTGCTCTTGTATCTTCAAGTGATAAAAGTAGATTCAAGAGTAACAATAACAAGCCTCATCCAAGGGAAGCTAATAGCGGCAAGCCAGGTCGGTTTGGGGATAGGAGACCTGCTCGACCATATTTTAGATGCAATCAGCCATATCAACTGGGTCACAAGTGCAATTCGAAGTTCTTGATGGCAGCAAGAGGTTAACATGTGTCCTTGGCATCAGATTCCGAGAGTTCTCAGTCAGTTGATGAGGATTCTGCAGAAGACTTGGGTGTAGAGCAGTTAGACGATGAGGCGAAAATTTCAATGAAGGCTCTTACGGGAAATGGTGCTCATAACACCATACGCATTGGTGGAAAGGTGGGCAAATATTCTATCACCATCCTTGTGGATAGTGGAAGCACGCATAGCTTCATTGATCCCAAGTTGGTGAAGAAGGCGAAGCACGAGATCATCAAAACTCAACCCTTGGCTGTAATGGTGGCGGATGGTAACTCCATTACCATTCAAAACAAGTGTCAATCGTTTCAATGGTCTATGCAAGGCCATAAATTCACATTTGACTTCCGAGTATTTCCCTTGGGCGGATGTGACATGGTACTCGAAGTTGATTGGATGAGGTCTTTTAATCCGGTGCTTTTCGATTTCTACAAGATGACTGTGGCGTTTGAGGCCCATGGTAAGAAGGTCACTTTGCATGGGATTTCGGACCAAGCACAGCTGAAATTGATTAACGGTAAGCAGTTGCAAGGGGATTTCAAGAAGAAGGCTGTTCGGTGGTTTAGACAGATTTTCATGCTATCATCGGTTGATCTGCAGCAGCCTATAACAGAATTGGTTTTGGCCTTGCTTAAGGAGTTTGAGGATGTGTTTGAGGTCCCTAAAAGCCTCCCTCAAAGAAATGTTGATCATGCCATCCCCCTTCGAGCTAATTCGGATCCCGTGAAAATCAGGCCGTACCGATATGCCCATGCTCAAAAATCTGAAATTGAAAAACAGGTGGAGGAGTTGCTGCAAATGAGTTTTATCCGACCAAGTCATAGTCCGTTCGCTTCACCCATCATACTTGTTAAGAAGAAGGACGGCACTGCCCGAATGTGTATCGATTATCGGCAGTTCAACTCATTAACGGTGAAGAACAAATTTCCTATCCCTGTTATCGACAATTTGCTTGATGAATTGTTTGGTGCTTGTTTTTTCTCTAAATTGGACCTACGGCAAGGGTACGATCAGATTAGAGAGCTCGAGTCAGACATATATAAAACCGCTTTTCAGACTCACCATGGACACTTTGAGTTCGTGGTAATGCCGTTCGGCTTAACGAATGCTCCCGCCACTTTCCAAGCCACTATGAATGACATATTCAAGTCCTACTTGAGGAGATCGGTCTGGGTCTTCTTCGATGACATATTAGTCTACAGCCCGACTTATGAAGATCATCTCAAGCAACTCAGGGAGGTATTTGTTGTGATGAGACAACACAAATTTTATGCCAAGCTGTCAAAGTGCTCCTTTTCTCAATCTAAACTTGAGTATTTAGGACACATAATCTCCTCCGAGGGTGTATCAACCAATCCTTCCAAGGTCAAGGCGATGCAAGATTGGCCAACTCCCGTTACGTTGAAGCAATTGCGAGGATTTTTGGGGTTGACCGGGTACAATAGGAAGTTCGTGTATGGTTATGGGTCCATTGCTAAACCCCTAACCGAGTTGCTCAAGAAGGATGCTTTCAAATGGAGTGATAGAGCACAAGAAGCTTTTGACGAGCTCAAGTCCGCTATGTGTAAGGCACCGGTTTTAGCAATGCCGAATTTTGCGGAAGACTTCATTTTGGAGACCGATGCGAGCGGTACTGGTTGTGGGGCTGTTCTCTCTCAAAATGGGAGGCCGATTTCCTATTTGAGTCAAGCCCTTAGCCCAAAACATCAAGCTATGTCCACCTACGAAAAGGAGTACTTGGCAATTCTCCTTGCGGTGGAGAAGTGGCAGCATTATCTCGAAGAACATCATTTTATCATACGAATAGACCATCAGAGTCTCAAGTATCTTTTGGAGCAAAAAATAGCCACTCGCATCCAAAAGAAAGGGTTAATGAAGTTGCTTGGGTTGGATTATGCAATTGAGTACCGAAAAAGAAAAGAGAATGTGGCTGCCGATGCACTTTCTTGGAGATTTGAGGATCACGAACGGGGCTCTTGTGGGGCTCTATCCATTGTTGTTCCTTCATGGATGGATGAAATTTACAAGTCGTATGACGGGGACGCATTTGCTCAAGAAGCAACAGCTGCAGCAGTGGCTAAAACCGGGATCCCGAACAGCCTTACTGCAGAAAAACAGATGTCTGTGCAGAGTGGAATTGTGCGTGTGCAGAGGCGAATATATATTGGTTCCTCAACTGATTTGAGGGATCGGATCGTATGGGCATCCCATGATACAGCTTGGGGAGGTCATTCCGGGGTCGAAGGCACTTATCAACGAGTTAAAACATACTTCCATTGGCCGGGTTGAAGAAATCAGTTTCTGATTTTGTGAAGTCATGTGAGGTGTGCCAACGAACTAAGTTGGGGGATCACTGATATAAGGGACTTTTGCAACCACTTCCTATTCCCGAGGGTGCTTGGATCAATATAAGCATGGATTTCATCGAGGGGCTTCCCAAGTCCGATGGCCGAGAAGTAATATGGGTTGTGGTTGACCGATTCACAAAATATAGCCATTTTATCAGCCTTATTCATCCTGTTACGGCTGAAAGGTTGGCTAAGAGCTTCTTAGACAACATATATAAGCTGCACAGATTGCCGCAAACGATTGTCTCAGATAGGGATAAGATCTTCACGAGTAATTTTTGGCGAGAATAATTCAGATTGCTGGGTACAACTTTGGCTCTTAGCTCATCATACCATCCTCAAACGGATGGTCAAACGGAAAGGGTGAATCAGTGTGTCGAGCAATATTTACGAAGTATGGTATTTGCTAAGCCTAGAGAATGGAATCAGTGGTTGTCCTTGGCGGAATACTGGTTCAACACACACTTCCATGCTTCCTTAGGTACAACCCCTTTTCATGCGTTGTATGGCTACACTCCTCCTACCCCGATGATGCTACAGCCACGAGGTGGATCAGATTCTGCAGCAGCTGAGGTCGTGCAGCAAAGACGGGAGTTAACTCAGCTTCTTAGAGACAATTTGCAACAAGCTCGTGCTCGTATGAAGTTTTATGCTGACAAAAAGAGAGTGGACAAGTCTTTTGATGTTGGAGACCTAGTTTATTTGAAATTACAGCCGTATAGGCAATCGTCTTTGGCGGTGCGAAGGAATGTCAAGCTGAGTGCCCGATATTTTGGTCCATACCGGATCAAAAAGAAGATTGGCAATGTGGCTTACGAACTTGATTTACCATCACACTCAAATATTCACCCCGTATTTCATGTTTTGTTACTTAAAAAGCAGGTCACAAGGGGTGAAAAAAGCTCCAAGGCACCTCCCGAAGCCAGTTCCGATGGACGGCTGCTGTTGGGACCCTGTCCAGCCAAGAGAACCGGGATGACTGCAGCAGGAGCAGGGGCTTCACAGCAGATTTTGGTGAAATGGATGAATTTAGACAACAATTTCCTCACTTGGGAGCAACCGAAGTTCTTGAAGAGCCAATTTTCGAGTTTTTGTCCTTGAGCACAAGGAGTCCTTCAAGGGGAGGAGATTGTTATAAATGCTTAAACTTCAAAAAAAAAATATTAATAGTCTTGTAAGGGATGTAATAAGCTCAAGTTTGGGTTGTATTTTTTGAATTAGGTAGTCGCGCGCCAAGGGAAGTTGATGCTACAGTATCAGCTCAAGCGGTTAACTGAATTTGGCGCCCATTTCTGTTTTTACTGGTTTTAAGGCTGGGTTCATTGTTTCTTTTGATTTCATGTATTGAGATCTATTATAAATAGATCAAGAGCTTGTATTCTTGGTTATCAAATCAATACTAATCTGAATCCCTCTAGGGTTTCCCTCTTTTTCTCATCTCCTTCTCTAATTTCTCATCCCTTTCACTTCTCTTTCTCGTCTTACCTCTTTCCTTCACAAATTTAGCTATCAATTAGGTTTGGTAGTTAACACAGTGCATCTTTTGGGGAGGATTTGAAGCATTTGAGGGAAGTGTTCTTGGTCATGCGTGAGCAGAAGTTGTATGCTAAATTGGCCAAATGTTCCTTTGCTCAAACTCATTTAGAATACCTTGGCCATGTGATATCTTTTGAGGGAGTTTCTACTGATCCCACAATGGTTCAAGCCATGAGAGAATGGCCTGTTCCGGTAACATTGAAACAATTGAGAGGATTTTTGGGCCTAAATGGATATTACCCCAAGTTTGTAGCCAATTATGGAGCTTTAGCCAAGCCACTCACAGATTTATTGAAGAAAGATGCCTTCAAATGGTCGAATGGAGCTCAGATGGATTTTGAGGCACTTAAAGCTGCAATGTGCAGAACACCTATATTAGCTGTGGCCGATTTCACTTCAAGCTTTGTATTGGAGACTAATGCTTGTGGGAATGGTGTTGGGGCAGTGTTGTCACAAGGAGGAAGGCCTATAGCTTATCTCAGCTAGGCATTGAGTGCAAAACATCAAGCACTTTCCACATATGAGAAAGTGTACCTCGCGATTCTGCTTGCTGTGGAAAAATGGAGGCATTACTTGGATGGGCACCATTTTATCATCAAGACTGATCACCAAAGACTTAAGCATCTATTAGAGCAGAAAATTGTCACAAGAATACTGAGAAAAGGGCTGATGAAGATGTTGGGGCTTGATTATGACATTGAGTATAAGAAGGGAAAGGAAAATATTGCAGCAGATGCACTATCGCGCAGGTTGGAAGACTGTGAGCAAGGCTCTCTTGGGGCAATTTCAGTGATCTCTCCTGCTTGGATGGAAGAAGTACATCAGTCCTATGAGAATGATCCTTTTGCACAAGAATGTATAGCTGCTTTTAGTGTGGGCAAGGCGAGCAGTTTGGCTGCTGGTGCATATGTTTCTGTAACCCGAGGAATTATCAAAATTCAGGGAAAGTTGTATATTGGCATTTCTACTGATCTTAGGCATCAGGTTATTAGTGCTTCTCATGATTCTTCATGGGGAGGTCACTCAAGTGTGGAAGGAACGTATCAAAGGTTGAAAGCTCATTTCAGTTGGCCGGGAATGAAGAGAGCAGTTACTGATTTTGTGCAAAGTTGTGAGATATGTCAACAAACTAAGCTTGGGGATCATAGATATCAAGGAATTCTCCAACCCTTACCTGTTCTAGAGGGGATATGGCAGAACATAAGCATGGATTTCATTGAGGGATTGCCTAAATCCAAAGGGAAAGAGGTGATCTGGGTAGTAGTTGATCGGTTCACCAAATTTAGTCACTTCATTGCTTTAGCTCGACCTGAGAAATTGGCTCGTGTGTTCCTTGATAACATCTACAAGCTCCATGGATTGCCTCAATCCATAGTCTCTGATAGAGACAAGCTCTTTACAAGTCGCTTTTGGAAGGAATTGTTTGGTCTCTTGGGAACGGCCTTGGCCCTTAGCTCATCTTATCATCCTCAAACCGATGGTCAGACCGAGAGGGTCAATCAATACATTGAGAAATACCTTAGAAGCATGGTGTTTAGCCATCCTAAGGTGTGGGGAAGGTGGCTCTCATTGGCGGAATTTTGGTACAACACCCATTTCCATGCTTCTCTAGGTACTACACCTTTCAAGCATTGTATGGGTATGATCCACCCACTCCATTGATGTTGCAAGGAGTTGAGTCACTTGTGGCAGAGGTATCTAAGTTGGTGCAGCTAAGGAAGCATCTTATGCAGCTTTTGAAGTATAATCTCATTCAGTCACAAGCTCGAATAAAGTGGTATGCAGATTGCAAGAGAGTAGATACAAATTTTGAGATGGGTGGTATTGAAATTGCAGCCCTATAGGCAGTCCACAGCAGCTGTGAGAAAGAATGTTAAGCTTTGTGCAAGGTTCTTTGGGCCTTACAAAGTTTTGGAGAAAGTTGGCAAGGTGGCATATAAGCTGGAACTTCCACCCGATTCATATATTCACCCTGTCTTTCATGTTTCACTTCTTAAAAAATAGGTTAAACAAGGCCAAAGCTCTTCTCCAGACCCTCCTGAGGTTGGTTCCAGTGGATCTTTGATCTTGCAGCCAGCAATAATAGAGAAGTCAAGCAGGGAAATGCAGATAGTCCCAGCAGGTAGGTGGTTCGAGTGAGTTGGTGCAATTTGGATGAATCTTTCACCACTTGGGAAGAGAAATGATTTTTGTTGAGCCAATTTCCTTCTTTTCATTCTTGAGGGCAAGAATGTTTTAAGGGGAGGGGATTGTTATGTTTTTAATTCATTTGAGTTTTAATAAGGTGTGTGTGCTTTGTATTTTTTGAATTAGTGTTTTGGCGCCAATAGTTGGTTGTTGCGGTTAGCTTTGCGGGTCAGTTTTGGCGGGTGGTTTAGGGGTTGGTTAAGCTTGTGAGTTTAAGTCCAATGTATCTAGATTCTTATAAGTAGTTGATCTTGTGTAATTGGAATTCATTCAATGAAAATATCAAACCAATCTCTTTGAGATTAAACCTTCTTTCCCTTATCTAACTCTCTCTATTTTCTCATCTCCTTCACTTCTTTCTCATCCCGTACTCTCTTTCTCTTAGGTTAAGATCAAGATTTAATCTCGATCTCAACACACACCCCGAACATGCTCTCAAACATTCCAATAAGTATTGGGACAATCTCAAATACATCTTATACATACATAAGCAACATTTAACATATACATACGTATTATACAACACATATTTTGAAAATACACCAACAATCCTGTTATGATTCCAATAGGTGGGGCTTCTGATAATTGTAACGAGAATTAATCAGTAGTTTGGTACATGTCATTAGTCAAGTATATGTAGCAAATTAGTAGCATTTCCTTAAGTTGGGATGTAATAAGGGCCGTGTGTTGTATTGTTTGAATTGGTGTTGGCTCCAATGGGTTGGTTAGGTGTTATGTCTTAGTGCATTGTATCTAGTTTCCTATAAATAGGGTGATCATGTGTAATTCAAATTCATCCAATGAAAATACCAATCAATCTCTTTGAGATTAACCTTCTTTCTCTCATCTAACTCTCTCTATTTTCTCATCTCCTTCACTTCTTTCTCATCCCATACTCTCTTTATCTTAGGTCAAGATCAAGATTTAATCCCGATCTTAACAATTGGTATCAGAGCCTCGTTTGGCTTCCAAATCGAACGTGATTTGATATCAAATATCCTTTGATTGCATTGCAATTTGCTTAAGAATTCAGTTCTGAATTCTTTTGTAAATTGCAGAGAAAAGTTGTTTGAAAAACACATAAAAAGAGGTTCAATTGTGGTCGGTGGTGAATGCTTGAATTCAAGCTTGTGTTGATCACATTGTTGACAGTTAAACAGCAGAATTCAGTGATTGAAGAGCAAGTTCAGTTTGATCATAATTGTGATCAGAATTGAGAGTTAACTGCAGTACTTTGGTCACATTCAGTTGAGCATATCAACTTCTATTGCTGCATTATTCTTGTTGAATTCAGTAAGTTGACGTGAGGTGATTTTAGATTCTTAAATTCAAAAATTGATCAGAAACTAGTTGCATTGAGGTGATTTCAGATTCTTAAATTCAGAAATTGAGGTTAAGGTAACTGTTTCTGAACTACAAGTTACACTCTCGATCCGAATTTATTTTTGTTGCTGAATTGTGATGAAATTGTGTTGATAAGCATAGTAGTGGTGTGACTTCATCAGAATCTGCATTGATTCTTAAGAATTATATGTTATTGAGTGGAGAATTGCTTAGGCGAAAATCTGACAGCGAAGCGAAAAATCTGATAGTGAACTGAGTAACGAAAGTATTGAAATCTGATTTCGTTCGTGAAGTTCTCTTTGAGTATTGTGTTGAGGACTTGATTGCGAGCTAGAGTCGAGCTTATTTCAGAAGTGCAAGTCAAATTACTCAACTAACATTGCAGTTAGGGTTTGTTCGAGTTTCCTCTGTTCAAAGTTCGTCAGTTAGTGTTTGGAATCTGCGGTGATTCTTAAATCTGACCTTGAAATTTCAGAAATTATCGATCTTAACAATTTCTGTTAATTCGAAATCATTCAGATCAATTCACAGTGTGAAGTTCAAGAGTGAATTATGGATGGTAGGGATGCAACAGGTCCGGATTGGCTTACGAATGCATATTTGGACAGTAAGTTGAAGACAATGTTTGATCAACTCAAGCAATTTAACGCTGAATTATTACGACAAATGAAGCAGCAAATCAATGGTAATCAGGTCATTCTTCAATCACAAGAATGGGAGGAAAGGTCTAACATGCATTTTGATCAGCATATGGAGCAACTTGAAGTGAAATTAGCTGAGATTCGAGAACAATTTAGAAGGCCAAACTCTCTTGTTGTTCACCCAGTGAGGCCTTTTGAAGAATTGAATCATCATATGCATTGTGAGGCTGATAAAACCGCAGTAGCTGAGGCACACATTGTGGAGCCACTTAATGTAGTTGAAAATGAATTAGACCAAGAGTATTTTGAAGATGATGAGCTACAACATGTCATGTTTCCGGAATGGGAATATGAATTTCATGTCAAGGAAATGTTTAAGAAAGCAAAGAAGATTACAAAGAATAAATTAAAGTGAGTGGTTGTGTGTCAGCCTAAGGAGCTTCTGAAATTGCAAGAACAGAACAGTAAACAACCGGTGGTTGCCTTGATCTAGTCCAATTTAGTTATGGGACATCGGGATGATTCACCGGAAGAAGTCAGGATGCTTGTTGATCAACAAGAACTAACTCAAGAAACAGATTTTACCGATGTATATGTTGGTATATCACCAAATCGGTTAAATATGACTCCATGGCAGGCTTATATGCAGATCCGAAGCACTTCCACTATTGGGCAATGTTATTTTGTTGGGAAATCAATTGTTGTTGCTGCAATGTCATCAAATATAGATCAGGGTATGCCTAAGTTCACTTTTGGGCGTGCTGGAGTGTTAACTCAAGACCAGAACAACATCATCTTGGATGCTTTGCAAGGTCTCTTGCATTGGGTGAATGATTATGGATGTATAGTGGCTGAATGCACTGTCGGCATGCCGATCGACAAGTTTGGGATGATCTATTCCTTTATGTGAGTGGAGTTGTGACTTATCCAAGTGTAAGTCCTTATGATAAGTTACCTCCCGATCCGGGAGAGGATTCTCAAGACTGTATGAAGTTGAGAGGAGTCGAATTTTTGCTGAAAAGAAGCACTCGAGCTGCGAGAGTGCGTTTCAAGGTTCACCACGTACAAAGCTTGATCCCTATGCAAGCAATTGAGAGGTTAGATGTGTATAAATGAAGTAATATGCTGAAACTGATTTCTGACCAGGCCAAAAGTAGTACATCAGGTGCGTTAACTGATGGGGTTGAAGTTGGAAGTTCCCTTGAGGCTTTGGTGGGATCTGGTTCCTGCAATGTGGCTGGAATGACAGTGCTGGACTGTAATGGGATTGGAACAAGTGTCGTAGCTAAGCTTGAGCCATTCAATTAAGATCTCTCTTGTTGTTTTGCTGTAGAAGTAGAAGTAGTTCAGAGAGGAGCTGATGGTGTTGTGAGCTTCTTGTTTGCAACTAAAGATAGTAAGCAAAGCCAAGTCAAGATGATGATGGTAGCACGTGAAGATTGGAACAAACATCTTCTGAAGGCTGCTGCTCAGATGCAGATTCTGCAGGTGTGTGGGGTGATCTGCTGTGGGTGTTCCGAATGGAAAAATTATATGCACAAGCTTCAATATTTCCTTAGTGTTTGGAGGGAGAAGATTAGTGCAACATCAAGGCCAACTCCAGCTGAAATGGGAGTGAAAATTAGCAAGGTAGTTTGGGACAGAACTACTCCGTGTTTGAAGAAGTTTTCAGCTACTCAAGAGTTCTTTTGGTGTCTACACTTGCTATATTTGTTACTCATGGTCGAGATGGTTGACAAGAAAGCAAAGCCTAATCATTTGAGGTATATTTGGTGGTTGGATGAGCTTTGGCTCTAGGAAAGACTTGAGAACAGGCTGGAATGTGTGAACTGCAGCAAAGACAGTGTCGATTGGAATGTTTTGGGTTTTCAAGTTATGACATTGTGCAATTGGCATTCAATAATGGTTTATGAACTCTTAGTTTGTGTGGTCTATGCAAGAGTTTGGGAAGGAAAGGCTGGGACTTTCAGATCTTGTAAGTTCACAATCGAGATTCAAGCCATAGAAGTAGTCGAGGCTGCTGAAATTCAATGGAGCATTACAATTCTTCCACTGACAGCAGTAAATGAGATGCTCAAATGGATTGTGATTAGTGCTATCATGATTTTGGGAAGATGTAATAACTTGTTCGCATCAAGAAGCTTCCATGTGGCCAAGAATTGAATTGAAATTTGTGATTTCCGCAGCTATGAGTGGCCTTGGGTAGATACTGCTGAATTTCTGGGATCTGCAGCACAACATGTGGATTTGGAAAGCAATCAAGAGTTTGTTGAGCAAGGTCTGAGTTGGTTTAGTATGTGGGTGTTTAAACAATACAAATTTTGGATAAGACCCAAGATGAAAGAGTTGCAGCTGCATTCTTGTGGAAGTACTTTGTGTTTTGCTACCATGATCAAGAGATGTGGTTGTTTTAGCTGCAATTGGGAATGCTTACAAGCTGATTTTGATGTGGGGTTTTCTTGGTTTGAGTTAGGAAGGCCTCCAGAGAAGTTAAAGGACTTCATATGCAAACTTATGGGTTTAATGACATTAAAACTCTATTGTACAGCATTTTACAAGCAGAATGACAGAGTTGCTTCTGCGTTTTATGGTTCTCTGTAGCCAGATGGTGTTTTGAGCTGCATTAACTACCACAAGGTGTGCCATGGGCTGGGTGTTGAAGCTTGGTTGGCTTGGTTTGATCAGTGTAGACCACCAGAAGGGTACAACACCTCCACTCGAAGACCTTGTGCCGAACAAGCATCATGCTCATATGTTCAGTTGCAATTCAGATGTGGTGGCTCTTTATTCACTGCAGCTGCAGATTTATCAGCACAGGAATTCATCACAAGCAACTCCTACTTTACATCCACAAGTGAACTCTAAGTCTCAACTCTCTTCCATTCTTGAGGACAAGAATGTTTTCAAGGGGAAGGGAATGTTATGATTCCAATAGGTGGGGCATATGATAATTGTAACGAGAATTAATCTGTAGTTTGGCACATGTCATTAGTCAAGTATATGTAGCAAATTAGTAGCATTTCCTTAAGTTGGGATGTAATAAGGGTCGTGTGTTGTATTGTTTGAATTGGTGTTGGGGCCAATGCGTTGGTTAGGTGTTATGTCTTAGTGCATTGTATCCAATTTCTTATAAATAGGGTGATCATGTGTAATTCCAATTCATCCAATGAAAATACCAATCAATCTCTTTGAGATTAACCTTCTTTCTCTCATCTAACTCTCTTTATTTTCCCATCTCCTTCACTTCTTTCTCATCTCATACTCTCTTTATCTTAGGTTAAGATCAAGATTTAATCCCGATCTTAACAAATCCCCCACCATTTTCAAAATACAACCAATCTAAAAATGACATCTCGTTTAAAGGAGGCCTTATTGTGCATCAATGAGAGTGTCTCACGATTTAACCCCCAGCTAGTGAGAGGACCATACAGTTAATCGGATTAAAAATGGTAGACCAAGCTTTGAACCATACAACCCATTTGACTAACCGACTATCTAATCACGCACAAGGCGTACTCCCCGTACACGCCTTACAACTCCCAAACCGACACATTTATGGCCTTGTGTCCTGTACCCTTCGTGAGTGTTTCAGGTCCAAACCCTTGTCAAAAGGGTCCATAGCTGATCCTAATCCTATTGATTGAATGCTCCCCTACATGAAGCATTCACCATTTGCTTGTTCGAAGATTGAGACCATCACGAAAGTGTTGAACTAAACCCCACTTGCATGACCCATGGTGGGGACAACTTCTATAAAGCTCCTTGAACCTGTCCTAACTCTCATGAAACTACTCTTGATCTTTTTGTTCAAAAAAATTTATGGCAAGCCTAATACCTATGGTCTTAGCTTTAGGGAAATACTTGACTAAGAACCAATGTTGCAGGTCATTCCAAGTTGTAATTTCACCCCTTAGTAGGGACTAAAATGACCATTTGGCAATGTCTTTTAGTGAAAACGGGAAATGACGTAGCCTAACTGCATCGTTCGAAACACCTTGATAATGATATGTTTCATGTATATCGAGCAAAGCATCGAGGTCTTCGTACAGGCTTTTGCTCGACTTCCCATAGTATGTGGTATGCATGTTGATGATCCCATAGCATCACCTAGGGTGAGTAACGCGAACTCTAGTTGGTGCAATGTATGTTTGGGGAAAAAATTGTCGCCAATTGTGCACGGTGCTTCATTAGCCATGACTTAGGTTGAATTTATACTCGCTTTGTACAACTTTAAAGTAGATAACATCAACTCAAATTTTGGATTGAGAGGAATCAATTCGGGATTGAGCAATTGTCTACCTCGTATGCACAATAAAGCGAGCTAAATCAACCTGGATCATGAGCCCAAAGTGGAAAATTGACAAAAATTATGAAAAATAAAACCAAAAAAAACAAAAAAAAATTGTCTATCACAAAATTCAACTTTGCCTGCTGATTCCCTGAAAACGGTGCCAAAAACTTCTTGTGGTTTTAAAAGATTGTTAAAACCGCATACTCAAAATTCATAGCTGTGGTGGGCAGGTGTGTGTTGTATTTACGTGGAATTAGTATAAAGTTAGATTCAATGATTAATGATCAATCAAAGTTGGTGTTTTGGTTGAATACTAAGTATTTAACTGAACTAACAGAATAAACAACAAACCAAATTGTCAAAATTAGTTAAGGATAGTTTAAGGTATGAATTTAGGTTAGCTTAACTGAGATCCCTTCTATTATATTTCATTATAATAATGACTTATAGAGGTCTAGGCTATAAGCTCTAAACCTAGTTTGACACTTAAAATAGTGCTTAGGATAATGAAATAGTTTAAGAGTATAGCAGTGTAGCAGTAATTGGTAAATCAAATCATGGCTATAAGCATATCAAAGGAAAACCAATATCAAATATAAAGTTCTCCACAAGGGTGCGGAAAATAGTATTATAATAGTCATTATCACAACAAAAATATAAATGCGGGATCATAACGACTAACCGTCCTTCATCCCTAAACTAAAAGTCTACTACTCCATATGGGTTCTACAAATAAAAGTTCAAAAGAAAAAGAGAAAGGAAAACTCATAGAGTTTTGACTCCCTTGATAGATGTTAATTTTACTCTTGCTTTGATTCTCTAATACTTTGCCCATTTGCCCTTCGGCCCTTGTGGGAATTCAAATCTATCTTGGCAGCTATGGGAGGGAGGAGATGTGACAATACGGAAAAAGTAGAAAAAACTTAGGTCCCCCCTCCTATTTATAGGTGTAGGGTATCATTATGGCATGCTGCGGGCTGCCCAGTAAAGGGTGCCTTTGCTTAGGCGAATCGATTGGTAGCTATCCATGAAGAATATAAAATGTAAGTCCAATGTTTTGACCTGAATAGTCCATTTTTTGCACTTCGTTGAGTTTTTGAAAATAGTCTTTGAATTTGTCCATTTTAGCCCTTTTTCGCCGCTTCTCAAGTTGTCCTTGCTCAAACATGAAGCAAGCCTAAATATACAAAAATTATACTATAACACACATTTGGTAGCAAAAGGTATCATAAAAATGGGGTATAAAAGATATAAATATACTACGCATCAAGCTCGGTGTTTCTAGGTAGTCCAAACAAATGGTATCAAAGTTCAATAAAACAAAAACAACAGAACTAGTAATGACAGTTGGAAGAAAGGACTGATTGACAAAAACAACGCACGAACTAAGTAAGGTGGCGCATGATTAGTGCATGAGAAGTGGACGCTTGTGCGTGGCAGGTTCCCGAGAAGTGCATGGAGGTGCATTACGGTATTAGGCCAGGCGTGGTGGTAAATGGAGAGCAAGAGACTAGATTGGTGTACCTAGGTGGTAGGTCTAGTGGTTGTGCAAATTGACAACATTGGAGGCCAATTGGTGTCGGTGTGAGATTCGAGTACTAGTGCATGGTTGTGAGTGCACTTAAAGATGAGGTTGGCTCAAAAGATGGCAGTGTTCAACAGAGACGAACGAGGGCAATGAAGGCCAATATTCGAGCAAAATGTTGCCAGAGTGAGGCGGTGAAGGTCTTTTTATCTTATGGTGGTGCTTCTCTTGTTTTGTCTTCATGATTGAAGGTTGTGGATTCGAAATGTGCAGATGGCAGTGATGACCGGTGTGTTTTACTAGTGGTGGATTGTGCGAGGCATGGTGGGTGTGGTTTTAGAATGTTTTAGAAACCTTGCATTCCATAGTGTACAACTTCTTTGTTGCTACTCTCAGGTATATGAGTGTTGTATCCATATTGAATTGGGATGATGCCAAATTTAATTTATTCTTGATTGATTTTTATTGAGGTTTATTTGGAAACCTTGTATCCATATGTTTTAGAAACCTTGCATTCCACAGAGTCTAAGGGATGTTTTTTGGTTAGCTAATCCTAGACCAAAAGCTCTAAATTTGGATTAACATTCAATTAGGACGTAGGGTAATGAATTAGTTTAAGGGCATACCCTTCCAATGACTAGAGGTGTTGCATGGATTATCCCAATAATGCTAGCAAATTCTGTTGTGGCTCTCAATGCACAATTAATTTAATTTTAAAATATGGGCTCAAGGTCGCGCGCGACTGCAACCCACTGTTAAGGTTGGAGACCAATGGTATCTTGAAACCCACAATTCGTAACTAGATTTATAGGTGCCCAATGATGGTGACTCTTGGGAGTATCCTGAAACCCACTTGGAGTTATGAAGGTAGATGCCTATAAATAGGACCTCTAGTGCTATGGTTGAAGTAGGGGTAAATAGAGGAATAAAAATGTAGAGTAAACAATGAGAGGGAGTATGTGAGTGTAAAACTCTATTGTAATACCTCGATTAAAATAATGAAATTTGTTGCTCCCCAAATCCGTGGACATTGGCTTCGGCTGAACCACGTAAAATTCCGGTGTCTCAAATTATTCCTCCATCCCTTTCTTTTTTTGATAAGTCAGTTGTATATATCAAATTATTCCCCTATTCCCTTTATTATGTTTGCTATTTTGTTTTATGGTTCAGTGATTGATGGGTGGTCCTAACAACTGATATCAGAGAAAGTATTAGTTGTTGTGAATTTTCTAGCAACTGTATTAGAGTCATACGTGGAACTTAAGTCGGAGAAATAACTGTTTGAGTGGGAGGAAAGGACTAGAGGCCGGTGGGACTATTCCAGAGAAAAAAAGGCGTGCTGGTGGCGCGTGGAGGCGTGCAAGGCAGCGCTTGGGAGCACATGGTGGTGAATAAAGGAAGAGAGAGACTAGATTGGTGTACCTGGGTGGTAGATTGTGGCCAGATCTACAGTGAGCATGTTAATCAGGGTCGGAAAACCAAAGGGTGCAAAAAGTCGCGATGGCGTTGTTTATGGCAGTGGTGGCTCAAGAAGATCTAGTGGTTCTCAAAGTATAACTTCATTCGTGGTGTTAGTGGGTCGTCGTTCGATCGAAAAATTCCAAACTGAAAAATGGTGGAGGTCCGGCAGTTGGTGCTCCCGAACAGTGCTAGTGTTTAGATTTGGGGGTTATCGGTTCATAACAAACCAGGTATGGTGGTTTCAGGCTCGAAGACAAAGACCCATGGTTTCATTGGAAATCCGACCTCGGCAGTGACGACCTTGAAGTCAAAGAGAATGATAGTGGTTGTCCACGTGGGGCTTTGAGCGTGGCAGTTGTTTCACATCTTAGGGTGGCCGGCTTGGCTAACAGTGATGCCGGTGGTGGGCCGCAAGGTTGAAGGTGAAGACGATGATGAAGTGGGAGTTGAACTACGGTGGTGGTGGTTCTCGGTAAGACAGTAATCGAATATCAGTTGATTGGTGACTGGGGATTGCTAGCAGTGGCTTCGTCTGTTGATTGGTAACGTGACAGAGAAGATAAAGGGTCACAGAGGAGAAAGAGGAAGCAAGTGAAGAAAGAAAAATTTACTTTTGGGCAGTTGGTGCATGCCATATAGCTAAGGGCACTAGGTTTATTTTTGGGGTAGTCAAAGAGTTTATGTTGACTAGCTATTGAAGCATAAACTTTGGACCAAGTTAGAAAATTAAAATCAGAGTTGGGGCATGTTAATTGCGTGTGGGAGGTAGCATGGAGTACTATTGTAAAATGCTGTTTGTGATCCTCATCAGTCTCCAAGTGGGAGATTGTTAAGGTTGGAGACTGATGGTATCCCGAAACCTACAATTCATAGCTGAATTTATTGATGTCTAATGATGGTGACTCTTGGACTACTGGGAATTATGATGGTAGAGGCCTATAAATAGGACATCTTGTGCTATGGTTGAGGTAGGGATAAAGAGAGGAGTAAAAATGAAGAGCAAACAGTGAAAGGTAGTGTGAGAGTGTAAAACTTTGTTGTAATACCTTAGTTATAATAGAGAATTTTTTTGCTCCCCCTCCATGGACGCGGGCTTCGGCTGAACGACGGAAAATATTGGTGTCTCAAATTATTCCCCCATTCCCTTTATTATGTTTGCTATTTGATTTATGTTTCGGTGATTGGTGGGCGGTCTTAAAAACTCATATCGGAGAAGGTATTAGTTGTTGTGAATTTCTTAACACCCATGACCACTCTTGAAAATTTTTACCATAACACGATAATAGATCAAAAGCATTTAGTGGTAGGCTCCACCGATGGTGACTAGGTTTGGAAAATTCTTACTTGATACATGGCATCCAGCATAGGAGTATAGCCAAGTCTACAATGAAGATTGTGCCTTTATGAGTGTTAGAGAAGATCAAGGCCAATATCTACCACCTTAAATTACCAAGCGGCATGGGAACTTCTAACATCATAAACGAAAAGTATATTGTTCCCTAACTTGGCATGAACAATGAAATCAAAGCTATGGCAAATTTTAGGGTCAACTATTTCCGAGCCCGGGAGCATGATAGAGACCAAGTTATGTGTTCCAGGCATAACTCACCAAATTACTTGGTATGTAACAACTAGCGAGTACATTGACGGTGGCTAGTAGGAGCAGCATACCTTCCAATGTCATAGAGTCAAGTCAGGGATCCATCATCGCCTTGATTTGGCACATTTTTCTTGTTTTCTTTCTGTAGCTAGAATACTAGTGAGAGTTGGATTACACCTTTATTGTTTAAGGTATTTAAGTTTTTAGGTTATCCAACCAAGTATCTAAAACGATAGGAGTTGTGATAGGATTAGGAGAATAGCATACAAAGGCTTGTAATTCTTTGATTTTGTAGTTTCTCTCTTTGCATAGAATTTGAGTGTTGGTTTTGCCGTTTTGAGTTACTTTCCAAGAGTACCAAGTGGAGTTGTTTCCCTTTATGCTTCTTTTTAGCTAGTGCAATTAATGGAAGGTTGATCAATCCTTTCCTTCCATTTAATACCAAGTAGGGGTTGGGAAATATAGAGATGTCAACACTCAACATAGCAAGTGAGTGTTAGGAATTATTTTAAAAATATTCCAGAAATTAATTAGAGCAGCGCAACAATTCAAAATTTTTAATTCTAAATATAAGAATCTATTTTCTAATATATTAATAAAAACATAAAACAACGCATATAATAAATATGAAATAAATAAATAAATAAATACAAATGTCAAAATTAAAGGAAAGCTAAAAAAAAAAGGAAATAGAAATGCTAGAAATGAACTCCTACAAAATGGCTCTAGGACGGAACTACTGAGACCAATATATCTTCTTTCTAATGGCTCGAGGGCTGTAAAGTTATGAATGTAAAAGAAAGTTTTCCTATTTAATTCTCTAAAAAAAAAATCTTTCAAAAAATTAATTGATGTTAAGCTCAACTTGCGACACAACTATTTATAATAGACCATTGGATAGAAAAAATGCAAAAAATTCGACGTGGGATGCATTTAAAATGCAACGATGACGTCGTTTTGCACAAAAATGTTCCCAGCAAAATGCCACGTAAAAAGGAACACGGGGTGTCATTCTATTGGTCAGTCAAAGTTGGATGCAGATGGAAGCTGAGGAAGTGACACGTATGGGACCCTAACATAGCATACCCAAGAGACAGGAATAAGCCTTAGCCAACCACGGCGCCGCAGGTACTTTGCCATGATTGGCTCCGTGTCCAAGGCGCAGATGCTCTAGCTACATTGGCACTTGTGAATCACGTACTTGCTCACGAAATTAAGCGGAATATTTACCTTTTTTAGTTTTTGAGTGAAATTTATTTTATTTATTTACTTGTTTATTGTTCAATAAATTTCCCCCATGTTTAAATTCATCTCATGAATTTTGTATGGCAAAATAAATTTTTTTATTTCTTGAGCAAATAATTAATCTCATTAAATAATCTTAAAATTTTCAAACAGTTTATAATTGACTTGCGAAGGGGCCTTAGGGCTATAGTAAAATTTGATTATAGCTCCAAATGAGTCCAATATTATTATCATCTTATCATAGCATTTGATTACTATATAGTAATGCTTAGTTTCACTGAATAAGCATTATATTGCAATCATTACCAAATAGCTGTTACATTTACAGTTGATCCCTCTATTAGATATCCATGAGAAATGATAATTTAAACTACCATCATTATATTTCTAACTTTTTTCCCTTAAGTTCACGTTTTTCCTGTTTTGAAAAAGTATATGATAAAAAAAAAAAGCCATATTTTTTGTATCAATTTCAGTGACATTCACATGAAATACTTTAGCGAAAGATTCCAAATCCTGGAACAGTACTTGCAAATCTCCTCAAACGGATCTCTATCTCAAAAGAGATCGTAGATTCCCCATTAAATATTTTGTTCCCGGTGCACTTCATGCTATCACCAATCTACAAAGGCTATTGGCCACTTGGTGGGGCCTCGCTTCTTAGTATATCGAAATGACACACACTTTGTGCTCAAGTATGACAGACCTACAGGATTTAGAGTCAAGACTTTAATAGAATGATATTATTTATTTCTGGTAACAGTAAAGAAATAAATAATCCAAGTGGTCTAGCTTAGAAATCCATCCACTTGACCAAGTAAGTAATCTCATATAGCATATTACAGTCTTGCCAGACAAATTGTCTAAGCTTATCATCGGCTACAAAAATCTATTGACAAAATATCACCATTGGTATTTAAATCTATGTGTGGCACAATCTCATTAGCCACTTAAATTAAACTTTGAGATGTTGTATTAGATTATGTCCATCTCATGGAAAATTTTAGAAATAATCACACACATAATTGACTTGTAAAACATAATCTGCTATTAAATAAACAAAACAATTTTGAGCCACTTCACTATGTCACTTGTCTTATACCCAATTAGCCTTACATTGTATAAATACAACCTAGAGATTTGCCAACTCATTGACTAGTATAACTTCAACACTACCACTTCGCAATGCCACTCTAGTTGGTCACAAGCTGTAGATCTACGAGGTACCTTTTGAGCCATCCAACCTACTTTACAACTTCTTCAACTGTCAATTACCTGACTTCCATAGTGAATTAAGCAAAACTAGATTACTTATTAACACTTCACCATCTAAAGGCTCTTACTCCAGGGGTAAACACAAGTTTTGACATTAAACGTCTAAAGTCATTAAATAAGCATATACTACTGTAGCTCTTTCATTTTCAAACAACTGGACGGTCAAATCTATATAGTTGATAACATTCCTACACTATTTTTAATGAGTAGAATGCCATCAACATACAATACATGAAATTCACTACTTTTTCATTAAAATGCTTTGCACATGTGCCCTGATAGTCATTTGTCCAAACCCAAATGATTTGATAGCTTCATTTAATTTGCTTTTTAATGAACAAGATGTTTATTTAAGTTTATAATTAGACCTCCTTAATTCGCATATTTTATGCTCCTGATTATAGGGAACAAATATGTCTAGTCTTATATGTTTATAATATAGGGGTAGTTTATTAGGTGAGTAATTTACAGGAATAATAATTGTATAAATCAGCCAGTTACACCCTCTTGGGTTGCGCGCCTAGTGACTACTCGCCCTGTACTTATTCGCCAGGTACTTACACACTCGGTATTTATAGCCTCGATGCTACGATTATAATATGGAGGTAATTAATATATAAAATTGGGTAATAATAAACTTTACTTAAATTAGAAAATTGGACCCATATACCAAATGTGTCAACCCAACTTGGCGGTACCATGTGTAACAAATGTGACACATGGTAAGAGGGGGACGCTGCTAAGAGACACCTCCCCCATATCTCTCTTCTTCTATAAAAGAAGAAGAGAGAAAGGATAAGAAGAGGGGCAATGCAGGTCCCACCATCTGGTCTTCTTTCAGAACCTCCTCTCCGGAGTAATAATCATTTGGGTTTCCTCCTACACTTAAGCTAAGTATTTTATATCTTATCTCTATTTAGTACCTGTCTTCATTCACTACTTTATGAGATTAATG
The DNA here is from genome assembly GCA_018398585.1 of Simmondsia chinensis. Lineage (NCBI taxonomy): Eukaryota > Viridiplantae > Streptophyta > Magnoliopsida > Caryophyllales > Simmondsiaceae > Simmondsia > Simmondsia chinensis. The sequence goes on along the minus strand of JAGTTD010000017.1, from coordinate 12,671,609 downwards.
CTGACTTGAGCATCAGAGGGATTCCCTGTAGGTTACCTCACGGGCCCCTCTAACCGTTTGTGCAATCTTGCAGGGAATATTAGGCCAGTGTGTAGCTAGAGCTTGAGTGAGCTCATCCTGATAAATTCCACTATATAGAGACAGTTAAAATGATGAATAAGCACACTAACCCCATACATCATAAAAGATTGGCATCATTTGTGGGAAGGATCATAAGCTCACGTCTAGCTTGGTGTTTCTCTTAAGACTCAAGCAATTTTAATATCAAGTACGTTAATTTTAGCATTTTTTGGTCTCTTTGGCATTTTTTTTTTTGATAAGAATGAGCCTAATCAAGCAAAAGTAACCAAAGATGCTTCCTAATATCTCAAAACATATGAAGAAATTTGCTTGAATAAAAATTAAGTATCCTTACATACTTTTTACATCTTCTATAAATTTTATTTGAGAAAAAAATTGAATAGTTATTATAGACATCTAGAACTCATCGAGAGCTTCATTTTGATATATAATTCGACCCATAACTCTTCATGGATTGAAAGTTATGCCCATTTTAATTTGTAAGGCGAGTTATATAACTAATATGGATGGTACACACCTGCCTTTTCTTTCAACATTTTATTTGATCAAAAATTCGAACACTCATCATAACTACTTAGCACTCTTCAAGATTCGTTTTGATATGTAATTCGATCCACAACTCTTCACGGGTTAAAAGCAATGTTCGTTTTAAGTTACAAGATCAGGTTACTTAACCACCACCGAGCATCAACTGACACGCCCACCACCACTGGGATTCAACCTACACGCCCACTTCCAAGGTCATCATAACTATGTAGAGCTCTTCAAGATCTTCGTTTTGATATATAATTTGATCCGTAACCCTTCACGGATTGAAAGTTATGGTTGTTTTAAATTGTAAGGTAAGTTATATAACTAATACAAGCGGCACAAGGCCGCCTTGTCTTTCATACATTTTCTTTGATAAAAAAATTGAACACTTATCAAAACTACGTAGAACTATTCAAGAGATTCATTTTGATATTTAATTTTATCAACAACTCTTCACGGATTGAAAGTTATGCTCGTTTTATGTTACAAGGTCGGGTTACCTAACAAGCATCGGCATACTACATGACCACCACCAAACGCCATGTCTTTATATGTCTGCTCTACCGGCTGTGTTATGTTGGAACTAAACAAAAAAAAAAAAAAAAAAACTATATAAAAACGTATCATGTAGAAAAGATATTACCTGGAATGCTGGAAATGACGAAGTAACAATAATGTAACAGTTGAGCGAGGTGTGGATCACGCTTTCTTTAAAATGGTTTCACGCCCCCCTCGGAACTAAGCTGGTGTAGTAGGTATCGGCACGCCGCCTCTAAGATACAATGCCCAACTACAATGTTAACGCTTCCTAGGTCTGCATAACCTTGAAAGCCAAAGGCTCTAAGTGACCATACTTACCCAAAGTAGAAAAACTCAATTATAGAATGAAAAGAATGATTGTTTCTTTATGTTAATATCCTATCTACCTCACTTAAACAAATAACATATTTATACCAAAAAATCATCAAAATCCCATTTACTCACATAAAACGGTTAGCAACACATATGTTTACTTCTTGTAATTTAATATCTAAAACGCAAAAGTAATAAAGTTTGCACAACTGACCAACACAATGGTCACCAAATATATGTTAAGGTTTCAAAGATTAGGCTCTTGAACCTTAACCTTGGTTGGGATAGTGAGAATATGAGATGAGAAAGAATATATAATTTAGATGAGAAAGAAGGGAAAAGAGATGAGAAAATAGAGAAAGAAATAAAATGTAATCAATTCATTCATCAAAGTTATGGATTACATGGTAGGACCTCTTGTTTATACTACTTACTTGATATGAGCTTAATATATTGAATCTAGCCACACAAGGACTAACCAACTTAGGAAGTATCTAGAAATATCTAGAACTAAAGCTTAACTAACATTTAAACCACAGTTGGTGCCAAGACAATTCTAACAGCCTAACCATCCCCAAAATGCAAAATAGCTGCTGCAACTTATCCTTCACGCAACTAATTATACTTTAGCAGCTTAGGACAATGCAATGCAACACTAAAACTATTACAATGCAGCTACTACGTTTGTTACAATGCAGTAAGAGAGCTAGCAATACCGTCTTAGCAACCCAATCAACAATAACAGCTCAGTAGCAGCACCATCCTCATACCAGCAGTTGCAGTTCAGCAATTCAGCAGCAGGACAATACGCAGCTACCATGATTTCCATGCCTCGGATTCTCGAATCATAACATTCCCTTCCCCTTGAAAACATTCTTGTCCTCAAGAATAAAGAGAATGAGACTTGAAAATCACTTGTTGATGTCGAAGTAGAAGTTGAAGGTGATGAACTTCCGGCTGAGTGGCAACTAAAAGAATTTCTCTGCTTGCAGCAACCTATAGCTGGACCGGGAAGCATGGCTGAGGAGGCTTTATTATTGCAATACAACTTGGTGAGTAACTCACAAATAGTCCCCCAATAGCATAGCTTTATGGTAGAGACCATATTCATCAAAACTCCCTTCAAAAACATAATTATTTCATCCCGAACTTGCCGATCGGCATGCCGAAAGTGCATATTAAATATTGGATCCTGATTCCTTGCTTAATTAACGTGCTCTGCCGTAAAGATTTCCAACTTATTCAGCTCACTCAACCACCTACTAACCCAACTCATGATATGCTCAACAAATCCTTGATTGCTTTCCAATTTCACCACAGTTGCTGCAGAGTCCAGTACCTTAGTAGTGCAATCCTGACGCAAATCATATTGACAGATTTCAGCTTGTTTCTTGTTCAATTGGAGGCTCATTGATGTGAACAAGTTATTGTACCTTCCAAAAGACATAATAGCACCAACCAATCCCAATCTGAACAGCTCATTCACAACTGACAGTGAGGCAATTCCCCAAGGGTGTTCTGCATCCTCCAAAACTTCCTTCAATGGAGTCTTGAGAATAAACTTGCAGGATCTCAAAATTCCAGGCACTTCTTCCCGAACTCTTGCATACAACACAAAAATTAGGAGCTCATAAACCATTGTTGAATGCCAAAGATTCAACGTCATGGCTTGAGCTTCTAAAACACTCCAACCAACCTTGCTAATGTTGCAGCTCACCCTTTGCAATTTGCACTCAAGTCTTCCCTGGAGCCCCAGCTCGACCAGCCACCAAATGCACCTCAAATGGTCAAGCTTTGCTCCCTTGTCTACCAACTCATGCATGAGTAACAAGTATAGTAATTGAAGACACCAAGGGGACTCAAGAACAGCTGTAAATTTCTTCAACATCTGAAATGTTCTGCTCCAAACCTTGCTACTAATGTGCACTATAATTTCAGCTAAGATTATTCTTGGTGTTACATTGACCTTTTTCATCCATACATTGAGAAGATATTGAAGCTTATGCATATGATTTTTCCACTCCGAAACACCACTGCAGATCACCCACAGCACAACCGGGTTCTGCACCAGAACAACAGCTTCCACTTGCATTCTGTCCTGATTTCCAAATGCTATCACCGTTGGCTTTACTTGGCCTTGAGCATCAGTTTTGAGGTCATACCCGAGGCCCAATACCTCCTCTAACCATCCATAGCTCTTCAAACCACAAGCAACAGGTACCAACCTTCCAAGTAAGTGCTTTTGTATGAACCGAAACAACACCAATTCCGTAACAATGGAAACTTCATTGTCACTTGCATTATACAGCTTGTGAAATGTATACTTCCTGTCTTCAACACTTGCTTTGATGTTATATTCGCAATGACCCACAGCCTCTACCACTTTTACACCAATGCTTGCACTGACATCGCCATCTTCAACATCAAACAACAGCACCGGATGTGTAGCTCCTCCAAATACTTGTAATTCATTCTTTCCCGGATCAAAGAGACTTTCAACATCGATTTCATTAGCTAAAGCATCTGCAGTACAACTACTGGTCTGACCAGAATTAGGCTTCAACATATTACTACATTTATACAAATCCAACAGCTCGATTGCTTGTTTGGGCACAATGCGTCGCCGTTGTCTAAATTTGAAACGTACTCTCGCAACTTGATTAGTTCTTTTCAGCAGAAAATCAAACCTTTTCGGCTTCATATAAACTTGAAAATCTTCTCCCGGATCAGGAGGCAAGTCGTCATATGAGTGTACATGTGGATACTCCACTTCTCTACTCCAAGAACCTTGCGATGCATCAATTACATCACTACCAACACCAAACAATTTCTGATTTTCCACGCGCATTTGCTGGAATCTCGAGACCCAGCGTTCCTCTGATTGTCCGATCAATTCTTTCATCTGATCAAGCGTGACATACTCCTTTGGAATGTTCGCACCAACCACAGTAGCGTAGGACACTTCGGGTGAGACGGATGTAGCTACATTGCCTCCACCAACTCCTGATGGTGTCTTAACTCCTTGTGTGCCGTCTGCACCCTGTATACCAGCATATACTTCAGTAAGGTCAGCATCTCGAGTTAGTTTTTGCTAATCATCAAGCATGCCATGCTGAAACACAACCCCACGCTTCAACTTCGGCTTTGTCAACTTCTTTTTACCCCCAAATCCTTTCAACGCTTCACTTAGATGATTCCACTTTTGTTTACTCTTTGCTTTCTTAAGCATTCTTTTGACATGTGAATCATATTCCCAATCCAGATGCATGTCATGTTGTACCTCAACGTCATCAAGATACTCTAACTCTAGCAAAGAATCCTCATAAGAATCATCTTGTTTAGACTCAGGTTCTTCACGCCTCTGTTCATCAATTTTGGCATTGTCATGGTCGAGTTCATCTTCAACAACAATAGATCGCACCTTCTCTTTTCGCTCAACAAAGAGCTCTTGCGGTAGAACCACTTCAGTATGTGGAATAATCTCAATTTGTTGCAATCGTTCCTCCTTATTCGCATCTTTATCCAACATTAACTTCAACATTTGCTGAATGCTATCATTCTGTTGTTTAATCTCGAAGCTATGCTGATCAAACTTCGCATCCTGCTGATTAAACCTTGCCTTTTGCTGATCAAGCTTAGCATTCAGCTGTTCGAACTTGTCATTCAACTCCCAGTGGTGATCAATTGATGCATCAGCAGTAGAACCTGTCACCGCAGCTGATACAATTGCTCCTCCAGCTCCTGATCTGGTTCTTACTCCATCAGCCATGTTTGTAATGAACAACAAAACTTTGTTCGAAACTCGCAAAATTGTGTAACTCGTTTCGCAACTCTTCAACAATCGATTGCTTAATGAAGTTCTACTCCTTCGTTCGCACAAACAATCCTTGCTATCGGTTCCACGATCGTCAATGATTATCAACCCTAACTGACGAACTCGAACAGAACTTCGAACAGAGGAAACTTGAACAAACCCTAACTGCGAACTATTTATGACAGAGACGCTACCTTGAATAATTCAGACTAAGAATATGAAATTGGTTCGATTTTTGCCTGCAATGATGATTTAATCACACGATACACAACAATCTTCAAGAACAATAGCGGAATTCAACACCTTCGGTGCGATATTCGTTGTCAGAATTTCGCCTCCGTTGTCAGAATTTCGCCTACGCAAATCTCGACTCAATAACATATAATTCTTAAGAATCAAACACAGATTCTGATGAATCCTCACCACTCCTATGCTTAGCAGCACAATTTCAACACAATCCGACAACAGACATGAATTCTCATCAAATTGCAACTTGAAGATCAGAAAACCATTACCTCAATCTCAACTTCTGAATTGTAAAATTTGTAATCACCTCAATTCAGATGATTTCTGCTCTTTTGATGATGATCAAGTATAATGTGGATCAATTAGCTCAATTTTAACTTCTTCTTCAACCGATCAGCTGAGTGATCAATCAAGAACAGATAGCTCAGAACACAAGTTCAGCACTAATATTTTGCTTCTGCATTGACATTCAACGGCTAATGCTTGATCGAATCTTCTGAATTCAATATGAATCAGCTTTAATGTTGATTGTACTCAACAAATACTGATCAATTGAACTTTCTTCAATGTAATTTGATCACTTTAATCCCAACCGAAAGCAACTTCCCAGACCTTGCTGCTCACTAATGCAGTAACCGCCAAAAGTTCACTTCAAAATTCAGATTTGAATTCTGATCACAAAATCTGAATTAAATCAGTATCAAACCTTTTTTTGTTGATTAATTGCAACATAATTAATCAGGTTTTTATAATTTTTCGGATATGAGCTTGATTCGTAAGCCAAATCAAGGCTCTGATACCAATTGTTAAGGTTTCGAAGATTAGGCTCTTGAACCTTAACCTTGGTTGGGATAGTGAGAATATGAGATGAGAAAGAATATAGAATTTAGATGAGAAAGAAGGGAAAAGAGATGAGAAAACAGAGAAAGAAATAAAATGCAATCAATTCATTCATTAAAATTATGGATTACATGCTAGGACCTCTTATCAATCCTACTTACTTAATATGAGCTTAATACATTGAATCTAGCCACACAAGGACTAACCAACTTAGGAAGTATCTAGAAATATCTAGAACTAAAAGCTTAACTAACATTTAAACCACATTTGGCGCCAAGACAATTCTAACAGCCTGACCATCCCCAAAATGCAAAACAGCTGCTGCAACTTATCCTTCACGCCGCTAATTATACTTGAGCAGCTTAGGACAATGCAATGCAACACTAAAACTATTACAATGCAGCTACTAAGTTTGTTACAATGCAGTAAGAGAGCTAACAATATCATCTTAGCAACCCAATCAACAATAACAGCTCAGTAGCAGCACCATCCTCATACCAGCAGCTGCAAATCAACAATTCAGCAGCAGGACAATACGCAGCTACCATGATTTCCATGCCTCGGATCCTCGAATCATGACAATATACATAACATTCTTAAGAAAATATAATATATGATGGCATTACAAATAAATATACTAATTCTTTAAAAGACATAAATCATATTAAATTTTAAAATTATATTTAAAATATATATATATTTTTAAATATCTAGTATTACCCCCCGCTTTTACAGGAGCCCTTGAGGCACTGTGTTGTTTTTGTTGTTGTTGTTGTTGTATCTAGCATTCCCCCACTTATTTTAATAGAAGTGAAACATGCTTTTTTTTTTTTTAAAGAAAGTGTAACTTTGGCTTAGCGAAGACCCCATGCATCATGAGAGTGGTAATGCCTTTAAACCCTCACTTAGTATTTCAGCAACTCCCATACTAGAACCACGGTGTACTTAACCTTTAAACCTTGGTTGCTTGAGGGCATGTAGAGTGCTTTAGACATATGGTATCCAAGGTGTCCAATACGCTCTCTAAACCGTGTACATTACGGCCCTATGGTACATCTTGGCTTCATGAGCGCTCTAGAGAGTAAGCCCAAACTCTTATATGAAGCGGCCTGACTTCCACACTCATATCAGTGGGTCTATTAAGAGTATACTTGTGGCCATGCACTCCACTTCAACATAGGGGCTATGGACCTCATTAAGAGCATAACTAGCTCAACCTCAACATCACCACAAGTAAGCATGCCACATCATAGGGATGGACTAAAATAAAATGCATGCTAACTTGCGATCACTCTGTAATTCATTTGTCTCTTTTCAGGGTACCCTCATAAGTGAACAATATCTTATTTGTGCATAAGTCCCATCCCCCTCGTTGCCATTCAGATCTCAACCCCAGCTAGAGCTTTTATGCCCTTGAAACATATGATATCATCATTGGAGCCATTTATAACAGAGCTAGACTTACCATTTTTATGGTATTTATTACACAATTTTCCATACATATTTAACCATAGTGGCACAAGCAAAACTATGTAATATGTCATTTTCACCACTTTTGAAACAACAGAAGACTTATTGTTGCTTCCTTACATCATTGGCACTACATAGCCTTTGACGCTCGCCCAATAGCAAACTCACAAGCCACATTGTGGTAATGCCCATCATGGACAAAAATAAATTTCAAGATACCATTATCCAATGATTGCTTCATTCATGAACTAGTTCCAGTAGTACAATGCCTCACAGTATCCACTTCCAATCAACATAACTAATCACAAGAATATGAGATGAAGTACCAAGGCGATAAGGTTAGAGCTATCAATTTGTCTTAGTGACAATCTTTGCAATATCATTACACTCTCTTGCATAGCATGCCTACTAAATCAAGGAACTGTCACTAGTAAAGATTGAATTGTTTGACAATGTTCTTAAATTAGCACCACTTTATCGAATGACTTAAAACAATCAGGATATTGACTTCATATGTTGCTTTTATTTGGAATATATCCTCTAAACAAAACATGCAGTCAAAGGCCCTTACAACGACTCTTATAAGCTCATATTAATGTGGCCTTTATTTCATGGTGTTGCGTTGCCTACTATTCTTTTAGATTATGATCCATCTAGACAAGTCATGACCTAATAGCACCATTATGTAAACAAATGAAGAATTCAAAACTTTCTTATCCTTTATTTCTTCATCTTTTTTCCTTGAAAAGGTGCACAAAATTCTCCGGAGATTTGATATCTTGTTAACCCTCACTATTTGAGGAACAAGTAGAAGTATATTTCACTCAATGGATTATTCACATGATCAATAATTATGACATCATTAATGAGATGTGATCTCATTCTATTACCTTTTAATATATGTAAATTATTTCTGTAGTAATACGTGTTAAGCATGTTCACTAATAGATAATAGACATAATATTATCCTAGTGTATGTTAACATGGGATGGTCTATTCCACATACCAAACCCAAACAATAAATCACTTGACCATACTGGCTATGTACTAAAAGTGGCCTGAACTACTAGTTCAACCTCCATGATTGATTGAACAATGATCAACTCATAGTACCACTACAATGTGCAAAAAAATAATAATTTGTAGCACAATACTACCAGAGTAGGAATTCAATCTATACCACTGAAACTTTGAAGACTAATATACTTTTATTTAAGATAAGGCACCAGCTCATCCTTTTTTTTTTCCAAAAAATTTTATAGTCGAATCAAAATAATTTAATTATCAGAAGTGGGCTACTAGTATATCAATTAATTGAACCAATAACCTATTAGGAACTAGGCAACTAAACATGTTGGACTTTCCGGCTTTTATGTGTGTAATGGGATTATTTAGAAAAATACCACAAAATATCACGAAAGATAACAAGAATATAACTTTATCCGTTGATGGCTAATGTTGAGATATGATAAGTTGATATTGTAATTACTTTATGCTTCAGGAATACGAGTCCACTAAAATGGAATCAGCAATAGTTTTATTGGCCTCAACATTGATTTTAAATACACCGTCACTAGCATAGCTTTTAGCAACAAAAACATTCTTTTAATTTTTTGGTATGACATATTTATCAAACTCAAAAGTATGCTTAAAACATGCCTTATTCATGAGATAAGCAAAAACCACGTGATTCTATAATTTCAGGAGAATAAATGACTTCTTCATCTTTAAAACTTTTCCCCAAGGTAAACTGATTTCCTTGGTACCAACGCCCAATACCCTAGTGGTGTAAGAGTGTCAAAGCAAAATCTCGCGATTGTTTTGAGCGATATTATAACTCTTAAGCCAATTTCTAACATCGCATACTAGAAGTATGTTAACTACCAAACCTAATTGATAGTTAAATGTGTGAAGGAAAGAGGTAAGATGAGAGAGAGAAGTGAAAGGGATGAGAAATTAGAGAAGGGGATGAGAATCAAGAGGGAAACCCTAAAGGGATTCAGATTTTGATTAATTGGATAACAAGAAATACAAGCTTTAGATCTATTTATAATAGATCTTAGTACATTGAATCAAAAGAAAGCAATAACCGAGCTAAAACCTGAACTGGCGCCAAAAATGCAGAAACCGGACAGGTTAGTGGCAACAGCAACCGATTTTGGCTCCCGAATACAATTTGAAATTGCAACATCATAAATCTAAACCTTCTATGCTTATTACATCAAAATATCAATGATACTAATGAATTTTATGGAATTATAACAGTCCCCTCCCCTTGAAAGACTCCTTGTCTTCAAGAAGAAAAACTCAGAAATTGGCTCTTCAAGAAGGTCGGATGCTCCCATGTGAAGATGTTCTTCTCCAAGTTCAACCATTTCACAAACATCTGCTGTGAAGCCCCTGTACTTGCTGCAATTAATCCGGCCTTCTTGGCTGTAATTGGCCCTAACAACAATTTCCCACCTGAACCGGTCTCGGGAGGAGCCTTTGAACTTTTCCCACCTCTTGCAACCTGTTTTTTAAGTAACGAAACATGAAATACGGGGTGAATATATGAATGTGATGGTAAATCAAGTTCATAACCCACGTTGCCAATCTTCTTCTTGATCCGGTATGGGCCAAAGTATCGGGCACTCAGCTTGACATTTCTTCGAACCGCCAATGATGATTGTCTATACGGCTGTAATTTCAAATAAATCATGTCACCAACTTCAAATTCCTTGTCAACTCTTTTCTTGTCAGCATAAAACTTCATACGAGCACGAGCTTGAATCAAATTGTCCTTAAGAAGCTGCGTTAACTCCCTTCTCTGCTGCACAACATCAGCAGCTGCAGTATCTGAACCTCCCCGAGGCTACAGCAACATCGGGGTCGGAGGAGTGTAGCCATACAATGCATGAAAAGGAGTCGTGCCTAAGAAAGCATGAAAATGTGTGTTGAACCAATATTCGGCCAATGACAACCACTGATTCCATTCTCGAGGCCGAGCAAATACCATACTTCGGAGATATTGCTCAACGCACTGATTCACTCTTTCCGTTTGTCCATCCAATTGAGGATGGTATGACGAACTAAGAGCCAAGGTTGTGCCCAATAACTTGAACAATTCTCGCCAAAAATTACTCGTGAAGATCTTGTCCCTATCCGAGACAATCGTTTGAGGCAATTCGTGCAATTTATATATGTTATCTAAGAAGCTCTTAGCCAACCTTTTAGCTGCAGCAGGTCGAATCAAAGCGAAGAAATGGCTATATTTCGTGAATCGATCCACCACGACCCAAATTACTTCCCAACCATCGGACTTGGGAAGCCCTTTAATAAAGTCCATACTAATATTGATCCAAGCACCCTCCGGAATAGGAAGTGGCTGCAAGAGTCCTTGATATCAATGATCCCCCAATTTTGTTTGTTGACACCCATCGCAAGACTTCAGAAAAATAGAAACAGATTTCTTCATCCCGGGCCAACTAAAATATGCTTTAACTCGTTGATAAGTGCCATCAACCCCCGAGTGACCACCCCAAGCTGAATCATGGGATGCCTTAAGGATCTGATCCCTCAAATTAGTCGAAGAACCAATGGAGATCCTGTTCTGTATCCGGTTGATTCCATTCTGCACCTAAACATCAGCTGCACTGTCATTCGGGAGCCTGGTTTGAACTATTGCTGTAGCCATGGTCTCTTGTGCAAAAGTGTCCCCATCATAGGATTTGTACACTTCATCCATCCAAGATGGAATAACAATGGATGTAGCCTCGCAAGAAGCCTGCTCGTGATCCTCAAATCTCCTGGAAAGTGTGTCGGCAGCCACATTTTCCTTCCCCTTTCGGTACTCAATTGCATAGTCCAACCCAAGCAACTTCATCAACCCCTTCTTCTGTATTCGTGTGGCTATCTTTTGCTCCAAAAGATATTTAAGACTCTGATGATCCGTTCGTATGATGAATCGATGTCCATCCAAGTAATGCCGCCACTTCTCAACCGCAAGGAGAATCGCCAAGTACTCTTTTTTGTCGGTGGACATAGCTTGATGTTTAGGGCTGAGGGCTTGACTCAAATAAGTAATCGGCCTCCCATTTTGAGAGAGAACAGCCCCACATCCAGTCCCACTTGCATTGGTCTCCAAAACGAAGTCTTCCGCAAAATTCGGCATTGCTAGTACCTTTGCCTTACACATAGCGGACTTGAGCTCGTCCAAGGCTTCTTGTGCTCTATCACTCCATTTGAAAGCATCCTTCTTAAGCAACTCGGTTAAGGGTTTAGCAATAGACCCATAATCATTCACGAACTTTCTATAGTACCCGGTCAACCCCAAAAAACCTCGTAATTATTTCAATGTAACGGGAGTTGGCCACTCCAGCATTGCTGTCACTTTAGAAGGGTCGGTTGATACGCCCTCGTGAGAGATTATGTGTCCCAAATACTCAAGCTTGGATTGAGCAAAGTGCACTTTGACGTCTTCGCATAGAACTTGTGTTTTCGCATCACAATGAACACCTCCCTGAGATGTGTAAGATGATCTTCAAGAGTCGGGATGTATACTAATATATCGTCGAAAGAAACCAATACTGATCTCCTCAAGTAAGGCTTGAAAATATCATTCATAGCGGCCTGAAATGTGGCCGGGGTGTTAGTTAAACCGAACGGCATTACCATGAGCTCAAAGTGTCCATGGTGAGTCTGAAAAGCGGTCTTGAATATGTCTGGATCAAGCACTCTAATCTGATGGTACCCTTGCCGTAGGTCCAACTTAGAGAAAAACCGAGCACCAAACAATTCATCAAGCAAGTCGTCGATAACCGGGATAGGAAATTTGTCCTTCACTGTTGATGAATTTAATTGCTGGTAATCAATACACATTCGAGCCGTGCCGTCCTTCTTCTTAAAAAGTATCACGGGTGAAGCGAACGGACTATGACTTGGTCGAATAAAACTCATCTGCAACATCTCCTCCACCTATTTTTCAATTTCTGATTTTTGAGAGTGAGCATAGCGATACGGCCTGATTTTTACGAGATCCGAATTAGCTCGAAGTGGAATAGCATGATCAACAGTTCTTTGAGGAGGTAGGCTCTTGGGAACCTCAAAAACATCCTCAAACTCATTCAACAAAGCAAGCACAGTAGCGGGTACCAGCTGCTGCAGATCACACGAGGACACCATAAACAATTATCCAAACCATTGAACGGTCTTCTTCTTAATGCTCCTTTGCAACAGCTTGCCATTGATTAATTTCAGCTGTGCTTGATTAGAAATCCCGTGCAAAGTAAACTTCTTACCATGAACCTCAAACGACACATTCATCTTATCAAAGTCGAAAAGCATCGGGTTAAAGGTCCTCATCCAATCAACCCCGAGTACCATGTCACAACCTCCTAAAGGAAGTACTCGAAAGTCAAAGGTGAATTTATGGTTGTGCATAGACCATTGGAACGATTGACACTTATTTTGAATTGTAATTGAATTCCCATCCGCTACCATTACGGTCAAAGGATGAGTTTTGATACTTTCATGCTTCACCTTCTTTACCAACTTGGGATCAACGAAGCTATGCGTGCTTCCGCTATCAACAAGGATGGCGATGGAAATTTTGCCTGCCTTGCCACCAATACGTATAGTGTTATGTGCACCATTCCCCGTAAGAGCTTTCATCGAAATTTCCACTTCATCTTCCAGCTGCTCATCCGAAGAGTCGACCTCAGATTCGATATCTGCTGAATGAGAGCTCTCGGTATCAGATACTAAGGCAACCTTTGAGCCTCTTGCAGTCATCAACGACTTCGGATTACACTTGTGACAGGGTCGATAGGGCTGATTGCATCTGAAATAGGACTGAGCAGGCCTCTTGTCCCCAAACCGGGCTGACTTGCTGCTATAAGCTTTCCTTGGATGAGTCTTATTATTGTTACTCTTGAATTTACTTTTATCACTTGAAGATACAAGAGTAGTTTCATACAATTTAGCCTTGTTGTAGGCTTTGGAAAGGGTCTTTGGCTCAATGGCTTTAACCAAACTTTTAAGTCTTGGTTTCAAACCACTAATGAAGCTTGAAACACAATAAGCTTCGCTTGAATGTGGATTAATGGCTATCATATTGGCACGCAAGTTTTCAAATCTGGTCATATACTGATTCACCGTGGATGTTTGTTAGACTTTGTTAAAGCTCTCAGCAACATCACTAGAATCCTCTTCACCATACCTCTCACACAATTCCTCCGCAAATCGGTCCCAAGAAAGACAAGGATTACTCCTCAACACACTATAGGACCATACCTCGTGATCTCCATGAAGATGCATAGCAGCGAGCTCCACTTTTTCTGCATCACTAATGTTATAAAAATGAAAATACCGCTCACAACCTCTTATCCACGACTCAGGCTGTTTTCCTTCAAATTGCTTGATTTGGACCCTTGGCTGTCTATAACCTCCACCACCAGAAGTAACCTCATTGCTCATAGACCTATGGTGCACGTCAGGGGGCCTATTTTGATGCTCCAAAACCATCAGATGACAGCCTTGGACACTCATTCCACTCCGGAGGTCGTTGATGGCGATCATTGTGCAATCCACCAAATCTGTTATGTCCAGAATCCATACATCGAACAAATGCTCCAGCAACCTCTACATCAGGAGGTTGAACCTCTGCTGATCTAATGTGGACTGATGGACCAGCCTCCATCTAAATTTCAGGTGCCTTACCGCGATCCTTTCTTGAATTCAGATCTGCATTTTGTTGTTGCTGCTGTGGAGTCACATTAGTTGGTGGAACAAGCTGACTTGCAGGCTTAAGAATTGCATTCACCATCGGTTCACCTTGTTTCTTGAGCAGGTCCTGCAAATTATCCAGCCGATCCTCCAATTTGGACATTCGTTGATCATTCTTGTGCTGATTTTCCAGGTTCATCTGCTGCAGCTTTGCCATCCAGCGATCTTTAAATTGTAATTGTGATTGATTGAGAGGTTGATCAAGCAACTCATTCAACCTATCAACCATCACATACTCAATGACATTTTGCGTACCAACTACGGCACCATCAGATCCTTCTGTTGCAACAGCAGGTGCAACAAAACCTCCTCCAGCACCAGATCGGGTCCTTACACCTTCAGCCATACTTTGATCTTGTTTTTTTGATTTAGCCAGCTCAATTCAAGCCTAAGACCACTTGAACGAGGCTCTGATACCAAATGTTAACTACCAAACCTAATTGATAGTTAACTGTGTGAAGGAAAGTGGTAAGATGAGAGAGAGAAGTGAAAGGGATGAGAAATTAGAGAAGGGGATGAGAATTAAGAGGGAAACCCTAAAGGGATTCAGATTCTGATTAATTGGATAACAAGAAATACAAGCTTGCTAAAACCTAAACTGGCGCCAAAAATGCAGAAATCGGACAGGTTAGTTGCAACAGCAACCGATTTTGGCGCCCGAATACAATTTGAAATTGCAACATCATAAATCTAAACCTTCGATGCTTATTACATCAAAATATCAATGATACTAATGAATTTTATGGAATTATAACAAAGTACCAATGTCCACACACCAACAATTTTGGTATTGATTTCAATTATCATGGCTGTAAATTATTTCTCAACTAACTCAAGATTTTGGATTCTTTTTCCCATGGTTTAATCACTCTCTCTTTAAGATGGTTTCACGCCCGTCGTGGAACTAAGCCAATGCAGTAGGTGTCAGCCCGCTGCCTCAAGGATACAATGCCCAACTACAATGTTGATGCTTCCAAGGTCTGTATAACCTTAAAAGCCAAAGCCTCTACCCTGCCTTACTTAGCCAAAATAGAAAAACTTAGTTATAGAATAAAAAGAAAGATTGTTTCTTTATGTTGACAAATCCCATCTGCCTCCCTTATACAAATAACATATTTGTACCAAAAAATCATCGAAATCCCATTACTCAAATAAAATGGTTAGCAACACATATATTTACACCTTGTAATTTAATATCAAAAAAGTAAAAGTAATAAGTGTGGACAACAGACCAACACAACGGTGACCAAATATACATAACACTCTTAAAAATATATATTAATTGTTCAAAAGACATAGATCATATTAAATTTCAAAATTATAATTTCAAAATATATATTTTTATTAAAATATCTAACATGTTGCAGGCATGTGTTATCCGTCGTGCTGTTGCAGGCTGGCGGTACTTGTCGTGTTAGTTTAGGCATGCGCTACCTGCCGTGTTGGTGCAGGCATGCGTTACCCACCTACACCTACTCCATAAGTTGCGCGATATCACCATTCCTCGAAATCTGACATCGATATATGCTAAATACCATTTAGAGATTGCCAAATTAGAAGTCAATAAAGATAGAGATAAAAACAACTTTATTAATATAGAGGGCTGAGAAACTTTGCCTCGTCCAAGATTCCCTTTCCATGGTGGTGAACGAATCATTTTGGGACTGGGGGACTTCGCCTCGGTCATGAATTAAATTTCATTTCATTAATAGTGGTGCAAATCATATGAGGACTGGGGAACTTCGCCTCAGTCATGAACTAAAGTTCCTTATCTTAGTAGGGTAAGTCATTTAAGGATTGGGGGATTGCGTCCCCATTCATAACTGATATTTCCTTATCCTAGCAGTGTAAATCATTTTTAGACAGGGGGACTTCGTCTCGATTCATAGCTTAGTGTCACGGCATGAGCGCAGATCACCCGTGTGCCGCCCAGGCCTCGGAGGCTAGAGCCGGGCCAGCCTACCCCCTATGGCCAACAAGCAGCAATATGCACCTTTAAAAGACGAAATACATGGCATACCACGGACATACATGAACACATTAAATGTGCATTAGTATCGGACAGGCTAAGGAGACCCCATATGGCATATGTTTGCTTATTGAGCACCGGGGACAGTGTCTGGCAAAGGCGGCCCGTGACACTCTCCCCCACCTAATTCCGCAAACGTCCTCATTGCGGGTGCATGCCCATCATCGCATCCTTGCGACGCTAGCAGTCTTGATTGTTCACGAGACGACCACATCGTCATCCCCTCCAGCGTGACTCCTGTGACATGCCATTGACACTCGCACGACGATAAGCAGCTTGCCCAAAAAACAACCTGCTAGCTCCATGCACTATAGTGTACCACATACACGTCTCGCTTCACGATGCTTGTTGACTTTTCACCTTGCGAACTTCACACTGCACCCCGAGGCCCAATCCCCACGTAGTAAGCCAACCATACGGCCAGCACGCTTGACCGGCAGCCAACACAGTGCTCCTTCTGCCACAACCGGAACCGCAAACCACTCAACTTTACTCTGAAAGTTCCTTGTTGGAGTGCCCCTCCCGCACAAGGAGCGTCCATACCCATGGACAGACCCGCTTGATGCACCTGGGACCCAAGCAACTCCCATTCCGCAGGAGTGTCCACCACCACGGATAAAGCTTGGTCTTACCACAGCTGCTTACTCGCGTATCATGAGCTTTGCTCTGATACCACTTGTCACGGGATGAGCGCAGATCACCCGTGCGGTGCTCTGGCCCATGAGGCTAGGGTCGGGCCAGCCTACTCCCGATGGGTAACAAGCAGTTTTATGCACCTTCAAGAGACTAAATACACGGCATACCACGGACATACTTGAACACAATCAATACGCATTAGTATCGGACAGGCTAAGGAGACCCCATGTGGAATATGTCTGCTTATTGAGCACCGGGGACAGTGTCAGGCAAAGGCGGCCCATGACATTAGACTTCCTTATCTTGGTGACATAAGTTATCTTCAAGACTAGGGGACTTCACTCCCAGGTCACATACTAGATGTCATTTCCGTCACAAATGGTGAACCATTCCAAAATAGAGACGCTTCACAATCCAAAATGAGTATGCATACATTTCTTTCACATTGTGTAAATCATGTCAGAGCCACTACAGGTCGGGAACTACTGATTCATGAGATACAATTATTTTCAGAGCCGGTAAGCTTCACCCTCAATCATGTCATATAACACAATATTATGACTTCGTTACTCCTTAAAAGTCAGAGATCAAACTATAACTGGGAAGCTTAGTCGCTTATCGCGACTCGATAAAACATTTCTAACTACAAAGTCCAACCTAGACCACGCACGTTACCATGCTTAAGCAACCCACTCTTTGACTGACCTTCTGCTAGCTATTTAGTACCACTACTAGCCTACAACTTAGTTAAAGCAGTTCAAGATGTTATTTTTATCCACTTAGCCAGCTTCATAATCACATAAGTATTGACTAAATGCTATTTGGCATATACACGTTATCCTTATACTTCTTGTTGTTCTTGTTCATTTATTCACAGAACCAAATTATGTATCACTAAATCTCTTAATTCTTCTTCTTCTCCCAGACATTCGATATTTAAGAAATGATGATGAAGAATGGATGTAGAGGTATACACATACAAAGTTTTAACGCAATTTTATTACACTATGACTCTGTAGACTGAACTTTTTGGAAGATAGGGACTTCGAGCTAAATCCATATTAACTTAAAGGGGCTAAGCATCACATACATTTTTCTTTTGCACATAACTAACAATTCCTGAACCCCTAAAACGACTTCTCTACAAACACAAAGCATACTTGATATGAGAATTGGCACTAAGAAATTAAAAATTCTTCCTCGAACATCTCGAAGACAGTACAAATAGCTACTGTCACCCTACACGAAATGAAGAATCACAAGTTAGTGATGTACGGCCATTAAAGATAACTTAATAGTAAAAACCCTTCAAAATGTAGCAATCTGAATAGACGCAATAAGGATGAACTAATTCCACACTCATGATAACTTATTTCAAATTAGTCTTGAATTTTCTTTAAAAAGGTCTAGAACTCCTTTTATAGTCTATTTGATCCATCAATGGTTGCTATTAACAAGTAACACATAGTAAAGGATCAACGAGTCCTTGAAATTAATTCGCAGCTTTAAAGCTAGAGCAGAAATATTGATATATAGTTGAAAATATCGACATGAGCCACGCCAAGCTCATCAGTTCATAGATAAATGTCGAGGACAAACGAATGTCAGCCATGGACATCCTTTGAGGATGATATACCATAAGTTTATTACTTAGCAAGTAACAGCCTTAAAGGCGTGTTAATTCAAACAACTTGTTTTCATTTTAATATTTATCCTCAACATATTGATTATCAAACAAGTGTGTTATATTGACCCATTTGGTTTAGGTTCTTGCCCCTGTTATGCTCAGCTTTATCCAGGTATCTTAGACATGACACTTGACGGCTATCCAAGTTGGCACTCATCACCATAATCCGCCAATGATGGGTTTAAGGTATGAGGCAAAGACTTTCTAACTGCAGACTATGCTGGGTGCATTTTATCAAAGGCCAGTAACTCTCATTGGATAACGGATCCAGTCACTTTTTGCAACGGCTTGTCCAACGGCTTGGTATTCTGACCCAATGGTGGATTTTCAGATGGTTGGTTGTTTCTTATCACGCTATGAGATGATATTTGGTCCGAAGTAGATGGCATATCCATTCATGGATCTTCTTATATTAGAGAATCCATCGCAATTTGCATTAACAAAAGCTGTGATGGTTGTAGGGGAGCTTGGTAGGATGTGCAACCCATGGTCTGATGTGCTTTTGAGATACTAGAGGATTCCCTTGACAACTTGCCAATGGTTTGTCCTAGGTCCATGCATGAATTGAGAAACAAAGTTAAACATGTTGCAAATTTCTGGGTGGATCATGGTTAGGTATTGGAGTGCACCTACCACACTTTGGTAATCGATTCGATGTGTTAGGAGCTCCCCTCCATCCAATGAAAATCGTGCTTAAGAGGGTAAGGGAGTTTTGACCAGTTTTGTAGAATGAATGATGTTTTTTGTATGAAAGTCCAATATGTACAAGTGTTGGGGGAGAAAGAGGTCACTCTGGTCTTGTTTAGCTAAAATCTTAAAGAAGTAGTGTAGGCGACCATGGTATTTTATGGCGAATTGTTGAGAGAGTAATTGATAAAGATGGTTCAAGTGGGTGGGGTTTGTTCCTATGAGTATGATGTCATCTACATAGAGAAGAAGACATGTGAGGCGAGTTTTTAGATTTTGTATGAATAGGGATGGGCAGCATGACAACATATACGCCGAGACTATGGAAACATGCACTGAAATGTTGGAACCTGGCTCGAGATGCTTCTTTGAGATCATACAATGCATCCCTTAGGCGACATACATGGTTAGGGAACTTATGACGTAATAAGCCTTGTGGTTGTTTCATGTAGACTTATTCAATTAGATAAGCATGGAGGAATGCATTTTTCACAACCAATTATCATAGCAGGGGTGTAAATGACTTAAGGCGGTGGCTAGCTCCACAACAGGGCAACTTCTTTGACTTTAATATTTCTTCTCCAAATCATTGTTCCTAGTTGTGTGTCTGTGGTTGCCATAAATGTAAAAAAAAAAAAGTGTAAAAGGGACTCACTGCGACTAGGGAGTGAGTCTAAATGTTAATCGCACACCTTTGACCTCAACCACTCACTATTTTCGAAGAAAAGGTTGTGATATGTTGGTGTATCATACCTCAGTTACACCATGATTTCTGATTATGCTTCAATAAACAAGACTTTTGTTAAATATTTTTGGGCATTTTTTTTTATATTTTTGTTGACAAAGAATTAAAGGATATGGACCTAGCTCAAGTGGTAGTTATATTGACAGACTAGAACCAATAAAAACCTTTTCTCTAATACTTAAAAGTCATGAATTGGGGTGGAAACAATGCCAAGAGCTCAGCAATCCACTTACAAGCTCGAGTCAATCAGGATTTTAAGCCTGGCACCCTTGATCACTACTGTAGTGAGGTCACTGGATCAGGACCAATGTTATGAAGGTCAATTTTTAGCCATCAAAGCCCTAATCAATGGCGCGAACGTACGTTCACCAAATCGATCAAGCAGTGATAGTAGTGTTAAGACCAATGCAATCAAGGGTCAAGCCTTGGCCTTCAAAGCCTTCAAGTAAAGCCTCAAATCTCAACTTTTCGATTTATGGAGACTCATACCTGAAGCCTGAGAAATTGTATTACTGAAGAGGTAAGTACAACAAAGTTCTGTGCTATGCGAGGCTATGTTGCGTTACACTACTCCTAAGAAAAGAGCCCAAGTGTGCTGTAAAAGAAAAATTTGAAGAAGTTTTGTATTGAGTGTACGTACATCTTTGGACTGACATAGAGTTCTTTATTTATAGAAAACGAAAATAAATGCTGCTCACTATTTCCATGGCAACTTCACACACGTTTGGCCACTAAGCTTCTTCTTGCGTGCATAAATCTTCAATGAACGTGGCTTGAACTCTGTATTGGAGGCAAATCCTTGGTGCCCACATCCGTATTCTTTGCGGAAGTCTCTTCTGGAAACCCCATGTTCTCTTGGATTAAGTTTAGTGCCTAGATAGCTGAAATTAAGCTTAAAGTAACTGTATCAAGCCTGAAAACCACCTGTCTTGCAGCCTTCTTGGCAGCTCCTCGAGCTCGAGGTCCCTTGACCCTCCAACCATCTTAAGCCTGGAGTGGTTTATACCCTCGCTAAGGGCAATAATCTTCTTAGGATGTTGGGCTCGAGATGCGATTATCTTAGTACTTGAAGGTCTGACTTTCCTCGAGAAGAACCTCACGTGTTGACAACATGGCACTTTATCCAAAACAGCATCATCCCATCCCCTTCGAAACTAGGGTGTAAACAAATACCCCCCTTTTAGCCATTGGTAAATTTAAAATTACAATAGGTAAAAACCTACCTAATTTGACCTTCAACGGCTGGAGTGTGCTCGAAAGAACATTGTACATCACTTGCTTTGCCTTCTCACATGTCTATATATATGATAGTTAGGGCTTGAAATTTTTACTATTTTGGTATGTTCTCTCTTTTTGTTGTCATCAAACACTGTCGCGAATTCTTGCTTTTGTTCTTGAATCACTGATTCTTGATTCCATCTGGCCTTCATCCTTTGCTTCCCCTAATTTCATAATGGCTTAAATCTCATTCACTTCCTGTGCTCCCCTTCCTCAAGCAGATAGCCCCATTAAGCAAACAAACATGTTTGCTTCAATCATACCCTTCGATAGTCTCTGATGTACTTAAGAGCCTAATCGATTTTAACATTATCGAGGAGGATCTTTCCTAGTTATCAAAGAATGATCCTACATCAAGCATTCCATCTTGTGCCGTATGGAAAATATTTGACCCATCCCACAGTGTTCAAAATGTCCAGGGAATATTTCCAAATACTGACGAGTCTCATCTTATTCGCAGAGTTTTTGCAGGCCATTCTTCGAAAGGCAAACACATTTGCAAGGAAGAAGTGCCTTTTTAAGAATGGACATTTCTGACCAAGTGGGATCCCAAATGAGTAGACAATTTGGTGGTGATTTATTGCCTGAAATAGAAGAATCTTCATATTTTTGAAGACATTAGACATTCCACCATGACCCTCAAGTAAGATTACCCTATTATGACAGCACAAGCTTGAATTTGGAATACCTGTTACAATGCTTTTGCCCTCCCTGAGGGATTTCTTTGTACCACTGTAGAGAGCATAGCATCCTTAACAGGTCTTTCCTCTACGGGAGAACAATTGCCTTTTGACCTTTTTTTTTTATTTCTTTAGAGGCTAAAGCTTTTGTCTCTTTTTTCTCTGTCATAGACTTGCCTGGAGGATTTGAGCCTTTTTTCAGAATGTTTGTAATAAAGACCCTTGGTTTTAGGTAAGATTCTAAAGAGGATGAGGTATGCTTCTACTTGTTTTGCAAAAGAAGTTTTTCTCTATGAATTCTTCTATTTGAGTTCTTAAATTTCTTAAGACCATGGTTGTAAACTTAGCCTTTTGTACTGACCCTCTATCCTTAGGATCACTATTCCTACCCTAAGTATACGGTTGCCTTTGGGATGTTATAACTAAGAATGATGTTGCCCAAATAGGTGGTCCCTTATGGCTAGTCCAACTTTGGGCCCAAGCCTATTTCCCTTAGTTTTGCCCCAGAGGCCCCTACGTTCCCATAGGTGAGGGGGTTTCTTATTGTGGTGAGCCATTTAATCGTTGTGAGGTCCAACTACCCTTATGATGGTCCTTTAACCGATGCCTTGAGAGATTATTATCTCCTCGAGGCAGGTAAGGTACTCAGTGGACTCTCTCCAAGAGAAGGAATCTTGGTTCTGAATCAGAAAACTGGACCTTCACTATTATGTCTCTATAGACATCAATTCCCTAATCTGGCAAGCCATCTTATGCCCCCAGGATATGTTCTTCTATCACTAGACTCATCCCGGTGTAGAAACCTATAAGCCTGAATTGTTTGCCATGCAGTTTGGGTTGGTCCAACACATTCTTTTCCCAAGCATTCATGCGCTAAATCAGGAAGTCAAATCCCTCTATGGGTATCATGTGGCTTATAGGTACGCCTCGTGTACCACGCCACATTTTACAGCTTGGTTTCAAGCCTATTGGTCCTCCTTGGACGCCAAAGGCCCCTGGCAACATTTTATGCCTTCTCTTGAGCTTGCCGGTCCTAGCTTTAAGATAGGCCAACCAGTCGTAACTAGGCCAACTCCGTAGAAAGCGCAGTCCATTAGATAGCCACCCTGAAGTATGTTTCATTTTTATTCTGGGTGGCCTGAAGGAAGACTTTCTTGTTCTTGACTCTTATAGCAGTTGTCTAAGGGGATCCAAGGAGTGCCAGAACCAGGAGCTTTACTCAGATGCTGCTAGGGGAATCTCCCCCAGGAGCCAATTTACCAGCTCATAAGGTTCGATGTTCTAGAAAGAAGAAGAAGTGTAATGTTCCCTCAATTCTCCCTCTTAAGCTAGTTAGGCAATAGAAGAAGAAGAATAAGATGAAGAAACCCCTATCTCACAAATGTTGAAGAAAAGAAGAACCAGGCTCCCTATACCAGAGGAATTGACTTTTCTAAATTGGTGTTCACATTCATTTTTGTTAAAGCAGCTTTTAACATGGCCTTTTATAGCCATAGGAAAATCCAGCTTCATATTTCATAGATGATAACCTTAAATTAGTATATATTTATCTAAATCATTTTAATACATTTTTAACCATTTTACTTCTAATTTTTATCACTTTTGCTCGTTTTTGCTAGGTTTTGACTATTTCACCCATTTTCTTGCAAAAAACACCATTTTTGTACTTAATCTTGCTATGTTTTATCATTAACATCAACAACTAAAAGCAAGATACATCAAATAAACAAAAAAAATTAACAAAAACACTTCATTTACACGGTTAATGCAGAATTTCACATTAAATAACAGATTTTTTGCATAAAATATCATTTTTTTCAGCCACAACTTGCATTTGGGCTGCAAAAACATAATGCTTTTTGCCTAAATTCATTGTATAAACACATTTTAACTTATCCTAGCTCAGCTTTTGCAGGTTTGGGTGTTGCATAGGAAGGAAAAGTGCATAAAATAATGAACAAAAGAGCAAGTTGCAGCTGCAGCCAAAAAAAAGCAAATGAGAAGCATTTTTGATGATTTTTTCCAAATTTTTTTTATCCCAATCCTACTAGTATAAATAGGGGAGGATGCAAGGAGTTTGATCATCAAGTTTTCAGATCAAAAATCACAATACAATCGAGTGAGAAAGGGGTGGGAACCAGGCGGGTCTGTGTAGTTTGAAGCAGGCCTGTTCTTGGTATTTTTTCTTGTTATCTTTGTTAGTTTTATCATTTTTCTTCATTAGTTCATGAATTTTGATGTTTATAATGTTTAATGTTAAGTTTAACATGAACTAATTTTGTTAATCTAAGGTTACGATGTAGCCTAAGTTGTAAAATATGCTCATTTCTAATTCAAAGTATTCAATGTTTATGTTATTACGTTGTTGAAGTATTTATCATTGTTCTTCATGAGTTTTAAATGCTTGATCACCATTTAAGGCCTATAATGATTCATAATGAGTCTGAGAGGAGATTTATGATGATTGCTGAGGTGATAAGCACCACAAATTGGGCGAATACTCGAGAGAGATTAACGTGATTTGTGTGGTTTTTAAAAGAAAATCATAGAGCTTTTGTAACTCTTTTCTTACTTAAATTCATGCACGAAAGTGATCGGTTAATATGCTAAAAAGTACGCTAAATGTTGCCCGAGAGAGAATGCCATCAACACACAGTAACAACTTGAATATCGAGAATAGAAAAGACGTATTGACGCAACTAAGGCGAAATCGGATACATTAGACTTTATTAACTGATAAAAAAAAAACTTAAATCGGCTCATTCTAGTCTAGTTTTAACTTTTATTTTTTTTTATTTTTTTTTTACTTTACTTCATATCAAAATCCTTAATTTTTTAATTTTTCAAATAGTATTAAAGCTGCTAATTTTGGTAATCACTCAGCAATCCTCGTGGGACGATACTCTACTCACTCTATATTACTTGAAACGACTAGGGCACTTGCTAGTCAAGAATTGCATCAAAAGAGATTCAGGATTCTACATCTCCTAAAACTACTCCAGAACCCATCAGGACACTGAACTATTGAGCTCAAGTGCTAAAGAAGAAGGTTAATTTTCTACCGTAGTTGTGGAGCCAATCATAAGTTACCCTCTTGAAGAGGTCTACTTCTTAGTCACCTTGCGCCAGGACCTTATGCAGTCTCCATTCTTCTTTCAAGGAGAGTTGATCTTGGTTAAAGTCACCCTTAAAGGTAAAATTCCACCTCATTTACAAGTTCTTACTGTTTCGAACCATACTTGGCTCTCCCATGTAAGCTTCTCTCTCCAGAAGCTCCCCCCGAGGAAGGTGCATAAACGGATGAAGAGCCAGCAGCAGGTCCAAGGGTAGAGATACTTGCTGAAGCTCCACAAATGGATGTACGATTAGAAGCTCCCATGGTAGCAATGTCGATAGAGGCACCTTCTTCGCCTTAAATTGAGGCTATAGCGGTAAAGGCATTTCTTTTAACCTTGGTTCTTCTCCGAAGTCAAAATCATGCCTAACTGTTCACACCATAATTTTGAGGGAGTTAGGATGACGCCATTTTGGATCAAGTGTCATGAAGTTAGCACGTGAAGGTTGTCTCAAGGGGAGTCACGCCAATGAGTACTAAGATAATAATATCTCGAGCCCAGTATCCTTAGATGGTAATTACCTTTGATGAGGGGATTAGCCACTTGAGGCTTAAGATGGTTGAGGGTGAAGTGAGCTCAACCTCGAGGGGCTATCAAGAACGCTACAAAACAGGTGGTTCCTAGGCTCGAGGCAATTATTTGGAGTGCAAATTTAGTTAATTAGTCATAAAGCTTAATCCAAAAGAACGTGCGCCTACTAGAAGGGACTTCTTCCAAGAATTCGGATGTGGGCACCATGGATTTCCCTCCAATACTGAATTCAGGGCCTGTTCATTAAAGATCTGACCGCATAGAAGGAAGCTTGGCCAGACGTGGGTGGAGTTGCCGGCAAAGGAGGAGCATAAGTTATTTCTTCTTTTATATAAATAATGGATTTTGTGTTAGTCCAAAGTAGTATAACATTCATTACAAAACTTCTTCAAGTTTTCTTTTACAACACACTTATTCTTTTTCATAAGGAGTAGCATAACTAAGCTAGGTGTAGCGTAACGTAGATCTCTGCTACACTTGCCTTCATTGTAATACAGCTCTCGGGCTTCAAGTATGACTTTCTAGTTTTAACCTATTTCCACAAATCAATAAGTTGATACTTGAGGCTTTAATTAAAGGATTTAACGGCTAAGGTTTGTCCCTTGATTACGTTGGTTTTAATACTACTGTCCCTGCTTGATAAATTAGGTGAACTTAGGTTCACGCCATTGATTAGGACTTTTATGGCCAAGGCTTGTCCCTTGATTGTGTTGGTCTTAACCTAGTGACCTGAATACGTTTTGCTCCAACTTAGTCTTGTCAGACCTAAACTCATTGGAGTTATTATAAGTTAAGGATGCCAGGTTTCAAAACCTCATTAACTTTAGCTTATAAGTGCACTACTAAGCTCTTGGGTTTCTCTCCACCGTATCCCCTGACTTTTAAGTGTACAAGAAAAAGTGCTTGTGGGCCCTGCACCGTTACTGTAACTTCCACTTGAGTTAGGTCCTTATCCTTTTAATTTTCTGTCATAAACATACGTTAAAAATCCACAAAAATATTTAACAATGTCTTCTTAATTGAAGTGTAAGATGAACTCATGGTATAGCCGAAGTCAGATACGCCGACATATCACAACCTTTCCTCTTAGAAAGGTAAGTAGTTGAGGTCAAAGACCTGCTGTTCATAATTAGGCTCACTCTCTAAGCCTGATGAGTCCCTTTCGCGTGTTTGTTTTGTTTTCACATTTACGACGACCACACGTACAAAACTTGAAACAAAATAGAGCAAACATGCCTTTTTTGGCCATCAAATGGGAGACTTGAAATGAGACTTCATTGGCTTTAGCCCACCGTGGATTACCAAAGCGTAATTGCTAGCCATTCGCCGATGATCAACACAATGATGTCTAGTGCCCTCGAGCGTGAGGAACAAGAAGGCTTAGCCTTGGTTGGATCCCGCTTGAGCGTCCTCTTGAGCAATGTCCCGTATCTGGAAGGGATGGACCCAGTCACACCCACGGCAACGAAAGTGGTAATGATGATGACATCCTAGGAAATGAATGTATTGGGCTCGATTGCCATTCTTCCAAGAGTTTAATGGCTATGTTCAAACATCATTTAGAGATTGCGGACCAAAAAGTCCAACAAACAACGAGGGAAGCCTTCGAGAGACAACATATTGAAATGTAGCGAAATCTAGCTGCTCAACGTGAAAACTCTACCGCCATGAGAGGCATGATTAACAATGGTAGAAGCTCTATAAATGAAAGGCTTCATAGCAAAACTGACAGAGTCTTAGTAGAAATGAACTTGACCTTATCTTCAACAGCTACCCTTATTACTAAGGACGTGGCTAAGTAGATGGTTGTTGAAGTTGAGCCTATTTTAGTTAGACAAGCTGGGACTCATAATGGCTTGGCCCAAATTGTTAGGGAGAATATCAAGCAGCTTAGGCATGTACCTCTTCCATTAGCTACAGCTGGTTACACCCGTGAGCTATCCTCAAGTTTGCAGTTGCTAGTTGCTCTGGTTGACTACACAATCCCTGAGAGAAAGGAGAACCCAACTATGGCTAACCCAGGTGTTACACACTTGGAATCCAGCCATAAAAGTAAAAATATGCCCGTTGGGGCTGTTGGGCCTACGATTTAGAGTTTTTCTCTGACGATGAGGGACATCAACACGAATGCACCGGTGTTACCCATGCTCATGAATGGGAGGCATAACTGTTCATATCTTCCTTAGGCAATAGAGGTTGCCTCGAGGCCCACTTAAGCCCTTGAAGTAGTAGTGCAAGGTTAGGTCCACACTTTTCGAAACAAGATTTCTTATCCTAGACCTCAACATGCTTGTAGTACTGAGAGGGGGGGGGGGGGGGGGGGGGGGGGGGGGGAATCAACAACCCCCTTCCTTGAGACCGTGACTTGGGGATCGATCAGGCAAGGATGAACCGACAACCTACTAACAATGGTGTGCTTCAAAGCATGACATGTAACCTTGGTCCTGCTGGGACATGGTTTATGACTAATCAAATGAATATCAAGTATGATCAAGGGGTTTACCCAAGGTTTGAGGGGAAACAATTGTTCCCACACCCGATTATGATGGGCGCTCACGGGTGCTGCATATCCCCTCAACCCTTGGGGGGTGATGGCAGGCGCATAATCATGCGCCTAGACTACCCCTCCAAGACCAAATCACTGCTGTCATTGAGCAAATGTATGGGCCATGGTTCGCAAGGATCAACAGACCCTTGTAGAGTAAACCTTACCCGGATAACATAGACAGGGATTACCTGTTATGATCCGAGAATTCGAGGATTGGGCTGTGTTGATGTTGCTAAGCTGCGTTGGTTCTGTTTAGTTGCTGTTAGCTGCTGTTGTGATGTTCAAATGCTGAATTGTGTTGATTAGTTGAGTAAATGATGTATTAGTCTTAGCTAGTATTGCATTGTAATAAGCAGCATTCATGTTTCTGCATTGTATAAGCTGCAGCAGGGTCGGTAGTGGCTGTTGGTTGCTGTTGGAATGGTCTTGGCCCCAAAATTAGGAATTAAATATTAGTTAGTAGATATTTTTAGATGCTTCTACATAGTTCTTAAGTCGGTTACTAGGATTTGTCTAGATACATTGTATTAGTTGCTTCTTGTTGCCTATAAGTAGTAGGAAGTGTAATAATTCAGATCATTCAATCAAATTTACAACAAACTATCCCAATTGAGATCAAACATTCTCTCTCTCATCTAACTCTCTCTATTTCTCATCTCCTTTCCCTTCTTATCTCATCTAAACTCTAAATTCTCTAATTTCTCATCTCAATTCACTTCTTTCTCATCTCATACTCTCAATCTATCCTCAATTTTACTTAGCTTATGTTTGGGAATAGATCTTGAGCATAACAATTGGTATCAGAGCCTCGTTTGGCTTCCATTCGAGTGCGTAATCAAGGAAAATAAAAAAAATATAAAATATATTAGGAAAAAAAAAAGCAAATTTTCAGAAAGACTCAAATTCAGTGTGAATTTGTTGGTCAAGTGCAGATTTTAGCAAAATCAGATCCACAGTGAAATCAATCAGCATTGATCAATTCTGATTGTGAAGTTTAGAAGTGGATTATGGCCGGTGGAGTCACAACAAGATCAGGAGCAGCCAAGGCTGTTGCTAGCCCTTCCTATGCTGATGTTGTTAGTGGAAATGCAGATAATGAACCGCAAGTTGGCAATGGGGATGGAGTGAGTGTTCAACTAGCAGCATTGGTGGAGCAAATAGCTCAGGTTAATCAAACCGTGCTAGAAAATGAGCAAAGATCTGAGGTTAGAATGCGTAACTTGCTGTTGGAACAGGAACAAAGGTTGGATGAGAAATTCAACTTGCATTTCCATCGCGTTGATGTCAACATTGCAGAACAATTAGATCAACTTAAGCAACAAGTGGAGAAATCAGTGGCTAAGCAAATTGATCAACAAACGCAATTGTTTAATGAGAAGGTAGCTGAGATTCAACATCAGTGCAATAGCCAAACTCTTGGAGGAAATGATCGAGGCAATGAGAACTTTGTGCCTCAACAATTGCAAGGTGTTGAAGAAATGATAGCTGAACATGTGAACCAGCAAATTCAGGTGTTGGAGGGAAAGATCACAGACCGAATGAGCCAACAATCACAAACTTTGAAAGAGAAGCTTGCTGAGTTGCGCAACCAATTGAATAACCGTAATGACATATCAGGACCTGCATCTCTTCTACCATTGAGCCAGCTAAGGAGTACTAGTGATGATCTAAATCCTTAGATGATAAATGCCGCAGGGAGTTCACGAGCTTGTCCTCAGGTTCAGCTTCAATCTGACAATATTATGTTTCCGCATCTAGTTTCTGAAGATCAAGTTACTGCTGGTCAGCGTGAACCATCATTTGGTCAGGAGCAAATTGGATCTTTTAGCAAGAATTTTGGACAGGTAGGTCACCTCTCAGATCCTCCAGGTGGTCCACCTGATCTTGCTGTACATATCAGATCCGAACATGAAAATGCAGGACACTTTGATTCATCTCATGATCCAACTCGCACGCGACCTGTTTGCTTGAATGCCAGACACATTGTGCAACCACCAGATTCTATTCAGTAGTATCATCTTGGACAAAATGCCTCTGAAATTGTTCATAATCGAAGTAATGAAGTCTCTTGTGGTAATATAAGCAATGGCTTTAGACAACCGAGAGTTCAACTTGAAAATTTTGATGGTAAGCAACCTCACTCTTG